>JAOXNO010000013.1:11655350-11785801 GCA_028565335.1 Limnodromus scolopaceus | reverse complement strand
GCAACCTGCTCTAGTGGGAGGTGTCCCTGCCCATGGCAGGGGGGTTGGAACTCAATGATCTTTAAGGTCCCTTCCAATTCAAACGATTCTATGATTCTATGATTTTCAGTCTCTTGTGTGCGGCATTGTTACTTCTGCTAGAGTAATATAGAAAAAAATATATAACATTTAAACAATCAGTGGTACTGTGATACTTATGTCATGTCATCAAAATAAAGAAATTACTTTTCTTTGAGAGAGACAATACAAATAAATGCTTACACAAAGTGAATGCTTTGAATCAACCCATAACAGTTTAGATGTGCACCATTTAAATCCCTCCTTTCAAGTTCTATATCCTTCTTAGGCTTCTAAAGACCATTTATTGAATCAATTAGCTGTGGAAAAACAAGTATCCTCTAAATAATGCAAAATATCTAATGCACGGTGAATAATTCTCTTCATAAAAAGCAAGATTGATTTTGCCTTTGATTATCCCTGCTACACAGAAATACTTTTTCCAATTAAGGTTAAAAAGTTAATGTTACAGAGTCAACAACTTGACAAAATATCACATTAATCAAGAAGTAGAAACTCATTGGAATTCCACATATTATGCTGAAGGAGCTATTTCTGAAATATCAGACAAGTACAGAGATACAGAGGCATGTTCTAGAGCACTGATTAGCAAGGCCTTTTAAATAGTAACATGTTGATTGTACAACTAACATATCTTTAAACAAGGTACTAAAACATTCAGTCTCTCAGCTCTATTCTCAGGAACAATTAGGAGCCTAAACTGTTGAAATGATTTCTAGAAAAATGTCACATTCCACAAAATATTTTATTTAAAGGTAGCTAAATGTATCTATTGTAACAATACTACCACAATCAGCTCTTGACTTTAAAGATATGCTTCCCCTCTTGGCCCCCAGTGCCACAGGGCCTTTGCTATGCTAGCCACTGGGACTATTATCACCATTTTGTCCATAACATGGAAGCAATATTAATAAACCTAGTTGAACCCTGCTGTATCTGGATCTGGATTAGCTTGGGCTTTTGGCTTGTCCAAAATGAGTACCGGAGATCGCAGCATCTCCCTTTTCCTAGAAAGGCTCAGAAATGGGTAGCAAGTAGGCAAATAAAGAGGAGAGAGGAAGTGATGGCATCAGTCCTTGGGGCTTCTTCACGTGTATCCTTGGTTTGGTGACGAGCCCCCATTGGAGCTATTGGTGCGCTATACCTCTGAAAATCAGACCACAGATGGCTTCAAGTACTTGTAAATACTTATAATCAGAATGGGCCACTAGTTGTGGTTCTTATGTTTCAGACTGGGGGCAGGATACAGTTTGCTAGGCAGCAGAAATGTATAACAGATGAGCTATTACAAAAGCAACTGCCAAGAAAACTCACTTCATTTGAGATTCAAGTGTTGGCTCCCATCAAAGTGATGGACACTTTCAAAGGACTACGATAACTTCAGGGTGTTATGTCTTCTTTGAATTCCCACACATCAAACTCAAAATAAGATGCTGGAGTAATGTTTGAATAACATGTTGTCAAGTCTATAGGATTATGATAGCATAATTATGAGTGAGACAAAAATATGTACAGACAGAAAATGTTATATACGCTATATATGCTATAACGAAGGAGGGTGTCAAAAATGAATATTAAGAAAGGAAAGTTTCATAAAAATTAAATGATTGCTTGATAATTTTGTTAATGGACAGGGAATAGCATTCTGCTGTTAGTTTTATATTGATAACAGTGAAGCAAATGAAAGAAGTAATAGAGAGAATAAAATAATGATCAAACTTGTTTTTCAAGTAAAGTAATAACTCAGAACACTATTAAGAATATGGTTGATATTAGTTTTCTAATTTTTCTACCCAACACAATGGATACCTGTTCTCCCACTGTAAAACCGGTCATAAAAAGATATAATGAAAAGAAAAATTATGGTCATTAATTTCACTTTGAAAACCTTTTTTTCTTTGTCCCAGAGTGTAGCTACACAAGGACAATTCATAATTTTGCCTCTGGCAGTGAGATACTCAAAAGGAATAAATAGAAGCATCTAGTGTTGCCTGTAGTAGTAATAGCCTGGCTAAGAATACCTCTGAGAAAGACAGTGATGAGATTGCAACTTCATTTGTGACAACAAAACAGTATTCAAAGTGCTTTCTACACCCATGTCACTCTTATTGCAGATTTCGACATACATTGCACTCCCATATCAGCTGCTATAAGCATTGAACTAAATTCTGCTCACTTCTACCTAAGCAGTCCTTTTAAAAGAAATGGGATTGTATAAGTTTAACTAAAATAATTTGGTTAGTACACCAAAGACAAAAAGAACCATTTTGCATTGTATTACTTGGGACCCTGCCTAATACAAATTTTAACTTAAAAAAAGAAATAAAATAATATAATGGAATGGAAAGACTCTTAATTCTGAGGAAATTACCTGGGGAAAATTCAGAACAGCTATTCACAAGCTGAAGAATAAAGCCAGTAGGTGAGGAAAAAAGGAGGCAGGTTGAGGTGAGGCAAGGTGTGGCAAGGGAAGTAGTAAAAGAAAAGGGAAAATAACCTGCAAACCTCTTTGAGGGAATTAGTGGAATAAATTGAAAACACTGGTATAATTCATCCAGAATAAGGGAAGGGGAAAACACACATACAAACCATGATGAAATTTTCTCCACCTCAACGTGCAGCGTAGACAGACCCAGAACAACTTGCCTGTGTCTTGTAAACATTAGAGGCAGAAGCTGGACACAAGCAGCCCTGGCTCCCAGCTACTATTAGATCACAGTTCTGAAGGGATCAAGCAGTGTGTGTTAACACATTTCAGCTCAGCCGCTTTGCTTTGAATGCTCAGCTTTTTCATTTAAAAAAAAAATATCTAATCCTGGAGTTTCTCCATGTATTCATTTAGATTTGTAAATAGTGAAGAAAAATGTAAAAGCTGTACATTCCCCACTTAGCTGCAACTGACAGCTGCAAGAAGGACAAACTGTGCAGGAAGGAAAAAAATAAAAGAATAGCTTAAAACAATAGTTGAAGCAATTATGTCTTCCAATAACCCCCACAACCACCACCACACCTGCTTTCCATCTATCCTTATTAACAAGTCTAATGCAAGAGATCAAAAACTAGAGACTTTCAGAATCCAAATACTCATTACCAGCTGTTATGTGCAGATGTCAAAAATTAGGACTTTTCAGGTGGGTTACCTGAACCAAAAAATAACCTGCAAAAGCCTGGGTCAGGTTTTTTATCTCCTCATCTAAAACTCATTGAAGACAAGGCCTGTCTGTTTGGAAAAAAAATATCATTTTAACAACATGCAGTATGACCACCATGGATGAAGGGAGGAAAGAGACACTAGGAAAAAAGAGGTGGCCTCAGCAGGAAAATGTATGTATTCATTATATATACGAACTTTCTTTTTCAAAGGTTTCCACTCCTATACCATCCCAAGGAAAGCCATTATTTTGTGGCCCATGCCGTGCACTTTCAGAATTAGCAAACAGGTGTTAAATCTGGTATTTGACAGCTATAGCAATGACATGCATTGTCTTCACAGCTGTGGTAACTGGCAGCCATTGTTACCAGAAGAAGTGCTGGCAATTGAAAGAATAATTTGCATTATTTTGCAATTGCACAGAAATTACTATTGTGCAGCCACTGCAGCCATCAGTCAGCTCTCTGGGCAGAGTATTCAATATCTTTTGTATCAGTGGAGACAGTAGTCCATTTATCTTGCAAACTGGCACTTAGCGTCAACTTGTTACTTAGTGGATTAGGTAAATGTGTGAACATAATCTCTGCAGCTTCATGAGTTATGAGATCTTCAGGCTATTGTAGTTACCAGTAAAATGAGACTGGAACATCTACTCTGACCTTTCTCTCTAACCTTGAAAGAGAACCGTCTCCTGATCACGGCTTTTCAGTACAAGGCTCAAAGCCGAATTTTCATTTGAAACTGAGAATTTCCAAATCTCTGTCCTGAGACTTAGATGATACTGAAGCTTGGATTCACATCCAAACCTAAAGGGGCTGTAATACCAGTGTGGAAGCAAACTTTTCCTATTTAGAGACACAGTTAATACAGGCACAGAATTACCACTGGGGCAATGATCAGGAAATCCCTTTAATGCTTTCTGCTTTCTCATTATTTTTTTTTCACTAATGGCTTGCTGTGTGAGACAAAATGCTACTTTTGGACTGTAGTATCATCTCCCTTCTTTCAAAGAGCTCTCCCAACATTTTCATATGTATTTTCAGCCCTAGACTTCAATTCCAGGCCAAAATCAAAAGATTTTTCTTCGAAAACCAAAGTATTTGTTACTAACGGTACCAAAAGTATTGAAGATACTTCTGCTCCATTGTTCCTGGAAAGACAAATATATTTTTTAAATATTGTTTTGTCAAATCTACAGGACCACAGAAGATGGTTTTCAGCCTTTTGGTTTTTACTAATATGGCAGACTAACAAGAAAATTTCTCATGATTTGATATAAAATCAACCACCAGAAAGTGTTACAAATAGAACTACAATTAAAAGCTAAGTGTTTAAGAAAGGAAATTTGGAAATTAAACTGTTTGCTTAGCTTTATGTTTAAATATATCCTAATAAGCAACGTATTTCCACAGCGAATCTACCATAAATCACCTCCTGGAATTATTTATATTTTTGGAATACATAGCTCCAATCCATAAATATTATGTTTAGATTGATTTATTTTAGTATTTATACACAGTCTGTTCTTCAAGCTTCTGGGCTTTTAATTAATCTGGATTTGGGGCATAAATTCTTTATGCCTTGATTAATACCAAGCAGGTTTTATTTAATTAAAGAGACAGACTGGTAAGAGACATTTTAATCAAAAAATTCATATGCATACAGTACATCTGTATTTTTTAATACAAACTCAGTCACATTAAAACAAGATTTATTCTTTCTCAGCTGCTTTCCTTTTTGAATTATGGCATATTTCTGGTTCATGTGAGGAGTTACCTTCATGCAGTCATTCCATCCCCTACCTCTTCTTTCCTTGGAACAGCAGAGTGAGAAAATAAGATGAAGTGGCAGGAACAAAAAGAAAAAAACAAGGAAAAAATTAAAATAATCACATACTGAGAAGCAACTAGTTGTGTATCCCTGAATATTCTAAAAGCAAAAAGAATGGTATGAGCCGTTTCTTGAGGGGCAAAATAATTCCGGCAAAATAATTCCAGCAAAATACCAGGAATTCTTTGGTTCATAGAAAAGAAGTGGAAAACCAGGAACTTTCAAGAATGAGTAACATATGGTCATATCTTCATTATGCCTTAGTTCTTATATGGAAAATAATTATTTGGCACGGCAATAAACATTTGGCCAAAGTTTTGCATCTGTCTACATTGTGTGTATATATGGTCATGAACACAATATCCTTTTAATAGCTTTTGATTTTTCAGTATATTTATTTACCACTCTACTATCTCTATCCATGTTTAAGATTTTTAAGTACCTGTAGTTTGACAATACAGTATCTTTTAGAATAGAAAGGACAGTCTTCACAGCTCATAGCACAAATATATATTTTTTCCTTTCTCACAGAGCTGGAATCATAATTAAGAGCCATCAGTGCTGTGGTTAGAGTGAGACTATAGTATTTTTGTAAAGATAAGATCCATTCAAATGAATAGCTAGTAAGATCTGTGAAAAATGGGAGTGTTTACAACAAACTAGTATAGAAAACCTATGTCATTCCCAAGCAATTTCTCTAAAATCAAAGGCTAAATTCATAATACTTTATCTTGTCTATACCTCTTTTTTTAACCTTTTTAAAAAAATATTCTATGCAAGTATATATGTAAGTACAGGTTCAGTATATACTATTGTGTAAATGGATCTAGCTGACTGCAAAAGAGGAAGAGTTCCCTTCTATTGCAGAGAGAGGATGATGGTCAGATGCGGCACCTCTAAGTGAGGAGGAGATTGTGCCTGTCCAACAGGTAATTAGGAATGCTAGAGGAGCTTCAAGAGTAAGCTGCTTGATAAAGCAAACATTACAAAGAAGAATCACTGCGCCTGTGTTTAGGTGTTTGTAATCCAGTCAAGCAAAGTTAGGGTCACTCTGGGTTTGGGGTGATCCAAGCAATCTACTTTTTCTACCTATTTCAGTTTGAAGAAAATTCTATCCTAAATGCCATTGGCTATAACTGCACTGACAAGAAAGAGAGCAGACAGTGGTAGCTACTCAAATGGTTGTCTTTGTTACAGATGTCAACATTTAGTCAGAGTAATGCTCTCTGGAAAAACATTGTCCGTGCCTGCTGGCCTGCAGCCTATCTGGGACTGGGAGATACCTGAGAGGAGTACGAATTTCTTGGCATCAAGGAGATGATGCAGCATGAAGTCCCCCTTCAGAGGTGACGGAAAACCGTGAGGAGATGCATGGGTATTATGCAATGCAAGGAGAGACTGAGACATAATCATGGCAAACATATGTGTCTCCCTCCCCTACTTTCACCTTTTTTGCTTCTCTGGATTTATGCTGCTACATTCTAGATTAACATTTTACATTTTAATAAACCTTGGTTTAACAGTTTGCCATCTTTTGGGGTGTTTGTTTTAAAGACCAGAAGAGCATCTTCATTTAAAGAACTGGATATTAAATCTTCTACTGGAAGATGCTGATATAACTATTGGAAGCTTTGCGTAGGCAGTTTACCCCCAGAGGAAAAGGTTTCACTTTTCCAAACTCAGACAGAGAGAAAAGTTGAGAGTTTACGATGGTTTATTTGCAAACTAATTCATATCGTAGTTAATGTCTAACTTAATTTTTTTTAACTTTCCGGAAACATTTTTTCCCCCAGAACTTGCTGGTTTTGGAGCAGAAAATTACCTCAGAGAAGGGCTATTTAAATCTGCACATGATATCTACACCTAAATTACTCATCCCATATTTCCTTTAAAAATAAAAATATGAAACAAGCCAGATATAACCGTTTTTTTCGGAAAGTGCTATCTTGGTGCTCATCTATAAAGAAAGACTACAAAACCTAGCTAAGATTTTTATGTCCGACTTCTTGAGACTAATGCAAGATTTGATGGAGTCCATCAGATGACTACAAGTGGAAGAAGAGATAATCATGTCCAAAAATCAAGTTGATCCAGTATTAATTTGTGTTGTTGCCTTGCCAGTATACATTTATAGATAATTTTATCATAGAAGCAGATAACTAGTGGTATATAACAGATAGCAGGTAACAGGCAGCATTATTGGCAGCAGGTAACTGTCACATTTTTACAATATTGAACAGAAAAACAATTCTCTGCTTAAACACCAAGACTTCAAAAATCAATACCTACAAGACATCTCAATTCTGAAATCCGTACATATTTGCCCCAGGTGTTACCTGTCCTCAAAGTAGACATTCAAGACCAAGTGTATGTTAAGAATACCCATTTCTGGAAACATGGGAAAAAATTCTGTGATGACAATACATGAACAATAAACTTTCTCTGTAAGCTTTGGAGTGGAATTCAAAGAAACGAGCAAGAGCCACAAGGTTTTTGTTTGGTTTCATTTGTTTGTTTGTTTTTCTGAAAAGGAAATACCTCCATAATGCATGATTACAAGCAGTAAAATGTGACCAGAAGTATCCAGCCTACAGCCTCTTGGAGCCTGTGAGTGCACTTCTAAGAGGTCCACAGAAGTTGACTGAGAAAAGCAGTTCACAGTATGTGGTATTTCAAACAGAAAGAAGACAGAAGTCACAAATAGAAAAAAATTCATATACTGAAAAACCACTGACCTGGATACAAAAGGTAACAAATAATACCATCTACAAACTAACCTACCTCTTTTTAATAACAATCAACCATCATTAGTTAAAATTAAAAATAAAAGCAGGATTAACTTATCAAGCATCATTACATTATTCAAACACAGTTCACATGGGGTCTTTAGAGAAAATAGATTAGAAGAGTGGTTAAAAGATGAGGATTAGCAATGATTTTCACTCTGTGGATTTTGGGTAGCTGAGGGCAGATGTAGAAAGTTTTGTCTGCCTTCACAAACCTCTTCAGTACTCACCACGTTTTTCAGTGTGATGTTTTTAAGCAATATTTGTGCCAAGACTTTTGCGTGTTGTGCAATGGCTGGTTTTAGAGAAAATGCCAACAGACCTGCTCTCTCTCCCTCTCTCTGACGTACTCACAAACATTGATTTATTGTGTTTTGCCATCTGCCTGTCAGTATCTCCCTTCTCTCAATTGAAAACTGCTTTGAGGTTTTGTTTCATGTTTTATAGCAGCTTACACATGGACAGCACTCCTAAATATTATGGTGAAATAAAATAGTCAGTGTATTTACAACGGTGAGATGAACCACCAGAGCCTCCCAGAACCACAAATGCACAGAGCAGGATGGTTGCCACTGCTATTCTGTCTGCTCTTTCCTCTCATTGTCTAAGTCTTTGTTTATCTCTACAGCCACCTCCTGCAACATCTGTAGCCATAAATCAGTTGTAAGAAAGAACTTCATGAACATGTTTAACTACAATGCAAAGACCAACACCAGACAAGATTCATAGAATCATAGAATCATAGAATGGATTGAGTTGGAAGGGACCTTAAAGATCACCTAGTTCCAATCCCCCTGGCATGGGCAGGGATACTTTCCACTAGACCAGGCTACTCAAAGCCCCATCCAGCCTGACCATGAGCACTTCCAGGGATGGGGCATCCACAACTTCTGTGGGCAACCTGTTCCAGTGTCTCACCACCCTTGCAGTAAAGAATTTCTTCCTAATATCCAATCTAAATCTACCTTCTTTCAAATTGTTTTCCCTCCTCCTATCACTACACTCCCTCATAAAGACTTCCTGTCCATCTTTCTTCTAGGCCTGCTTTAAGTACTGGAAGGTCATTACAAGGTCTTCCTGGAGCCTTTTCTTCTCCACACTGAATAACCCCAACTCTCTCAGCCTGTCCTCACAGGAGAGGTTCTTCTGCCCTCTGATCATCTTTGTGGCCCTCCTCTAGACCCACTCCAACAGGTCCATGTCCTTCCTGTGCTGAAGGCTCCAGACCTGGATGCACTACTTCAAGTGGGGTCTCACCAGAGTGGAGTAGAGGGGCAGAATCACCTCCCTCGACCCACTGGCCATGTTTCTTTTGAAGCAGACCAGGTTATGGTGAGCACACATTTACTGCTTATGTCCAGCTTTTTATCCATCAGTACCCCAAGTCCTTCTCAGAAGGGCTGCTCTCAATATCGTCACCCCCCAGCATGGAGGTTGCCCTGACCCATGTGCAGGACCCTGCACTTGGCCTTGTTGAACCTCATGAGGTTCACACAGGCCCACTTCTGAAGCCTGTTCAGGTCCTTCTGGATGGTATCCCATCCCTTGAGCATGTCAACCACACCACTCAGGTTGGTGTTGTCTGCAAACTTGCTGAGGGTGCACTCGATCCCACTGTCTATGTCATTGATGAGGATGTTAAACAGTACTGGTCCAATTACAGACCTTTGAGGGACACAACTTGTCATTGATCTCCATCTGGACATTGAGCCATTGACCACTACCCTCTGGATGTAACCATCCACACAATTACTCATCCACCCAACAGTCCACCCACCAAATCCATAAATTTCCAATTTAGAGAGAAGGCTGTTGTGGGCATAACTTGTCAAAGGCCTTACAGAAGTCTAGATAGACAACAATTGTAGCTCCTCCTTTGTCCACTTATGTAGTCACTCTGTCACAGAAAGCCACTAGATTGGTCAGGCACACTCTGGTTGAAGCCATGCTGGCTGTCTCAATTCACCTCCCTGTGCCTTAGCATAGCTCCAATGACAATCTGTTCCATGATCTTTCCAGGCACAGATGTAAGGGTGGCAGGTCATATGGTACACATTCTGCAAGGGGAAAAAGCTCAGGAGGAGCTTTCCATCAGAGAGTTCAGTCATATTTCCACTGAACTTTATGGAACTCTCTGTGAAATTAAACCCAAGTTTTGCATAAGCTTCATGGACTCTTCACAGATTTTGAGCAGAATTCGTTATTATACTTGCTTTAAACTGCATATAGCTCCTCTCCGTTCAGATTGTCATTGCTAGAAAAGCAAGCAGTGCCATTGAGCCAGTGAGGTTCAGATCACATTGAGCAATGAAGATATCAAGTGTTACTTTTATCCTTAGATTCACACCACCACCATGATCCACAGATTCCCCAGAGTGTCTCAAGAAGCAACATTGCACTTTCCTCACAACTTATGTTTCTGGGATTTCAAAGACATCTAAAGAAATATGATATACTAGTATAAGGAGTCAGGAAATGGTAGTTTTTTGTTTAGACATGAAAAAAATGGAATTTTTTCCAATGAGTAGGGAACTGCATGCTAATCTTGCTTTGATTGCTGGAAACATCTTTTGAATAAGTTTTCTGATATAAACCAAAAAAGTAATATAACTGTTCTGAGAAGAACCACATTGTTTAACAATTCTACAAGGCTATCCTTATACTTGTATTGGTTTTCCCCCCTTTTTACAAGATTAATATTGGGGTTTATTGATTGCATTGACAGAGAAAATAGTTGCAACACTCCAAATAGCAGAGTCAGACTTCCTGTGTAGAATGAAATTTTGAATTTCATTAATTACTTTATTACCACAAATTGTTGGAAGAAACATGTGTTCTTGGCTGTTAATTAATAGCTCATTATTATTATACAAATTAACTTGGCAGCACTGTGTACCGTATATTTGCAGAATAATGAATTACATTAAAGGGAAGCCAAGATGGCAAACATTGAAGTGCATGCATCTATTATCTGCTCCTTAAAAATGCATAAGCCTTTCCTAGGGCATTAAACAGAAATACTAATGAGAGGCATACCAGAGTCAAAAAAAAAAAAAAAAAAAAAAGAAAGGAGTATGGAAAAGGATAAAGAGCAATGCACATACAGTTTGAAGTACTAAGTGTTGCAGTGAGAAGCAATAGCTACTGTTTCAGTCCCACAGGCGTTTGCTCTTAAATGGGTTGTCATAAAATCTGGGAAAGCTGAAAACGTATTGCACAGAAATGTGAGATTTGGGTCTGACTTGTGAAACTAACAGTAGCAGTAGGCTCATCTCAGCTGCTCTGAGCAGCTGGCCTGGATAAGTAACACAGGAATTCAGGTGTTCAAAACGGAAATCAGCAAAGCTTTACCTACCCTGGTGCAACACAAAGAAACCTTGACTTAACTTGCCTTGCAATTCTGTTTCTTTTCTTTCTCCTTTTCTTTTTTCCATTACTTTTTGCTCTCCCTTCCCTTCCCGAGTATAAAGGAAACCAAGCCGAATTCCTGTGTATCAAAAGAAGTAAGAATTATTCATTTGGAGAAGAATAAACAATGTTTTCATGAAGTAAAAAAACCTATCCAACAGTTCCAGGTATTTTCTGTCTACCTGAATTTGAAGTCAAACAGATCTAGTAACTCAGAGACTTTCCATATGCATCTTTCCACGAGACATGCAAATTTTCTTTATACTGAAATTACAGTGTCAAAATCTAGACCCCATAGTGTTCAGGTTCCCTGATTAAAGTGTACCAAATCATATATATTTTACCTCCAGTTCCAAAACAGTCATATTCTTTTTTTGTACTCATTCCCAATAGTTTGCCTTGTCCCTGTTTTTATTATTTATTTAAAACTAAGGAAAGGATTTGTTTGGGAGCCCTACATAGACTATCTCCAAATACTATTTCATCTCTCTATTGATCTCTCTATATTTATATACTGTTCCAATTTTTAATATCTTTTCTTTATAATCTGGTATTTCTCATGTCATTTCTCTAAACTTTTATATAACCAGAATATTATATTCTTTGCTCTCTCCCATTACTTAAAATGTTACATAAAAATGTGTATATTCATATAGCTATAAAACTGTTATCTTCTACTCAGATACTGGAGATCACTTCAAGAAAGACTCTGCATTCAGCAAGAATATTTTTATGCAAAGTTTGCATTTTCTAGTGGACAGTTTAGCTTATGCTTCAGAGCAATCTGAAGTAAGGAAAAGAAACACCACAACTTTACCAAAGTTTATTTCATAGATTAAGCATTTTAGCAGGTTTTCTGAAAATCAGCTGTGGAGATATACTCTGCAGTAACATCTCACTTTGAAAATCAAAAATGTTAGATTTTGTCTAGTTTTCTTATTCATTGGGTAGCAACTGAATTGTCAATGTATCAAATCAACAGGGCTATAAGAATATTTTAATTTTTTCATTATTTCAGCACCAAACAGTATTTCTTCAAAATTTCTTTCTCTCACATTTAGATAGCAAGGGGAGTTATGACGAGATGGGAGCCGGAGAGAGGAAAGGTACAAAAAAGTCAACCTTAATACAGCCTAGGGAATGTAGTGAAGGCAGTGAAATTATCTGATAACACTCAAGTCTGGAACTAAGGCAATCCTGATATTATCAATAAAGGGGGTTGATAACAGTTTCACCCATCAAAAGAGGAGACACTTTCTTTGATGTCACCTTAACATGGACCTTTCATTTAAGTTTCTATCCTTCTAACTGAGATAAACCTACCTAGACAATTTCTATCACTTTTTCACTTTGCATTTTTAATTTTCTGTCTGCTGTAGTTTTATTAACCTAGATACCTGAATCATTATATTATAAAGTTCAAGGAAGAATAGTTTAACAGACATATTGGGCTGTGGAGTGGAGATAACATATAAATGACAACTTGAATTTTAAAATTAAAAAAACCAGTGAACCCAATTCTCTTCTGAGTTAACCTTGTACAATGGCAAAAAAACACTGGAATCACTCCCCCTTCTCAACAGGACAGAAAGAGAAAAATATGACAAAAAGCTGTTTGTGGATCAAGATAAAGACAGGGAGATCACTTACCAATTACCATCATAGGCAAAACAGACTTGAGTTGGGGAAATCAATTTAATTTATTGTCAGTCAGGCAAAGTAGGTTAATGAGAAATATGAACAAATCTAAACCCACTGTCCGCTACACCTATTGTTGTGGTTTAACCCCAGCCTGCAACTAAGCCCCACACTGCTACTCATTCACTCACTCCCCGGTGGAATGGGGGAGAGAATCGGAAGGGTAGAAGTGAGAAAACTCATGGGTTGATGTAAAACAATTTAATAGGTAGAACAAAATATGTGTGCACAAGGAAAGCAGAACATGGAATTCAGTCACAGCTTCCCATCGGCAGGCAGGTGTTCAGCCATCTTCAAGAAAGCAGGACTCCATCACATATAACTGTTAGTTGGTAAAATAAACTCCATAACTCCAAACATCCTCCCCTTTCTCCTTCTTCCTCCAGCTTTTATTGCTGAGCAGGACATCATATGATATGGGATATCCCTTCGGTCAGCTGAGGTCAGCCTTCCCAGCTGTGTCCCCTCCCAACCTCTTGTGCATCCCCAGCCTCCTTGCTGGTGGGGCAGCATGAGAAGCAGAAAAAGGCTTTGACACTGTGTGAGCACTGCTCAGCAACAGCTAAAACAACCCTGTGTTATCAACACTGTTTTCAGCACAAATGGAAAACAGCCCCATACAAGCTACTATTAAGAAAATCAACTCTATCCCAGCCAAAATCAGCACACCACCACCCTTCTTCCTGGGCTTAACTTCACTCCCAACTCTTCTACTTCCTCCCCCCAAATGGTGCAGGGAGATGGGGAATGGGGGTTGCAGTCAGTTCATCACATGTTGTCTCTGCCACTTCTTCCTCCCCATGTTGTTCCCTGGCTCTACTGTGGGGTCCCACCCATGGGAGACTGTCCTTCATGAACTTCTCCTTCCTTCTCTTGGAAGGCCAATGTAGGCCATTCCCATGGGCTGAAGTTCTTCATGAACTGCTCCAGCATAGGTCCTTTCCATGGGCTACAGTCCTTTGGGAACAGACTGCTCCAGTCTGGGTCACCAGTGGGGTCTCAGGTCCTGCTAGGAGCCTTCTCTGGCCTCTATAGGCTCCAGGCTCCTTCAGAGTACATCCACATCCTCCAGCATGGGGTCCTCCATGGGTTTCAGGTTGATATCTGCCCCACCATGAATCTTTGTGGGCTGCAGGGTGACAACGTGCAGCACCATGGTCTTCACCATGGGCTGCAGAGGGATATCTGCTCCAGTGCCTGGAGCATCTCGTCCCCTTCCTTTTTCACTGACCTTGATGTCTGCAGAGTTGTTTCTCCCACATATTCTCACTCCTCTCTCCCAGCTTTTTAAATATGTTATCATCACAGAGGTGCTACCAGTGTTGCTGATCAGCACAGCCCTAGCCAGGGCAGGTCCATCTTGCAGCTGGCTGGAACTGTCTCTGTCAAACACGGAAGCAGCTTCTGGTGTCTTCTTCACTGAACCAGAATCATGTAATCATGGAACCAGAATCATGTAATTGCCATGTCTCATACTATATTTTCGCACTGCCAGGTATTTTCAGGGAAGGAACACCAACAGGTCATGCTTTCTGAGTTGTATAGATGTATCCAGCAATTACAGTCTGGATATCAAAAATTGTTTATAATGTATGCAATTTCTCCAAAAGAGAAAGTGAATTACATCAGTGGGACCATGACCTCACTAATAGTTTTGATGGTTTTAACCATTAGCATTTAGATCTTTTGGCAGAATGCACAACTGGCACATTTTATAGGCAGGAGCTGAGTTTTGTTACAGGAAAATGTCAGATTATGCACAATATCTTCCTTCAGAGTCTGTTTATAACCCAGCTTAATTTAGATCACACAGGTAAAACCAAAGCATATCCTAGGTTGATTCTTATTACTTACAAAATTCCAGATATTACACTTATTTTGTAAGAGAACCTCTACGGAGGGTTAATACCTTTGATCTAGGACCCTAACCTAAAAATACTAGCTTTTATTTTCTGTATGTCAGCTGGCACTTGTGAGCTTATAGACAAAAGTAAAAGTTTCATCTTCAAATAGCATTTTACAATCACTAACCTTCTGTTTTCCAAGGAGCCAAGGGAACAATCTGCCTGATCTTTTGAGTTCTCCCCATGAATGGACATTTGAAAAATCCAGTGTACTATATAATCAGCCTGCACTGAGCTGCATTAGTCAGCCCTCTGGGTCTGTGTCCCAAATCGTCTTTCAGGATGTTTTGAACATCTTAGTACTTGCTGAAAACTGAAAATACAGGAAGATACTCAAGCCCTATCAATTTCATAATCCTACACTAGTGGCTTCAGAATTTCCCATTGTACTATGTCACTTAAAAAACTACTTTCAGAAGTGTTTTGCAGTGTTGATCTTTCAGAGTAGATATGCATGTACATTTTAATGTTTTGGGGAGAAAGGGTTATATATAGAAAACCTATGTAGTTTTTGCTTTCTGTGGAAAACATTTACTTTTTGCTGGAGGTAGAATAGAGTTTTGTGTGTTCAGAAACGCTGCTGTAGCATTTTTAGGAAATTTATTCCAGTTTTCCTATCCTACTTAGGCCTGAGCTTTCCATCTTAACATCTCTCACCTTCTCACTCCCTGAGGCATTGCAAGAGCTTTTCTCAAAATATTTGGTTTTCTCTTAACCTCCTGTCCGTCCGTCCCCTCCCCCCAAATCCTAACGTTCTTTTTTAAATTAACATAGAAACTGCTTGTGTAATTACAAATCCTGCAAAAAAAAGCCAAAACGAAACACAAAACCAAACAAAATAAAGATATGATGATGATATTCTCTAAAACTTTAGAGACAGACTTAAATCTCTTCATTTGCAACATTTATATATACCAAATGGGATCTGATATATACAGATGAACCCTGTTTATGAAGATAATAGAGTAGAGCATATACGATGTGTTGTTTTGCTGCAAATTTAATTAAATGAAAGAAAACCCCAGGTTGATGGGTAGGAGGTGGCATGTAAATGACTCTATGCGTGAAACAGCTAAGATAATTAAGATGTCTTACTTCATGTCCAAAGCTGTAAAATGTTAAATCCTCATGATCTGTACTAAAATTAACAATGTGATTTTACTAACTACTGAAATTCTTTAGTTGTAATTTGCATAATTTCTGAAGATTATAAATCCATATGTATGCTGGCTAAAGAGTAGAATAGTATTCATATAATTAGTGTGACATAGCTTCTTTATTTTAAGTAACCATATTTTGTTTCATGAGTAAAGGCATGCTGAATCTCTGAAACCACTGGGAAGAAATTAAGCATAGTAATGATTAATCAAAGCCTGCTTAAAGCATAGAACTCTACCTGAAGAAATCTAGTATTCTAATAAAAAAGCACAAAGCTAAAAAAAAGAGATAATGCCATCTAAATTGCAAGCTGAAGCTTATACATGAGACTTTGCTTATGCAAATATGTTACCTGAACTGGGGAAATGCCATGTGAAAAAGAACACTTACAGAAAAGGGCATTAGTGAATGAACAAATAAATGGTTGCCATCATCTACACTTCATTTGAAGGTACAGGTTTGATGTTGTGTGTAGTATGGTGTTTAAGATGTGGCGGGAGCTCAGGTCTGTCTGTAGATGTCCTGTCCTACACTGGCATCTCATCAGAGCTTTGTGGTCGTGTTCATCCCAATTCAGAAGGCTGTGAAAAGGGCAGGACTACACAGTAGAGTGAGGAAATTTTTTATTTCATTTCACTGCTGAAGAAATTGGAGCAGGAGGTTTTTGGTGACAGAACTGGAGAAATAGGTTTGGTTTTTAGCTAGTTCTTCTCAGAGAAGTTGAAGTGTCTTCCAGTTCCTGCCCTGAAACTATTGCTTGAACAATGAAGGACAGACATCACCATACCAAAGCAAAGATCAGGACTGTGATTATACCCATCTCCAGAAGTACTTTTTAAAAATTTAATAGGCTGTATTTACTGAAAGTTATTTCTTCCCACAAACCACCAGCTGACATGCAGTCTTCTGTATATGACAATAGACATAGTATGTATTTATTCCATAGCTGCAAGAATAAAAGGTCCTAAATTCCCTTTGGAAGTTTTTTTTTTTATTCATGTCTTTTTTTTCCTTTTTTTTTTTTTTAAATTGAAGACAATTTTTATTTTTTTCTAGAATAATTCTACTATATCTACATTGGAACTGCAATAACTTCCCTATATATTCTTATTTTACTGATTTTATGAAGAGCAAAAACGATTTTATCTGTGTAATTTTCATAAGCTAAAAAAGGTTTTAGAGAGAATAGCATTTGGGTACTAGCGTTTGTGCACGTATGAGATGTAAAGGTAGCTCTGATGCTAGACTGAGGCATAGTCATATTAAAAACTTTTAATTAGTCATATTAGTTTCTTACACACACTCACTGCAACAGGAACTACAAAAGTAAAAATCTATCAACTCAAAACAGAACCTCAGAAAGCACGGCATTGATATTTTCTAGATTTAATGGATAAATTATATAGATGTTAAAGAGCAATATATACTATAAACTTTATGAAAAGCACTGAAATGGAGATGGTCATAATAATTCTAATACACCTAAGAATTCATCTGCTATTCATGTTTTGAATATCAAAATGCAGAAAACCATACGGTTGCTGCAGCACAAGCATTTATACCATAGTATTGTCATTCATATGAACTGCAGTACTATGACAACAAATTAAATATTTTGGTTTTAAAAGATTTGCTTCTAAGTAAAAATAAGTACCCTGGTAGGGATAAGCCTGAGGAATATGACAGGCATTTTTCTCTGCTTATATTTCTGCTTCTTTCCAAGGAAATATTAAGAAGCTTTCACCAGTTATTCATTAAGACATACTCGAGAAAAAAATTTGGCTTCCTGATTGATTTCAAGACAACACTGGAACTGTGCTAGAAATATTTGAAATGTAGTAAGTGTATTTCAAAGAATGAACTGAACTTTGATGTGCAATAATTTGCAGCTGATAAAGACAATGCTACTTTTGACATGAATTATTCCCCAGTTCTGGCTTACTCTCCAGTGTATACACTACTAAAACTATTCAGTGTATACACTACTAAATGCATTACAATGCACTTTTTGTAAGTCATCATTTGATATAAAAGGTTGGATAAGATACATTTTTCAACATGTTTTCTATATCTGTCAGCAGAATTTTCAAGTTTACAGAGTGGCACTTGTCTGACTTTAAAGACATGGAAATGAAGAGGATGGTCGTCTCACATATTTATATATCAAAACCATTTCAGCTACAAGGTATAACATTTTCCAGTTATAAGTAGTAGAACACCACTTATATTAAAGCACTGGTAGTTCCCTAAATGTACTTTTAAATAAAATTTTTTTGTATTTCTATCCAAGAGAGATGCTCATTCAATGTTTAATGCAAATGTGAAATGTTTTACATTAACCATATGCTATAGTGTTTCAACAAAAATCCATTCCTGTTGTTTTGCTGTTTCCTTTTGTCCATATATTTTCAAACAGATTTTGACTTGCTATAGAACAAGTAGATGGTGCAACTGATCTGTGACAGTAATTTAATGCTGCATTGTACATGACTTTCTCAGTCATTATCTAAAATGACAGCAAAAGTAAAGAAACTAACTTGTTAATTCAAAGAATCACTGGAAAAGTCAAAACAACATCTGCTTAGTCTGTCTTACCCTGACAGAATATACTGATCCATTCCAGTTGTCCATTTTCCCTAGGAATCCTTTATGAATATAAATCTTCATTGTATCAAACTTCTGTCACCTTAGATTTCAAAAGATTTTCTGTTGCCTTGACAGAATAGTTACACAGTCCACAGATTTTTATGTGCCATTTCTAACATATTCCTCTTACTATATTAGAATTCAATCAACCAGGTTAGACACTATTTACTGGACATAATTTTATAGGATAAGTTGTTGGCACCACTTCCAGTTATAAGGGAAAGGATTCTTTGTCCACTTAATCAGGTATTTTCTGAAAATTTTCAAAAGAATTATTTGTAAATTCTCTGAAGCCTGTTGCAAGAACTTGTTTTCAACACTGTAAAGCAGATATCAAAGATCAAAGTGAAAGAATGCTATAGCTGCTCCATGTTTATCAAAGTGACTGGGCGAGGCTAAGAGTAAAACCCTTACATCACACTTTATTATGTGCTCAAAGGCAAATAGAGAGGTGCAATTAATCCCACTGAAGTGGAAAGACGCTTATTAGCATCACTGTGTTTTAGCTACATTTTCATCTGGAAGTGATGATTTTCACAACTCTTAAGTAGGTGAGACTATTAGGTACTGGTAAGGCATAATAGTAGTCCCACTGCATTCTTGCATTTATTATACTGATACTTTAATTATTGCTGAAAAATGTAAGACTTTTTATTTAGATCCTGAAATAATACAATTGAATTACTTAAACTAAGAATTTTTACTATCTTTGTAGCTATAGATTTACTCTCTTACTGGTCGTATAAGTATTATTGAAACAGGGACCAATAAAATAAATGGCTTGTTTTATAGCACCTTACCAAGCACAAGTCTATATGTTTAACATAGCTTCATAAGTACCATATAGCTCATACATGCTTAAGGCAAACAAGGGTCATTCAAACATGTGTCTGTTGCTAAATCCACATTTAAATGAGATGATGGATTGAAATAGCATTTCGATAGGTCATGGAACAAGCAATCCTGTGCAATTTACCTACCTTGTCAGGATCTACCTTAAAGGTCCTATCCCGGATCGGGGTGGAGCAAAGTTAACTTTCTGTTCAGGGAGAGGTTCTTCTTATACTTGTTGCTGTGGCAACCAGGGTCGGCTGACTTGGTTGTCTACCCTGTGAAGGGATCACACCTATGGGGAGGCCTGGACAGGTGAGGTGACCCAAACTGACCCATAAGGTATCTCATGCCATCTCCCATGCTCACTATAAAAGCTGAGGGATCAAAGAGGTCAGATTGGTTCTTCTTCAGTGGCTTGCTTTTTTTGATGACTGATCCTCAAGGAGGACCCTGTCAGCTTGTCTACCTTTGATCCTGATCTGTGTGTTCCTGAATGTAGATCTGGAATCCAGTTCCCATCCGTCACTGTGTCCAGTCTGGAACTTTCCCGGTGCCTGCCAGTGTCATCTCCCTCAGAGTTTCATACGGTTCTGTTTACATATATTGTATCTATTTCATTATTTCCTTTTTATCTTATTACTAATATTTCATTAAAGTAGTTTAGTTTTTTCTAAACTTGTAACTCTATTTCTCTTCTTCTCCTTGGAGTGAGAGGTGGGGAGAGCATCTGTTGTCTTGTCTTTGGCCAATCCAGCCCAAATCATGACAGATTTATCCTTCCCCAGGTGAAAGCATATGGTGGCCTACACTCTGCTGCTAAAGGAGTAGAGAAAAATGCATTAACAATGCCAATTGTAGCATACCATTTGGCTGCCTTTGGCCCCAGTTCATACTGCAGGTCTGGCGCAGCAGCACTCAGTGGGGGCTTCATTCAGGCCATGATAGTCTACAGTTAATCTCCAGTCTCTGTCAGACTTTCACACTGGCCATATAGGGCTGTTAAAGGGTGAGTGAGTCCTGCTGATCACTCCTTGGGTCTCTAGCTGATGAATCAGGTTCTGGATGGGAATCAGGGAGTCTTGGTTAGTGCCATGCTGTCATTGATGCACTGTGTCAGTAGCAATTGGCACCTGCTGTTCTCTAACCTTCAGCAGTCCCCCCACAGAAGGGTCATCTGAAAGGCTAGGTAAGGTGGACAGCTGTGTAATATCCTCAGCCTTTACAGCTGCTATACCAAAAGCCCACTGATACCCTTTGGCTCTTTGCACATAGCATCTGGGCCAGTCACAATTGGGTGCTTCTCCCAGTTATTCCCTGTTAGGTTCACTTCGATCTCCAGTACAGTCAGTTCTTGAGACCCTCTTGTCACACCAGAAATAGTGAAAGATTTTGACCCTTCATGGTTTGATGGCAATAAGGTACGCTGTGCACAAGTGTCCACCAGGGCTTTATACTTCTGTGGCTCTAATGTGTCATCTAATCCACACAGTCCAATAAACTTGGTTGTCCCTCTCCTCCTCCTGAGTGGAGGTAGGGCACCTCTAATGTTGAGGACAACAACTACAATTAGCAGATGAGTTCCTATCCATCATATATATACATATATCTACAGATCAGTCATTTATGATTTGTGTTTATACACAAGAGTTCTTTAAGTCCTTTCTCTTCATAACTGCAGAGTCTCATCTATTATAGCAGACTCAGGATTGAGTATTCTCACCAAGGGTTAAATTTCCTTAAGGTATACGTTGAATTTCGCCATTGTCCAACATCAACCACCAAGTACATCCAGGTCCTTGAGCAAAAATGGCACCACAAAGGGGTTTGCCTTTGCCTGAGGCAGGAAAAACCCAAACAGTTTTTCCTAGCATATTCCTTTCATGCACCACAGGGACTTTATCACCTTCTACAGTCTGTAAAAAGTCTGATTGAGCAGGGTCAGCTCAATTGATGGATCCTCTGGTGTTACCTAACCAGGTAGCTTATGCTAAATGTTTGTTCCAATTTTTTAAAGGTTCCACCACCACTTTCAGGGTGGTTTTTGACAGTCCATTGTTTTGCTTAGTTTTCCCTGAGATGGTGCATGATAGGGGATGTGATATACCCACTAAATGACATGCTCTTTTGCCCAAGTACTTATATGACTGTTTTTGAAATGTGTCTCATTGTCTGACTCGGTTCTTTCTGGAGTACCATGTTGCAACAAGACTTGTCTTTCAAGGCTCAGGATGGTATTCTGGGCAGTAGCATGGGGCACGGCATAGGTGTTGAGTATGCCAGGACAGTTGGTAACTTCAGCTCCACACAGAAAATGTAGGTCATGTTTTCATTTCCTGCTTTTGCCCAAAGCTTTTTCCAGAGCTAATTCATAGTCCTCTCATTTAGATCTGATCCTCAGCAAGAATATGTAGGTTTTCCACAAGACCATAGCTGGAGAGATTTTAACAAGATTCTTTGAGGTCTGACAGTCTGCCAAAATGCCCTAAAATGCAAAGGAACACTAAGGTATGGACACTTCTCATCTCCACACTCCATAACATTTTTCTTACAATATTGACATCTTTTTCACCATTCTTATGAAACTTTTAGCTGCTGACTGATATAAGTGCACATAGCCCAAGGAACAAATTAATTATTGCTGTTCTAGAGTTCTATGATTTCTGTAACAATGTAGACAGCAGCTACATTTACCAGTATCATGTATTAGGTGACTGGGAAAACGTGAGTTTGTTATTGCTGCATTATCCTTCAAGGGAAATCATGATTTTCAGCTGTATTTGGTAACATAAACAAGGGTTAGCACAAAACTTTTTTTTTTTTTTTCCACTTGAGATCTGGGCAATGTAGAGCAAAAGACCTTGACAATGAGCACACACCCCTTTCTTACTCACCCCCTCAGTGCACCTGGAGGTGGAAGAAGTTTCTTGGATGTATTCATTTTCAGTCACCATCAAATATCTATGTACTTTGGGAGAAGTGGGGTACAATTAAAAAGCATCCCTAACATATTGTTCCCTTGACTTTTAGAGAGCACTGCCAATCTTAATCTCACTGGTTGTTTACTTTTTTTGTTCTCTGGATTTTCAAAGTGGCAAGCGTAAGAAGTATTGAAGAAGTATTCCTCTTTCTTTTCCACCCAGACTCTTTTCTTTCCTTGTTTATCAGAAGGGATGTAATAATTTTTCATGCTGGAGCAAGGAACAAAGCAGCAAGGTTGAGGCAAAAAGACTAAATTTGTTTGATGGAAGCTGTACCAGACCATGTCTAGTCTTGCTATCTGTCATACAACATTCTTAACATTCCTTATCAAGCATTTTATCTACTCTGCGGGAAGACATACTTTATCAGAGCACAGCTGCTTCTATCACAGCTACTAGAGCTCAAAATACCTTCTTTTTCCCATGAACACTCTCTGCTACCCACCAGATTTGCCAGTGTTCCCAGCACAGATTTATCTCCACAGACTTACCTTGCTCTCTCATAAAGGGACAATAGTTCTTTTTGAGTTCTGACATCCTAATGGCTACCAGTTGGCCCTTTTTTCTACATTTCACAGGAAATTTTCACACCTTCGAGTGTGCCGTTTTTCAGCTGAATTTGACTTATAGTTCACAGATGGAGAGAGACTCCTGATAAAAACTCTCTTTAGAAAGACAGTGCAAGAAAACACATTTCTGCATTGTGACAGGTTAATATTCTACACATTGATTTGTTCATAGCTTTCAGGGTGTGATGCCAAAATCTTTAGTAAATCAGAGTCAATTTCTTAGAGAGGGAGTATAGCCTTACTAGATAAAAAGAGAAATAACAAAGTTGTTATAGGTATATGTTATAACATACCTGCACAGAAAGTAGCAATTAGCCTTATTACTACATTAGCAACTCAGATCTCAAAGGGTGGTATTTCACCATTATAAATCCATTAAAAGCCATTATAAATCATGGGACATGGTGGCTACCTAATTTTTTCAAAAGAATTAATCAGCAAAACACATCTGCATATTAATTGATCACTACTCACACAAATGTATATTTAATAGAAAATCTCCCTGGAATTCAATCTTTGTTTCTCACTCCTTACCTTTATAGCATCAATGGGGTCAACAGCAAAACTCAATCTTGTCAAGATCTAAGGCTGACTTTACAAGATGACACTGAAAAGTAAATACAGAGAAATACAAAATATAGAGAAGTTTCTTCAGAAAATTGGAACAGGGTCCTGAGCAGCAATATAATACGTATAAGCAAATAATGCACAAAATACCCTTCTTGGAACTTTGTCAACACTTGTAATTTCATTTGCACTCAGATCCGAGATTGTTCAAAGGGTGGTTGTTTGGATTATGTGGTGCTACCCCTCTTTTTCTTCCTCTTCTTCTTTTTTTTTTTTTTTTTAAATAGCAGCCAGCATCCCAATTGTACCCCATCTGTCTCCAGTTCAAAACTACTATTTTCCTAGCCATCTCAGTGTGCAGCCACTTCTACTCTACTGATCATTACACCCAAGCAGCTCCAGAGTACTTTTGTTTCCTCAGAGTCTTTGTTCTCACTAGTCAACTTTACAAGAAAACAAAATCTTCATCATATAACGGCTGATTCTTGTTAATTCATGTTATGCATTCCCACAGGTATGGCTGCCATCACTCCTATCACACTTATTTAAGTGCATTATAGATGGTATATCACTAGAGTCCATTTCCGAAATCATACAGATGTTTTCGTTCATGTCAATATCCAAGGAAAAGGGCTGGGAAGGTCTTTTAAGTATGGACTTGTATTTTGGCAATTTATGAGCTGAGTTTTGGCTTTGAAGTAACTTCTCAAAATCATTTGGACAGCCACTAAACCCAAATTTTCAGATTAGGCACAATGATGAGGACTCTGAATGTGATTAAAAGATTTTATACAAGAGGTGGGAGTTGTGGGGTATTTTAATGGAGAAATTCCCCTTTTCACCAAGAGGAGCAAATGAAAATTGAACTTATTTGAATCACTCAGTGTGTGTGTGTGTGCACATTTCACACACTAGTGAATATAGTATAAGAGAAATAAGGTGATAATTTTCTATGCCTAAATGTAAAGTCATTTTCCAGAATTAAATTTTTACACAGAGATAAAATTATTAAATTCTTTCTCAATAACAGTGTTATTTTTATTAGTTCAATAATAGGTATCCAGTCATGTGGAAAATCTCTACTAGTGAACACTTTCAAAATTAATTTTATTTTTGGCTTTGTTATCTGGATATGATTCTGCTGTATCTTTAAGTCTAATTTTACCATTCCATTTTGATAGTTCCTATTCAGTTTTGGTGGGCAGTTATTCAGTTATTATGAGGCTTAAATTTAATAACATTTTCATGATAACTTGGATTACAGTAGCTTGTCAAATAAATTTTTCTGTCTTTCTGATTGTCTATGGGAAGTTGCTGCAAAGTAGCTGGGAACACCTTACTTGTTTTCTGTACTAAGTAAAACTGTTCAAGCTACTTTCTGTGGAAGGCTGGATTTCAAGATTTACTAGAGAGCACCAAATTTGGAAATTCTAGTTCATCTTTTCTGCATTTCATGTACAGGGTTCTTTGGCACAAATGTCCAACCCAAGAATAAATCACACACCTGGGCTATAAAACTGGAAGATATTTCAGGAGATAATCTATTCCATTGCCTTACTATGATCTTTCTTTGGCCACTTATGATGGGTATTTGTCCAACCTATTTCCATTGTTTCATTAGCTTAACAGTTAGAAAGATCTTCCTTAAGCTTTTCTTCTTTACCAAAATTATGTTCAACTCTTCCTCTTAACAGGCATAGAGACCATGAAATATATTCTATATGAATACAGATGCTATTATCACCACAAAGTACCACAAAGCCCAATCACAGCAATTCAATGTATATACCCTTGTAGTTTGTCCAGCCCTGAAATAATAATAAAAATCCCTAAATTTGAAGTAGCGCTTGTTTAATGCAACTGATTATTCCTCATAATTTGCAAGTATCTTATGGACTCTACATCTTCCTAGGGCAGCTGTGGTCATGTTGCTTATTTTGGAAACAAAAGAATGAAATAGTGATTTAGTGAGCAGTTCAATATTGTTAGCTATGTCAAATCAAGATAAGGGAACACAAAGTCTTAACTTATATCTAAGGCAAATAAAACAGTGAAATATTTTAGCATCAGTTAGAATGCCTTGGGCTTTGGTGGTGATAATATGTCATGTATCTATATCCCTCCCATCCCTTTCCTAATGAAAGTCATATGTCCTTCCCCTCCATCCTCCTCCAGACAGCACCCAGGAGGAGGAAGGGGGCAGACTCTTCCTGTGAGCAGTGCAATGCTGAAGGCTGCTGGCTGGTAGCATTTCTGCAATCTAGTATTCCCAGGTATTCACTAGCTGTGTGTTGTTAATTGCTTGCTCATCAAGAAGCTTCACTAATCAAACCAAAGATCAGAAATAATGGTGTATTTCTTAGACAACTATTTGAAACGCACTGTGCTTAGTTTCCATTCAAGTTTGCAGATTGCTATCCAAGCTATTACATATTTAAAATAGAATCATGAGGGGGCCTATCAACACAAATGTCCTAAATCAGTTTGACATGCCCAATTCCAATTTGACTCACTCAGACTTAATAAAACTTTTAATTCCTCTATTTGAGATCAACAGCAAAATTCACATCAGTAAGACAAAAATGCTTATTATCCTTAATTCGTTCATCATCATGCAAGACATGTCACAAAAGACAATTTATTTTTTTTTAATTTTGCAGTGACAAATTTTTAGACTTAGTGCAGCAACTTCTGCTTGACCTGCAATACCTTCTGAGTCCCTAAAACTTTTACATTGACAGGGATGGAGATCTGAGTTCAAATTCTACCTAAATAAAATAGAGGGAAAAGTAATAATAACTATATCTAAATATACTTTGAATTTTGGGGAAAATCTGTTATCCTTACTCATGACTGAATGTTATTAAATAATGAAGTGACTTTTTCAAAGACTAAGTAAATATTTATACCATATGCTTAACATTTAATCAGCGTCAGTGTATTGCCACAGCAGCATCAAAGCTGTAATGATGAACTCTGAAGTTTCCTTTCACTGAGCAATGGTTGCAATTACTTATACAGTCTAAGTATTTTAATACCCTTTGGCTGTGAAACTCTTTTTGATAAAAAAGACACATGTTCCTTTTTTCCATTGCTTTTTATCTTTTTTATATAATTTTCAGAAAGGACATTTTAATATATTTCAAAGTTAGCTTAGTGAACTAAGTACAATGCCTTTACTTAGCTGGGGTCTGTGAGAATTTTCATGTGAGAGGTTTTTCCCCTAAAACTAACCAGCTCTTTTCTATTCATACATCTTCTTTTTCAGACATCTTTATATACACAGGATCTTTCTGAGGCTTTTAGGAAATATTAGTTTGACAATTATAACCAAAATTAGTTTCCTCTTTTAATACAGTAACAAGTCACATGTTGAAAAAGGGAAAAGACCCAGAGTGCTGCTACAGGAGAAATGCTCTTCTAAAAATCCAGCCTTTAAAAATGTGTCAGATCTGGCATGCTGCAGTTCTGGCAGAGCCCAGTGAACACTCCTCTGACTCACAGCATCTTTGAAAATTTACTGTACACTACACTGCTATGCTCAAAATCTTGTTATCACAGGATGGTTGAGGTTCGAAGGGACCACTTGAGATCATCTAGTCCAATTCCCCTGCTCAAGCAGGGGCACCTAGAGCCAGTCATCCAGGCCCATGACCAGACTTCTTTTGGATATCTCCAAGGATAGAGACTCCACAACCTCCCTGGGCACCCTGTGCCAGTTTACAGTCTCCTTCACAGTGAAAAAGTGTTTCCTGAGGTTCAGAAGGAACCTCCTGTGTTTCAGTTGGTACCCATTGTCTCTGATCCTGTCACTGGGCCTCACTGAGAAGAGCCTGGCTCCAACTTCTTTGCACCCTCCCTTCAGGCATTTATATACATTAAGAAGTTCCCTCCTGAGACACCTTCTTGTCTAGGCTAAACCATCCCAGCTCTCTCTCCAGTACATCTATGTCTCTCTCTTGTACTGGGGAGCCCAGAACTGGACACAGCATCCCAGGTGTGGCCTCACCAATGCTGAGCAGGGGGAAGGATCACCTCCTCTGACCTGATGGCAATGCTCCTCCTAATGCAGGCCAGGATACCATTAGGCTTCTTTGCAGAAAGCCTGTTAGAAAGACTATTTCCTTGACATGTCAAGCTACAAATTTAAGAGAAGGCTACAGGGTAAGTTGTTATTGTCCCAGTGATTGCACTGATATATGATATGATATGATATGTTAATGTTAAATACATGAACATTATATAAGTCCCAACTACTATCCCTCCATCCCATCTAGCTCCCCCGCCAATTATTTTTTAAGTGAGTGGAATATTGTGAAACGTAGTGAACCTTAATTTAGGCCCTGGTTTTCAAAAATTCTTTCAAGTAACATCCTTCAGAGGATATTTGGGAAATGTGTTTCTAGTGTCTTCCCAAAAGACCTGCAGAACTATCTCTGTGCAAAGCAGTAGGGTTGTTACACTGCTTCCAGGAAACCTGCAATCTCTGTTACTATTTTTTAAATTAATTTTCAGATCATTAGCACACTTCTAGGAAAATTCACTGACAAGCAAAAGCAAGGTAAAGAGTAACAGTGACTTTTTGTATCTAGTGCAATAGACGAAAGATAAAAACAACACATATTATTATGTGTTGGACTGAGAACCGTATAATTTTGAAATGTACCTCCATCTGAATTAAATTACAAAGGATAATTGCTGTAGTATGGGTGTGAAACCCTTTGATGACCACAGTTAGATTTCATGCCTCAATACTGGAAATCTCAAAGCATTCACGTCTCACTTTTCAGAACCCAGCCTAGCAAAGCAATCAGCTTTCAACAAGAGCTACCTATTCAGTGAAGCATTAAGGAAAATGCTCAAGTCCAACCATGTTCAACAAAGCACAGAAGCATATGTTAAACTGTCAAGGGGACGTCAGCATATGCCAGAAAAATGCCTTGCTGAATATGGATGAACTGTTGTAGATCGGGTGACAGCTGCCCAGTATTAAAAAAAACTTTAAAGACCACGTGTAAGTGAGCTCCTGTGAGGTGATGAGTACCTCCATATTTCAGTGGAAGATCAGGATACTCAAGAGAGTGGCAGTTCAGGTCCATGAAGCATCCTTCTCTCAGAAAGGCAGGTATGTTTGACAGGCTTGTCTAACTTCTGTAGCATTCCCAACCAGGAAACTTTACAGCTCACAGGTGTGGGATGGTTTTCTGCATTGTAATAAGAAATGTGCAAATCATAACTCAGGAACAAAGTGCCTTTTGAGCTGACATTTATTTATATTTATTTCATGATCCTTTTATGCGGAACAAAGATGCTTTGTGTTGCAAAGCATCACTTTAACTCTGTAATAAAAGCTGGGGTTTGTGTTTTGTAACATTTAGCCCTAAGAAACATGAATTCTTATAATTTCATCATTTCACCATTGATACCCAATACCTTTTGGTAACCCATGGTAACAGCCTTCCTTGTTTTAAGTAGCAGGTGTCGAGGACATGGCAAATGGCTGCCTATTCAGTTTAAGCCGCCTAATGGAGCTTTTAGGGCTAGTCAACATTTTCATTTAAATTACACCAGGATATTGTACATGCACTGCACACAGTGAGCTTTGCTGGAAAGCTGCAGGGATTCAATAAACCCTACATTACACAATCTGTCTCTGCAGACAATTTTAATACTGAGGGTCTATGCTGCTTTTATGTTTGCCCTGTTTAGCTTGGGTTTTTACATATGTTAAACAAGACAGACAGCACTAGCCAAAGTCATTCCTCCTACAACCCAGTCTTGGTTAATCAATTTATTCCAGGGATGAACTGGCTTACTGTGGTTAGTTGGGTTTTTTCTACAGAAAAGTATATACCTCAATCTCGGAAAAATTTCTACGTATGAAGGGAAGTAAATGAGATTCATTAAGCAATTCACTGACTTTAGAATCTCTCTTCATACCTTCTGTTTCATCTTTTAAAACTATATGACCTATATTTACCAAAAAAAGGTTAAATATCAGTGTCACTGTTTATGATGAAGAAAGCTAAAATTTGAGAAATTCATCATGCAATACTAAGAATTTGCAGAAGCTAGAATTGCTAAGGCCCAGGCAACTCACAACAGTTTCACTATAGAGAAGTAACTGTTCCTTATCAGATGTATATCTACATTTTTTAATCAAAATGTGTTCCTTCTGTCTTCGGTCATTCATTCTGTCAGAATTCATTTTTAAATCTGGGCCATCATCAAAACATGGGTCTTCTCTTGAACACATTTCAAATGATGCAGAACTCTTCCTCCTGTTACTTTCTACTCCAGACATGAGAGTATGAGGAAGAGGCAAGTGTTCAGCTGCAGAAGGAAGACTGAACTGCTTATCTTCAGCACAGAATGATCTTTTAGTTGCTCCCACTTTTTTACAGTGTTGTGATCCTTGCGAATCTGTTCCTGGAAAAAGAAGTCCCATACAGCAAATTTGTACAGAACTCAGGTAGTGTGGGACAACTAGAGCTGCACAAGTAATTCTTTAAAGAATTAGGTGCCCTTTTCAAACCTTACTTCAAAAAATATTGCAATTTTATAGGTCTTGAAAAATTATTTGGCAGCTTATGTTCAGATGGTACCATTAACTCCTTTCCAACGGCTGCAGATCCAGGCTCAGCATGACTGCAGTAAAGGTTTACAGAGGCTTTAGGGTGGGCTATAAGGAACTATTTTATTCCAAGATGCATTTTGGGCCCATTGCAAAAGAAGAACCAGAGGAAGCCTCATGATTTATTAAACACACAATATTAGTTGCACAACCTGATAGTGTCTTGTATCCTTAATGAAAACTTCTGTATTGAATCAACTCTACTTCACTCAGCTTCTAAGATATTGGTTCTTTGTGTGGGGTTTTTAGGGGTTTTCTTTTTTGGTTTGGGGTTTTTTTTGTGTGTGTGTGGTTTTTTGTTTGTTTGTTTTTTAACAAGTCAATATTCAGTAGTCTAGTTGGTTATTTTTAGATAACATTTATCCGGCTGCTAATTCCATTACGCACATTCTGGACCTAAGTAATTATTTGATATCTAGCATTTGCTCTAATTATAGCAACACCCTGATGAAATAAAATGTAAGGTCAAGTTTGATAGAATTTATGTAGCATCAGTTCAACAGCTTCTGTATGTGCTGCACTCCACTGCATTGTCTTACCTACAGCACAATGGGATTACATAGTGCCACAGCTCTGAGGAATAATACAAAAGCTCATTGATTTGCTACTATTCTTAATAAGCTTTAGAGAATTCAAAGCATCATAATTGTTCTAAAAGAGCAGCCAAAGAATGCATTGTGTCACCAAGTCACAGGTTAACAGTTAGAGACAGTATAACACTTTTGCATCACACACAGTGTAACAGCAAACAGGAGAATATACTTTTGTGCCCTTCCTGGTTGATATTAAAAGGAGATTTCAGAGTCTGATGAAAAAGTAACATTTTTTATTTCGTTGCACTGCAGAAAATAAGGACATTTTACATATAAGTATGTGGGAACTGCCTTTGAACACTTCTAGAAAGAGTTTCTCAACGCTGATGTTGTATCAGTAGAGCACTGTTTCCTTCTCTTTCTGGAAAGCACGGGGATAACTTGTGTTGCTTCTTCACTCTTTAGCAGGACTGCTTGCTTATAACTATCCCTGAAGAAAGGCATGCCAAACCCAAGATGTTTTATCATCTGCCTGTTTTTCATTAGTAGCAGATGGAACAGTTTAGTTCTGTGATGCTGATATATACACATATACACCTTGTATAGATACTTTGAAACTTTTCTTAGTTATTTATATGTTCCTCATATATATGTGGAGAAAGAGAATGGCAGAAGGAATTTGCAATGTTCCACACTTTTTTCACTGATAATTTAGATAACAGTTCTGGGCTCTGGCATGGTTTCATAATACCACAGATTAAGAAATTATTATATGTTGCCTACAGCAGGACTGAATTAGTTTTCCTTGGTTTAATCTTAAAATTACAATTAAAGTCATGGTGCATTATCTTGCTTATGCTGTGGACAATGCATATATATGTATATATATGTTTTTTGTCAGTTAGGTTGACGGTTGGACAAGATGATCTTTAAGGTCCCTTCCAACCTAGAAGATTCTGTGATTCTGTGATTCTGTATATGTTGTATTATGCACTAGTGACTACTGTAGCTCAGCAGAAACACTTGCACGTGTTTCATGCAATCCATTTTCACATCCCTTGCCTCTTATTTTGCACAATTATAGGATCAGCGTCTTAAATGAAAGCTTCCCCTAACCACCTGCCAGACAGAGCAGTCATGTAACGAGGCTCCCTTCACTGAGATTTAGTGAGCACCTGAGACACAGCCAGAACTGGTGTGTGGACAGAGGAAGGACATCTTTCACCATTCAGTTCAGGACACCTGCTATCCTGAAGAGCATACTCTCTAATTCAGAAACATAGAGAACTCTATTCAAAAGCAGCTACCCTATTTTGCTCTCTCAAGTGGAAGGATGTTGCTGGGATTTTTTTCTAACTTCCAGCTTAAATCCATTGAAACCAGTCGTTACGCATACAGGTATTGTCAGCACTGTTTAAAAAATAATTTTCTCTATTAGTCCTTGCAGGAGTTTAATCCCTTCATGTAGATTTTAATCCCTTTATGCAGCTGTAGGCAGCATATCCCCTCCATGTAGTGAAGATAAACAAGCAATAGATCTTTTAGTTTCTTCTGAAGGGTTATAGGGTCCTGGCTGGTCCCCTAGTAGCCCGTGTGCCCTGAGTGGCAACCCTGTACCAGCCACCCATTGGGAAGCTCAGGACCACCACCAGCCAGTTTCTGCCTTGTACACCCTGCTCTGCCCACTAACCTCATCGATGTTCCATAGGCTTTTCCTACATCTGCAGGGCCATTTCTTAGAGCAGCAGTTCAACCTGGAATAAAATACTCTATATACTGCTACCAAAGGTAAGCCAAGGTAATCCTTCACCAGATATTTCTAAAATATATTAACTCACAATAAAGTCTTCATATTATATAGCATGAATCTGTGCTATTGCCAAAAATTGGACAGTGTACATCAAAAAAATCTTAGTCTGATTCAGACACAAATTATGGCATTCCTATTTTAAACCTTGGTTTAAAGGTGTTAAAAAGTTATTAAAAGTTCAGGACCACTTTGATCAAACTTGTGCTTGCTTCATTAACATTTGTTCCACTACTGAAGGAAAGAAAGGAGTTCTTTTGAATTACTGTGTAAGTAGAGTTTTATCGAATTGTCTGCCTCAAAATGTGCTGATTTTGGGGGGAGATTTTAACTGCACTATCTATTATGCCAAAGACAGGAACCATTTAGAGTCTCATCCTCCATCTGTAAAAGAATTGTCCTCTCTTACACATTTATGATTTAACTGATGTGGTAGAGGAATTTTAATCCGTAAAATAGGCAATATACATGACTCAGTACAAATGCTAACCTTCTTTTCAGCAAGGCAAGATAGGTTTTGCACTTATCAGAAGCATTTAAATCTGTTTAAAATGAGCTATATTCATTCTAATAGCTTTTCTTTTCCTGATCACAGTTTAGTTGTTCTTAATTTTGTTTCACCTTCCTTACAACTGTTAACGTGTATGAGAGTCTTATGAAACACATTTTCAAAATTCTTGCTCTAGCTGAAATAAACATGAATGCTTTCAAACAGAAATAATGTGTTTTCAAGACCCCTATTTGTGTTTAAAAATCAATTCTAATTTAACCTGTTTGTATTCTCATTTGGCTAAAGCTACTTTACACCATCTGATATGAAAAGCAAGCCTTCAGGCCATATAAAATAAATGAAAATTCAAGGCCATGCATAAGTGCTTTGCTGAATCAAGCCTCAATTACTAGACCATTACTGTAATATCATCACACTGTATTACAGCCTTTAACAAACCCATCATAGTTGCTTCCAGACATCTGTGCTTAAATTCCAAACATTACAAGGTCATATCTTCAAAAAGCTACAAGAAATTAGCTTGTGTTTTTTTCATGTTAAAATATACAAGTTAATAATACAGTAATTAGATTATTTAAACAAATAAAAAGCAAATAAATAGGAACATTCTTTCAAATAAAAACATTTTAGCAGATGATGTCAGATACTTACTAGCACCTTCTGAAACTTTAAAAGAATGTGAAAAGGCTGAATGAAGGCTATTAGTGTTTCCACAGGTCACACAATCTTTATATTATAAGTTTGGTAAAGTTCAATATTGGAGAATGGACTCATGGAGAGACACTGATGAACCGTTCAGTACTTCTGTTATGCCATGAAGTAAGGAAAAAATGTGATTTTATAATTCTACAATGTTGTGCACTATGGACCAATGTAAAAATTTCTCCTCCTACCTGGGAGGACATTTGCTGAAAAAGGAAGAGGAGGAGAAAGATATATGAATGAATCACAAAGGATTTGGGGAACTAGTGGCATGCACCTGTGAAAAAGGCAAGTGGATATAGGAGACAAGGTGTTCTCCATAAAGATCAAGAATTAATAATGCTATGATAAGAAACTCTGGTAAGGTTCTTACAGGGAAATACTATCTGCAAAACCAATAACTTCACGCATTTCCTTGTGTGTGCAAAAGCTATTACACAAACTCGCATCCGCATACACACACAGAGAACATTACATACAAATGAAAAATAGGATATTTCTCCATTTTTTTTTTTACTTTTTTTTACAAAATGGATAATCTAGATGAAAGCATTTCTGTGAAATATTTTCTCTTACAATGAGAACCAAAGTATTTATACAGTATTATTTAAAGTATTTTACTTGTCTTTAATCTTAAAAATATACATATCTGAGAAACATTTTGAATACAGCTAATTAATTTAAACTGACATTTTTGAAGATATGTATTTTGGAATAAGTTAATTTTTGGCCCTCAATATTATATTGTACAATTTACATTATGATGAATGCATATAAGCACAACATGTTCATTTTGCAATTTTGCTCTCTCAAAATTTGAGTGTATTCTATGTCTGCACAGTAATTGTACATGTCTGATTATTGCAGTCATGGCTCATAAGTCAAACTTATTGCAAGAAGGCATGGGAAAGGAGGCTAGTTGGTTTTGAAAAGACAACAAATAGCCCAAATCATGTCTGAAACCCTGAGCTTCTTTTTCTGCCCCTCTCCAGAGTGGGCTCCAGTGCTATCTGGGAAAGGAATGAGGTAATAAGAGGGGCACAAGACCCTTGTGACCAAGAAGAACCATTGGATTGTCTCAAGCCAGCTTCAGGTTGACCAAGGAGATTGTGTATGACTAAAAGGTTTCTTTATCATGGTAAATTTAAACCAGAGAAGGAGATAGGACTGTTGTCTATGAGAACGGGAGCTGTAACATTGTCTTGAAGTAAATTACACAAGGTGGTGGAGTCTTAGTAGGCTCATCCTACAATATCCCCCACAGATTTGCTTTGGCTAACATCTTTTTGATCAAAGATAGAGCCATTTTGATAGAGTTTCTACCTTTTAGAACTAGAAAAGAGTTTTGATCATCTTTGTTTTGTATTGCTTTAAACCCCAAAGACTTCAGTTTAGGTTTCAATTTATGGTGGAAGTAAAGAGAAGGGGACATATCTGTTTTTATATTGCCGCATCAATAAAAACAGAAAATATGATTTCTGCGATTAGGGAATAGCATTCCGTATCTATCAAAATCTCTGGGAGTTTGGGAACTGGATTTCAATGGAGAAGAATCAGATCCCTAACAGACTGAAAGCAAAACATCTCTTTGTCAGGAATGCTTTATTTATTGTTCGCAGAAGCCTCATTATACGGGTAAGAGAACGGTATGCTTTTTTTCATTCCTTGCTCCATCTCCGCTTCTTGTTCTTGTGGGATTCTAGGAGTTAGAGCAAGAGCTCAAAGACAAAACAACAGAAGACCTGACTGGAAGTAAACACTGCATAGGGAAGAATTTCTCAATGTGAATAGAGTTGAAAGAGTCAGTCCCAAAATATTTGCTGAAGGAAATGTAAGATAAGAAAATTAATGGCAAAACAAGCAAAGATGTTGTAGGGGATGTGCTGACCTATGGCATAGGGAAAGTTGAAAAACGAATGAGTAGATCTTCAGCTGCTGAAAATCAATGTAAGTCCTTATAAATTGGAGAGCTCATGCAGTAATTTAAAGGAAGTGCAATGTTTTCATGCATATAACCTAAATCCCAGAGAACTCACTGCACTTTAAAAATGCACTGCTTAAAAAAATAATGCCAGACAATCTGCACCCTTCAATATCCTCCACAGAATGAGAGTGAGGCAGCAGTCTGAAGGCTGATAAAGCAGAGAGGGGGGAACCCTATCAGGAACCAAGCAATGATGGGTTGGGGAAAAAAGGACTTTGGAGAGGCATATTCTGAAATAATCTTCCCTCGATACTAGCTTCATGTCCATATAGCCTGCACTGCTTCACAATACCAGGACTAATTTGTTTTCCTGAGACGATCTTCCAGATATGACTAGAGTCCTGATTTTTCATGAGACTCGGTTCAGTAGATTTCATTTGAACCATGCACATGGTTGGAGTGACCCTCTATTTCACACTGACCTTAGTTTGTAAAGGTAAATGAACATCTTCCACCAGACTCCCCTTTTTGACAATCATTTTATTCAAGAGAGGGGAAAAGCTGTACCAGCTCTCTTGGCTGAATAATACTAATGATAACGTGTAATTTTTGGGAAATAAATTAATCTCACCTTCAAATTGCAGCTATTTGGGAGAGTTCTACTGCTGCTGCTGCTGCTGCTGCTAGACATATTTCTTGGTTTTTGGTGGGATGGAAGGAGAAAAAGGAAAGTCGTTCTTCAATGTTTAACATGTAATTTGTAAACAGGCTAAATTGCTTGTATTTTGTCTTCCTGTTTCATAATTCTTTTGCATTTGTATTCAAAGGCAACTCCTCAATGTCTTACCAGGGGTAAGATTTTGTCTTAAAATATTTATAAGGGAAAAACACATATTCCAAAGGAAGGTGCTGGTAACTTTACATGACTTTTCATATAACAATATAATGAAACCATTTGTTAATAATATTAAAATGAGAGCAATCGAACCCAATGATGACTGAAATGGCCTCAAGCAGAGCTCAAATATTGATTCAGTGGGAAGTTATATGTTCTTCATTATTAAATCTTTCAATAGCAGCTGAAAACAGTTACTGCTTTGGTAAATTAACCAGGGCAGGATGAGCATGACCAAAAAAACCCTGAAAAAAACCCCAAAACATGGAAGTACTGACTTGCTTCCTCTAATGAATTATAATTTAAATAAAAGATTTATCCTTTTACTATTTTATCGCATTGAGAATGCATTCTTCTGAGTAAGAGAAAAAGAAGTCTAAATCAAAAATTCTAACCTTTAAAGGTCCTTTTCCCAAAGGCAAGCTTGGATTTCTCAGTTGATCTGTATTACAACAAGCTTGGCAGAATATCTGTTTGCACTGGCAGGAGAACTAGTGGTATTTTTTGCTAACTTTTGTTTGCGCTATGTCAGAACAACTGGTTCCTTGCTGGCATACTATTGTCAACACAAGAGTTTTGCAGAAAGGTGATCTTGCTGTTATAGTAAGAGAATTTTAAACTGAAAACTGAACTACTGCAAGGTACATATGCATCTTTTCACCTCAAAGGAGTTGTGAGTGAGCCTAAATGCAAGCAAACATTCAGAAGATAATAGATTCATAAATTACTGTTCTTACAACTTAGATTATGACTGAGAAACAGTGTTTCTTACCCTGTTTTTTTGATTGTTTTATTTTCTTGTTTTGCTTTGTTTTTTAAATGTGCAGTCTTTTCTGAATCCTTGTAAAATCTTGGCTTGCATGAATCTCTCGGAGTAAGGAGATTCTGCACAAGAAAAAATTGATGTGGAGTGAAATAGAATTTATGTTTCATTAGTTTGTACTTCTCATATTTCTATTTCAATGCATGTTCTTTTCTATTGTTGGTATAAGAAAAGATCCCTGCCCATGGCAGGGGGGTTGGAACTAGATGATCTCTAAGGTCCCTTGCAACCCAAACCATTCTATGGTTCTATGATCCCACCATTTCCAACTCCATATTACCCATACTATTGATTACTTTGTATATCTTCATCCAAGTTCCCTTTACTAGTCTTCTGTGCAAAGCACACAAGACAGATTGGAGAATTTTTCTTTACATCAGCTTTTGCAGAGTACTCATGGCAAATTATTGTTGGCCATTTCCAACTGCAGCCATTTCTTCCTCAGTCTCAGGGACTCCTTTATCAATAACATTCACAAATTTTACAGAGACAGAAATGAACAACCATATTTCCCAAACAGTTTCCATAGTTCTTTAATTAAAACTAAACTCTATAGTTCTTTCAGGCTATTAAATGGTATTCATGTTTTAATATCTTCCTACAGCATATCCACTCAGTAATTTTCTTGAGAAACTGAATAGAAACATGACCACGGAGGGGCTATTTACATACTGTGCGTTAAATATTGAACACATTCTTATTTACTTTGTCAGTCTGATTAAACTGTGGCTGTCATCTGTCTGCTAGACAGAAAACCCTGGTATCCTAACTTGAAAAATACGCTCATCATAAGTGGACAAATAGTGTTTCTCCCTAAATCATTTAGAGTCAGATTCTTACAGAGCCCAGAGCTGATGGAGTGAATGTTTGCAATCATCCTCAGATGTCTGTTCTTTTTTGGGAAAGATGTTATTAAATGGAAAAAAAAAAACACAAAGCAGTTCTATGTTCTGCTGAGGAAATAAAATTGATGGGCTCTCTGTCATGCTGCATCTAAAGAGTTGAAGAAATAGGGGCAGGAGCAGCAGACTGATTTCAAAATGTATGTTAAATACTAATTTGTGTCAGGATATTTTATCTCCTCCTTCTCCTGCTCCCCATAATCTTTTTTTCACAGCATGCTCACACAGCAGAAGATAATAATTAAGCTACTGTGCATTGTCTGTCACTGGCACACATTATAAAATTATGAAATAAGACTGAAGAATAGCCAAAATTAACTTTTAGAAACTCATTTTTTGCATTAGTTTTCTGTGAATTTAGGTCATTTAAAAGGTGAAATTTTATTAGGTCAGGACAGAGAACAGTAGTTTTTTCTTCTACAAAGGATTCAAAAGTTTTGAAATTTGTTTTTCTTTCCAACTTGAAATGGATTTTCTTTTTCCCATGAAAAGGAAATCTGACATTAAAAATATATTTTTTTATTTCAGGCCATTCTGATAATTTGAAAATAAATTATTTGTGATACACTGAAAGATAGCTAGAGACCCTCAATGAAGCAGTTTAACAGCTTGTGTCCTCAGAACTTCTCAGGCTGTGGTATTTTTAACTCAAGTGGACTACTCCAAGAGATAGATGCTAGAAACCCTGGGATTCCCAGCTGAGCCTAGGTTTTTCTGGAAGAATATCCCAGAATAACAGATCATGGAAATCCAGGGAGGAAAAGAACAAAGTCTATTTGAGAAGAGGTGAAATAGGCTATTTGGTTTCTTGATTATCTCTCAAAAAGGGTCTTGTCAACATTTCTTTTTCCCTTTACGACTGAGAGGCTGGTGGAAGCCCACATCAGTCTGCGGAAGAGGAACAGTGTCCTTCTTGCTAGGCTGTGGGCAAGCTAAGAGGTTCAATATTACTTTTGCTGAGGGTTGGAGTGACTGTAATGTCCTGAGTGTCCTTAGGGTGCAGCCTAGTTTTTAGAGCCCATAGGCAGAATTCTGCAGTGATCGAACATGTTCACTAAACTTGTTTCAAATCGTGGTTGAAATTCAGCAGTCTATAATGAACATATTTCAACAAATTAAAATCTCTACGACAAATGTAATTTTTTCCAGTCTCCTCTGCAAATTCAATATTTTCTGCATCTTTTCATACATTGTAATCCACAATATTTCTGATTCCTTAAAAATATGTTTACATATTTTTTACTGTGTACCACATAAAAATGCAGTCAGCAAAGTCTTCACTCCTGTAATAGATAATCCAACATTTGAGCATCTCCATGTATGTATTGAAAACAGATTTGCAAGGAAGGAATCCACTTTTGGTCTCAATGATAACAAACTGAGGCACAAGAAATAACATGCACATAGTCATGTAAATCTTACTGAAAAATAATTCTAACTAAGGATGAATGTTAATTTTCTGTTGCTTAACAATCTTAGTTGTAAGACATCCTCATTTTTTAGGGCTGTAGAAAATTCTAGGATTAAATTCAAGGGTGCTTAGAGCATTCAGAAACTATGAGTTAGATTATCAAATAGCTTTTGGACTTTGGGCATGGTTTCCCAGTTCTGAAAAAAAAGAAGAGAAATGGCTCTGTAGTCATGTAAGGATATCATAAAGTATTCTGTAAAGTTATTTTACAATCCCTCAATACCAGTAGGAAATGTTGACATCTAGGATTTCAAAATGAAACAGACCTTTGAAAAGAAATGTTTGAACCATGGGAGTGACTTGGCATTGTGGATGCTCTTCCTGGTTTCCAGGATAATAGACATTTGTTTGTATTTGGTGGAGAAAATGGGGTGAAGACAGAGATTGAGTAGTTTAGGCTGTCCTGGGGAACACTACTCTTGTAGTGTTTGCTAAAGAAACAAAATGTGCTGTGCTGTGGGAACTTGAAATACAGTTTCCCTTTGAGCGTAGCAGTGGGTATTGACACCAGTTTAAGCTGTTATAAAACCATGATGTTAAAGATTTATCTGGGCCTTGATTTCAGTGTGTGAGCACAGAAGCATCTTCTTTTGTTCCTCCTTTTCTCTTTGTAGCTCATTTGTAAGTATTATAGATAATTACCAAACAAGATGCCAAACTCTTAGCTCATTGTCTGTGTTCATTGTTCCATAATTATATATGAAAGCTAAACTCATGGTTAGAGACTGCAGCACTCTGTTATCAGCGCAACAAAACACAGAAGGGAGATTTATAGCATGCATGGTTTTACAAATTACCTATATATGAAAGGAAGTAGACATAGCTTATAGTGGGACTAGTTATTAAGCATACAGCTATTCTTTCATAGCTAGATTCTCATACAGGGCTATTCACCACAGTTCAAAACCACCATCCACCGGTGCATTAGTTACTTTCATATTTGTCATATGTTCATGCTCTTTTCTCTCTCCAGAGAAAAGTATGAGCAATGCATGTTTTGCTTCCGTATTTTAATTGCCATAGGGAAAGAATCTGCCAGAGATACAAAAACATTTGAATTCATCTTTCTCCAACTGTTCTTGGAAAAGAAACTGTCATGTTTATACAATACAGGACAGACTTGGCAACTGTTACATGGATGGTGCCTTCCCACAGATCATACACTGCCTCAATCTATTAATGACCTAAACTCCATGCAGCAGTGTCCTTGGAAAACTTCTGTTACTAGCAAATGTTGTATCAGAAACACTCCCAAAACAAATCTAGTGTAGATTAACTTAATTATTTAAAGCTTCTAGGAGCTTGGGGATTTGCAATGAAGTATTTACAAAAGCCTAAAAACAAGAACTAAGTAAAAAATGAACACGTCTTCCAATCTGAACAATAAATAAATCTTGGTCATTCAAGTATTATGTATGTACAGCTAGCAAGAAAGTTACCATAATTACAGGATGACATAGAGTGATCTACTTTTTACCATAGTCAATAAAAAGACCCAGGGTCGAATCCTGGTTTCCTGAAGTCAAGGAGAGTTTTTATATTTTGGACCACTTTTTGGAGTGGGTCCAGAGGAGGGCTGGAACACCTCCCGTCTGGGGACAGGTTGAGAGAGTTGGGATGGTTCAGCCTGGAGAAGAGGAAGCTCTGGGGAGACCTTATAATAGCCTTCCAGTACCTGAAGAGGACCTGCAGAAGAGACGAGGAGGGACTCTTTGTCAGGGAGTGTAGCGATAGGATGAGGGGTAATGGTTTTAAATTGAAAGAAGGGAGATTTAGATTAGATACTAGAAAGAATTTCTTTACTGTGAGGGTGGTGAGACATTGGAACAGGTTGCCCAGAGAAGTTTTGGAGGCCCCATCCCTGGAAATGTTCAAGGCCAGGTTTGATGGGGCTTTGAGCAACCTGATCTAGTGGAAGGTGTCTCTGCCCATGGCAGGGGGATTGGAACTAGATTATCTTTAAGGTGCCTTCTAACTCAAACCATTTTATGATTCTTAGTTGGTGCTCCATTCTATGTACAACATGGACAGACTGTGAGACATCTGACCAGCTAAAATCAGTGCCAAGAATGGAGATCATAACTGGAGAAGAGAAGGTAAATGAGGAATTGTATTTCCCTTACTTCTAGTATAATGACAAAAAGAAAAGAAGAATCATTTATGTATCCATGTGGGATGTGCAACCAAAAGAAGCATCTCTCAGTTAAGCGGGTGCCCATCAGGTGATGTGATACAATCAGGCTGCCTTTTCTTCCCTTGTGAGAACACTACAATTTCCATTCTTTCAGATGTGTAATCTGTGTCTCAATACCTATCTTTCCTCAGAAGTATTAGTCCCTGCAAATAAGTTTAAAAAATCCTGCAAGATCAGGTTATCGTGTTGTCATAACCCCTGTCAAATTCTGGGTAAATAGCTCCAAATAAAAGCAGTGGGAAAAAGGAAAGTTAAATTATTGGATAAGAGGCAAGGAAGTTATTAAGGAGAGGTATTTGGAATAAACCTTATATTGTAATGCTTCACTCCATAATCTACACTTAAGTAAAACCATAAGGGAGAGAGGCAGGTTAACCTGCAGGAAAATAATAATAACTGATGGTTTGGGGTATGTTGTATTGGGCCTCTTGGACCATTTTGAGGTTTTCTGTATAGTGGAGGTCACTAATGGTGTGGTTAGCTTTCTATCTGAACAATATTTCATGGAAGAAAAAGTAGGTTTTGGAATATGTTCATTTTCTGAATTGGCCTCTATCATACACTTTAATTCTCACTGCATTTCTCTAACAGTCATGACCTATCTTTGTGTATGACAAAGGCCATTAGTCAAACAACCATAACAGTTCATTACCATAATTAAGGAGACTATTTAATATGTCAAAGACTACATTTTCTAATAGATCTAATTAACATAGTATTTTGCTTTCCATGAAAATTCACAGTATCCCTCCAGCATGAGGTAGTTGACCTGACCAAATGATGGAGAAGGATTTCCTGATGTTAATTTTTGTATAGTCACAAAAGTAATTTTAATAACCCATTACATTCCTCACTGCCCATCCATTAGTACTGCTTTTGTCTCATCTGTTTTATGCACCTTCTGTTGGAACAATAGGGAAGTCAGAAATCAGTATTCTACCCTGGAGAGTAGAGTATTTCTCCTTATCCACTAGGATTTGTACATTTCATGGATATCTATCACACCCTTCCTTCTTCTAAACAGCAAGTGGCACAGCCCTGACCTGATCATTATGAATTATTCATATAATATAAATTAATATAATATAAAATATCATAATGTGTCCAAGTGCAAGGTCCTGCACCTTGGTCGGGGCAACCCTGGTATCAATACAGGCTGGGGGATGAAGGGATTGAGAGCAACCCTGCTGAGAAGGATTTGGGGATACTGGTGGATGAAAAGCTGGACATGAGTTAGCAATGGGTGCTTCCAGCCTTGAAAGCCAGCCTTATCCTGGTCTGTATCAAAAGAAGCGTGGCCAGCAGGCTGAAGGAGGTTACTCTGCCCCTCTACTCTGCTCTGGTGAGATCCCACCTGGAGTACTGCGTCCAGCTCTGGAGCCCCCAACATAAGAAGGACGTGGGCCTGTTGGAGTGAGTCCAGAGGAGGGCCACAAAAATGGTCATAATGCTGGAGCATCTCTCCTGCGAGGAAAGGCTGAGAGAGTTGGGGTTATTCAGCGTGAAAAGAAAGCTTCAGGGAGACCTTATAGCAGCTCTTTCAGTACTTAAAGGGGGCTTATAAGAAAGATAGGGACAAACTTTTTAACAGGTCCCGTTGTGAAAGAAAAAAAAGGTAGTGGTTTTAAACTAAAAGAATGTAGATTTAGACTAGATATAAGGAAGACATTTTTTATGATGAGGGTGATGAAACACTGAACGGGTTTTCCAGAGAGGTGGTAGATGCACCATTCCTGGAAACATTCAAAGTCTGGTTGAACAGGACTCTGAGCAGTGTGATCTAGTTGAAGATGTTCCTACTTATTGCAGGGGAGTTGGAATAGATGACCTTTAAAGGTCCCTTCCAACCCAAACTGTTCTATGATTCTATGATAATGAGATATCAGTTTATCATATTCCTTTGACCCACACACCCAGCCCTCACTTACCATGAAGATCTTCCTTGAATCGCCTGATCCTATAGTCAAGATTCAATTTCTGTCTTGATGTCTTGACACTTGTAAATATTTATACAAATAAATATACAATTAGTATATTTGTGTGTTTGTGTAGTTTATGGCACAGCTGAGGTTGAGGAAGTTTAAAAACAGACACCAGAAAAAATCTTTAGGTCTGAAAAATCTGAATTCAAAATATGTTTATTTATTTTAATCAAATGTGTTTTTTTAAGCAATCTGCTTATTTTGACATTGAGCTACTTTAAGTGAAGTTATTTAACTTTCTGAATGTGTCTGCACTGGCCTTCTCCTCAAGTGGGACCAGAACACTTACAAAATCCTTTGTACTACCAAAGAACCTGGCCAGCACCTGCCTCACTCCTTTGTCCAAACACCTGACTACATCTTTATTTCACAACCCTCTGATCTGATGCTCATCCACAAATTGAAGGCGTTTGTAATAAAAAACACTTTGCATTTCTATAGTTCTGCCCATCTGGTGATCTCAAAATACAGCAAAACATTAATTAAGCCTCAGAAGTTGTTGGAGGATAGTGAAGCTATACGTATTTCTTTAATAATGAATGTTTCCTTTATTTCACACTCAGATGTGGATGAGTCCACTTAAGCTAATATTTTAGGCAATCTTTTCCTGCATTCCATTCTTGGATAAACTCTATTTTGTCTATGTCAATGCATTGGTTCGTATGGAACTGCATAAGAGAAACAGTAACAGCACAGTCTGTTTTCTTTATTACAGAAAGGGGACTTCCCTACCACCTCCTTCACAAACCCAGTTTTATTACCTCCATCTAAGTCTTTTTACCTTTTCTATATTGTTTAGAAACATGCCTGCCCTTCATCTTTAGTATCTATTGAAAGAAAAGATTTTATTCACAGCACTGAAGAAGAAACTGAAAAAGTAATAATCCTTACACAGGCCAATCCAGCCCATATTTCATCCAGAAGCTTTATGCCAGGAGCTGTCCATCCAAAGCAAAATATCATGCACATGTAAGTCTGCAATCTGTTAAAAGTCAAATTCTCTTTTCACCAAAACTGCAATTGTAACTATTTGGAAATATCACTTGAATTACTTAGAAATGTTTATAAAATGATTCACTGACTGCAAAAGGATGATTAAGTAAGGGCTGATATTAAGCTCCCAGCAAAAGACATAGTTCAAATGTCCAACCCAAAAGGGAAGAAACAAAATCAAAATTCATGGAATTTTTTAACTCTCCACCAAATAACTTCTGGAGTGCAGGACCTGAAAGTTTGCACACATGTGGTAGGTATCAACCACTTCCTAGTTTCATACCAAGGTTTGGGGAAGTTGGTTTTGTTTTGTTTTTCTTCTGTAAACTTAAGCCAAGTTTTCTAAATTAGAGCCAAAATTTTGCCTGAAAGTCTGCACTGTCACTCTTACAAAAAGGTCTTTAAAGGACATCAGCAAAATGTTTATCAATATCAAAGAAGCTTCAGGTCACCTCTACTATGTCAATTAATGCCAATTCACCAAGAAACACTGCACACAACAGCATCTGTTTGCTCTGCTCCGAGTCAGTTAGGAGATAAGGCATTGGCTGGGATACTGAAGGTGATCCTTGGGCTGATTGATAGAGATCACACAGGCTTAGTTCAGGGTCTCTAGGCAGCTTTAAGTGACAGAAATGCTCTCAAGATTATCCACTCAACAGAATCCTGTAAAGGACTGTAATTGTTTTGCTGTATAGACAATAAGACAACTTAAATATGAAACTTCCTATTTTCTAGGATGAATACATTGGGTTTTTGAACATAAGCAACAAAAATGAGTTCAGTTTTAAAAAGAGTAAATCTAAGATGCTGGATGACAATGGAATCAAATCCTAACAGAACAACAAAAGCCGCTAACCTTGGGTCTCAATTGCTCTGTTTAATAAGGATCACTGGTAGGGCTATATGTAAAATTCAGAAAATAAAGAAATAAAAGCAGAGGTACTTTACTGGCATATTTCAGGGAACAGAACAGATTAAAACAATTGTTTGTTACTTTTCTTTTTATATGCTTGAGGGACAGTTCAGGCTGAAAAAGATTGGGGAAGGAGGAAAGACAGAAAGTTGTTATGGGGAGAAGTTACTTATTACCAGTACTAGGAGACAATGGGGAGCTGTAGTACCTTTGAAGATATTCAGATTTAAAGGCAATCTTTTTTCAAGCCTCACCTATTTTATGTGGAAAAAACGAAAGCTGATTCACTCTTTCCAGTAGTCCACTCATTAGTTTGTCTTGCTTTAGAATTTGTTTTTTACCGTGATGGACATAAGGTCATAATTTGTCTACAAGAAAGAAAAACAGAAAGATGGCCCATATTTTTGAAGCAGACAATAAACATGATCTTAAAAATGGTGACATCGTATATAAGGATCAATGTCACATCAGTGGAAAACTTACTGTGTAAACAGAGGGATTTGCTTCAAATCCAGGATCTCTTGTCAGTGTCTGTATATGCTGATACAGTGTGAATCTACAATGTAGCTTTGTGAGTCCCTCAGATGTGTAATGACAATTCACCCTTGAGATCTTGCCTTGGATGAGTCATTCAGCTCTTTCTCTTCATTTGCATGTACAGAACAAGGTACGTTCTTTCTTCATGTCCGTTGCCCTCTGGATTTGCTCTGTAAATGTGCGTCATGCACACTGACAATCTTCTTTATGTCTTTATCTAAAGCCTATAATCAGCATATCAAAGCTCACTGCAGGGAATAGAGAAGTTGTTTTATTTGCATAACTCTACTAGGCCAGAGATTTCCTTCTTCCTATGGGTCCTTTATTCTTCTGCCTCACACAGGCCTGGTGTCTGGCCTCCTTTCCAGTAAACCATCCCCATCCACAAGTCACCGCAGCTTTTCCAAACATGTCCTAGTCTGGTGGAACAGAGGTTTTCTAGGGGCCTGTTGTTCCCTTGTGTTCATGGGCACACAGTACAAGTAAGCTGTGATGAGGTCTGACCTGGACCTGGATGACCCTCTGATCATTCCCCCAAAATTTGGTGCACCAGCTGTGTGAGAAGCAAATTTCCACCAGCAATGTCAGAGGTGTGAGATATGTCAGTATTTACCCAGATTAACAACAAAGATTTTCAACCTTTGATATCATTTTTGGAGTTTGGTTTTTTTTAAGGGATGAATAATGGGAAAGAGGGATGAGAGACAGACTTAAAAATTACAAATGTATTACTGGATTACGCTCTAACTTAAAGCATAGTGTACGTATTGCAGAGAAGAAGCCTGATGGAGGGGAGAAAAAAAAGTCCTCCTTTCTTTGAACTTGTGATAGTTTTAACAGCAGGTTGAATTTTGAAGGAAATTTCTGTGAAGAATGGCTTGAAACTGCCCTTTCCTTGTGATGGCAGCAGATGTTCTCTAGGACCTAGGCTTTTTTTTTTTAGCTCTGCCAAATCCTCTGGAGGTCATCATTGCTCCTTCCCATCTTTGCAGCCCCACATTAAAGATCGGGGATAACTGTGAGTCATGGGGAAGGTACAGGGTTCTGGAATTATCAGGTGAACAATTTTAGTATACAGGAGTAATTTTACAAATACTTCGAATTTGCTTTAAAAAAAAACCCTGGCAGACTATTATTTTTCTTTCATTTTCTCTGCGTAAAGGCAAATGCTGAGATGCAATATTGTCATTCCATGAACACAGAAAAAGGCTTAAAAAGGAAAATGATATAATCTGTTTAGAGATCTCTGCCCTGGATGCTGAATCCTCCTTGCCAAGCAAAAAAATGTGATAATCGGAAGATTGATGACTATCACCTACTAATAATAAAGTTACTTTAGTCCACTAAAGGAGATTTCACTAGCAGATTCAACTGAGATTAGAATATGCTCATTTGTGTGAAAGGCTTCCCTTTGGTGTACAGCCCTCCCATGCATTTCTCTGTAGTCCCATACTTTTATGTTAATAAATGCTGGCTTAGGAGAGCTGCCCCAGTGAATGTAACAGTACTGTAGAGAGGTGGGGGTCAGTCTCTTTTCCCAAGTAACAAGCGAGAGGACAAGAGGAAATGGCTTCAAGTTGTGCCAGGGAAGTTTTAGATTGGATATTGGGAAAAAAATCTTCATTGAAAGGGTTATCAAACATTGGAACAGGCTGCCCAGGGAAGTGGTGGAATCACCATCCCTGGAGGCATTTAAAAGGTGGGTAGATGTGGTGCTGGGGGACATGGTTTAGTGATGGGTTTTGTCAGGGTTAGCTTGATGGTTGGATTTAACAATCTTAAAGATCCCTTCCAACCTAGACAATTCAATGATTCTCTTTCTAGGGTAGGAAAACCCAACCCCAAGGCTTATGCATATAAAAAATTAGCTGAGATTAGGACAATACACAGTAACAAAGGGGAAAAGGACAAAAGAAAGTCAATCCCTGAACCAATGGATGAAGGAAGGAAGGACATTTTGAGGTCCTGTCTCTTTCTGTCCCCTCTTTCTCCCATTCCTGCATGTGAAATTCCTCTCTATTTCCTGGGTTTGAATAATTCGTACCTCAGAAAACCAAAAATGAGACTTTTAGAAAACATTCCAAATTTTGAACATGAACATCTCTTTTACAATTTTCTGTTTAATTCTGCTAAGTATTAAACCATCAAGTCAAATGAATCCAATATTTATTTTAAAACTCCCTTATTCCCATATTAATCCATGGCAACTGATTTTATAGAGTACGTGGCTAGAGGTCAATGCTGACCAGGAAGGAATAAGATATAAAGAACCTCTGTTTTTCCGATGAAAGTTCACCGCTTGATTATTGCTGAAATATCTTAGCAGTTGTAATTATTATCCTTGTCATTTCCACCTCACAGGGAACTGCACACATTCTTTAAGTGGTTCCCTTTTGTTCTAGTATCACTTCAGAAGTGCACATGAGTTGGCATCATCATATTGTCTAATTGCTGCAACTAATTTTTCCAGTCTGTTTGTGCCTTCCTGTCAAGAAGACAAGCTGGTTTATTTCTTTCCTCTTTGAGGATATCGCAACATGAAGAGAAAAACACCAGGCATAAGGAGACAGAATTATGCTATAAATCCTCAGAGGGTAATATATTTTCTCAAAATTCTTGGCACAGAACTTTGCAGAATGACCTAGTTGTTAAGTGGCAAGAGACAAAAAGTTAAGTAGCATACTATAAACAAAATCCTACCCTGAGGAACAGTAAATTGAAAAAAAAAACTCGCACTGATCACTTAGGCATTATCTCCTTCGCAATATTTCCCATGTCTTTCATGCAGATATCTTTAAATTATGGAATGTCTGATTTCATTTTCCAGTGTCCGGTATAGAATTACAATCCACTCTCTCTTTTTGGCTTGTTTCATGTTTGTGTACTTCCCAATACAGGAGAGTCCTGATCTAGAACCAGCCTGCCCAAAATATATTTTAAAAAAGCACATAGTAATAATAAAATCTCTCATAAAGTCTAAAAAACTTACTTTTCAGTAAGTAATGTCAATACCTTCAGCCATATAGCTGTATCCCAAATAATGATAGTGTTTTCATTATACACGTTGCCAGAAATTTATTGCTGAGTTGTGATTTGACTTCTGCAATGAAACTGTGCATAAAATGATCTCCCATTACTATTGTGCAGGCTGCTCAAAATGGATTTTTAAAATGTCTTTTAAAGTAAAAGTGTATTTGGGTTAATTAATATGTAGGCAATAGAACAGTGGAGGAAATGCAGACGTTTCCTATATTTCTCTTTTAAATTCCTTCTTAATATAAAAAACATCAGGGCTTTGCTCTCCAGTTTCTGTAAAAGCCAGAAAAAAATCAAATGTAAGTGGATGATAGGGTAAAGAAAATAAAGGCTACTTACTTTCGTGAGGCACTCATAAAAAGTTCAGAGGCAGTATTCCTTCTGGAGGTCCCCATTCTGCTCCTAATAAATGCAGTGGGAAAACTAATGATTTGAAGAACACTAGGGCATAACTACAGCTTTAAAAAAAAACTTTTGTAGCTGAGACAGACAAGAAAAACAGACTACCAAAGACCCAAAAGACATTGAGGCATACATCTTCCAGTGACTTTCAGTGAGAAACCTGCACATAATTGCCCTTGGAAACTTTGGAAATCTGTGCTGTAGAAAGTATTTGATGGCTGCAGACAACATTTACTGTCCTTGACATATGTTTTACGTACACTTTTAATCATGCCAGCAGGCATGCGCTGAATGGTTTCAGCCCCTCAACCTGATGATCCAATAGTCTTTACAGTAATAGCAGTTCTTGGGCATAACACTAAACAAACATCAAATGTCTCAGATTTACACTGGAGGAGAATCTGTCTCTTAGTTTTTGTTTTAACTGGAACCTTTAAGTCTAATGTTCAAGAGCATATTTCAGTCCATATATAAGTTTAACCTTTTATCTTTCATGTACTTGTTTGTAAATATGTGTTAAAGTTATTTACTGTCAGCTACCCTGGTCCTTTCCTGAACACCTGGGCTATATCTAAGCTAGAAAACAGTTCCTGGGAAGTATTGTGTTATTGATCATTTTTTTAAACTTTTAGTCCAGTCTCAATGCTGTTCTGGCTATTACACTCCACAAAACAGTGTCCATGCAGAGTTAGAGGATTAGGGCATGCTGTCACAGTAGTCTTTTGGTCCTGTAAAATGTCCTTTGATATGACGCTAGTAAAAATTCATCTGTTTTTAATGGCTGAAGTAATTAACAAAGAAAGTTAATATTTTTTTTGACTTTTTAAAAGTTTAAACCCCCAGTATTTAACCATTTATATAGAAGAAATTGATTGATATATTCTTTCCTACAGTTTTGTAGTTCATCTTCTTAGATTAGATGGTTCCTACCGTTCAATGGTGCAGTGATAACATCCCCTTCTGCTCAGTATCCAACACAGCAGATTCTAATCAATTCCTCTGGATGTTACTGCTAACATGAATTAGTTAACAGTACAAACTTACTAGATATGCACTCAAATTCTACATTCACTTTGATCCGAGGCATCGAATATGTATAATAAAGACACCACTGATTTCTATCAAAGTCAACAGTTGTTCTCTTGTCTTAAGCACAAGTCTGCACAGGTCAAAAATTAATTCTCTCTCACAGAACATATAATTCAAAATAACACTGTGAGAGGGAGGGTAATTACCAGATCCACAAAGCTGTTTAGTTTTCTGACTTGTGGTTAGATAAATTTAAATCTCATGGAACTGATTTCTTTCGAACTACTGGAGATAACCAAGGAAGTCTATGGCAGAAAAAAGCTCTGACTAAAGACTGAATGAGTTGGCATTCACTCAGAAATGATTTGTCTTTATTCCATATTTGACATTGAGGCTGTTTCTGAGGTCTAAAAAATCATATAGAGAAATAAGGGCCAAAGGAAATCCTTCCTTTCTTCTGAAAGTAGTAGATATTCTTTATTTTGATTGGAGACCAAACATTTTAAAACAAAAATCCAGAAGATACTTTAGAAGGTATTTGACCAAAGATGATTTCACCGAGGAATATACCAAAGGACATTATAACTATAAAAGTAAAGAATATTTCAATGATTCAAGGAAGCATAACTTCCTTCTTCACGCATATTTATTTTCAGAAGGAAGAAGGCAAGCAGAAGTTCCCCTTTATTTACTGAAAGTTTTATTATTAATTTTAAAGTTATTTAAAGTGATGAGCTAAAAGCAATTGCTTTAGCAAACAGACAGGCTGATTAGCAGTTCATTGGAGGAAACATTCACCTGACTGTGAATGTCTTTAAGTGAAACTCATTCCCATCTTTGCCACTACAATCTTGGTTTTCTTCTGAAAGTGTCTCAAATTTTTCATTATTTTGAAATAAAGACTGGTACCGTAAAGTGGCTCTGAAACCTGATTTCAAAATCTGAAACCCTATCAGAATCAGGGTAAACAGCTGAGGTACTGCATATTCTAATTCAATGTTTATAAAATTCAATGCTATTGAATAACCATGCTCATAATAGGCACACTCATTTCAAGATGGGGTCTGTGACAAACAATGCACATGGCTTTAGCTCACCATTGCTCACATTTTATTTCTTTTATAAGGGTGAAAAGGAGTTGAAGTGGAATTTCTAGGCTGCAGAAGTTCTTTCTCTCCTGGGGAAAGGAGTTAATTGGGGCAGGGTGGCGTGGGAGGTTGGGGGCAGGAACCAAATCTGCTTGGGGCAGAAACTTCCAGATATAAAGCTATGACAGGGAAACAAAGAAAAAGCAGAAAGTGTCCTCCAGAATCTGTTAGTCTATAGCTTGCCAGAAGGCTATGGGACAAAAACATAGACAGGTCTCAGAGGTCATGGGAAATATATGGCTTAGCCCTTAGAAGGCACCATGTAGAACTGTCTGTGGCAATGAATGACACAAAACCTGGTAGAAGGACAGCCCCTGGACATGATGAGAGGGGGAAGATTGCTTCATAACCAACTTTTGATTGTTTATTCTGAGAGTTTTAAATACTCTAGTTTATAGCCTAATAAATTCAGATTTCTAAGTGATAATAGCCTGTCTTTATTTTCTCTGGTCGAGTCACTATAAGGAAAAGACTGAGGCAAATCTTTGCCACCTTTCACATCTATCTCATAATTATATATGGGTCTTCTGGAAGAAGCAGTATGCTAGTCACTCATTACCTACATTAAAATTTAAACACTTCTCTTGATTTGAGAATGGTTCAGTGGAGGACGGTTACCAGCTACTGTCAGTGTTAAACTACAGCATGTATCTCTGTTTTGCAAAATGGAAAATATCTGTAACTTTCCTTATGGTAAGGACAGAAAGGCAATAGAAAAGACTACCAAAGGCATTTGTAGAACCTCTGTCAGATAAGTTTTCAAAAACATGTTAGACAAGTGCCTGTTGAGAATATTTTTGGTATAAATGACCCTGCTTTGGGCAAAGAATGGACTAGATGATATCCCAGGGTACTGTCCCATCCCGTTTCTTCTTACCAGTCATTCTGAAAGATCAACACACATCTACATACAAATCCTCCTTCAGAATACTTTTCTCAGTATAACTTAGGTAGAAAAAGCCAGTCGAAAACAGCTGAAATAAGGAAGTTCTTTATAAGCTGTTTATCATTTAGCTTACTCAAACCTCCAAGATACAAATGGGATAAAAGATAATTAACCTTCAGGAAAGAACAAAAAAGGCCAAGGACAATATTACTGAAAATACACAGCACATAATTCCTCCAGGTCAGTATGTATCATTTTACAGCTTTCCCAAGCTTCATTAAGAGGATGAAATACATGATGCAATATTTAGAGGAGTCCTGATTCTGTGAAATATCCTATTGTTTCTCTAGCTTAGTCTTATCACCTCATACTCAACTATTAAAAATTAAAAATCCTGTGGGTGAACTCCCCCCTCCCATATGCATATTGTTTTCACAAAGCTTTTCCATAATCTCTGAACTCTTTTAGTATCAGCCCCATGACAGATAACCAGCTTCCACAGAGATTTCTTCTTAGCTAAGATCATAGAGCTTAAGTTTGTCATATCCTACATAACTAAGCCTTCCAGCTAAAGTATATTTATAAAGCTTGCAGCAGACTAGATCCTTTCTTGTATTGTCAACAGACTCATTAAACATGATCTTCTATTTCTTTTGCAGGGGATGGCTGGGAAGGCACATGTGATGTACTTTGTCCTTAAAAATAATCAAACTATCTTTTTAGCATTAGTGTTGTATGGAGGAGAATCCTTACATATAGCTTTACAGAAGGACTGTGATAGAACTTTTGGATAAATAGCAATAATTAAAGGAATAAAGTCCAGGATGAGGCTACAAAACAAAGGGCAAAATGAAAGGACAGCTTCAGGAAGAACAGAAACCAGGAAATTTTTGTAAAGAAGTCTCTGTCTTGGAGGCAAGAGATTTTAGTTCTATTTCTGTCTCTATTGCTGACCAGCTATGTGTGTTAGAAGCTTCAGCTGGCTCTTTCCTCTCCTCAGCATAGATCTCAGCATCACGTCGCCCACATCCTGGGTGAATAATGGTCACTCTCTGCTAAGTGGAATATGAAATTCCCTGCTACCAAGGCACTAGCATTCACCAGGACAGAACCCAGTAGCAAAATCCAAGGTTGGCTTGTCCTACAACATCCCTGTACTAATATTTCTGCATGTCTTTGAGCTTCTGGCAATACTCAGTTCATGCTGCCCTACATGGGTTGTAAACACAGTTACTTGGAAATTTCTCATCTGGGCTTTTTTGATTTCTGTGTCTTAGAAAACCTGCAGCTAAGGCCCTCTATATATAGATATTTATAGTTACGTGTGTTCACATTACAGTCACCAGAGAACTAGTCAGCACAGTCTGGAGAACGATTCAGTTAATTGTAAAGTTGACATCTACACTTTGTTAGTCATAATATCTGGGCATGTTTAGTTTGGAGAAGAGAAGGCTGAGGGAAGACTTCATTGCCCTCTACAACTACCTGAAAGGAGGTTGTAGAGAGGTGGGTGTGGGCCTCTTCTCCCAAGGGAATAATGACAGGACCAGAGGAAATGGTCTGAAGTTGCAGCAGGGGACGTTTAGATTAGATATTAGGAAGAATAACTTTACGGAAAGAGTGGTCAGGCACTGGAACAGCCTGCCCGGGAGGTGGCTGAGTCACCATCCCTGGAGGTATTTAAGAAACGTGTATATGTGGCACTTCAGGGCATGGTCTAGTGGCATGCTCTAGTAGCTGAGACTGTAGGGGTTTTTTTGGGTGTGTGTATGGTTGGACTTGGTGATCTCAGAGGTCCTTTCCAACCATGACGATTCTGTGATTCTGTGATTCTGAGATCTGACCACAGATCACTGACAAGAGAAAAAAATACCTATCATTTCCACAGCCTCTGAACGAATCTACCATCCAACAGCCTCTGAATGAGTATAATATCTGACCTACCATCTGATCTTTTTCCAGTACTCCATCAGGTCATATATCTCCAGAGAATTCTCCATCATATCTAAAATAAACCCTGCATGCTATACACTGTGCTTTTTTTCCACTTAAAATCCCCAACCAGTTTAAAGCATAATAATCCATTTACAGTAAATGGTTGGCATTTACTTATTGTCTGTTTGGAATAATTTGGAATAATTTCTTGCCTTTATCAGGTTTACGAAGAGACAGAAAATCCAACCAGCTTTCATGTGTCTTGCACTGTACAACAGCAGGAAGATGGCATTTTTCTTATCTCTAATGTTTTTTTCACTGAAGCACTGACTAAACCTATTTACATATGCCCACAAATGTCCATCAATCTCTTTACAATAAAACCCTGTTAAACCTTGCAATTTTCTCCTTTGTCTGTAAGCATTTTTTCCTCTTTCAAATATAATTTCAATATATCAAACAACATCTTGTTACAGCCTTTTTAAATAGCTAACCCAGGATTGTCTTGCTTTTTTCACATGGGGAACATGACTAATAGATTGGCTTCAGCAAATCTTTATATTTTTTTTAAAGTAACTTTAGACAAATAATATTATATAAATTATTTTCTCTGATTCCCCTGCAGAACCTTAATAATTGCTTCCTCTTTTAATGCCTCCTACAATCTGACAAATAGACCTTCTAAAAATGGCGTATTTCCCCTAGGTAAAAAATGTTCTTTTCCTTCCTCTGAGATCATAAATAAGAATGTGAAAAAACTGATTTTTTTTTTTTCCTAACAAATGTGAAGCTCATCTTGTTCAAAAGTTGAAACAGACTGAAGCTGAGAACAGACAAAATAAAAGGTGACTATTTTGCCACATGAAAAAAATTATCTTACGGCCACAGCCTTTAGAAAAATCAGGGTAATCTGACCCACTGTCAGGTAATAACACAAGTCAAATAATTTCAGCTAACAGCTCAGGTTTCAAGCTGATTAATCTCACTTAAGATAGAACATAACTTTTAGGAAGACATACACTATTGCCCATTGCACAACACACCAAATGCAAGCTCTTTAAGGCAGAGACCTCCCACTGCTCAGACAGCACTTAGTTCAAGCAAATCTTGGCTAATGTTTAGCTGTCCGAGACATTAAGACATAGACTACGACTAGTTTTTACTTAGATAAAAATAATTTTGTGCTGACCATCAGGTTTTTTCAACTCTGATTTCTTATTCAGAATTTACTGGTGGTGTATATCCAGAACAGATCAGTCTCCACTCTGAGAACCCAAAACTGCCTTTGCTTTGCTGAACATTTAGGATAATCTGCCCTGTCAGTAGGCAGGGAAAATAGTACTGCATTAATTGTCCTAAACCATACAATTTTCCAGCTACTTTGAAATAGCCATATCTTAATAAAACTGGATGCTGCCATGGCACACTTCTGCCTTCTCTTTATGAATAATATCATCAGCTGGGATCTTCCTCAGAGTCCGTGATATTACTGCTGGATAACTTTTATAATTACTTCAAAATTCACCTAAGCTCCCTTTCATTTTCAGTAATTTCAACCTGATTTGGGAAAAAAACTGGCTACTTCTGGATAACATGTTCATAGTATCTTTCAAGATAGCTACCTAAAACAAAGAGGCTCTGTTGTTTGGCACACTGCTACCAAATAGTGACACAGACTCTCTCTGAATGACAGAACACATCTTGTGGACACCATGAATTTTCACATTCTCGAGTCTTTTTCTATGGAGAAAATTAAGAAAAGGGATTTCAATCTTCATCTGAATGAAAGATAAATACCACATAAGATATACTGAATCTAACTTAAAGGACAATGATTTAAAAATATGCCCTGTGTTTATAATCATGTCTGTGTGATAAACATTCATTGCACCTTTGCGACAGCAGTTAGAAAGTTTGAATAAACCAGAAAGATTTATTTAACTCAAAATACTATTTCAAGTTGAGGAAAACTATTACCGGCTCTGCTGAATCCAGCATACAGCTACGGTCCAAAAATGAGGTAAGAAATGTAATGCACAAAATATTTTATTTAAACATATTCAGAATTATAGTTTGCTTTCTAATTGGAAACAATTTCTTGTAAGATTTATCAGAGTTTAATTTTAAAATTTATGCTCTAGATATTTTTCTAGATATTTGACCCTTAGTTGATTACCAGGTTTTATTTGGTGAGACAGGTAATTTTGGTTTTTTTGGATCAACTTGTTTTTTAGTTTGGTCAGTGAATTTAAACTTTAGTTGTTTTCATAGCACTAGCTAAAAAATGGTTAAATGTATAAATAAGGTGTACGAGTTTCTCTATGGGGCAAGAGCAATTGGGAACTGGAAACTACTCTGTACTTGACAAAATACTTTCTTCATGTAGCTCACAGGAAGATAATTCACCTTCTGTGTGGAACAGGCATCTCCCATCAATTTTTTTGGAAACTTGTCATGTAAGGATTATGTACAGTGATTTCATTTGCAGTTGTTTGTGTTGTACAACAGAAGCATAAGGCCACAGGAGCTGTAAAATCCATGTCCTGCAGGACAGAATTATTTACATTGCAGGAACTTTTTGTAACTCAGAGGAATGCACTCTGCAGAGAAGAAGATGTATTTTTAAGTCCAGAGGTCTGTATTTGTAGGTTAGCTTTAGATAATTAGGCTCCATGATGTTTATAATTTTCATGCTGAGAAAATACCTGTTTAAATCTGATGGTAACATTAAAGCACAGATTAGAATTTTCTTATACTGAAATAATAAAGTCCACAAATTAAGTCTTAATATCATACAATTAAAAGCAAAGCATAATAATCTAAAATGTTCTCCTATTCAATAAGTCTTTAAAGTGATTACAGGTTTCTTAGCCAACACATTGACCATGCCCACTGCATGGCTCTAACATATTAGCCAAAGAACATTTATTATAGCTTTTTACAAACCCATGCAACTTTGATTTAAAGTCATGCATTCTAATATGTTTTGACAAGTAAATTGCTTGCCTTTTTTCCTTGATAGCCAACCATATAAATAATGCATGCATAGTAATAGCTAGAGCAATAATGTAAAAGTCAAGTAAGGAGACATGCAGCATGTTAATGACAAAAGTGCTCTACCCGGTTCATACAGGAAGAAAAACTAAACAACTGTAAAATATATAAAAAAGAAGAGCCCAATCCTTAAAAATAAGTTTGTAAATGACCATGGTAACTGCCAAAAATTAATGGAAGGATATTTATTAAATCCCATCGTAAACAAAGTCATTTTCGGCATCCTGAAATTCTTTCTCTTCTCAAGTGAGGACTGACTCAGCACGCAGAAGGTGAAGCATGAGGTGTAGCAGATTTTAGGTCTGGAATGATCCTCCCTGATCACTTAGTCGGACCTTTGCACTACAACCTTAGCACTTCACTGAACATCTCTGTAGGAAGCTCCGTGACTTGGCTAGGAGTGGAGTCCAACAGGAAGACCTCCAGTTTCCATTGGAAGACCTCAAGAGAATGAGATACGAATAACTTGCCAAAACAGAGGCTTATTGGACCAAATAAGTTGGGTAGCCAAACTGTTACTAACACTAGGGACTAGATGGAATAAAACTACTTTTAATATACAAAACTTTTATTTTTGTCATCTGTCATCCTTCTTTATAAGTAACCTTTCACATTTTGAACAAGGAGAATGAAATGCTACAAATCTTTCAGAAGAGCTTAGACATTTTCTGACACACTCCTTTTTTCCGTACCTTAGGGTCTAGCCACAGTGTCACTGCAATTTATTTAGACTTTAATGACTGTTACAATCAAGTTAGACAAGCACTGCCAATTCAGCCCTTTTCTTCTGGTTACCAATCAGTTGCAAACCTTTCCCGATTCTTTTGTAGCTGTTACTCACCAAGTAGTACGGTCAAATTCTGAAGTATTTCTTTGGACTGATCATGTGCATGGTTAGAAGCAGCACTACAGTGTTACTTCATGTAACTTATGGAACTTGCTGACACAGTATACAAAATAATTATATACTATCATTGGCATTTAGAAGATTTTTCTCCTTGTGAAGCCTTTCAATTTTTTCTTAACCTAATGAAACATAATTTGGTGAACATTTGCATGCTTTTTACAGAAAACTGATATGTTTCAGTAAGACCATTCCTGAAAAGTAGCCAAAACAGAGAATATCCTGGTTTAAGGCACTATATAGGCATTCAGGTGGTACCTGAGCCTTCTCTTCTTTCTGATAGACACAGATCTCATTTTAAACAATATTTCTCAGAGAAATGCAACCAACTCCAATTGGAATTCCCTATCCTGAATACAGCTGGGTTATAACAGAGTAAAACCAACAGGGAGATAAAGATGCCACATTTCTCAGAAACAAAAGCAGTAAACAAATTCAGCCAATTGTTCCTAGTTTTACAGTTTGCTTTGTCTCATTTGATCAATTTAGAATAATTCAGTTGCTATCAGATTGTATTGCAACCATGGGAATCCAATTCACTTCAAAAAGGTACATCCTCTGCACACTTTTCAAAAATATTTGATATTTTTTCTTAATGTCAGGAAACAGAATAAATCATGCATAAAAAAATAACATTCTATCACTCACAGTGTAAGGTGTGTTTTTTATGATATGAATTTTGGTGTCAATTATTTCCACAATTGGTTCTTTTTAATAAAGCAATAAAAAAGAAAGTGGTTTAAAATGCAATTATTATTTAAATAACACCACAGATGCAGAGACATCATCTTTTGTTTTGTATTTTTAGTAGCTGCCAGCATTCCTTTCTGATCAGTTTATCAGCATGTAATTTAAATGCTCATATCTTCCCAGACAAACTGTATGATTAGCCACTTAAATACTCTCATTTTGTTCTTTTAAACAATTGCTATAAAGAGCAACTCTTTGCTATATCAGCAAATTATTTAAACATGAATTATGCAATATGTGTGCTGCAGTTATAAATAATCAGAAAGAACTGATAGGGATGTTTAAAATATATAATTTTATTGAAATCATGTTGAACACACATACAGCATGTTAGTCATAATAATGCTATTTTAGCAGAAAGGACGCCTGTGCATTGCAAACAGATAACTCGTCCTTCCCTCTGTCCATTCCTCCCTCCAATGGACAAGGAGCAGGATGGAACGAAGTTCAAAAAGGCCCTTGGAATAGCCATACATGGACCTAACCTATGGCACCAAAGCGAAAGACCATAAGACTATGTGATTGTTCTCAGAAGAAGTAAATAACACAGTTTTATAAATATCACAATATGCTTTCCAAAATATTTGCTACCTTCTGTCAACCTTTGACCATAAGAGGGTTTGTGCATGGTATGGTTTGTGCATGAGTACGTGTGTGTGTTTTCATGTTTTCCTTCTCCAGATTCACCTGAAAAGTTAATTTTAACATCATCAACTCTGCAGTTATTTTCAGTTAATATTTATATTATTAGAGCATCTTGTTGGCTATGTCTACAGCAGCCTTTTTCCCACCCTAAATTTTTGGCTGTTGCTAAACTTTAGAATTGATGGAAATAATTAGACAGTAGAATTCATTGTTATCATGTTGCAGCCACATCAGGGGGCTGTTTATACTCTAATCACTACATTGTCTAATGTGCAAAAAACATTTCTTGATACATTCAACAATAGACCTTATCATGCAGCTACCTCAGCTTAACAAGATTTCTATTTTGGATAATACTGAAAGCAAGTTCTTAACACACAGACTTTTAATTACTAAGATTCTTTCTTCATCTAGCACTACGATTTTCTATGTGTTTTTATGAGTGAGAACTTATTTTTGCAATGCAGGCAAAATTTGCACATTGCCTATTTGCCAGAGGTATGTGTGAACAAAGGATGGAGTGATTTCAAAAGGGAATTTATTGGTCTCTTGTCAAAAACTAATAGCTTGGCAAGTTGAAATTTTTATATTTTTTGTTGCAGAGGCCTCTTAACTGGTGAGAGCAGAACTGAATATGGCTAGAAACTTTTTGTCTTTTCCAATTAAGTTAAAATTAAAATGACAAATGGAAGCTCAAAGATTTTGTTAATATAGTGAGGACATTTCAAAGTTGTATCCCTCGAGCTCACAAAAGCAAAAGCAAAATATTTTTAGACAATATTCCTGAAAATAAAAGATGTGGCAGTGAGATGAGAAGCAGATGTTGAATTCTCTTGGGACTTAAGATCGCAGCTGGGTCAGAGGCTGCTGAGAATCACTCATTAGCATGATTGGGCTCTGAACCAATGGAGAAGTTTGAATTTTAGATGAACCAAAATACCCACTGGCCAGACCAGCTTTCTATGTCAAATAACTAACAAAATGCCTGTTTTCTTGCCACCAGTCATAGCATAGCTGAAATCAACTGAATTGTATTTAAATGATGCTTCCGATAACAATTACTTAACATGCTAAAGGTCTGAGAACATATGTGAAACCAATTGGCCAGAAAATGAAAAATGCAGCATGGCCAAAAGGTTTTATTGCCATTGCAAACCAGTGAACACAAAATGGTCTTCATAAAGTGGCAAAGCCCTTAGGAAGTGCTTAAGAAGCCTCACATTACTTGGCAAAATGGGGGGAAAAACAATAAAAGAAAGAAAAACTGAACAGGCACAAGAGGAAGAAAATATCCACATCAATCTGCTGAAGCAATGGAGGGGATGAAAAACCTCAGGAGATCAAACTGAGCTTACTGTACCAGGGAAGAGAAAAACAGTATATTTTGGGTAAGATCTGTGGAGGAAGAAAAAGAATGTAGAAAAGCATCTTTCTTACAGAATGCACAGAGTCCACTGAAATGTAGACATTGTCACATCGATGGTGCCTGTGCTTTAGAAATGTGCAGCAGCTATGCTGGTTGTGTTAGGCAGAGCCTGTTCAGAACCTAAAACTGTTACAGGAGTGTGTCATTGCATCTGAGTTGATAAATGTTGCTAGATTACTTTATGCAAAAATTACTTTCTCAATACAGTATTATTTTGCAGCTTTTTGGAGAATTTCTGATTACATACCACAAAAAGCTATTAACTTTATTGCATTTGACACATTATGGTTTTCATTTCCACAAAGTCTTTCAGCATGAGGGATTGAGCAACAGTTTAGGATTGTGGCCAAGACATAGGTCTGAAAAAAACAGCCTTATACAATCCACAGCTGATTCTAGGTTGCAAAGCAAGCATAAGTGAAAGTAACATGAAAGATACATTTCAGAGGGGAAACTGAATTTGTGTGGACGGTTTGGCCTTGTCTTGGAAGAAAAGTAGTCAGTGAATTTGAAGTGTCTGTTTACATCAGGCAGCAAATCCTTAAAAATACTGCATCTGGGAAGCCCATTATGGCAGCAGTAGCATGGCTTCATTCAGTATTGTCCATCTTGGGAAAATTAAGGGCATGAGTCAAGCCCATGAGGAACTGGGTCACTGCTGCTGAGAAATCTAGGTGTTTCTGTGGCAATGGTTAGACAACTGTGTTATTCGTCTGGCGTGAACTTTGTAGTGCAACTGGCTGACAAGTTACCCTAGCATGCAATAAATTTCACTAAAGAAAGCTGTTTGCCCAATGAGGAGAGCTGTTACACAGCTTTCTTTAAAGTTGACACAAAATCCTATCAAAGCTTTAACCAAGCTTTCTCCTCATTCGCTGGTAAAATGTTAAAATTCACTCATCTACATAACATCCTTATATTGGCCCATGTTAAATATACTAAAATATTCATTTTAAGTATTACTATGTGTGCTATTATGAAAACCTCCCCTGTCTTATTCTCAGAAATTTGAATAGGAACTATATGACCAGGATTCCTAGACTTACTATGAAGAGCTGGCAGCAGGTGAACTCTCTTGATGTTTTGCTAATTGTTAAACTATACCATAGCTGAAACAAAGACATTGCTTTGGGAATGGTAAGGTACAATTCAGTGCTACTGACACAATTTCAGTCAGTTAACTAATAGCGCTCAGCCAGTACGGTCCACTGAACAGTTTCTAAAAAGTAACTCCTGCTCTGAAAGAACAAGAAAACAACATAGTCAAAATGTGACATATATTATTAATATTATTACTGCTACTACTACTTAATAGATCAATCTAATCTGCAGTTTGTAAAAAAAACCAACCAACCAACCAACCAAAACCCCAAATTAAAGAAAAAAAAAACAAACCACAAAACCAAAACCCAGCAAAAAAAACCCCAGAAAACATAGCTGGCTGAAGGGGAGGAAAAGGATCATTGCTTCTCTTTTAAGCCCAAAAGGGATGTTTTTAAAGAAAAAAATAACAAGCCAGGTGGCACTCTATACACTTGTACGCTTTGATTGAAGATCAGAGTCTTTGTGTTTAATTTCTTATTATTTGTCTTTCAGAGGTAATATTATCTATGCTGGCATCTGTTTCATTTGACAGCTTAATGTAGTCTCCATAGACCTACTTCGACAGTGCTTTGTTGTGAATTGACAGTGTGGGTGTCATCCCCAATGACATACACAGCCATTGCTGAGTCTGCATTTTGACATTTAAGTGGGCTCAGCTGTGAATAGAGATAGAAGGTGTTTATTCACATTCACATTCTATTTTGACATTGTACCATTTTATTAGGTCCAAATTCTTCCCTAAGTAGGTTATTCCCAACCAGGGAGAAAAAGTTCTTTGCTTTTGATGTAAAATTTGATCTCTATTGGAGAAAATATAACTAAGTTAACATTTAAAAAATACTGAGCTTTAGTATTTATTTTCTGGTATGAACAAGTTTCCTTTTAACGTGGGCAATGTGCTACATGTTAAAATGGACACATGGGTTTTGATTCTGTTTTAACACTTGTGTATACCCAGAAAGAAAAGTCAGCTGAATTCAACGGCATTATTAGAATTAAAAGTAAATTATGATGTCAGAATTGGGGTGCATAATGCCAAACAAACGCTTTATTATACAGGGAACTGGTATACCCTGTTATCTATTCATATATATCTTTAAATGTAAATGTTGTATATATCTTTAAAAGTATATGTGTGCATCCATCTCTCTGTATGGGTATAATATAGTACACTGTGGGTTCACAAAAGACTTTGTCAAGAATGATTCTAAATTCTAAATTCTTCTTTCTTCTGAGAAATGAGAGAAACCATCAATACGCCACCTAGGAAGAGGCTATAGGAGCCTCATGCTACAAATATACATGTGAATAGATTAATATTGATAGTGGATCTTCCAAATATGACATCCATCAGCTTCAGAGTCTAGACTTCATAATGCACCTATGTGTGCTAATTTCGACCAGGCCGTTCCCTTTTCTTATCTGCAGGCATAAAGTCCAAGTTTGTTTGTTTGATGTACAGAAATAGTATCATGAAAATATAGTTTGTTAATGTAAGGGAAGCTAAATACTTTGATTCAATTTTCTGTGGAAGAACAAAATATTTTTAACATAATGGATATAATGCATAATACATTTTTATCTATAAACACAAGTATATTTTTATGTGTGGCATGCATTTAGAAATAAAAATTATATTTTATGCATGCCTTTATATGGTCTTTATGCTTGTCTAAAAATCTTAAGTTTATCTTATTTACTCCTCGGTGCTTTCCCAAATACTGAAACATTTGGGGTTGGAGGGGAGAAAGAGAGAAAGATAATGTAAAAATGACAGAATAATTACCTCAAGAAAATCTACCACAGTCCATTATCACCAATTTCTTTTGGATTTACTCAGCAAAATTTGACAGTTCAAATCATTGAAAGAAGTGGTGAGAACTGAGGTACTAATTCTTCAACATTACACATACTGGCATCGGTTTCTCCTGCGAGCAATTACTTTTCAGCACAGCAAAAGAATCACCACTGTAATTATGTGATGTATGGTTTAGCGAAAGCTATTTGACCTCCCTTCATATTCTATCAGCTCAAAGTCCATGCAGACCAGCAAGTAATCTTTCATTAATGTCCTCTATGTAAATCAAAACTTATTGGATCTGTGTCTGGTATTAGCATTATAACAACATCTACTGTAAGTACCTAGAGAATATAATAAAGTATCCATTACTTCTTGAGGCTGAGACCAGGGGAACTTTTTATTTACTGTGCTAGTCTGTTGACAGAAAGCAGAAAGATGCCAGTAATAATCCCAATTCAACAGAGGAATTTTGCTACATGCAGAAATCATACTGCAAATAATAAGAAGAAAGAGAGATCGATTTTCTCACCACCTTATGAGCTTTCTGTCCCTGATGCCTGTAGTCTAGAATTGCAACTAGCAGTCTTCCATGGTTTGGAGAGTATCTCAAAAGAGAAGTGAAGCAATGTCTGATCAACACCAAATATTAAGTTGGTTCTGAATAATTCATTCAGTGTGGTACCTAGCTATATGGGGAAAAAAACCCAAACCAACAAAAGCCTAAACTTTCAGTGTGGTTTCAAATATGTCTTCCAGATGTTGAAAGCCCTTAATGTAAAATACCAACAATATCAAGCCACAAAAAGAAAAAAATGGTTCTATTTACTGTCTGTTGATGTACTGACACTGACACATGATAAGCTCTATTACTTGCAAGAGTCAGATGCTAGAAAACTCATGACTACACTTTTTGTGAAGCAGAAGAATCTTTAATTTTTGTTGCAGCTCGTATGGGCTCTGGAGGGACAAGTACAGGTTGCTAGCAGGGGAAGGTAGTGGATCGTTCCAAGAGGTTCCTATCTGGCCATGGCTGCACCACCAGCAGGTCTGTAAACCACTCTAGTCTACCTTAGTTTCACAGATGAGCCTGTGCAGGCAGTGCCTGCAACACGCAGAATAAGAAGCAGAAATGAGCTTTGAAACAGACCATGCTCTTACCTGAAGCAAAGTCCTAGAGTAGAGCAAGAGGCTTCTTTTCCTTCCCATAGACTAGTAACCAAAAGGCAATGTTTCCCACTCACAGTGTACTGCATTACCTCTGGTTTGCTAAAGAACATTTAAAAGACCAGCCAAAAGTGGTGGAAGAAAAAGTACCAATCTACCTGAAACACTATATTGCCATTACTAACTAAGAATTTTTAATACGGAGAATATCTAGAAGTTTGCACTTATCACAGTCAAAGGCTGCATAGACAAGAAGAGGTGATTTGAAGAACTTGTTGGGAACATCTAGCAGCAGCACAACACAGGTTTTCAAAAGGAGACAGGGAATGAGTTTCTCTTTAAGACGGAAGATATTCATGATAAGCAAAGCAAATTTTTAAAAAGCAGCATCAAAAACTGAGACTATTGGTTTTCTAAAGGAAACAGCACTTAACTCTAATCTCTGGAGGAAAAACCAGGAAGATATTTCCAAAGTTTTAATAACCTTGCATTCACTGGCCTCTGTGGTTCTAACAGCCTGTTTGACGGACTGCAACCAAAAGGTGAAATTCTACCTGGGATACCTGGGCCTAAGAAATGCCAGATTGAACATAATGAAAATGAAATCCCGAGCCACAGGAAGCCAGTGAAAGTCATGTCATTAGGTCCAGGATTTCACAGGTGTTCTCATCAACCACTTTATCTGCCACCTTTACAGATATGTGCACCACATACCCATATATATTGTGTGACTGCTTCTTACAGACATTTTAAGACACCATCTGGATGTTAAAAGAAAGCGACTTACTTACAGTAGGATTTGGTCTAGTTTGGCTATTTTGTTTTGTGTATAGGATAATAATATTACCGCATCTCACAAATGGTGTGGAAAAACAGATAGTCCACAAATATCAAAAATTTCTTCAATACCAGTAAATATATAGGAGGTTTTCCCTTAGTGACCTTGTTTTGTGTGACTCTTTAATGTGTAAAATAGTCAAAAAAAATTTAGAAATGGTAATATTTAAAATATTAGGATAGGTGTAATTTTCAAGAGAACTTCTGTTGCCATTCAACAGTCTTTTCAGAGAAAACAAGGGGAAAACCAAAGCATACTGCTGCTTTTTCCTAGCTTTGTTTCCCAAAGGAATCAAAAAATAAATTAAAAAGAAATTCAGTAAAAAAAAAAAAGATTACTCTTATTAATACTTGTTAATTAAAATGTTTTAATTAGTCTTAGACTGGCCAAAACCACACAAAATCTAAGCTCATGGAGAATATAACCCAAATGGCTCAATTACCTTCAGAATTACTATTAAAGTTTCAGAGAATATTTTGCTGTTTTCAGAGACTGTCTGAGTATGAATACCAAGCCAGCTGGTGTATATGTGAAACATTTTCAACAGGAATAATTTCTATTTATTGAAAAAAAATAATATTGAGGACCCTGCACCAATGGGTCTTAATCACGATCAAAACAATAATTTTGTCCATTTGTTAGAAATTGTGTATGTATGATTTTTCCCTCTACTTTGCATTTCATAAGCTATTATTTCTTAATATTGCTTAATTTGGTTTAACAGTACCCTAAAAATGGACTGCAAGTTCAAAAGTAGATCATCTAGACCATGGAATATTAAATTAGATGAATGGTAATTATTTTGCAAACTATGTCATTTTGTATGCTTATTTAACTTTCTAGAATGAAGTTAAATGATGTAAATTAGTCAAAACCATTTTAACTTCTCATGACTACACTGTGTCCCAGTAACATCTCATGCTTTTAAATTCATTCTTCTTTTAAAATAATTGCTCCAAGAATCTATACCTTCAAATGACCTGAACTATGTAGTCTGTACCTTCAGTTAACTTGAACAAAATGAGAGGCTGAAAGGATCTGTTTTGGAGGAGAAATGGTTTTCATGCAAATGAGGTTATTTAAGAAAATAGAGTATATATCTTTTATTAATTAATATCCATTAAGAAAATAGAGTATTATATCACATATGCATGTGTATTTTCTTCTTAAACTGAATCACCTGAGTTGTTTTTTTTCCTACCTACCCTATGACAAGTATCTATAAATTGTGACACTAAATTTAACCCTGTGTTGGCTATTGCCCTGCATTTTGGGCAGCAGGGGGTGGCCACTGCTGCTGTTTCCCATGGAACAGGCTGCCCAATGCATTGCCCCAGAAAGTACCCACCCCACTCCCCACCCAGGCCCTCCCAACCACAGAAACAGGCCCATCCCTAATGGGCAGGGTCGGAAGAGCAGGTTTGGTTTGTTGTCCTGCTCCAATGATGGAGCACAGGCATGTCCCCAAGGGCTATCTTGCTAGCAAAGCTTGATGGATCCAGGCGTTATATATGGACAAGCTTTTTGAGTAAAAACTGATTGACCAGTTCATCTGGTGGTTCACAGAATCCTTCCTGTTTCACAAATTACTTCTGTATTCTGGTTAGTTCATCAGGAAAATAGAGGCAATATATATCTACTTTGCAAAGTTCTCTGATGATGCTTAAAACCTGTGATGAAAGTGAAAATGGCAGTCAGTTAATTAAGCTAGGAAAAAATTGTTTTTTCTTCCTTAATTCCACTTTGATCAATACTCAGGGTTGGTTTCTCCTGGTTTCCACCTCAAACTGTTATGGTTGAGGATGTCATCCAAATGTATACCAACATTTCAATGCCATCTTTTATTCTATTGAATTACATTTTTCCGTAAATGTGTTTCCCCTCTCCTGTGATTCAGAGATGATGTTCTCTCTTCTTGCCATTGTCCCTTATCTTATCATCTTTGATCCCTGTTCCTGCACTGTGACTGTGTTTAGAGATATCTGCCTTATGGCTTCTGCCATTTTATAACATAATGTGTCCATTTGCATCCTGTCCATCATGCACAGGAATATTGTCTTTCCAGTCAAAGTATGTCTTATTCAGGTATTTTATTGAGGCATTGCATGCAAAGCATTTCTTCAGGTGATGCAAACAGGAAAATCCATTAGATTTTAATGGGAAAATAATTATTTCAGACATGGTGGCTTATCCCAAGAAAGGCCACATATCCTATTAAGGAACATTATTAACAGAGTCAATATGCTTGGGAAAGAGGAAGAGATATTTTATTGGGAAAATGATATAATTTATTACTTAGAGGCTGTTCCAGTATAGCAATGGAACATTGTGGAAGCTTCTGATAGTTTTATGCCTTTTTTTTAGGCATGCAAATTTCAGTGTTACTAATCAGAAATCCATCACTAAATGGAACTTGATATATTTTTGGTTTGTGTTGCCTGATATGAAGAAAGAAGAAGACATTGTTTACTGCAACACACTTCAATCCTATATGTTATTTTCCTAAGTTAATAAATCACTTGGAATTTGAAGTGAAAATATTAACATTGTTTTACGTATATTTCAAGTAGCAACACCTTATTCCCTCAATGCGCTTTGTGATAGTTCCTTTCATCAGCTCTTGAAACTCTCGGCAACTCACAGTTGTTTCTGCAAGAAACTGACGAAGGTGTGAAACACATAAGAAAAAGGAAAGTTCTGACCTAGCATCTCCCAGAGATGAGAGGCAACATTCTTCATCTAATTAAATGTATCCTCAGCACATACGATGTAAACCAATTAATATTTTTTTCTCACTGACCATCTCCACTCTTTTTGCATGTTAAGGAGGCTATGACATCCCCAACTAATTAATTTTTCTGTTTTTCCCCAAAGCTCATTTTTATTTCAACTTGCTATTGACCTCCACTTCTGATCATCATGACCCTGGTGTCTTTATTCAAAATTAGTACTGAAAAAAGAGAGGACATAGCAGGAAAAAGGGCTCATCAAGAAGACTAATTATTTAATATAATTGCACAATATCAAAATTTATTATACAAGTGTAATGCATTAATTAAATTCTTCAGCAAATGAAGAACCTATCTGTGTTAGGTCCAGCACTTCTGTTACAGTATCTAAAGGTACAAAATATAGCCCATGTACTTTAAGTACTGATTCCATTTGAATTTGTGTGTACATAGGATTTCTAGAGACCTTGGCTTAGAAATCATGCCTAATGTAAGGCAGCTCAAATTAACTTACATCAGTAAAACCATATCCAGTTGCACCATATCTGAATACACATCCAGTTTCCCCAAAATGGTTTCTTACATTAAAAACATAAATTATTTAATCTGGGAAATAAATTATCTGATTTGCTACATAATTAAAAAGTAGAATGTGGATTCATTCCTGTTTCTATATATAGAGAAGTAATGTGTGTCCATTTCTCCACTGCTGAGAAAGACATAGTGAAAAAATAGGCTTAACCTGGCTATCTTCACTCTGTGCTTTCCCTTTTTTGCGTTTTTTTTTTTTTTAATGCTGCATGGTCTCCTGCTGGGGGGGTCACACTGTCTTGCCTTCTGGTTTATTTATCACATGTGGCTGGAGTTGGCACCAGGGCTTCTTTCCTTTGAGAGTCAGTAACTGGAGATATTCAGCAACAAAAGAGCCTTCTTTGAACCAAAGCATTGTTTATTTAAGCACTGAGAACAAAGTATAAGCTGGAAAAAAGGCATTTCAAAACAACCAGCAGTGTAAACATATGTCTATTTTACATAAACTCCTCGAGAAGATGTTACAGTCTGCTCAGCATGCCTGTTTTGTTCGGACACCCTCAGGAGATCGTTGAACATCGGTCTGGTTTCCTGCTACTCAACAACCATTACCGAACTCTTGAGACTGTGCTCTTTTTAAAACTGCTATAGCCCTGTAGATTTCTGAGTTTCCAATTCTAGCTTGCACAAATATTTACTCTCAGCAACCCTCAAGCATTTGGAAAAAAAGTTGCTTAAACTGAGTTTTGAGCCTCCCTGTTTTGTTTTTATTTTTTATTTCTCTTCCTTGCCCTTGCTATGCACTTAGAAAATAATTAAGACACAGCTAATCATGGGCATACTAGTGACTTAGTCAGGGTTAGTACTAAACAAAATCCAAGCTCTAAATCAGCCTCTCTTCTATCTATTTTATGGTTTGGGTTTATTTTTTTAAATGGATATTTGCTGCTAATTAAAAAAAAAAAAATTGACCAATAATTTGTTACTGAGGGTTAGACCTGTGAGGTCTATACACTATATGTTCCCCAGCTACTCCACAGCTGCCTGAGACCAGCACCCAGGCACTGCTGAGATTCCACAACTGATATGTAGTTGTCTAACATTTGACTGCTCAGTGTTTATGCTCCCATTATGGTAAGGGAAACTAAGCCAACATTTTCCGCAGGGTCTAGAGAATAATTTACTTGCTTCGTGTGTATGTGGGCTCAGCTCTCACCTTGGGTATGGTGGTGTTCAGTCCCACCAGAACTTGAAAGTCCTTGGGAAAGTCTTTTTGAGTCTCATCTCCACACTGCACAGTGCAGGAATAACATATATCCTATTAGTAAGCACAGCACCACAACACATGGGAACAGGGAACACACTCCCAAATCCACAACAGGCACTATAGCCTTCGGTGAGGATGGGTGTCCCCAGCCTTGTGCAGACACGTGTACGGCAATGTGGGCTGCACGTGAAAAGCAACATGTAGGAGAGAACAGGAAGGCCAAGGCACCACAGCTGGCCTGTGATCTCTTTCTGAGATAAGTGATAAGAATTTGCTGCATGGTGCTGGTTGGTGCAACCCTCCTTTTTGCACTGAGTATGTTTTGTGATGCACAGCAAGTTCAGTAAATATGTGCCAGAGCTATGGTGCATTCATGCGCCTGCACAGTACCCCTGAGGGGATTTCCCTGGCTATCCCCAAACTCAGAAAGACAGGCACGTTGGCAGTCAGGGCTTAGTGGCAAAAGGAGTATGTGGCATGGCCACTTTTCTGTTTCAGACAGGCAGCAATTAAATATTATCATCTTGTTAGGTTTGGTTTGATAATGAATCATCTCTCCTGTTCTTGCCTCGTACAATCTCTGTTACACTGTATGTGCATGTGCGCACACGCACACACACACATGCCCACACGTCTACACTAAAATTTTCTCCTGAGATTCACAGAAGCTAAAAAATTATTATAGTCCACATAAGGCAGATGTATCAGACATCTTAGGGTATTTTCAGCAGCACAAAATGCCTCTTTTGAGAAAACTGACTCTTGTCTCTATTGTCAACCTGAGGAAACATTTCCTAGACCTTGCTGACTCCATTGGCTATATTCATAAGGGAGAATAGCTATCACAGAATATATGTGTAGGCACCAGTAGCATAGATAAAGAAAGTTAAAATCCCACTACCGATGACCTTAGGTCCTTCTTGCACTAATATCCTCTAGACTTACTCATTGGGTGAGCATGTGTAAAACCACTTGCATTCTTCATTACATGTGTTGCTCTTAAAATGTTTTTCAGCCACAGATTTTATCACCTATAGTTTTATTTCTTACACAATGAAGATAAAGATATTCACTAGATCCCAGGATAAATATTTTAAAAATGAAAATGCTTTTCTCCATGACATAATTACATGAGTAGTCTATCAGATAGCCAGTCGATTATATATAATTCATTATTACATAATTACATGTAATTATATACATTAATATTTACTGCATTTCATACTTTTTTTAGCTATTGTATAGAACTAATATAGATGTACCAGCTTATTAAGTAGAACTTAATTAAAAGTCTTACAGCTTTAACAACTAGCTTTTTCATATGACCTTTTTCACAAAACTATGTTGAATTATAGTAATTAAATCAACATTTTACTATTGCTTACTGAATCTTCTATAAATTTTCCACTTCTTTTTTTACGTGACATTTAGGTCAAACAAACCAGCCTCCAATCATTGAGCTCAACCCCTTTAACCTTTTTTTATATTAATACAACATTGACATTCTTTCATTTTTCTGAAATTTCTCAGTATTTCAAAAATTATTAGCAATTATTTTGGAAGACTACAGTTCCCCTCAGTTAACTCTTTTAATGTTTTTCCTTAGTGCAAAGCACTGTGCTGGTTGAAAAATATTTATGTCCTTAACAGATGTTGATTTATACATTCTTTGGTTACTAATAGAGCAGAAAGTAGTTCATCATCTTCTTGTAATTTTTTCCATACCCATGCAAACAGAAAACAGAAAGAAGATCAAACATTTTTTACTTTTTATATTGCTAATGGTCCTATATTTCCATCTAAAAATGGACATCCACTATTTCTTTGACATATTTAACTCCTGAAGAACTTCTAAAATCCTTCCTGTTGGCCCAAGATACACCTAACAATGAAGATTCTTTGATTGTGGTTTTGGTTGTTTGGGGTTTTTTTAATGGATTTCAACTTTCTTTGGCTTTCCCCTAGTAAAAGAGTGGCTAGAGCCAGTCTTTACCATTGATCTGTGAGGCTGTTATGCTTTCTATTTGTTGTGGCCTATCGTGCTCCCTCTCTAAGGCTCTGGAGCAAACTTACCACAGCTCTCATGACTCATTATGGTCATTCAGCTTCATGGCTGCAGTTAATTGGTTCAGCAAACAAAGAAACTACACCATGTTATATGTAGTATGGATAAGAGTGGCCATACTTGAAAATGACACGTGATTTGTAACCTCTGTGAGTCACTGCAGGATTTCAAGCAAACTAAAACTAAGGTCAAGCAGGTACCAAACTGCTAAGATTTGCGTTGATGTAATGAAAATTGTGATTTTATGAATCCAACCTGCTATAAATTATTTATTTCCAGTACAATATGAAGAGAAATGAGGAATTTGTAAAAAGTATGTTTTTCTTTCAAGTGGAATGGAAGACTCAGTACCTAAAAATTCATCTTGTTCAAGATGTTTCATTTTCTCCTTTTAACAATCTGAAACTCTGTATACTGCAAGTAATAGCAGAGTACTTTGCATTGCTGTCTCAGGTAAGGTGATGCATTGGTTAATTAAGACTTCACAGTCAGGCAACAACAACAGTTGAGCTTATGAAATTCCCATATAAATACAATTTACGTGAGTTCAGTGACTCCTTTCAGAATAATTTTCAAGCCTACCTATGACTTCTACCAGCTGCTATTCTCAGAATGTATCAATATTTAAATGTAAGATCACTGAGAATTAGACTTGGTAGCCCAGCTTTTATGCGCACCTTATTTAGCTCTGTTGTGTGTTCCAACATAATCTGAGTGAATTGTTTTTCAGTGACCTTTGTCAGCTTGTTCTGACTGAAATTGTGCCTCCTGGGAGTGATCAACTATGTCACTGAATGCCCCCCAGTCAGTCTGATAAAAAGCTATTTGTTAAGTGCTAAAACCACTTTCCTTCCTTGCCTCTAAGGCCAAGAATGGAGGAGGAAAAAGAAATGACCCTAATGCAAAATTAGCAGCTACATATGATTCTCATCGTGATGGGGAAAGAAAGACATTGATTGAGACATGTCTCCAGTTCATTAGCATTGTTTGTCTTTGAGAAAGTTCTTGTCGGTCTGACAGATGAAGAGACATTGCTGAATGAAGAGAAAATGGAGATAACTGTGGTAAAAATAGAAAAAAATAATGAAGGGCATGCTGTTAAAACTAATTACATTAAGATTGATATCACTTAGCAGAAGAATGTTACTTCATGTCCCAAAAGTGCATGATTGCTCCTACACCATGAGCTTCCTGGATTTTACAGGAATTAATAAATGTTGCACAAATGTTTGATTTCAGTGTTCCATATTTTCATAATCTAAACAGACTAGCAATTTTGGGGTTGGAGAACTTGTTCTGTACATGAGTGATATTATGCAGCCTCTAAAACAAGATCTCCATAAGAAGATCAATTTTCAGTGAATCTGCACTCATGTTTTTGAGCTTTTACAGAACCAAGCCTAGGTAAAAAGGAGAAATGAATATTCAGTCTTTAAACTTGTTGGTCTCTAGGGACTGTAGCTACATAACCAATACATAATGAATAAACAAGACCGATGGCAGTGCCCATTAAAAACCTGTCCATAGTTATAGCCTGTTTACTTTGGCTTATTGCTTATCCAAATTTCAATTTGCTAGGCTGTAATTCCACATGTGAAATGAAATAAGGTTATCTTTGTTAGGATGTTTTTTTCTGGTCTTGGAAGCAGCCATTACGTTACAATTATTTCCAAGATCAAAGCTGAAGGAAGGGCACTGTTTTGTCCTTGATAGGCAATCCTGTGGCTTCTAAAATAAGTTCACTGAGAAGTCCAGTTCTTTGAAACAGAGTCTTGACCTGTGGCAGGCATTTATGTCAGGGATATGTAGTCTTTTGCGGTTCTGAGATTAGCATGCCCAAATTAGGCCTTTTCACAAATGTAGATTTTAGGATCTTGCTGACCACACCTCTTTGTCACAAATGTTAATTTATGGATCCTGCACAGCTTTGAGGTAGCAGCAATTTAAGATTTATTAACACAGGATTAGGTTGTATGATTTTTTAACAATACTTAATCATCAGCCAATTATCAGTGATTTAACAAAATTTGCTATAATCAACACATCGACTTAGTTATACCATTCGAAAATGGCAAGGTTCACACGAGACTTAAAAAAGTGTTTCCTAAATTAAATCACACATAAATACACACACACACGTGAGCACCCACACAGATACAGAGGTTAATCTATATAATCAAGATTTTTCTTCTTCTGCAAATGCTAGTAAATTATTGGTACCAAACAATCTTTGAACCTCACAAAATCTATTGTAGTGAATTACTTACTATTTTTCCTCGTTGGCATTTGTCAGCAGACCTTCTTTGAACCCTTTGCCTTCATCTGAATCTATCAGCAGACGATCTTTGAAATCCTTGTGAAATGTACCCTGAGAGGCATCCCAGCTCAGGGGGAGATACTGGGTCACAGCCTCCTGTGACCCTGGAGAGCTCAAAGGGCCTCATTTGGGATCACTATTTATAGGACCACGAGATGATTGTCTTTGGTAAGTTTTTTTTCCATTTTTGGCCCTGATTTTTGTCAGGTAATTCTGGTAGCTTCCAGGCAGATCAGGCAGCAGGAGTTTCAGGTATGGTTAGGGAGTGCCTAACTGTCCCAACTCACTGTACTTGTGACCAGGACAAGAACACAAAGTTGGCTTGGCCCAACATTGTAATGTGGCCCAGGGGTGGGAGCTCCACCACCACAGGGCTACACATAAATGTTTGAAAAAACACTGCCCTCAAGAATAAGTTTTGCTTCTGACTCTGCCGTCCCATCTACAAATTCTTCACTTTTAAGCATGAAGGGAGTCATTCACCTTATTTCAGTCCAGTTACATACTACACAAATGTTAGCAGTGATGCTAGCCTTTGGAGCTCTTGCCTGCTCTACTACACTCCCAAACGGCCACTTTTTTCCATCCGTTTCTTCTTGTGGCCACACCATCAGTTGGATAAATTTGTTGTCTAAAATAATCCAAATTAAAAAAAAAAAATTAAAAAGTGAAATAATTGAAAGAATGTAGAAAATAAGGCTTAGGATCCCTATTGGAAATTAAAAATAATGGACAGTCTATTCTGTACATTGGAAAACAACAGTTTATGAGCCTGTAAGTCACTATTATAACATACTATGCATGTGCAAGATGAAAGTAGCAGTTAAACTAACCCAGCCTAATTTCATTCTTACATGATTTTTTTTTAATCACTGTTGGATCATTATTGTGAGTACATGGTACAATATCCATCATGATTCATACTGAGGTTGTACAAAAGTCAGGGGTTACTAACACTTCTCTTCTGTTGAATATTCATATACCCGTAAGTGTAACAAACAAAACCTGTCCTGACAGCTATACAATGAATAATCATATAAATCAATGCATTATAGGTACATATATGTGTACTTGTAGTTGTGTCCATATGTCATCATGATTACAGTGCGTTATTTGTTTGTGGTATGATAGCCCATGAGGTTTTCTCATTATCTGCTATTCAGACCCCTGACAGCAGCAAAAGTTCACAGCCTACTTGAGTTTTATGGCTGATATTTACCTAAACACGTGCTAAATATACTACTCTTCCGCTGCATCATGAAAGAATAACGGTAATTATCTCTGAGGCATCATCAAGATACATTTTAGAAAGAATAAATCATAAATTTATAAATCATTTTTCAGTACGTGAAGAACTTAGGCAGACACTTCTATACAAGCAATAAGTGAAATCTGCCATTTAGATACAGATTTCCAAGTCTATGCATAAAGATTACTATTATTCTTCTGCCAATCTAAAGCATAACAAAGATAATCAATGCTTAAAACAAAAACACTCCACACTATACCTACGGCTCAAAGAATGCAAGAAGAAAATCTGAAAGTATCATTCTCCAAGCACTTTGTCTATGCTATAAATTAGAAATGCATGCACTTCCACCAGCCAGAAAACAGTTTAATTATGAGAGCTGAACACAAAATCTCCCATTGGCACAGATTGGCTTAGAAGTGTTATCACATAAGCAAGGATTTTAAAAATACCCTTGACCAGTTTTGTTGAAAATATATCACACTTCTATTTATGTCAGCCTTAACCATGTATCGTGTCACTCCCTTTCATAACATTAGAGAACCTGGTCACAGTTCCAGAGTATTAAACTAATCATGCATATTTTATGCAAACATTAACCTTTAGTGTTAATCCAACAGCATTAAACCAAACCTATAATGAACCATAAAGGTGGTTTATAACATACTGTGGTTGTCTTTTATGAGTATTTTCATTTCTCTCACCAAAGTGTTTTAGATCTTAGAAAGAAATAGTACCCAAATTTTTGCAGTGGAACTTTATGTAAATAATACTTGGCCCCTTTTCTGAAACAACTGAGTTATTATTTTACCTGTAAGCAAAGTAGATGAACTTTCAGAATAATTGATTCCAAAAACTTTAGTACCTCATAAAAATGAAGGTTGTTAAACTCCTTCCTGTGAGCTTTTACATAGGTAAATTTTTTGTTTAATTGAATATTTAATCTGTCTTGTTGCAGTTCACTCTAATAAGAAAACAGTTGTTCCTGTACAGAACCTTTCATGTTACACATCCCAAAGCACTTCACAAGATATGCACAACTCGTATCAATTATGGAAGAGATAAATTAGATACATAAAACAGAAACATGAAACTAAACTAAAAGTGTTATGAAATGTGGCAATAATAGAATGGGACTGATCAAACCATGAAAACTGTGGTTATCTAAGGAGCAAAAGGTAGCGAAATTTTATATCTGTGTCCAGCACCCAAACCATCATTTGACCTATAGATTTATATTGGAAAACAGCTAATAGAAAAACAATATTCGTGGTATGATTATATTAAAACCAGCACAATAATTGTAAACAATGACATCAATGGAAAGGGTACAATAATATGATATTTCAACTCATTCTTCTTAGGCAGTAACATGGCTTTCAGCAGCGCAATGTTGTGAAGAGCTCACAGTTATTTGTAAAAATTTCTATACTCCTGAGAAGAACTATTCTGAACTTAAAAAAGGGAAAAGGTAGAAGACATGCAATCTTAATATTTTTAAGGTTTGGACAGAAAGTCTATAACCTAAAAATTGCATGTAAATCTCAGAATAGTCAAGCCTTCATTTATTCTGTGAGTTTCTACTCTGAAATGAATAGAAAGTATTTGAGGAGAGAATGGTGAGAATGGGTAAAAGATTTTAAAACATAGAAGTCTGAATATCCTCCTCGAAAAAAAATAGCTTGAAAGAAATCTTCCTAGTAACTTAATTGTCTTCAGGGTTGATTTTGGCTCGGTGCTATTAAAATAAACAAACCTATGTCTCCAAAATTTCAGTTAATTGAAGAAAAATCCGTAGTCAAAGCACACTTTCTATTATTCTTTTGAAACACAAAAGAGCATAATTTGAAAAGCAGGCCATGTAACAGTCAGTTCAAATAATACATGAAGACCTCCACACTTCCATACATGCCATACTGGAAATACCCATCTCACTGTGATGATAGTCTAATTGGCATTGCGGGGAACTGGTATTCCTCTAAACAATGGCAAAGCTGAGACATGTGATGCTTCATTTATATTCAGTAAAATGTCTCTTTTACCCACAAGTGATGTGTTAACAAGTCTCTTCAAATGTTTTATTTTCTTATCTCATTCATAATTGCTAGCTTCCCTCAAGATTCCCTCTGGCAATTGATGGCCACATGTAATTTTGAGGTTTAGAAGTCAAATTCTTTATTTTAAAACATTGAAAAAGTTCCTAGGTAAAAAGAATTACTGTTGAGGTGAGCTGAAGCAGCATGTCAAAGAGATTAAGTATTTCTTAGTATCTTACTTCCATAGCTGACCAACATATAAATAAATATTCTATCTCTAGGTTAAGAAAACCTCCTGGTGTAAGGAGAAATGACATTTCCAAGAAGAGGAAAAAAGCAAAACATAGCAGCAACTGGATTAAGGATCTTCATGCAAAGACCAGAAGAGGTAAGTTTATTTCTGATGGGGACTTCTTTCCTTTCATTGCATGGTTTCTTACCTCATGGAGAAACTTTAAGTTGTTTTCATGCTTAGCATATTGGTAAATGAAAATGGAAATACATCATTGTGCCTGGGCAATACACAGTATTGCAGACGGAGTAGAGGAAAAAAAATGTGACTGGGTAACTCGGACTGATTGTTCATTGTATATAGTTTCACCACTCAAACTTGAATAAAACAACCATTCAACTATAGTCATCCCTTATCACCTCTCTTGAAGAAATTAGAAATGTGTAAGCAGTCAAGTATTTATAAGATGACTGTAGAAAAAGCAGTAATGGAATGTATGGTAAGTTATTGTTAAATGGTATCAAATGAAAAATAATCTCCAATCCTCAGATAAAGGAGATTCAAGAGAAAGGCATGTCTGATATCCAGCTTCATGTATAATTTGCACAAACGCCTGCCTACCGGGAGAATCTCAGATAGGCTGTTACTGACGTTTAGGCAAACTATATAGCACTATTTTGTATCTTCAAAGTCTTCATGCATGCAGAGCTTTCAGGGCTGTTCAGGAATTGGTGTCAAGGACTAGCTGCAGGAAAAGGTTTTTTTTCTCTGCAGACTGTGGCTTGTGCTTTGGACTTCTAAGTGCTTTACTTTAACTGTGTTTGACACTCTGCTTTAGTCGGTCTTCAACGTCTAGCTGCAGCCCTGCCCCAGTTCCTTTGGTCCTTCAGTCCACTTCAACCCTTTACTTAAATCTTCCTCTGCTCTTTGCTGTATTCGTGCATGTCAGCTGCTGTGCTATTTCAGTTCCCTCACTTCTTTGGAGATGTTCTTGCCCTGCTGTAAGATGCTTTCCTGGACTTCATGATAAATACTAAAATTATACAAAGTTGAGTTTAGGGATGAATTATTGGTTTGAAATAGAGCTATGTTCAGTATGAGATTGTCAAAGTAAATGACCACAAGATTTTTAATAATATTAGATATTATCGGGTATCTTGCTGACACCTTAAATTAGCAGTTTGGAATATTCATAATGTAAATCAGGGAAAGCATTTTGATTTATGAACAAATTTGCTCAAGAACCTAATTTTGTGTTCCTTGAAGGTGAGATGAGACTATATGAAGACTGAAATTGGAGCTCTATGTCTGAACCACAGGTACTGAATTTCTCGTATCTCAAAACAGAGTTCAAAAGAGAAGATATCAAGGTAAACTAACTTTAAGGTAAAAATTTAATGTTACAATTATTCTAAAATCATTAGATACTTTAGATTATTTCCTGTGAAATATAGTTATTGATTCTGAATATCACTTAATTTGATAGTCATTAATGTTTCCTATTCATTATTTTATAAATACAGTAACAGTTAATCTGATGGTTAGAAAGCTAGAAGCAACAATCAAGACTCAGGTGAATTTTTTTTCATTAAGTTGGTGATCCTGCAGATAAACACACTTATATCTCCATATAAATTAATACCAGACTCTATAGCTTGGCACAACATCTTTGGACTGCTGCGCACATGACGTTTGGGCCACTGAAGGCAAAACAAATAATCATAGCAATAACATGTTCTCTGCAGGAGATGATGAAGGTCTCAGTCAGGGCTTTCTATAGAAGCATAAACACACAGAGTCAAGGTGCAACCAGGGATTCTTGAGAACAAAAGAATTGTATAGGCTAAAAGATAGTCACCTTGTGTCCCTTCACATAAAGACACGAGTTTTGTTCATTCTGTGAAATGAACACTTTTATTGGGGGTATTTGATAGCTGTATACTTAGGGCATTGTAACAAACAGAGAACACTTAAAAACACGAAGTTCATAAAAGGAAAGACTTTGAACTGTGTAAAACTTGGCAAAATTGTAATCAGAGGCAGCATGGAAGGAGGACTTCCTTCAAATGTAAATGTCGGAGTTTCCTCATTGAAGATTAAATGTGAGTCACTTTATCCCAAAGTTTAAAATCAGTATTTTATAATTAATTGCATTCCAGGAAATTCCTGTTTCTCTCAATTGGCTATAGATATTTTCACTGTAAATCTCTAAAGACTCGTAAAATTAGGACCACCCATGGCTTTCTTATATACATACACATAAGAAAACTACAGAATCTGAAATACAATTAATGCTTTAAGGCCATGAGGTCAAGGCAAACATAGTCTCATTAATACATGCATTGTTCTGTAACACTTAATAACCTGTCTTGCTCTCATTATGAATTTTGTATGTGGGTGAAATGGCAATAAACCAAGTTGAAATTTGAGAATTTGTGTATTCATTGCAAACACTGATCTCTATGAGCACAGCATGTTACATTTCAACCTTCAGCATTTGAACATTGAAAGGCAATTACAGGCAGGAAACTGGGGATTTCAATAACAGACTAGACTACTAATCAGCTCTTACTTTGAGACCTGAATCCTTTTCCTAGATGGTTTTATTTCATTCAGAAATCAGCTGTGAGATGTCCAAACAGGTGTATCATCACTTTTTAAATGATTTCTTGATACTGTCATCTGCTTACTGAAGCACTCAATTTTCCATTTTTCAGGGGTCTACAATCCTCTTAAACTTATCTAATTGAAAAAGTAGTATCAATTATAATTTCACAATCTCCTCTTGGAAATCATAGATAATTAAATTAAATAACAGCTTGCCTTCTGTGTAAGTAAAGCTTAATTTTTTACCACCTGTATGACTCCAAGAATGCAGCCCTGAGCTGGGGACTCATCATGACGAACACTGTATGAATAAAGAAAAAATAGGTCACTCTTGCTCCTAGAACTTACAGTCTTAATATAAGACAAAACAAGTGATTATTGGTAAGAGAGAAGAATGAGGATATAATATCAATTAATTTATTGGTAGTGGTCATAACATACATGTTAAGAATGATTTTGCAGAATGATGAAGACTCAGTTTTGTAGGTGGTAAAGTGACTCTCCTCCCTAGATTTAGGAGAGAGCATCAATGAGCAACACAAGAAGATGGAGAATATTATTTCAAAGATTTATCACAGTTGTTGAAGGCAGCTGGCACTATAGTCCATCCACTTGACTGAGAAATTATAGGTGGAGTAGAAACAGACCAAAAAGTACCATTACCTGGGCTTAATAAGACAGAAAGTTGAGCCAGTGCAAGAAGGAAACTGAACAGTCTACAGGAACAATGCACACAGTAAAAATCTGAATTGGTATTACTGGGCAAGTCCAACTTTGTTAACCCTATCAGAAAAAGGGTTTACCGTAACATAGGCGAGGATAAAAGCCTGAAGGGATTGTTTTACCCTAAGCCTTTATTCAGATGTTATGAAGAAGGAATTGACAGGTTTAAGAAAAAAACTGAGAAACAAAACAATCTAGGGAGTGCTGCAAGAGATGTACATGTGAGCGACTATCAGGGTGGTGATGCTATCTACAGAGACTGACAAAGTATGTGAGAGAGAAGCTTGAAGGGAATCTTTAATTAGGGACAGTAAGGCCTACACTTAACTATACTGATTGGGAACCAAGGGCAAGATATTCCCATGATTGGTCAGAGGACAGTTTAAACACAAGAAAATAGTACTGAAAGAGAGGTGTAGGTCCGTGGATCTTATCCTAGAGATGGCAGTTGAATATTAATACTTTCTATCTTTGTATCTTTCAATCTGTGTTTAGTTCACAAGAAAATTTTACCTTTCATCTGTTCACTACTCTTGCTCTTTAAAGATTTGCTCTGGATTTTATTTGAATATCTAAATAAATTAATCTTCTTCATGTGTGAGGAGGTCCTTGTTATACAGGAGGAACAATCTTAAAGTATGTTGAGAAACACTTGTTCAGCTCGGTTTATGGTACAGTGTGGCTTGCATATCCTGCAATAATTAGCTGAGGAAGCCTGAATGTTTAACAGGAATTGCTATCCAACTGCTCATGAATGATATGCAGATCAGGAATTAACTGCAGAAATTATTCAGCAAATAATTTCAAATAATACTAAATGAAAGAAAAGGGTAAACTGTTTGCAGGCAATTTGCAAAAAGAAAGGCAAGCAAAATTCAAAGAATAAATTATTCATACAGTTCTGGCAGGCTAGGTCTACATTAATCCCCTTCCCCCTCCCTTCTGGTTTTCATTATACAGAGTGATTTTCCAGGGTTTCAAAAAAGGAAAGGTTGATTGTGTTTGTGTGATTCACACATATACGGGAAACTTAAACCAATAAGCAGTTTGTGGTTCTTCTTTGTAGCATAAAGGACCCCTCTTCCTTGTAGAGAAGTCACTTTCCCAGCTCAGGTAAAAATGGTTTGAGCTGTGGGCTCCTTGCTGGGGTAGCATTGCTCTCCTCACCCCACAGATGTCTGCAGACAGTGGGGCAGAATGGATTTTTTAAAAAAATGCAGAAAGCAAGCCCCAATTTCTACTATTTCAGACTCACTTCAGACAGGCAATTAGGCTTCAAAACACTTTTTTTTTTTTTTTCCAAAGGGTACAGTGTTTGGATGACTTATCTAATAAATGACACTGCTGTTATATCATAAGTGTCTTGGTATTTACTGTCCTAAAATGTGCTTTGACACTGCTTTATTTTATTGGGCATAGGAAAGAATGATGACACAGGGCAAAACCAGGAGCTTTTGCAATACTATAGAACAATTGTCAGCCAGTCTTTTTTTGAAAGAAATATTTTGTGCCCCCCTTTTCCCAATCAAGAAACACTTTTTAGCAACCTCATAATGAATTAAAATCTACTCTTTAGAAAGAGTATTTGGACTGATGTGTTGATGAAATATTTTTATTTCATCATTATTTACCCAGGGGTCTTAAAATGGTTAAGCTTGAAGTGAAAGCACTTTATTTTCGTTGATTATTTTCTAATCATTAACTGAAATTCAGCAGGAAATTGCCCACTTCCTTGGTTTATGTGTTCAAACTGTATTTGAATTCTGGTTCTTCTTCCCATGCAAGTAAAAAGATCAAACACTTTGCAAAGACACATTTGAGATTTAACTGCCAAGCAACCTTATCCTAGCAAGTCTTTCCATATAATTAAAAAGCCATTTTTTCCTTTACTATAACATGTAGAAATATTATTTCTTTACATAATGATGGATCAAAAACATAATAAAAGGGGTTTTGGCTTTTTCCCCTTTTCCTCTTTTTAAAATACAATATTCGGGAACTGAAAAAATAGGAAGGCAGAGGACTACACTATTAGTGATATGAATATATCTACCTAAATTTCTTCTCCCAAATACTCTAGTCTTACTAGATTATGGTTTATTGTTCACTGTGTAAATGGAAATCAAGCCATCAGAAACATTCTTGGTTGCCACTATTTTCTATACAAGAAAGCAATTGTATTCGAATTCATACAGTTCACACTAAGGGATGTAGGGTGCAAGCACATGCAAAAGTGTGGCAAATGCAAAAGCACTGAGAAAATGAAATTTCAGTAATAATATATTATTGTATCGAAGAAAAGAAAGGGAAGAGAGTTTGGGGGAACTGTTGCCCTACAGGAGATGTAACACCAACCCAAGTGTCTGTGTCTTCTTGATGCAGAACAAAACAGTATGGTTGTATCTACTCAGGTACAGAAGTAAAACACCTACATCCTAGCCAAATTACACCAGGATTTATAAACTCTGTACCTCAGCTTATCTGAAGTGCAACATCACATGAAAGCAACTCCTATGTCCCTGAATCAGGTTTGGTGACACTTTGGATTCAGAATTGCTGTGCAAGAGGGCAGAAGGAAGTTCTCTGCATCAACAGTCCAAGTTCATCTTCAACTGAGATAACCTTTCCACAAATAATTGAAGGCCAACTGTCTGAATCTGAAGTTGCAATATGAAACAGCAACATGTTTCATATTTAAAGTCACAAATCAGACACTGCATTTTATACAGCCTACTATACAAGTTCTCTGTGTTTAGGGACCTGAGTAGGCTAGTGGACAATCATAGAGCAAAATTACTTGCTTTCACTTTTCAAAACAGGCAGAGGGACCTTGCAAACAGTGAACTACGATGAACTGCACTGCAGAGTTGTATCTGCAAAACAGACAGCGCGCCGTCGGAAAAAAACAGGATTCTTGCCAAAGTGATTTTGGAAACAGTTACTCTTCTTAAATTACTACAATCCAAAACATAGGCCTTAGCGCAGACGAATTTGTTTAGTGGGTCCTTTCTACTCCTGGGGCAACTCTCGCACAGCCCGGGAGGTGTGCCAGGGGTCTCACTGCTTCACCACAGGCGATGATTGCACGCTTGCTACAGAAGAGCTGCTTGAGTCAGCCTAAAAGTCATCCACTCCCACAGCTGCTTTTTCCTCCCCCCCTCCCCACAACCTCTGCTCTGTGTTAGCAAAACTGAATTAGCAGAAAACTTGCTAAGCAAACCAAAAAGGGAGAACTCTCATCTGTCAGATTCCTACTATAACTCTAGACTTGTGGCCACACAAGCGCTTGTGCCACCCCAATGGATGGCGCAGTTTAAGTCTTAACAATTGTCTGAGGTAACCAGGGGGAACCGGGCTTTCTCAGTATGGCACTGACACAGCAAAGGTTACATAGTCATAGCCACGGAGGGGATTGTTCTTTACCAAACAACTAGTCTCCATTGGATTTGTGAGTGAACTGATCTTCTTTCCCTGGCAAGTAAATCCTCATAGCGCTCAAAGATTCCTCTCTATTACTGGAAAGCTAAACTGAGTATCATTAGGGACAATGCACAACAGACATCTTAGGAATCACGCCCTTCCAATTTTTGTGGAGATGTGACAGACGCATTCTGAGGACACAATTAACAACATGCTTTTACCATTTGAGAACCAAGAAGTTGAAATGTAAGATTTATGGAATATGTTTGTAAAGAGGAAATAATGCTGTTTAAGGTCAGAATTTTCTTGGAAAAAACAAACCTACAACAGAGAAACATTTCCTTGCTCATGACTGTAAGCCCAATTTCCATCAGAATCCAACCCAAAATATCTCTTTCTCTCAGTTGCCTTTTCTTCTCAGGTTCACACCAAAAATCATTCTCTGGATATGATTGGTGTCTCTTTGGTTTTCATGCATGTTTCTTCCCTTACACCGTGCTCAACACATAGCAGCAATCAAAAGCCATCACTCTGCCACTCTATTTGCAGTCACACCACAATAAAGCTGACAATACTCAGGGCTCCTGAGCAGGCTTGTGGTTTAAGACACTGTGTTGTATTGTTTCAGCTACTTCAAAAGAGAGGCTCAGTTAATTGCTCATTCGTTTAGTCTGAATGGACTAAAATGTTATGCCCACCACTTTTAAAGAGCTTTGTTGCAGCTCCCAGCATAACAATATTAATTGCCTACTGCAACTCTTTTGTAAATGAGTAAATCACATGCTGCAAAAGCCATAATATGGAAGGATAACATCCTGTTTTGCCAGTTCATTTTAGAGCTGCCAAAGTCATGCATGCATATTTTACATTTGTGGTAAATTGTATGCACAGATCCAATTATTTAAATGACTAAGTATCTAACCGTGAACATAAATCACATATTTTAGGGTGTACCTACCAGTGAACCTCAGACAGAGAGAGATGTGTGCAATTTCAAAAGCTATGAGTTTCATTTGTTCCTAAAGAAAGCCAGGTAAAACAGTTTCAGTGAGATTTTAGCAATTCGTATTCTGTGTAATATACTATAAAACTGTGCTAATGTCGTTGGCAAAACTCCCATTGATTCAAAAGACTCTGACAAAGTCATTCTGAGAGAAAAAGTAATGGGTGAAGAGCAGGAGTATTAACATAATTTGCTTTGTAAGAACTTCTCATAATAATTTAGATACCAACACAGCAGCCATGGGTTGTACAGCAGCCTTCAGCCATATCTCTGTATGTGAACTTGCTTCTCTATGGGGAGAATATTAACCTCATTTTCTAAGGAAACATCTCCCCGGACTCTCTTTACTGAAATGAATTGGTCTTGCCGTTTTAGCAGTGACCAAAAATTATAGTATCTGTCAGTCTTCATGAAAATCTCTGTGTTTTGGATCCCACTAACAGTAAACAATTTTCTGAGAAAAGTCACTGTGGAATTCACAGCAGGGTTTGACAGCCACTTGTCTTTCCAGAGATCGCCCACTATTGAAGTTAACAGTGTCAATGCCCACAGAATCTAAACATCTATCTCCCATTAAAGAAGCCTCAAACATCTGGGTTTATTTCATCAGAAGGGCCTCCAGACTTAACTTCTTTATTTATTTCTAAGAGCATGACTGCTTTTAAAACAATATGTTGGATCTGCTCATTATTCTTTTCATGTGCCACTTTCTTCTAAATTATGCGATAATCCAAAGGGATAAAAATGCATACTTGCTTTTTATTGATTTCATCTTCAAATTATTTTAAAGTGTGAATTATAACATTATTATCTTCTAAATAACAAAGTACTAGCAAGCCATTAATTACTTACTACAACTCAATGCATCATTAAAATGATCCATTTTAATGACATAATACACTGCAATTATTATTATTTTGTTATTACAATTATACAAGCCCACATTAAAACCCTGGATCCAAATAAATTTCAAATCACTCCATTCCTTTTACAGTGTTGAACCAGTTTTAAATTTCCTATCCTTCTCTTCCCATTAACACACCAAATGTTTGTTTTGTTGTAATTTTTGCAGAAAAAGGTTATATACAGGATTGAGACAGACTAGAGTGCCAAATCCTGGGTTTGATGGATTTTGAAACGATTTACAAGATGATGGGCAGTTCTCATCAAACGTACATGAGATTTTAAAACTTAATTTTGTGAATCAACTTCAAGAAATTCAGGCATGGTAGATGACACCTGATTACCTAGTTGAAGACCTTCCCCAGAAACAGCTAGAGAAGATCAGAGCAGAACTATGCTAAACACCAGCTTGGGAATGACCGAACTTGAAAAAAATATGAAGAGCCAAGGAAGTCAAGATGATCAGCATTTATCATTTCTACTGAAAAAAGCAACATGTTAAATTGTATGTCCAGAGTGGGGTTTAGAAAGAGAAAAAGAGACACAACCTGGAGCAGATTGGCGGGCAAAGCTCACGGGATCAGGGGCACTCTACAGACAGCAGGCTTGAGTCTGGGTCACCCATGTCTAGATCAGACTCCCATATTCTGCACCCAATCTGTCTGACTGCAACACCCAGCAACCACAGCGGAAATGGGACAGTTGCAACAGGGGAGACTGAATGAGGGAGGACACATGCCTGATCCTCGCTTTTCACATCCCAATGGAGTGAGTAGCCACTTGTAGTTTGTGGGATTGGTCCTTTCATTCATTCTTCCATTGATTTTGTGGGAGGGAAGAAAAAAAGTCAAGCCTCACGTCTGTTTTTCTTCTTAGGGAATGGTTTTGTTCAGCCAACCACACTAAGAGCTAGTGACAGAAGCCTGAAATCGGAGGTGAACTTTCATCAAAGACAAGTGTGTATCATGCTTTTTAAAAATCTTTTTCCAAACCTTTCCTGGGTCAGGTGAATTGTATCTTAACAGCACCCTCAGTTTAATGACATAATGCTTCCCTAATGTTGTAAAAATATAAATAAAATGCAGCTCAAACACTTAATCATTGACAAAAAGAATGAAATAATGCACTTTTAAAGTGTTCATTCAGTAATTTATCATCAAATATTTAGACTGTCCCCTTCCATTTGAATATACCACCATACTGGCAAAGCAGTAGGCAGGAGTCATTAGATCTTAACGGAGTTTTCCAAAGGGAAACATTTATTTCACTTGAAGCATTTGTTACCACATTTACTATAAGAGGTTTGTGTCTAGGTGTATTTTGAACTAAGCAGCTTTGCAACATCTCATCAATTCAAACCACATTTTATCTGAGAACCCACTGAATTAGAGAACATAATTTTTTTAGCCAGTATAAGGGAAATAAAAGATCCAGCCAAGGGACTTTACAGAGATTGAGAATGATTAGAGGGACAACTTAAATTCAAATACATGGGGAAAACAGCTCTGTGGCCTACAGATTAATTTTAAGGAAGAAAGCTCTTCATGTTTTACATTGTACTAAATGCAGTCCTACCACACTGAAGAAAATAGGATTTCTAGGTAAAGTATCATACAGGTTAATATCCCAAATAAGTTTTGCAGATAAGGACTGCCATTTTACTATTTGTATCCCTGAAGACAAAAAAAAAAAACCCAAACAAATCACTAGTTCCTTTGGATCACAACTTTAGCCACAAAAATAGTATCTAAGACACTAGTTTAAAATCATCAGACATACAATAAATAACATATATGTATCTCAGCCCTTCCAGGATTTCCCCTTAGTCAAAAGAGTGGACTAAAAATAAAATAAAAAGGGTTAGATCTACATTGCTGTAACATCCACCATATTAACTTTAGAAGGTGGAAACCACCCAAGCCTCTCTCCAGTTTGCAGATTATCAGCATAGGCAAGTTTAAGAACTACAGTTTAATTAATTTACTGATGTCAGTGGTATTTTTAATGTTTGAGGTGGTGAAGTTGGCTTGACTGGTTGCCTTAGAGCAGCTGTTTCCTGAGGCTGTTACTATTTAACTGGTTTCACAACAACATGATACTACAGCCGCATACTCGTCGCCTCCTCCAAGTGACCCTTAGGAGAACGCGTACAAGACAGCAAAGGAAATTCTACAAGTGGGGAAGCGGCTATGGGACACTGTTCTGCCTGCTAGAAATCCCACCCAACACAAAAGTTGGGGGTAGTGCAAAGCAAACAGACTACAGTTTAATCCCAGGACAAAATACAAACTAAACAGCGAAAAGATCTCATATGCTCTCACTGGATCTGGCCTATAGATTGCAAACCCTTTTTCTTACCTACCAGACAGAATACTGCTTTTATGCCTGATAGAGCTTCAGACATTAATGCACAGCAATCATCAGTCATCACCACCAATCAATCATTTAAATGGTATACAAGAGTTTGGTTAATACTTTTGTACTTGAGTGATTTTATTCATACACAAGTGCCCTTGCAATCAAATCTGAGGCATCTTTTGTGACAGCAAGTATGATACTTCTTTTCTGACAGATGTCCCATATTTTGAACAGAAGAAGTGGATTTCTCAGTCTGAGGGGAAAGAAATGCCATCTAATGGTTGCAGGAAAATCAAATATCAAATCAACAAGTGGTGCTGTCATATCTCCATGAGGCTCAGAGGAACAACTGGAACCCAGAAGAAAGCTAACCTGCACTCATCAAGATTTTCAGTGCAAAACCTGAGAGTAGAGTGAGATTTCTGCTCCCTTTTTCTTCACCACTCTGAATACTCCTGGGTTTTGTAGACCACTGGATGATTTGTACCTGTTGGAAGGTTTTGTTTTCCCTCTTGGCAGGAGCCCAGACAGCACCAAGAGTAGGAGCAAGATAGTGTCCCTATTTTTTGTACGTGCTACTGTTCAGCTGGGGAAAGGTACAATTGCAAGGAAAGCCCCTTTCCACTCTTTAGCCTTTACCTTAAAGGTGTTTGGTGCAGAGCTGGGCAACATGTTTGGCAGAATAAAAAAAATATCTTCAACGAGCATATAGAAACAGTTTGTAACATCAATATCCCAATAAGAACTCCAGAAAATATCATGATAGCTGCTTACTCAACCATGTCAAATTCAGCCTCTGAGTCCAAGGTCACTGCTTACTTTTCCAGCAGGGGGGCATCACAAGACCCCAACATAGAGGACAGCTCCTGTAGATGCCAGGTGAAGGTGAAATCTCTACCTGGAGGTTGGAGTCAAACAGAAGTAGCATGACAGCAGCTATCTATAAATATAGAGAGAGGATTTGGAACTTGCTGACTTTGAGTTTATTTCCAGGACTGTTATCCTGCTCAAAGATAAGAGTTTAGGCTGTACGTTTGTACACCTCTCTCTGTGCCAAAGGAGAAGTGCTGATTTAGCCCTCTGCAAAAGGAAAGCAGCTCTCAAGCTGGTCCAAGTGATACCAAGTCTAGAGGCTCGGACACTGTGACCCTCCCCATCAAATCAACAGTAATACAATATCTAGCAGGATCTTAATTCTATAATACTAATATTTTACAAAATTGCTGTATGTATGCATTCATTTATGACTTTCAATTGTTCCTCAAAGCATTTAGTGTTAAAGTTTGGGTTCTTTTTAACCTGCAAAGATGAAGAAGCAGAATTGATGTTAGGACTTGAAGACAAAATTCGTTTCTGGGAGGGTAGTTTGGTCCAGGATATTAGCAGTGTTGTAGGAAATGTAAAAGGGGAAGAAGTGGATGAATTAAATAGATCTCAGCTGTTCAGGAGTTTTCCTCCCACTCCACAGTTAAAATGAGTTCTGCAGCAGGGTCCTTGTCTGGCACTACGTCCACGCATACCTTACCTGCCATCTGAGGGTGGAGAAGAGACCATGTGCTGTGTGTTATAAAATCTCATCATTCTGAGAGTGGTCACTGATTTCTGTGATTCAGACTTACAACTTTTAAATACCTGAGAAGAAAAATGCAAACCCCATTGTTTGAGAATGTCACTAAACTGTCTGAAGGAAACAATTACTCTTTTTTTTCAACCTATGTCAAGCAAACTCATTCTGCTGAGCTAGTTTAGGTGGAGATTACAAATAAACAAATACATGAATTATTCCAAGACTGTGCCACCATGGGATGTTTTCAGCACTAGAGTTTAAAGACTGGACCAGCAGCTTTGCTATTGTAATATTAGGTTATAAATATATACATACACTTATATGTTCACATACACATCACCTACACATACACATGGGTATGTAAGTATAGCTACATATATGGATAAGGATATAGATATAAATAATGATAAAGGCAGCCAACAAACACTTCAAAAAGCAACTAACAATAATTCTATAGAACTGATACTGTCCACTTTACAGGTAAGTACACTTAATTGCAAGGGATAAAAATCTGAGTGATGAGGGATGTCCTCGAAAAATAAATAAAAAAAAAAGAGAGAGAAAACTTTGCCTCTAATTTTGAAAGTGTCACCTGCAGAATTTCTGAGACAAAGAATGACAAAATGCATAATGTGTCCTCAGTAAACAGGGAAATTAGAGAAATTAGAGAGGTCTGAGAATTTGTCTAAGTAACATGCAATTTGAAAAGCTTGATTTTACATCACCAAGTGAAGCTAGATTTTTGGTATTGTCAACCTTGTGCAGAAAGGTGTGGGAGACATTCTAGCTTTTGAAATAGCTGAAAAGATGTAACTGGAATGCATAACAACACATTTATTGAACATAAAGATTTATGTACAGAATCTATTATTCTACTCTTACACAACAATATATTTTATATATATAACATACATAGCTAGTCATCCATTTACCTTTCTTACCTATCATATTAGATATTTAATTTTACAGAACCGTCATAAAGCACCAAGTAATTAATATCCTGCAATTTACATTTTTTGGCCAAGTAGAAACAGATACTGGAACAAGAGACATTTTAAAAATGCATTTATGTTATCTATCCATCTATCTATCTGCTATTTGTGCAAATATTGTTGAGCAGTAAGTTTTGCCCACAGCCATGATTGCATCTTCTCCATATAATTAAGTAGAGATTTGATATAATTTTGGGACTAAAGCTAAACTTACTATTTATTACTATTATCCACACCTTAGTTGTATTCATTTTCTAAGTTTACCAAGTTAAAGGGCATCCTCATTTGAGAACAATAAGTGAAGATTTGAATATCAGATAATACAAATTGATTTTTTTTATCTCTAAAAATGACAATAAAATCTACCATAATAAATGACATAGGTAGCCTTGATATTTTAAACTTCAGATGGTTGCATGATCTTAATCACCAGCAAGATAACTTCAGAATATTTTACAGTAATTAGAATGACTGCTACAAGGTAAAAGAAGATGAAAACTAGTTATTTTTCAAAATAACCCTCTAGCAACACAAGAAGGAGGGTACAGCAGGTTCCAAAGATTTCTGCAGCAAAGAATTTGTGCAAAAAATATATTTTATAAATTATACTTTCTTAAATAATGGCATTATATTTAAGGATTCTTCTTTACTCCTGGAAAACAGTAAGCAAAAAACAGCTGGAAATGCACAGAAAATGACTTAGGAAGAAATAACTCTCCAGAGATGATTCATGTCCCACTCCTCCTGCAGCTTCAGAGGAAGTGTGCCCACTCCTTTTCTTTTTTTTTCAGAGTCAAGAAGCAGCCCCCAAACAAGCTGTGTGGAAGAGAGGAGGAGAGATTTCAGGACCAAAATGTCATCTGATTATATGGACAGAGTTCTAGTGTTTTAAGAAAGAAAAAGAGCAATTTTATTCCGTTATGATAATTCTACTTAATCTCATGCACTGAAATTCAAACATAAGTGAGCCAAAATACTTGGTGCAATTTATTTTCACTTTTTCTGGCCAGATCCTGCTAGTGTGGAACTATTAAAAGTAACAGAGCTGAAAATCCACAACTTCTCTGTGCAAGCACGGCACAGTGGACAGGCAGTCATTCTGGGGAAAGAAAATATGATTTCTCATTAAAGAAGTGTTGAGATCAATTCACAGCTTGCACAACAAAGCTCTATCCTAGGTGAATTGGCAGGAGGCACACGATGAGCAATGTGGAGTGACTTCTTGAGGCCAAACAGTACATCAACTTCTTAGCTCTCTTAATAGTCTGAATTCTTGAGAAAATTAGACTTGTGTTGTACATACATCTGTCCACCTACCCTCAATAGCTACGAAGTTATTAGTTAATATCATCCAAACTTCATAAAAGCAGATCTCTCAATCTCTCATTCAAAATAAATTATTTTGAGCTTTATGAACATAGCCAAAATAAAACTGGGTTAATATTTCTACTACAGAAAGTCTCCAGCAAAAAAAAAAGAAAGGTCAAACTCAGAACTAGCCACTGGAGAATCCACATTTGTGAGAGCCCCAGGAATTCAAGCTTCCTCAGTTTTGCTGCTCACAGTTTGCTTGCTTATCTCTTTTCATCTAGGTTTCTGTTGCAGTTACTGTTTTAAGTACTGGCCTTTTGTTGTGTTTGTCTCAGACTTAATCATTAGATAACTTATTTTCTAAAATATATATCCAACATTAACACAATTCAAAGTTCCCCTGTTTGTAGGCTTTGCTTGAGGTAACTGAAGTATTTCACACTAGAGGTGGAGATCTCATGAGCAGAGGTCAATTCTGTTTCCAGAATTTCACAGCGCATCATCCTGCTGCCATCCTCATGGTTCATGAAACTTTGCTTTTCCTACTTGGACAGAAGCAGCTCACAAAGACCTACCCTACATGCAGCTGCTGAGGAACATGTATTTCTGTGTGTTACTGGGGTATCCATTGCAACAGGCTAAGGCATGCATCAGGGATGTTGTAATCCGCTACTCTATACAGAGGTAAAATAGGATATTTCTTGCCCCAGCACACTCACCTTCCCAGCAGAAGACAAAGCACAGTAGGCTGGGACTGGTCAGCCTTCTTTACGCTAGCAGTAGCATACCATATGTTTCATACTGCAAAAAGCCACAAGGCACAAATTGTTTGGGAGGAGAGAGAGCTAGGAGTACTGCAAAGAGGACAACTCTTACAGGGGCCTATCACTCCATTGCAGGAGGCTCTGGGAAGGTGCACCTTCAGGTAGCAGTGTCAGCCTCAGCCAGAGGCTCACCTACTCACCTAGAGTACATGTCCTGCAGCCACTCATGTGATATGACAGTTATATTTGGACAGCCTAATAGCCACAAATGAACAAACCTTGCTGTGCAGAATTTAAGGGACAGTAGAGTTACTGTTTCTGTCCAGTGAAAGGTCAATGTCTTCCAGTCCCCTGCACCAAGTGTCCACAAATGAATGCTGAAAGAGGAATATAAAAATGAGACAGACAGATGGTCATATTTCACCAGTATGTTAATCTGTTTTCCATTGATCTGTACTTCTGGGATTTCCTAAGTGAGTACTCTGTAGGGTAAGATTAACCTCATCGTTCTGCAGAGGTCTGTACCTGAGGTATACACCCTAGGTTGTCTTTGCACTCTGAGGTTCTCCTGACCTATTTCAGACATTTATTTTAGGATAAGATGAATTGAGCCCTAACTGGCCTATTTCTCTACATCAGTTGAGAAGGGTATTCAGATGGTTGGCTCAGATATCATTTTATAAGATGCCACAATCCATTATGGTTAATAACCCTATGGTTAGTGTTATGTCTTGCTCAATACAGGCAGAACTATAGTTTCCACAATTTCCACAGAAAAGAATTTCACAGTTTAATGAAAGACTGTGCAATAAGAGTTTTCCTTTTACTTGTTTATCAGTTTGCCTCAGGTAGAGGAGCACAGGAGGAAAATGAGATAATATTAAATGATAATGATTTCAGCATACCAATAATCAGCTCATCAAGAGCTGTAGTCATCCTAGAAAAAAAAGTTTGAAGTTTCTTGGAACAAGACAGTGACATAGAAACTGAAGAGCCCTAGGAGAGATGAAACTGAAAGATAAATGCTAATTGAATGCTAATTTTCAATGCTAATTTTACTCTATACATTACTAATTATTATCATGCAACAACATTTTTTTATCCATTCCAACCCAAGCAGAAAGGCTGCTTCAAGGAGTTCATCCTTAAATACAAAATAATAATTTTTAAAATTTTAATCAGTGAATTTCTTGTTTCCTGTCCTTCCTTTACTCATTTATGGAAGGAAAAAAATATTTTTTAGTACCTTTACCAACTCATAAATAAATCCCAAAAATAAATAGTGGGTATAAAGAAAAAGTAGCAGGGAAATAGAAGAAATATTTCCATAATGCTTCCAGGTCATCTTTATAGGTAAACAGACCACATATTTGAATGGTTGTATAAAAAAGAATGAAATATGGGCAGAGTTTAAGTATTGTAAATGTCTATGGGCAGCTTGTACCATGATTAGAGAGCCATTTAAAAGCTAGCATGTGAGGAGTTGAAATTAAGGATGAGAGGAATTAAGCCCCTGTGTTTTGGGATCTTTTTTTCCTCTGGATGGAAGACGGAGATGTTATTGCAGTTTTATTTCTTTTCACACATCCTATTCTGTATGATATATTTAGTTTGAATGAGGTAGTTGTCATATCGACCTACACCATTTCACAGCTGCTTGAGACATGGGCTGTTGCTGTATGAGTTCATATTGATATAGATTCAGGCCTGTGGCACAGCTGATTTTGCCAATAAAAATTTCATTTAAAATTCAACAAAGATCTGTTTTGTTCTACTTTGCACTGAAAATATGAATCAGGTTTTATTATAGCTACACAGTTTTTACCCATTTGGGTCACAGTAGACTAATTTTTTTACTAGGTAAACAAAATGTGATAATACCCTCATTTTGCAAAATACTGCCAAACTTGTCATATATGTTAAACGTTACCTGCAAAAAAACCCATTTTCTTTTGCTGTTTGGAGTAGCTTTCACACCTCATGCTTTAATATGTGTCTTCTTTTACCATCTTGCCAGCTTTCCAGCCTATCACAAGTGCTCACGCACTTCACCATAGCACTAGAATCAGCTGGGATAAGTTACAATTTTTTGGGGACAAAAGGAATCATCTGTATAGTTTGTTCTCTGGTTTATTCTGTGGTGTCTTTGTATCAGATAGTAAGCACTTGGGCCTGTTGCTAATATATTTGGAAGGAAATGCCTGCACACAAAGCTTTTAAGGGGGTGGTCTAGATTCTTTGGATATAGGAGTGCTGAGCTCAGAGAATGTCTTCCTTAATATATCAAGTCTCACTTTAAATCTGACTTATGTTCCCAACATTTCAATTAGGCTTTTCCAAGCCCTCATTACTTGGCAATAACAAAGCTTCTCATCTTCAAGCTAATATTAAAAACAGCCAGGTAACACCCACTTGTTCTTCTGCTATGCTTTCTATTACTTTAAATCTCCTCCTGGAAGAATTCTGATTGTTTTTGCTTTTTGTTCTACTTTGCTGTGAAATGTATGCCTTCTGATCAAGGAGACTGTCCCTGATAAATACACTGAACTCATTTCTCAGAGCACAAAATGTATCTGAAAATCATTAAATGTACTGGACAGGTGCTTCTGCAATGGTAATGCACTGAACACAGTGATGGTTCCCACTACTGACTAAAAGTGCACACTCAGGTTGCAATTAAGACACAGATTTAACTGTGCAGTGTCTCAATTCCTTGATTAGTTTGCTGACCAGAGGTTAGATGTTATGTTGCATCTGAGATGCCCTGGGGAGATGGGGATGGGAGGTACCATTCTGAATTTCTGCAGTGTGGCATCTAATGAAAAACATGAGTGCATCTCACACGGCATCAAGCAGCTCCAAGGTCCTAGTCAGTACAGAATCTAGAGACTTATTCAGTAAGCAGATAAAAGCATCTATTTTAGGACAAACTAATTGCTTTCTAAGCTCTGTGGCTTGATCACCATATACAAGCTTACAGCCAGATGCCTAATCATAAGCTTAAAGCTTCTTTTAATACTTCTAATTCAATGTGACTCTATGTGATTTGGATCAGCCTCTATGTGCTACCAAAAGTCAAGCAGGTTATAAATTTCCTAAGCTTAGTCCTATTTTCTTAATCACATATCTACATTGAATTTTACTAATTGCACATCAGTTTTCTGATTACAAGCTTAATTACATTGTCTTTTCAGAGAGGGTACTTTCCCCGTTTGAAGAGCTTGGAAAGGCCATGGTGATACACACAAGCATCCTAAGGGATGAAAGCAAGGTAGGAAGCTTCACTCTTTCTGCAATACATTACCTCCAACCCAAGAGGCCATGTATGTGTTTTCTTCTGCAGATCTCAGTTTCTGAAGAGCTGGCAGGGCATAGGTATATATGAAATGGGAGAAGATCAAGTGGTTCTGTAACCAAATAGGTTTATACCATGCCTGGAGCCGTGTGGAAAACAGAGCAGAAGTTTAACAGGTAGGAGGAACACATCTGGCAAATACAGGGTGGGGGCGAAAAGAATTTTAAGAGCTTGGGTGAGAAGGGTATCAGCATACTATGGATAGTTTGGGTATGTCATTTCAAAGATAATGGTTTTTCAACCTTTTTTCTAGTCCATTTTCAGTAATAATTTTAAGTCAAAATTAGCCACCATCATCTGGGTTACATAATCAAGGTAAAACTATATCAAAGAAATAGCACTTTTAATTTCCCACATGACTTCAAGGGCATGGCTAGGTTTATAGAAGTTTTAGTTAAATACCATTAAGAATAGATATTTATTTTGCTTGCTTCTTTAATGAATTTAAAGACTGACATATTCCCCATACTCCATGTACTCTTCTACTTCTTCCTGCTCTGTGAAATGCTCTCCAACCAGCAGAACCATCCCTGTTCACATATGACCTGCTTAAACTCATATATGTAATGTTCAGAATCCAGTAAGTTTTTTGTTAGTGCTATGTTAGTGCTTAGACATTTATCTGATGTCCAAATCAGTAGGCTGTTTCACATCTGATTACCAGCCTCCACATTCTTCTCTCAACAGCTATTCATACCACTTTTTCTAATGCATAGTCGTGTAAGTCTGTAATAAAACCTGAGATGCTGCATATTTATTCCTATTTTTCATGGTTTATTATCCTGACATTTCAAATTGCTCTGCTTAAACTTTGATAAGTGTTGTATGATAGAGAAGTCAAACTTTTACATAAGAAATTGCTTCAATTAAATGTCAAAACAGACATAAAAAATAATTTTAAAACCATCTATGCTTCTTTCTAAATACCCTGTGCAGAGGCTGACTCAGGAAGGAAAGTCCTGCTCAGCATCTGCTTCTTGCATTTGAACCTTATTTTCTAATACGAATCTTCACGGTAGTATTTCAATATTTACTATATGTTGAATTTGATTTGTAAGACCTACAAATCACTGTTGCCTTTTTTCTAGTGTCAAAGGTCATTTAAATACATAACAGAGTGTGTAAAATCAAGTCTTGCAGGGTGTCATCTGTAAACATAAATTCTTAATCTGTTCCTTTTTTCCTTCCTTTTTTATAACTTTATTCTTTTTCCATTATATTTCCTGGGTTGTGTTCACATATAAACCGTCTCCCTCCCAGTGTAGCCATCCTGAATATTTATTACCTGTGTAATATTTTTCCCTTTGTGTCTTTGTTTTATTCTGCATATTTGAACTATTCATATAACTATTACTGCTATTAGTATAGTTCTACTTATACCATATTTCTCTTGCCTATCCAATTTCTTTGATCTTCTTTCTTTGCATACATCTTTTTCCTGAGCTTGCCTCCTCTGGCTAATGGCCCCTTCCCTCACAACGCATTACTCCTCTGGCTGTTTTCTTTCCCCCAAATGCCATTCCCAGGATTTTTCTCCTTTTCAAAATCTTTTGTTCCTTTTCCCTACTAATCCCTTGATCCCCTGCTTGCACTCACCACCATATATTCTTCAGTCCCTTGCTGATTTGCCACATCCCCTTCAGCAGACCAATAATGCAATTTTAAGTGAAACTAAGAAACTTTAATATCACTCTGATCCTCCTTCTGTTTAGGCTTATGGATAGAGCCAGAAGCAAGATGGGAAGGGGAGGGAAGGGAGGGAAAGGAGGAGAACAGCTGAGCAGAGACAGAAATGCAAACTTGATAGCACATCACAGTCTGTTAATTTCCCAAAGAGTGTCCGCTCAGCTGGGTAGCAGAGCAATGTGAGCCACCAGATGTGCGATTGTAACACTGGTGTCAGCAAGAGCTGCTCATGCAGGTTTTGGCCAGCACATGATGTGGGACGTCATTGCCTTTCTGTGCAGCCAAGATGCACCCCAGCAACTTAACAATGCAAGAAAAACAGGGCAGGATAAGTAAACAAATAGTAGAACTATCTTTTATGAGGACAAGACCACCAAGGAAACGCCCACCAAAGTCAATATCAAAGTAACAGAAAAGTAGTTGTCTAGCTATACGTGGCTAGTATACGTGGCTATACATGTCAAGTATTTATTGACAAGTAAAGGCAGCTCCGTACTGCAAAAGGTTGATCCTTGCTGGCAGAGAGATCTTAACTAGAAAGTCCAATGCTACATGGCCCTACTTCTGCAGTGCCCTAGCTGTGCTCACAGCACCGAAGGCAAAATGCCAGGCATCTCAGGGCCAGTATCCCAATCTTCTGCCCTTCTAGTCTTGGCTTTACCATGGATGGAGTGTCACCTCAGGTATTCCTTAATCATGTTGTGAAACAAGCATGGCATTGATTTGCAGTTTTGAATTTCTAGATCTTGTGGTATAGACATTTTCAAGAATCCAAAGGATGAAAAATAAATTTGTTATATAAAATGCTACTCAGTACTGGTGGGAAAATTAGTCTCCTTTAACATAAAATGCATAGCAAGAAAGGAAAGAATATATCCATTTCATTTATGCTTGTGAGGAAAACAGATGAGAATGTGGCCCAGAAAGGGGCTTAACCCCGTGCAAGCACTACTAAGATTTGGTATTACATTTATTTAGCAAAATTCAGACAGGAAGATTATTCACCTGTTATTCCTTTCAAAAATTTGGCCTGCTGTGTTATATGTGACATAATTAACAAAACATTACTGCATGTTTCAATGAAGCCAGCTATGTGCAATTTTCTCCGAAGTGTGATTAAAGAAATGATTGGAGGGCAAATGGAACAGCTTTTACTGAGACAGCTAACAATGAGACATATTGGATTCTTATTATCTGCTATTAGCTTTGGCTTTCAGGTAGGAGAAAAATACATTTTAGGAATCATTCAGTGTCCTATTTTACTAATTCTTCAAACATGCCAGTTAGTGAGAAAGTTGACTATTTGTTTTATTTTACTTAATATTTTCACAAAAATATGGACCCTGTGGAAAGCTACTCAAAAAGATTTGTTTAAAAGGTCAGCTCAGAAGAAATCTCTGGATATTACACAAAGGAGCAGAAACATTAGCAATACATGGAGCTGGAGTTAATGCTCTAATTTAGGGCTTGAAAGCTGGGTTTTGTTCTTGGCATTAGAGTGAGACGCTTGTAAAACCTTTGGCAAGTCTTATACAGCTTTCAGAATCCGTGGCAGCTAGGCACCTACTTACTTAGTAGTTCTGGGCCTTTGTGTCTTTCTGCCTAAATTTCCAGTGTCCATTTTGAACAAAGTGTGAGTTTATCATTGTTCTGAGAGTGCCTGATGACCCAGCTGACATTGCCCACTGTGGAATAGGTGCCTTGGTAAGGCATCGAGTCCAATCTCCCCTGTGGCAGTTTGCCTTGTACTTTAAGGCAACCAGCAAAGTATAACAATTTCCATGTGGCATGCAAGGTTGTCTTTTTTTTTCTAGAATAAGAACCTGAGCCTGATGGGAAGACCTCCTTGAGAGCAAGGCGATGCTACCTCTTAAAGGGGCAAGCCTCTGTTGAGCAACCACCCCTAACTTCTGCCAAACTTGAACCTTGAGGAGGGAACCTCTGTCTCCCTGGTCTTTCACAAGAGATCACGCCCCCCAGCTAACAGTGCTGGGCTGACCCAGCCTCATACCTTTCAAAACGCACCGGTCTGTGGCACTACACACCAGAGATCATCTATTCCAGCTCTAGATACTATCATAACACAAATAATGATAAATGTGCCGTGTAAGTTGTGGTGTGATCCCTCCCTGGAGTGCTAAAAGCCTTTTGCTTCTCCACATTATTCTTGGAGGTGAGGATGCCCAAAGTACTGTTCTAGACAATTGACTCTCAATTGCGTTCCTCTTTTGTGAGGACACTTACTTGTTCATTTCTGCTTTCAAATTTCATCTTTCTATTTTTCCTTCCATTTACTGACTCTACAATGCTTTCTGCTTAACTGAAAGCTTTGTAGCTAACTGAGTAAGGCTCTGTATCAGTGATAGGCCCTGCAGGGTTAAGATCATTTTCCTCGAGGAAGAACTGAATATTATTTCCTACTGCAAAAGAACATGAAATTGTCTTTAGGAAATTAAAACAATTTAATATGTTGCACTGCAAAATGCACAGTGACACGAAATGCAAAACACGTCATGTAAGGACAGTCAGGAGTCACAAAAAGAACCACTTGCCTCTGTCAAACATCTCAGCCCTTCTCCTGGAAAACAACTCTATCCCCTCATTCCTCTGACCTGTTAAGGAGCCTGGTCTCACTGAGAACACTGCATGCGAGATTAGGCCCAGGAGTGTTTTTTCGGTCTCTATTGGTTTTGTCTGAGCTTCTGCTTAGCCACTGTTTGGTTTTCCATTGCAGATTTCAGTATAAGAAATAGTGCACGGATTCCCCACAGAAATCCAGAGTGTTTTAGCAAAGTGCTGCAGCAAAAATGAGACAGCTGTAGGTGTGTCGACTTCCATGGAGTGTGTCAGCTTTCACCTGCTGAGTCTAACAGCTATTGATGGTCGTTAAGTACTTGCTTAGAAAGAAGAGTCTGCAGCAGATCATGTGTGACTTCAGACAGGATTAGGGAAAGAAGATTACTGATGCATGGGTTTACAAGGGAGGCTGGGTTTGGTTTCACAGCAGCTAATTTCACCACTTTGCACCTGTGTGCCAAGTCCACACACACCTGTATTTTAGATTTTAATTTTATTTGCATTATCGTCAGTACTTGTCCACAGTTGGAGATCCCCAAGAAAAACATAAGAAAAATGAAGACTGGAAAAAAACCTCTCCCATACAGGTCATACCCATCACCCAACTCCTGAGTCTTAAATGACATCTTCTATGTAGATGGTTCACTACCACTTATCCTGCCATTTCAATGCCTACTGATCGTTTTTAAAACTGGCTGCTTTTTGTTGAAATAGCCAGCAGTGGTGGAGCCACTGAGCTTTGATTTCCTCTTGCAGGGAAGGCTCAGGTCTCAGTTGCTACCTTTGATGTTTCCTGTACTACTAATGACTACTGTGGAGCTCCTCTCTGTGGGAGCCATGACACAGAGAACCATTTCACTACTGCTGTGAGACACATTTAGTTGAGTTCCTTGAGTATATGTATCACTAAAAGAGAAGGCTTAGATAAAGCAGGGCACACAATTCTATACAGATTTCAGAAAACATTTTCTACTAACCTGAGTAAAAAATGCATCTGAGAAAAAAAATACTGATATAAGGAAGGAAAATAGCAAGAGTCATTTAATGTTCTAAGAGAGACAGTAAGTACTGCAGGACTACTAAGACTTATGCATAAATTGAAACAAATGAAGACACTTGTTGTAGCATCTAATCCAGATTCATGTTCTAAGGAATCAGTTACGAAGGTATTTCTGAAAAACTCCCTTTTTGTATATGTAATCTCGATAGCTATCAACTTTTTGTCACCTCCTATTGATAAGAAAAATTTACAACAGTACTATGAAAAAATGGCCAGTGACTCCAGGCAGGAGCATATATATTTTAAATGCATGACAAGGCTAAATGTTCTGACACAACCTTCACTATCACTGGAATCCTTTTTTCAATATCAGAATGGCATTAGAGTAGGTGCTGAGTAGTCACAAATCAGCAAGAAACAGACATCCCTTTCACAAGCTTTTGGAGCTGGATTCAGGTGCCCAACTGTAGACACATGTGACAACTTTAACCACCACTTCTTCATACCGGTTATTTTAGACCTATCATCTCTCTTGGATACTGTAGACCATGTGGTTCTGCTGACACATCGTGAGAATGTTCTTGCAATATATAGATACGCTCTTAAATCATTATTTTCCTTTCATTCCATATGGTCTAGGTGCCCTTGACATAATTTAAAAATACAGTGCAGCAGCACAATTTAAGATAAACCACTACCAATAAGCCAAGCAATTTAAAATCTCATATCCCCTTCACCTTCGAACAAATCCCCCCAACTTACAATTCCTCACAACCTTCTGGGAGAAAAAAAAAAAAAAAAAAAAAAAGATATGAACTCAACAATGTGCCTTGAAAAATCATAAAATCATTTGACATTATATTGCCATTCAGTAGTAAAACAGTTACCTGAGATATTTGATCTGTAACATCACTGTATCATAGAAAACAAGTTGCAGAGACCATGATCATTCAAATGCAGACAATGAATTAAAGATATAATTTTGGATATATGTACAGTGATGCCATTCAGGAGGGGTCTGTTCCTTCTGCCTCACAGTCTCCCTCTTCAATTTTCTCTGCAATGGACCTATATATAGCATTTCTTAAATCCCAGAATTTTCCCCATATGAAGTTCTCTAAGAGACTACTTCGTCAGTTTGGTTTTTTTAAATCTTCAGCTTTACGTGAATTGTGTCCTTATCAAAAGTCACTGGAGCAGTTAAGAGTCTGTTCACACGAAGGGCTCAAATCAAGCCCTTCATGGAAAGCTACACACTACAGTGCCTGTATCCTTCCAGCAGTGGCTTTATATCACTGTTTCAAATGATACAGCCATAGCAGTCAATCTGTTAGCATTTTACACTTACTTTTCCTAGGTGCAGACAGTTAAGAATTGGGCCTTCCATCATTTCCAGCTTTTATAAGGCTTCAACAAACTGGGCAGCATTTTGCCCGTTGTTTCACCCCTGAAACTGCATCCCTGCACAGGTTCACAGCAGCGTAACTGAGCACAGCATCTGGCAGAAAGCCCAGAATTTGACCCGGCAGGTTTATGGTGTATGGAGATGATATTAACACACATCATGAGCCAGATCTGCACTCTGGCTGCCTAATAAAAACGCTACCACCTCCATCGTTACATTTAACCTCTTATATTAACAATAAAGCAGGCCAAACTGTTAGCCCTTGAAATTTACTATTTATCAGCCACAAGCAATTTACATTTTGTAACTTTTTCTTACTATTAATAACTTTTTCAGTAAGAGGAGCAGAACAGTAACAGGTGGATCAGCAGCATTTCACAGCATATTTAGAGTATTTATTAATTTTAGCATAAGGCTGCAGATGCACAGAAAAAATATTCAGAATGAAATTTTCACCTACAATTAGTACAAGCAGTTTACTTAAGTAGAGACATCATAGTAAAGAACTGGTTTTCAGTGTCATGATTAAGCCACATTTTTTGCAGATAGATCTTTGTGAATTGATCTTTTTTCCTCACCTAAGAGATTGAAACAAAGTAAATTTTTTTAAAAAAGTCAACCAGAGAATTCCATTTGGATTGAAAAAAAATATATTTCATTTTTGCTTGGGACTTCTTTGTGTTTCTGTCATTAAGTCTAAGCATTTTAATAAGGAACATCAAGATATATTGAGACACTGAATGATTTCAGGCAATGTAAAAGATGAAAAATATCACGCACAGTCAGCATGCAGTGGCAGAATGGCAGAATGGTCACAATTTATTTTCTTGCCTTTATTCAGCTAATTCTAATTACCTAGAAGGTAATAATAATATGTGAAGTGAAACAAACATGTCCCATACATTGAATTGCTGCCTGGCTTTAGTTAAACTACCCTCCCAAGCCCTGTACCGCTATCCCTTCAGCCAGGTTACTGTATTTGACTAACAGCTGAACACAACAGCACTAGTGGTGGGCTGAATTAACATCAATTAGCATTTAAATTGCATGTTTAAATGAGTGCATTAATGGGTACATGCAATTTATAACTCTGTCCCCTCCACTTCTAGCCTTATCTAGTGCTAGAGATTTGTCAGACAGGCAGTATCAATCTGCCTAATCTCAGGCTTAGAGTGACTGCTCGCCTGCATACATTTAACTGGCATGCACTGAATAAAGGAAAATTCTTATAGGTTGGCTTTAAATTTACAATGCGGTTTGACATCCACGTTATCAACTGCATCTGATTTTACAGCTACCTTCCAGAGGCCAGATATTACCTGATTTACAAGCACTTCCCAGCGACTTCAGTTGTGCTGCACTTCACGCTAGGCTGGAGCAAATTTGGCCCTGTGTTTCACTGTCTATCCATATGGACTGCAATAAATCATGGCCTGTGCCATGACATCTCTCCCTTCCTCTGAGGGGGAGTTCTGAATATCAAAACACAGTTCTTGAAGGGTGTTAAGAGTAAAGTACAAGTGAAAATTGCCTATCACTAATTGCTAGTGCCATGAATGAATTCATTCTAGTCTGTATACCAAAGCTTTTAGTGAGGAGATTCTGGAGTTTTAAATTATAGAGAGTTTATGTTCCCTGAAATGAATTTGTAATATCACTGTATTATGAGAAATAGCTAGTGTTATTCATGGCATTATTATTATTATTATTTTATGGAAAGAAGGAATCTGTACAGCCTCAGGTAATGAGATAGAATAGGTGCTGAGGTAAAACAAAAAAAAACCCAACAACAACATCAGTCTTACCACAAAGGCTATGAGCTTGGGAGCCCAACTGGAAACGCACCTTCAGTGCATAAACACCCCAAATATCCATACACTGCTCAGATAGCACGCCAAGCCCACTATCAGTGTGCTCAGGATGCCCAGGGACAGACTAGAAGGTGTCTGTAGGAGTTCTGCAAGGCAAGTTTGACAATAGGAGGCTACATAGACATAAACAGGACTACTTCCAAATTATGCTATCAATACCATATATAAGGGTCAATCCAGCTTTAGAGTATACCAATACTAAAAATATAACACCTATACAAATACTGTAACAGAACAAAATTTCGAAAGCAACTTTATATATCCATGTTGAAATATAAAGCATCAGAGACAATAAAAGCTATTTCAGACAGATTTGATGGGAATCCTCTAAACTACAATTAGTTGAGAAATACCACTTATTAAAAGAAAATGACATTAGGCAGAGACTTGTAGATGAAGTGCAGCAACAGTTGCAATTGTGTGATAATTTCTTTTATTCAGATATCTGGCCTCAAAGATATTATGCTATTCTTTAAATATTCCATGTCCGTGAACTGTCCTGAGGTTTATTATTTGTACAATAGAAGAAATTGTCTAAGTTATTTCTTGAATAACATGCTACTATGGCAAACCAACTCATCAAGGTTAACCATACTTCTTGCCTACTACCTTCAAAAATTATGTCCTCAAGAGGAATTGCACAACTAAGTCAGATAGTGTGGGCAAATTTAATTAACTAAATGTCAGAGTCCACAGTTGTTACAGATGACATAAAGAGAAAAAGAGATAGGGCATAACCTTGAGGTACTTGTTATTGCTGCCAACTGCTTTAAAGGATTGTTCACCTGGACATGAAGCTTTCAGTCTGTGGCACAATTAATATATGAGTGTATCACAGCATGTCCCTCAAAATAGGTTTTCAATGTGATGTTTCTTACTCTCATTGAAGAAAGCCCAGGGTATAAGGGAATAAAATGCAAAGGGCTCTGCTCAAGCAGCTCTGACACCCACACACTCATCAGACAGGAGAGATCTGCACCCAGTGCTGTTCTTTAATTGCAACCACGGCAGGGAAGCCCAAGCTTTGCTCAGCTCAGGCTTTCGTTGGCAAACAGCCAGTGAACTTGGGCTGGCCACATGTTTGCATGAAATGGTGCATCTGCAGCTATCCTCTGCCTTACTGTGCAAGCAGGGATGCTAGAAGCTAGGCACTGGGTTGCTAGGATCTAGCTGCCCCAGCCGAGAGGAGCTGGGCAGCGGGACTCCAGGAATTGTTCTGAAGCTGTTTTTGATATCACAGCTTATGCTACCTTTGCAAAAACAGCTGTGTGCTCTAAATACTGAACAACTCTTATCATTTCCTGTTCCTTCTATACTGGTTTTGGTGGATAGAATACAATATTTGTCCAGATTTTTGTAAATCCCAACAGAGTGATTAAAAATACACTGATTGAGCTCTAATATGCTGCTGTTCTGGGCCAGTGAAAGCTCGAGGTGTGAACATCAAGTTTAGCCCTATTGGGGAAAATGAAGGAGACAACTAACTTCAGGATTTCCTAATTTCATCAAGAGGGGACCCTCCTGGTTCCTCGTGGGAGCCCTTGGTGCCCGTCTACTGCCATCCCATGGAAAGGGATAACACAAGTCTACCACTTGCTACTCCTCAGCTCATCATACCAGCCGATGCAAAGCCTGCACAGGACTGCCAGAGAAAAGACCTACTCTCCCCCATAGTATCATTAAAAGGTGCTTAGCTGGAATGACCAAATGAATTGGCATTATGAAGAGCAGCTTAAAAGAAACATTTATACATTTCCCAACAAACTTGTTAGTGTACCCATAGTCATTTAAAAATAAGATGGGAATGGTAGAAGGAAGCAGCAGGAGGATTAAAGAGTTAATTAAGTTTCAGAAACAGAATGGGAATGAATGAGGAGTCACCAAGAGAAATAAACCTTAAACAGGACCTCTGAAAAGATCCGCAATAACCTAACCAGCTCACAATAAAGCCAAGAATAAGATGGAGAAAGGAAAGGGGAAATTGAATGCAATGGCTTATAGGAATAATTCTGCCCTAGTAGAATTCTTTTTAATGCTTATAAATATAAGCCCAAATATATAAATTCTCTAGTTTGAACTATCACAAATAAATAGAAAAACTATTAGTGTTTAGAACCACAGCACAAAATGGTTTGGGTTTTTTAAAGAGAATACTGGATATTTATAGCAGAATATAATGATTGGTGGCAACAAGATAGTAATTATTAAGGTGCAGCAGACAATACCTTATATTTGATATTTCTGTAAGATGCAGTGAGGTGGAATTATTTTATTATTATTTGCTGGGAGGTCCATAGAGCCATCTCTAAGGATTTATGGGGAATATAGTTGTTACTCCTAGGCAGAAACAACCTTTAGAATTATCCAGGCAGCCTTACAATGAGAGGAATTTACTCATAATGTAAACACTGTTGGGAAATTACCCTTTGTAGACTTCCTTTCTTAGGCTCAGTTCCGATCAGAAGGAGCTAAAATAAAACCATAAGAAGTGAATACGCACAAAGAGTGTTTGTTGTATGATTCTTGTTCCCCAAAGAGCGTTAATGTCTTCGGAGATGTCAAATCACCATAAAGGATATATTGCATAGAAGTACTGTGTGAAAGAAGAGATGAACATTATTAGAATTTAGAAATAATGAAATAACATGGTTGAGTGATACAAGTGACACTGATTTACACCAGCTAAGTGTCTCTCTTTGCTGATGCTTTTGATACATATCTTGAAACACACTCTGGTTATGCAGCCTTTTAAAACAATTGCTATTTATGCATATGGTGCTAAAAGTACTGAGTTTTCATATGCTTGACCTATGGGTTATCCGAAAAACTTCTGTTCAAGAGCCATGTGGGCTACATATTAATGAGAGGGAATCAAGGAGAGGTTTACTGCAGAGCTTGCTCTGTCCTGATAGGCCCTTCCTCTCCTCCCTGGTAACGTGTTTCTTCTCCCCAGCATCCTCGCTGCTTCCCTGATCTCTGCTATTCCCTTCCCCCTCAACCCCGAAAGACATAAATGAAGAGAGGGAAGATCGTTACCCCCGTCTGCCTCGCGTGTGTGCTTTCACCTTGCAGCAACAGAGGGAGACTACCAGAAGCAGCAGGCTCTACGAGCATGTGGCTATATGAGTGGTACTACACAAAAATACAGCAATTTCCTAGTGCTACTTTCCTTTTGTGAAGTATTCCTAAAGCTAATTATAAAGGATTAGAAGATTGTGCCTGTTCCTGCTCAGAAATCCTATTGTTTGCCATCGAGCTGAGGTGCCAGTCATCGTACAATGAGAGCTACAAGGGGGTGGTACTGCAGCACTGGTGTGCAGGGAAATACCTTCTGCCAGCTCCTGGAGTGGTTATGAGCAGGGGCACAACCCAACCCAAGAGCACAGCAGAGACGCTGAGTGTGCAGAAGAGGCCAGGAAGGTTCCACATGCCCCAACAAGGACATGTGCCCAGGAGTGACCCCCAGCACCCTGACCAGCTGCCCCAGAGGGCCTCGGTCTGTGGTACTAAACAGGGAGGCCACATCCAGACTGACCACTGGAAACAGTCCCCAGCCGATGCCAGCTCCCAAACCTGACGCAGAATTAGTCTGGGAGAAGGGTCATTAGCTCAGACAAAAATCACACCAGCACCACGCTAAAATCTAGTACAGACAGTGAGTCCCAGGTGTCCAGGAACATCAATAGCGCTTTTTAATCTACTACAGCTCCAAGGCCAGGATCCTGCTCCCTGTGGAACCCATGTGGGTGATACTACCATCCTTGTGTACACACCATCATTTTACCACTGATACTGTGTCCAAGTACCAACGTTTTCAGGGGTTTTATCACCATCCAGCCAGACCAGCTCCAGCTGGGTTCACAGCATGGCAGGGTCACCCCATGCTCAGCTTGCTGGCAGTGCAGGTGGGGAGAAGACACACTCTGTGTCATACACCCCATCAGCCTGGGGTAAGCAAAGAGAAGCAACCAGTTAAGCCTGGCTGTGGACCTTCCTCAGTAAACCTAGGCACAGCTAATGCTTGATGAACATTCCCAGTGAGGTATGCACCCATCCTCTCCGCAAATATAAAGAAAATAGCTATACCCTGTCTGTCTGCCACAAGACTCTTCATCCTAACCATGCTGGGCTAGGGGCTAAAACTGGTGAACAGCTTTGCAGAGGGATTTTAAGACTACGTACTGAATGCAACAAAAAATCTATTAGGATAGAACCTCGTCTGAAAGGGCTGAGTACTAAGGACCTTCATTACCCACAAGATACTATAAAACAGAATAGTCAATTAACCTGCAGTCACTGATAGGCCCTGACAAGCACTTAAGTGCTCTCACAAACACTGTCCATCCTCTTTTCAAGGCAAAAAACAAGAAGTAAACCATTAAAAAAAAGATGAACATGTTGAGTTTAACATGAAAAATCAGACTTCATTCAACTTGAATATGGCAATCCCATTTTCTATAATGGTCCTCTGTACAAAGGTAGAATCATTCACTACTGAATCATGAATCTCCAAAGTATAGTATTAATAAGAAAAACTAGAAAAACTTCTTATTACTGTATATTGCAAAAGAGAATATTTCTAAAAGGTAGTGAAAAAAGAGAGGTTAGAAGTGTTTGTACAAGAGGGATGGAAGGGCCGACATTTGTTTCATTACNNNNAAAGGAAAGGAAAGGAAAGGAAAGGAAAGGAAAGGAAAGGAAAGGAAAGGAAAGGAAAGGAAAGGAAAGGAAAGGAACAGAGAGAAGGAGTCTGGAAAAGGCAGGGGTTTTTTCTTGGTAGATCAAACAATAATCTCTAATTAGAATTCTTTTATTCATTCAGACAGTTTTTATTTTGATCAATATTCTTCTATGAATTCAAGTACCTGAAAAAGAATGTGCTATTTCATTTTTAATTTGGAATTAACCCTTCAAGGAGCAAAGATGCTGATGGAGGTTCCTGCATGCGCTCAGAGCCAATTGTGCTACCTACTCCTTTAGATCAGCTTCAAATCAAATTGTAACAGGCAGGTAATTGCTCACCCCTAAGTGCTTATGTGGTTCTGTTCTTGTTTAGATCTTATGAGACTGCTAAAGCCATCACTTCAGGCTCGCTGGTAAGAGCTATGTCAAATTATTTTGTAACAATTTGAGTTCTTGTATATCTATTATTTACCACTTCGGTGATTTAAAACACAGTGGAAATTTCTGTGTTTTTGCTGCTGAACTGAGTGAGATTGGCTGGAAAGGGAGGGATAGAGAACAGTGTGAGCAAACAGTGCCACTATACTAGTTAAATGAGGCTGCTGGTTATTTTTGTGTTTGCACAAGTGTGGCAAAACAGGTATTATTATTAGTGTGCTTTGCAGTCACTTCAATTATTTTTTCCTATTAATCCTTCTCCTACGTATTAATCCTTTTCCTATATATTCCTTCTCTTTTCGTGATTGCCTGTCCTGTAATACTTTCAAAGGACAAGTAATACATTTACAAGAGTAAAAACTTGAGCCCTTTGCTGGTTTCCACATTTATGAAAGAACGACATGAGATGTCTATAGCTGTGCAAGTTAGAGACGGAATTAGATCATGCAGTCCCCTCAGCCACTGCCCAGTACAAGACTTTCCTTCACTATAACCCTGTTTATTTTTAGATGTCTTAAAAGATGGAGCTTCCCCCTTCACTTCTACCGTAGCCTCATCCTCTGTACTGAATGGATGTTGTCTCAAAAAGCTGGTCAGAGCTGTAACCTGACGTTTTATGGAAGATATCTACCTTTCCATTACAGCTGTGCATAGCCTCAGGGTAGTGTTAGAGCAATCAGTGACTATTACACATAAATACCACTTTGTTAGAAGTGGTGCATGTGCTGTTAAAGCAGATAATTTGTGCCCTGCAATGCCCTTCCCTTGCACCTACGTATATTCCTGGATATGCTGTAATAAGGCACTTCAGGAGGTATTCACACCATCTAACATCAGCTGGCCTATATAGGTAATGGCAAAAGGTAGGCGCCTAACTTAAGTGCTTCACATTGCTCCCTGCAGAATATGACTTTTTTACATTAACTATGTAGGGTGTTTAGGTGGCTCATTTTAGTGCTTCAATTAGATACCTAAAGTCTGAAGATGTGAATACCCTACTTCGTGACTTTACTACCTTAGATCTCCTCTGGCTGTGCTATATATCATATTACTTGACAAATTTGGGCTTACAAGATGGTAATTACCAAGCTCTCTTCCTTTTTTTTCAGACTTGCTCACCTAAATTGTACTTTTATAGCGGAGACCTGGCACTTATTTCTCATGAACTGAATTGCCCTTCCCTATTGCTTCATTTCTGTTCTTCATACTTCTTCTGGATTTCTCAGCCTATAGTAATTGTTTCTATTTCCACTCAGTCTGATGTTTGTGCAATTTGCATAATAACTTTTCTTCATTCCCAACCTCAAACCAACAGTGTTATGATTTATGAGATTTGAGGAAATTCAAAAAGACAAATAATTCTTTACCTGCCAGAATATTAATATTCTGTCTCAAGAAGACTATCTTATATCATAAAACACTTTTTTTTCTCCAGATCATGTAATTGTCATAAGAAGGCAATATTCTATGCTTAAACACATTTATCGCCTCTGTTACTTTCCCTTCACTATTAAATATTTTTATTATATTGGCTAACTAAAAACTTATGATTTGTTACAGATCTTCCAGAGCTGCTGACAGAGCTAATTGTTAAATTGCCACTGATCTGTGCTCTGGGTAACTTTATTATCTGCCTTGATGTCACCTCCAATCCTTTTGCACAGAAGCCTTATAAGGCTTTAACATTCATTGAATTTGACCAAACAAATTGACCATCCTGTTAAATGTGAGAACAAGATTTAGTAATTTGACTGTATCTTTTACCTGGGAAATTTCAAGCCAGCACTTCAATTTTCAAAGGTCACTCACTTGCTCTATTTCATTTCACTTTCCTTTCCCCAATCTGTTTGCTTTCCAATAAGTCATTCGTGTTGCTTTTCAGTCCACTCTGGAGTGACAGAGCTCATTACCTCTCCAGGACTCAGGAGAAGAATACACTGCATGATAGGTGTCATGTAGTGAGCCAGAATCACTAATGATACTCATCTGCGTTTGCACGTGCAATAGGGGATCTTGACAAAACAAAGCATTCCTGAAGGCCACCTACATTCTACAGTCCTCATATAATGCAGTCAGAAATAATGCTTGTCATGCAGACACAGGTAGAAACCTGACAGAGCAAAAGATGGGGGTCCAAATAAATAATTATTTAGATTCAGCTGAAAGAATAAACCAAGAATTAGTATGGCTGTATACCCTAAAACACTTTTTAAAGAGTGGGTTATACACTCTTTCTTCTCTTCAGTAAAGTTGCCACTGTCTGGCTTCTTCCCCCACATTCTGCTTTCTCCTAAGCTCTTCAACAGATATTAAGTTTGTTATGTCAGCATGTTAGTCAATCCTATTGCAGCTTTTATCAAACTGGCAGACTCTGGCTCTGTGGTGTTTTTATGACATGGTTGCTCTGACAGATTGCTCCCACATGACACTGGAAAATACAGTGACTCAGAGGAGCAGGTGGGAGCATGCACTTCCAACCAGCGGATTTGATGGATGAAAAAATCTCACAGAAGCCTATCATAGTGAGAGATTATAATGCTGTCTTCCGAACACATTCGCTTTCATCACACCTGTACTGAGAGACTGTGCAGACTCTCTCAAAACAAATTTGTCATACCAATTTCACAGATAATTAGGAAAAGCAGAAAGCCCAGGCTTTTCTCTTATTTCATGTCTCATATATATGCACATATGCACATATAGGAAGTTTCTTGATTAGACCAATACTTCTTACAGTCCATTACCCCGTCTTCTTCTGATAACAGCCACTATTAGATGTTTCAGAAGACATGCACAAAATGTGACAAAACAATGGTTCTTTAAAGCTACTAGGGTAAGTTTATTGCAGCCTGCACTGTCTAAAGGCAGGTTTATGCCTTGAGGTATGTGAGAATGCAATCAATGAAAAACTCAAAGTTTACTGTTCTTGTTATTGTTCTTGGTCATTTGCTAGCTATTGAAAAGTCATGTTTAAGAGTCCTGCTAAAATCCAAAGTGTCAGTAGTAGCATACAGCAATTATCAATAGAATGATTGCTGCTTGTGTGAAAAAAAAATATGTTTCCGTCCAGCCACTTTGAGCCTCTAGGCTTGTTGTCTGCTTTTCTGTCCTTGGGTTACTAGCTCAGGTGAAAATAAACTCATAGTTTACCTCCTCTAAACTTCTTGGTATCGGTATATATATTTTTATATGATGTTTCTCATTTCCTTCCTAAATTAAACAGCATCCAGCCTTCTTACTCCCTTTCTTTGTCACTGTGTCTATACAGTTTCCCATCCCTTGTATTGACATTCCTTGTTTGCTGACAATGATTTTTGCAGCCTTTGGCCACAAATCAGACTCATATGTACGGGTCATAAATATCCATATATATATATATAACACGTTTAGATAGTCACCATACTCATACAGGAACCATTTGTATTGTTTCTGAGAAAACGATGTGGCAGAATGGGGAGGAGCAAGTAAAAGGAAAGAGAAACTAAGCGAGCTTCTGTGGTGACCAGGGATAAAATGAGCAACAGAGGTGTTTCCAACCTTCCTATAGGCTGCAGGAAGCCCTGGAACCTCCTCACAGGTTACATCCACTTTGTTACCTGTGTGTTATTAGGAATCTCCAAAGGCCAGAACTAGTTTGCATTCCCATTATGTTCCACTTCAGCGACATTTGGTATTAAATGTAGAAGGAATCCTGACCAAAAGAAAAAAAAAAAATGTTCTTCCCCAGTTTCCTTCCTTACTACTTTCACACCCATGCTATTTTTTATGTAGGAGTTTGGTACCTCAGAATTTGACATGAACATTTGGTTTGTGTGAAAATTATGTCTTTGCATTTCAGGTAGCTATAACATCATTAGTGGGTTTGTATATGTTACTGTTTAATCAGCTTTAGCATACAGGAATAGATGGTCATTCACATTACCTTCACTTCAGAACCCAAATCTTTTGTAGTCATGAACTCAATCAGAGTAATACAAAGCATATTGCATCTTTCAGTTGAAAAAGCCATCCATTAACAAGTTCCTCTATTAATAGTTAAAGATTAGTTAGTATATCTTACACCTAGCTGCATTTAGTTGTTAGAATTTAAACAAACTATATCAATAATTTCAAGATGTTATGCTCTTTTATATTCTTATATGTACACATACCATCTATTATCATTTTTCTATCACATTTGGGCAATTGAAAGGTTTGGCGTGATCCCTGGGCCAAAATTTTCTAAACTTTCTGAAATCAGTTGGGTTACACTGAAGGGACTTTTATTCCTAATACAGGAATTTCTGCTGTTAAATGCACACCAGAACATGTCAAATGTGTTTATTTCTAAATATTTGTACAAAGCACTGTATTAAGTCTTTCAAAGGGAGAATTACACAAATGTTGGTGACCGCTTTAAAATATTTAGACTTCTCTAATTGTAACCTAATAATGTGGTTCAGGTTTTGGGTTTTTTGTTGTTTCCTTCTTCTCCTTCCCTCTTCAATGTCTGTCCTGGCAAATGCTAGAAAAAGAGATAAAAAAGCAGGTTTCCCATTACAGGACTTATGGCTTTGGCACTGCAAGGTGCACCAAGAGATAAGAATTCAGAATTAAAAAAGAGCATGATAAGACTCTCTAAGACCATTCCACTCTCTGAAACTAACTGTTCTAGGAGACCTTTTCTAGGTGTGCATTTTATTTATCAGAGAGCTGTGGTCAATGAAACAGTAGCAATTGGCTAGTGCAACTGGACTGGAACCTGCAGATAATACATCTGCAAAGAGCTGCTCATTCTGAGTCAAACTCTGGTGAACAAACTGTTATAAGTACTCCTAAAATATGTGGACTGTGAGGGGAAGGAGAGAAGCTGAGCTTTTTAAACAGCAATGCTTTTTCAGAATTAGGAATACATTATGAAAGTTCAGCTGTACACAAAATTACATGTATGCAAAGTGTAGGCTAGTGTTATTACAATGCATCATTTTGTAAAATGTTTAAATATGGGTCAGAATATGAATGTAAAAACCATGTACAATCTAGTCTGTTTCCTACACATATTCCAGAGCAAATAATGATGTGATTTGAGAGGCATAATGACAATATTGTGCCTATAATGCATTTGCCCAAAGGTACACTTGTGCGTATGTTTTCTATTCATTTTTGTTCTCTATTGCACATTTCCCTCAACTTAATTATTCCATTGATTGTAATTAAGCTCCCTCTAAGCCTGTGAGTGTGGAGTGCATTTTCAAAATAAATATGAGCAAGCTGACTTGCATCTGAAGCTTTTCTAAACTCTCACAGCTCTATAAAATGCCTAACAGGCACTTTATCTGAGAACACAAATGCATTTATTTTAGAGGCATTCTATGACTATCCACTTTAAAGAGAGAGGGAAAATCTGCTGATTTTCAAACTATGGAAATCAAACCTATGGCGATTTTTTTTAATCCATTATTCTTATTACTTGTATTACATAATCATCTATTACAATGTGGGCATCTCCACAGAGAGAAATATTCCTTTATGATAGTTTCTGAACAAACATATATTAAGAAACACTCCCTGCACAGAAACAAGGCTTATAAACAAATACCTTGGATGAACTGAAGAGAAGAGCAGAAAACATGACAGTAACTAGACAGTAACAGAACTAGCTGTGTAACTAGATATATTTTTTGCATAAAACAGTAGTCTCAGTTTGCCACCTGTCTAACCATCTCAACATTGCAACCTATTTCCATAACTGGAAGAAATTATTTGGATTCTCAAATGTTCATATAACATTGATCTGCCTCAACTGCAATGTAGCACTCAATGGCTGTTTTTTCTCACTCTGCCTCTTCCACTTCCCCAAAGCCACAAGCTGTCCCATAAGAACAAATTTGGTGCAGTAGCATTATAATATAAACAATAAATGATACATCATGTACATATGCTTCTGAGATGAAGGTGCTGTGAGAAGCTTACATGAAGTCTATTTTCATCTCGTTTAATTAATAACCAATGAGATTGCGTAATACCTCAGCATTACCATGTTTATCAATAGTGCACTAATAATATGAGACTGTAACATGTTCAAAAACAGGATAATTTGAAATCCATAGGTATCTAAAGATTTCTGGTAACAACTGGTGCCAGATTTGAGCCAAAACAAAGTAGAAAATATTTAATTAGAAACAGCTAGCAAAATCTCATGTATACAATAGGGTATAGATTTGTATCCAGTACACCATCAGACGAAAAATAGCAAATACAATATCAGATTGGAGCAGGATGAGGTAATTTTCTTACATTAAGCCTTTTTGTATCTTTTTAATACATCCAAAATAGAATGTTTTTTAAAAAAATATTTTTACAAATAAGTGATATCGGATGACTCTTAATAGATAGTTGTTGAAAACAGTAATCAAATATTTACAACGCTGTATAAAATTTTGGCTAGAACATACAAGTTGGGATTGTCTTAGTCACTCTAAGTTCCCGATGTATTGGGAAATATAGAGTTTTTGATGGAAATTTAATCACCATGGTCACTGAAGTTTTATAGAGTTCTGCGTGTTGGGAGAACTAGAAAACTTATTCATGATAACTCTATGTTGCTGCATGGGAATAAACTTGTGGATAGGAATAGGGGTGCTTCTGTGTCGTGGCAAATCTAAGGTGTTTTATTTCTACACAGGCCTCGGTGAAGGTGGAGCTAGCTTTCTTCTTAGCAGCCTGTACAGTGCTGTGGTTCAGATTTGTGGCTAAACCAGTGCTGATAACAGCAATGTTTTAGCTATTGAACAGTGCTTGTACATTGCTGATGCATTGTCTTTTTCCTGCTCTGCATCCCAGCAAGTAGACTGGTGGTGGGCAAAAAGTTGAGAGGGTACAGAGCTGGGACAGCTGACCCAGACTGGGCAGAGGGATATTCCATACTATATTATATCGTGCTCAAAAATAAAAAGCTGAGGTAGATAAAGAAGGACCTGGAAGTGTGGGGCCAGCAGGCCAAGGGAGGTGATTCTGCCCCTCTGCTCCGCTCTGGTGAGAACCCTCCTGGAGTACTGTGTCCAGCTCTGGAGCAGCCAACATAAGAAGAACATGGACCTGTTAGAACAAGTCCAGAGAAGGACCACAAAGATGATTAGAGGGCTGGAACATCTCTCCTATGAAGACAGGCTGAGAAAGATGAGGTTGTTCAGCCTGGAGAAGAAAAGCCTCTGGGAAGACATCATAGTGGGCTTTCAGTACTTAAAGGGGGCCTGAAGGAGAGATGGGGAGGGACTCTTTATCAGAGGGTGTAGTGATAGAACAAGGGGTAATGGTTTTAAGCTGAAAGAAGGTCGGTTTAAATTAGATAGATATTAGAAAGAAATTCTTTAGTGTGAGGGTGGTGAGACACTGGAACAGTTTGCCTAGAGAAGTTGTGGAAGTGTTCAAGGCCCGGTTGGACGGGACTTTGAGCAACATGGTCTAATAGAAGGTGTCCCTGCCCATGACAGTGGGGGCTCGAACTAGATGATCTTCAAGGTCCCTTCCAACTCTAGCCATTCTATGATTCTATGATAAGAAGAAATGGGGAACTTTGTCTTTCAGGGTGGCCATTTCTCAGACACTGGCTGGACATTGGTCTTCTTGTGGGAGGTGATGAATGACTTTTTTGCATCACCTTGATTTTTCACTCTTTCCTTTACCCATTGAACTGCTTTTATCTTAAACCACAAGCTTTCTCAGTTTTGTCCTACCTGTTCTTTCCCCTGTCCCCTTGCACCTGCTATGGATGTGCCATGCTTTCTAACTTTTATTTGGACAATTACTTCAACAATCTCAACTGGTCCACCTTGGCAACTACTCTATGATACCACGGTAGCCAGGAGCGCTAAGACTCTCTTCAAGGATATTCACAGCAGTAGGGCCAGATACTGCTCCAAATAACATCAGTGTTGAAGTTCCTGTTTGCTTCAGTTCTCAGCAGGTTTCAGTCACAAGACAGAAGTGGATTATGTCATGAACTCTGAGAAACATTGAACAGAGCCCAAAGTGAATAGTAAGAAGGTAGACTATGAAATCTGTGTCTTTGTGCAAATCTATCTGCAATTATTTTACAGTTTTGTCCAGAGAACTGATTAAAATGTTGAATAAGATTCAACCACAAACAGGATCTCTGCAGACTTTTTAATAGACTGTTCTCTGACTATGCAGGATTTATCATGTTACCACTGTTTAATCTCTTCAATGTGGACAACACTGATTTTGTACAGTACTAATTTTCATTATGATTAATTAAATCAAATATTTTATAACAGCAAGTTTGTTATGTCAATACAGTTACTTTCATCAGCTGTACATATGATCTCATCAAAATCAATACCCAGTTTTCTTTAAAAGACCTAATTTCATTAAAAGAATTTTCCCTGGTGTTAAATAGATTAACCTCCTTTAATTCTTTATTGATCATATCAATATCAACTCCTCTGATTTTTCCAGTGGTAATTATATGCTGACCATTTTAACACTTCCCCGGGAATGCCATTTTCCATGGTTTTCAATTATTGATGAGTAATTATTTGTGTCCTGGAATATTTTGTCTTCCAATATTTGTCACAAATCAATGTTGGGACTTTAAGAACTCAGCTGACTTTTTCAAAGAAATTCAGACACAAGTTGTCTGATCCTGAGAATATAATCTTCAAATATGATAGCTGTGGTGTGATGTTATTCTTAACCATGGGCAGAAGAAAAAAATATTTCATTATCATCATTTCTCAGATACAAGCATGAAATGGATAAGTCTGTTAAATATAAGACATATAAGTCTATTTTCTAAGGACATTTCTAAGTTTTTCCAGTAGATTTCCTACCTTGCTTCCTCAAAAAAACTGCAGAAAAGTAGCTGGTGAATATTTCAGACTTTCTTCCATTGTGACATAAAATTTAACATCTTTTTCCTGGTCTCAAACCTCTATAAGAGATTTCATGCTGTCCTGAGACATTTAAACATTCCTTCTCACTGTATTTGTGAAGAAGCCAGTGAGAAGGGTGCAAGGGTAGGAAACCCTCCGAATTTTTAAAGATAAAGGCCTTAAGGCCAACTGATGGCATCTTGTTATTATGAGCCCTATCCATGTCACTGCTCTTTCCTATGCTTCTCCATCAGATCACATCCTTGCCATTTACATCCTTGCCATTGCATCATAAGGCTTTGATGTTGACCTTTTCTCATCCATGGTCTGCATTGTAACCTACTGATTTATTTCCATTGTCTTCAAAAATTCACTGCCTTTCTTTTAAAAACAATTCAATTATTTCTTTCACCTTTTTTATTAAGCTTGATTATTTTTGGTCAAAGATAGCTTTTGTGATTGCCGAATTATGCTCTGGGGCAAAGGTTCATCATTTATTGTTTCTGCATTAATGTCCAATTAGCATTCACATGAGTATATCTAATTTTTTTTCTTTCCTGATTTCGCTTATTCTTTTCAGTTTGTAAAATTGACAATTCAAAAGAATATGAGTATTATTCGCAAGAACTAATATTCTATATAACTATGGCAAAAAAAGCTGGATCTTGACTGTCCATATGTGCTATCTGATTTTAGTGCAAAGATTAAGTCCTCCTTATAGATCTACTATAGTATTACTCTAAGTTTCTTTCAATGGTTTGTCCATCAGAAAGTTATTAATTTAAGTCCTTAGAAATTAATTTTTTTTTCTAATAAATGCAAAATGAAACCTACAGGTAAAGTTTTTTTGGATCAAATTCTCCTCTCCCACATCAAACTCTGCTATGATCAAGCAACATTTCTCCGCAGATGTCATATAAAAATTGCTGAAAATGCTTTTATTCCCTCTAACATATTAATTTGTTATTCCCTTTAAAATATTAATTTGTTCTCTAAAGCTAATTTTAAACAATATGCCCTTCTGTGTTTTACCAGTCTTAACACTAATCCATACATTTTCTGCTTTCTGTTCTTTTAAACTCTCAGTTACTTTGACATAGGGAATATCTTTGCTTCAGAGTTTCTTCTGCCCACATTTTCATTCTTTTCCAAGGTGTCTCCAGCAATGTTAACATTCAAGTAATGTGAAACATCCTTTCACATTTCAGTAATGTGAAGGAGATATTGTTTCATAAATGAGTACGTCTTATTTCTCTTGTTTATTATCAGGACTCCTAGCTACTACTGTTATAGAGACCACTGAGAAATATCTTCTTTCTCCATACCCTGATGCCTGCATCCTTTATATCAACTTATTTTATAGACCTGTGAGCAAAGGATGTATATTATTTCACAGTTCTTTGAAAGTCACAGCAAGCTGTCTTAAAATGAATTTTGATTTGATGGGAATTGTATTAGATTAAAATCTTCAATATTGCCAGATACTTTAAAAAAAAAGAAGTGAAAATGACCACATTAATTTATTTTTTGCAACAAAAAGGCATGATGGTCATAATATTAATAATTTAAGTTACTATAATGCATTACAGTTACAGCAATCAAATTGCTAATCTGGAATAGCTATTACATTTTCAACATTCATGAACAATGACGTAGATGTTGGTTCCCTAATTATTAACTCTGCAGAGAAACAAAACCCTCTCAGGAACTGGGAATGTTTCTTTCAGCTGCAAATTAAGGGAGAAAACAGTATAGCAACAACAGTGTTTAACAATACAGAAGTTAAATACTTGAATACTCTAGAAGGAAGAATTGATCAAGTCAGAATGTAAGTGAACTGTGACAAGTCTTCTAGATTCAGCGTATGTCTCCCAGTGAATCACTAACATCTTTTTTTCAACTGCATTGCTGCACTAAAAATTATTTTTTAAGATATTTTAAAGGTTTTGCATGGCAGGTCTTCACAAGACTGAGAACCTGGACAGATCCAAGTGCTATTAATCTATTTGAATATAGGCTAGTGGATTATTTAAATGCACGGTTTTAATAGAATGTGTTTAAGTTGTTTCTCTCCTGAACTAGACAAACAAATCCTACAATCTGACAGTGCATTATTTTTAGAAGTATTTTGTTTTATCAGTTTCAATCTTGCTGCCTGTCAGTTTTCCCTGTTTATTTATAAAGGGGAGGGCATGGAAAATGCTGACCTAAATGCTAAAAAAACACATACAAAAATTAAAGAAAGACCTGAGGAGGAGGTGAATATTTAGGGTAAGTCTTCCTTTACTTGAACCCTTCCTGTCATTATAAAAGACAGCCTAGCAGGTCTGTCAACAATGTATATTTCATAGCAAAATAAAATGAAGAAGAAGGAATTAAGAAAAACACATCCTACCTAGCTTTAGGATCAATTAAAATATCAAGGAGATTCACCTGGAATACTGAATATGTTTCAAAAGTCAATTATCTCTGATAGTGTCTAAAAGATTATTATAAGTATGGCTTTCTAAAAAGCAGAATGTTACAGTCTGCACTTTGCACTGAATTTCCAGAGGATATTTGGCTTATATTCACTTGCAGTATAGCCAGAGAAGTCCTGTCCACATGCATCTACTTGTACATTTTTCATTTACAGATAGGAACACAAAGGAAACTCTCAGAGTTTATGAAGACTCAGAAGTTGTAAATAGACAATAGTCCTGTGGTGGGAAGACAGGCTCTAGCATTTCCTCTATGCATCATCCTAAATAAACACTTCTCTATTAACTTGGGATGATTTCCAATACCTCAGACTCAAACACAGCTTAGAGAGTTGAGAAAAAAAAAAAAGGAGAAAAAAAAAAAAGGTGCTTGGAAAAAAAATATGGTTGGATTGCCATGAAGTCAAAGTTTGATAACCAAATTGCCTTTCAGACTTCCATTGACATATCTCTCAATTCTAATAATGTAGGATATCAATTTCTACAAAATTAAGCACAGGACATCTCCCACAGGGCTTTGCAAAATGTTCTTATGATGTGTGGGAGGCAAAATATTGCTTTGTCTTTTCAGAACACTCTTCAGTGCACTTGTACCAACATTGATTTAAGGACTATTGTTGTGTAGAAGTTCTCGCAGGTGACCCAAGGCAGCCAAGAATGGTTCACTTCCAGGAAGAGAAACCAGTTTCTGTGGAGCTGAGCAACCCACACAGGGTTATGAACAAGTACTTCATCAAGAAATTCTTCCACTTCTGGGCAGAAGATGAGACAGGAACAAAATGTGAAAGATGATGATATTATGGTTAATTTAATATTTAGAAATGATTGAGAACTGCACTCTTGAATTCCTTTGCCCTGCTGAACTCTTAGCAAACTCGACGTTCATACTTCATGGAAACACGGGGAGGAAGAGTTTTCACAAATCACATTTCACGCATAAGAAAGTTTCATCTAAATGAACAGGGATTGCTACTCCCCTTCTTTTCACCCTTAACTCCAGTGATGTCCTTAATAATGAGGGTAGAAACTATTCACACCCATTTACAAAGATATATTTATTTTTATCCTGTTTAAAAGTAGACCTCCAACAAATATTCATACAGCTCTAAAGATGCACCCTTCTGTCCTTTAGACACTTTTATACAAGTGTAACTCAGCTGACTACACAGGAGTTATTACCTATTTATATATGTATAAATGAGGTAAAAGTCAGGGCCATATTTTTCTACAATGGCATGCAATGCTCTACGTTTGTGAACAGGAGACTGAAAAAATCAGAGCAAACATTTCTCGTTTTAAAGTATGCTGAATCATATGCTTCTTAGATGTTAAAGCATATTTACATGGACAAATACACACTCAGGTAACATACTGTGTGAGTAGAAAACAGCTGTGAAAAATAGCATCTTGTATTGAATTCTATCTCTGATATATGGAGAGAGGGGTTAATCTTACTGGAAGAATTCCTATTATTTTAAAACCTTGCAAAATTAGTGTTATGCTTCTCTTATACCAGATATGAGTGAAGTTCAATATGAAACATACTGCTTTAGAGGAAACAAACATCAATATCCACTAGTTATAAATTCAAATTAATTACTATAATGAGCTGGTTAATATCCAGGTTTAGAAGCAGAGCAGTTTACATAAAAGCTCTCTTTTCAGTACTTTGTTCTCAAAAGCATATGACAAAAAAAGATAGAAGTCTAGTTTTCTGGAGAAGTTTTGTGGTTTAACAGATTCATAGTAAAGAAGCAGGGATTTCATTGCTAGTTCAGCTGCTATCCTCCTGATATTGGGCAATTCAGTTTCCTGCATTTTTTTTTCCAGGTAAAAGCCTTCACTGTTATATCTATATAAATTTTAAATTTAACATAGTAGGGTTTGTCATTTGCTGGCCCATCATTGGTCTCAGCTCAGCTGCTGTAGTAACTATAATAGCAATAGCAGTCACTCAAATATAATTCCAGTGTTACAATCTACTTCAGTGCAGTCTATACCATTTGTCCAAATAAATGAATCTTCAGGTTTGAAGCATTTCTAATTTTTCATGCACACTACCATTAATTTGTTATGCAGGAGATTCAGAATGAGGGAATGAGCTGTGTTGCTGGCTTTTATATGATTTGGCTTTTATTACAGCAACAGTGACTGATAGAATTATTCCCTTATCTACAAAAACACGAGCAGATTTATGCAATTTTAATATCTACAACTAAATCCAGGCAGATAGTTCAAGAGTGGAACTCAAACTTTCTCACACAACTCTAGTAATGCAAAGGTTTAGAACACCCCTTCACTGTCAACAGCAACCATTAAGGTAAAATACAATGTTTAAATTGCATTTAAATATTACAGATGAGAAGAACAAGCTTTCCTGACCAATGTATGTCATCCAAGGTAATACATTACCGGAAATTCAAGCTATTCTTTTGTTTCTGCTCTTGCTGCTTTATATTATCCTGCCACCGTAAACCAGTTTACCTGTTTACTACAGCCCGTGCTCTGTCTTGACCCCCTTCACACACCCCTGGAGATTGCACCAAGTCTCACAACTCCTTGGAAAGAGGAATCACCTGTAATTGTGCTCTCCATAGAGTGGCAACATTACAGTACTTTTCCAGTGGTGTAAGGAAAACTCCATAAAGCCCTCTATGAACCTTCCTGAGTTCACTTACTTCTGAGTTCTCATCTTTCCTTCGTTAGTGTTAAATTTGTCTTCCTTAACTTCTTCCTTCTATAATCCCATTACTTCATATTCTGTAGCATAAAATCAGCTTTCTAACTGCATACATGATGTCTGCAATAGCTCCATTTATCATTACTCACAGCTCCAAACAACATCATGAACATAGCAGCATTTACATAATCGTAGCTTACACATTGCAGAAACAAATATTAAATAAACTATGTTTTAAATAATTCTGGGGAAGATTAATTGGATCAGAAAAAAAAGCCAAAATTCAGATTAGACATTTGAGAGAAGTGGAAAAGAGTAATTTTTTTATCAGTTTCAGATGTAATGCTCAAGAATTCTACAGGAAGTAATAAAATACATTTATCAATTTGCCAGTCTGGATGCTCCCAACATTTTCAGATATTTTTTTGTGGTCTCAAGACTTTTACTGTACTTTGGAAACAATTTTGCAGTATGAGATCTAACTATGAAATATAGGACAGAATTTTTTAATGCATATATTAGCTACAGAAGGTAATTGCAATTTTTTCTGTTTTTTCAGATAATAACTAAATGCTTTTGTTAGTATTATCCTAATAACTAATAATCTATATTGTTGTTCTTATATACACTGTGGTTTTCTTAAGCTTCTTTTGTGCTATTTGTATGTAAACTCAAACACAAATTTATACAAAGCTGTATTACAATTGTTTTTAATTGAGAACCCCATCAACTAAAGACATTATAGTCTCAGCTGTGTCTAGCAAAAGGCGAGAGCTATCCTAATCTTATCTCATTTTAGGTATTCAGTAGGTAGATACTCAGTAGCTGTCTAGATCAAACCTTGTTGTGTATCTACATTTCTAATTAATAGTCAGAGAGAAATACATAAATCTTGGCTTATATTCTCTAAGAAATCTCTACTAGTGCTTATTATAAGTAAGACTGATAACTTTGGTGGAATATATGTGTATATATCCTACTAACTAAAGTTTTCTCCTCCCCACTCTTTCACAGATATATTAAATAGTTCTTTTTGATTAAATCAAAGGGTGAATATTTCATTCTAAATTAGTATTTTCTTTTATAGATCACTTCTTGGTGATCTATATCTTCCCTTTATTGATATTTCTAGATAAAAAATCCTCTAATCTCAGTATAGTTGCTAAACATCAGTGCTTTCAATAATTTTACATATTTTTGTTAACCGAGTATGATTTCATGTCTCCCTCATTATTATATCTCATTATGTCTTATATATCCTTCATCATACATAGCTGCCTAACAGTCAAATTTAACAGTCAAAAATAGTCAAAGCATTAGTAGAAATCTTAAGATAAATATTCTAATGTTTTACTTCACTGCCTCCGTGGCAACAATTGTGTCTGGTTTACAGTTTTGGGTTTTTTCAGGTCACCTATATGAACATTAGCTAGCATATTGTTTGAGTATTCTTTAGCTTTTTCATTAATGCCTTTTATCTAGTCCTTTACCAAGGAACAAGGAAAGAGGCAGGCAGTGTGTTTAAAACTTGAGAAAAGGAAAATATCCCTTCAAAGTCATTCTATCTTAGTAGAGATATGTTGTACTACAAATTAGATCTATTTTCTAAATGAAGGGAAAGTCATTTTTATCAGAAAAGTCACTGTTACAAGACAAAGTTTGTGTGAGACATTATTTGAAGTTGGGAGAAATAATACTTTTGCAGGTCTTAGTGAAGCTTTGACTATTGTTCAGTGTTGGTTTTGTCACTGAATATTGTTTGTTAAAAAAATAATTTAAAAAGAAGTGCAAATTTTTCCTTTTAATACATTGCGTAATTGCACCCATTAATGTAACTTCTGCTTTGAGGGAGAACATCTAGCCACTCTGCATTCATAGACTCTCAAAATGCACAGTATTACCCTACATTTTCTCCATTCATTTACTAATGGACATCTGCTTTATTGGGAACTGAAGGTTATTAAAATAAGTGAATCAATGCTCCCCTTAGCTTGGCATTTAGCATCAAGACACTTCTGTCTTAAAACAAGAAGGGGAAAGAGATTATGCCACATTTTGGAATGGGGGGCAGGGGGGAGGGGGAGGGAAGAGAGAAGGGGGATTAAAAACATAACAATCAAAAAAAAACCAACAAAAACCACATAAAGTCAACTCTTATTCTGTCTCAAGCTAAGGAAATGATCAAAAATTATCTGAAAAGCAAGGAAATGTTTAAAAAACACATTGCCTGAACACTGTCTGACTGATCTTTTAAAATACTTTCTGAAAACATATGAGATACAGTGCTGTTCACATAAATTACTAAATTTTATTATTTGGTCTTCCTAATGTAGTGAGACATCAGTAAACTGCACCTGTGGATGTTTCAGAGCATTGTGGCTGTCATGCTATCTTATGCAGAAAGCATAAACCAGAGATACTTCGCTGTTGGCCCTGACACAGTTAGGAAAGCTGTCTTCATAACTAAAGTATGCCAATATCTGAAATGATAACAAAATTCTATCAACTGACAGGAACAGGATTTTTTGAAGTATAATCTGCACATCTGCTAGCATCCTTTAAAATAAATGCTGGCTTTTATTAGTAAGAGAAAGAAAGTGCTCGCATAAAAGGATGAAGAGAGTGTGAGGGGGGAATCAGTAAAAATTAGCTTTCAGTTTTCTGACTGCAGTTGGTAATATCTATATTTCTTCTTGGGTAGGATCTAGAAACTAATAAGAATTATATCCTAATATGGACAAGTCACTGTACAACTACTGAAGTATAGTCCTGAGGTAAAATCCTCATGGTTATGTCATAAGTGTGATAAGATCAAGAAGGAGAGAGGTGGATACAAAATTGGCTCCTGTGATATGCAATGAAGATTTCTTCTAGTCATAATTAATGGTAAGTATATTCTTACTGTGATTTAATTAAAGCCAAATGGAATTTTAGTCATGAGAGATTTCATCATCATCATGTTTTACCCCTACACATCCACTGAACAGTCAGGAAGCTTAACTTTGCCATCAAAAGTCTCCTATAAACTACACAGAAAAGATTCAAACTGTTATTTTTAAATATAGTCCATCTAAGAACACTCAAAGAAACTGGACATGTTTGTAGAGGATCCTTTTTGGTTGGGATGACACAGAGACAACTTCTGCGAGTGTTACTCCAAAACTGGAAAAGACCACTCAATACTTACTCAGTTTTGCACATTCTTTCCCCGACTCTGTCAGTGCTGGCACACACACAGCCAGCCACTGCTGGAGAAAGGATACTGACATTTTTTCTGATGTGAGATAGCTGTTTTCATCTTCTCATGTGATAGCTGTTCTTTAACAGAAAAATGTGAATTACAATATTTTTTCCGAAGAGCTCAGTGTTAAAGGACAGATAAACTTTTTAAAAGTGTGTAAGTACTCTTGAGTAGGTTCAAAAACAAATGTATAGATCATTTCATTTCTAGATATAACATGCAAAAAAGTGATTCACCAGTATATTAATGGATCTTTCATCTGAGAATTAAATTTTTTTACAACTTTTTCTTAATTAATCCTCGCATCTAACCTAAATCTGATTCATAGGCTTTTTGTGGTTTATATGGAAGCTTGAAACCTTGAATACAAACAGAAAATTTCTCATGAAGATTTCTTTGTTTCAAAAAGACATTTCCATCAACATAGATTTAATGTTGGTCTACACACATCAATCACAAACAGCTGTATTGAACCCATTCGAAATAAACTGTGCAAGCAAATGGTTTAGTAAGGTCTTACGTTCCTCAATTTAGTAACAAAATTCAAGGGGAAAATTGCAATGAAATTCTGGACCTTGAGTGTGTGCTTCATCACCATCTATAGTCATTAGAAGTCACAATTTTGTCCTTTAAAGTCATAGAAAATCTGACTTTAAAGAAAAATAACCTAAGGGAGAAATGTGAATGAGAAGGATCCTCTCAAAGGCATTCTGAATGTGTAATAAAAAAGACACAACCCAAAAACAATCACAGAAGACAAAGGAGAACATAATTTTAGACTAAGATCATAGTGAACTTTTTTGAGCATAATTGATTTTTCAGAAATGTTAGGCTGGAGGAAGAAAACTTTAAAAAGAGGTTTTCATTACACAGAATGAAGCAGAAGACTAATTCCTGAGAGAAATTCAAGGCAGTTAGTCTAAATACCTTCAGTGGCAGGCAGTAAAAACTGTGAATGAGACATCATCAGTTGTGATACATTGTAAACCACATAAATATGGAACAAGAAATTTATCTCACCTAATTTCGGTATCTTAAAATTAGTTACCAAGTCTAAGTCACCTGGCTTCAAGAGAATGACTCTCTCTAGGTGGGTGTTTCCAAAGACTGCAGTGATTTATCCTCTTGAAGGGGTCCAGCACTCTTCACAGTTTGTAGAGCTTAGACTCAGCATTTTACTTTTAATAGAGTTATATTTAAGTGAGGAACTAAAGAGCGATGCAGTAAAAGAAGACACAATAATCAGATAAGGAACAAAGTATTGGTGGTTACTTCAAGGCCAGCTACAGTTGGTCTCTCCTATTGTGAAAAGTGACATTTCAAAGACCATTCAGCTTTTTCAGGACTATCCAGTCTACCAACCAGGCAGACTGCTCCAGAGCCTGCTTCTCCCATCAAGAAAGAACCCCAAATTTTCAGCGGTTGCCAGTGAGAGGACAAGGGGCAACGGGCATAAGCTGGAACATAGGAGGTTCCACTCAAATATGAGAAAAAACTTCTTCACAGTGAGGGTGACAGAGCCCTGGAACAGGCTG
>JAOXNO010000013.1:11591894-11655250 GCA_028565335.1 Limnodromus scolopaceus | reverse complement strand
TGAGTAACATGCTCTAGCTCTGGGCAATCCTGCTTCAGCAGGGGAGTTGGACTAGATGATCTCTATGGTCCCTTCCATCTCTAAAAATTCAGTGAAATCTCAGTCCTTTTTAAACACTGGCTTATGTCAAGATTCTATTTGCAATCTAAAGTTCCTTTATTCAAGTCTTCATTAAGGATCAAGCAAAAAAAGCCTTCAGAGAACTCTCAGTTGCAAATCTGTTCAGTAGCCCAATTCCAGAGATACCAAAAGATGAGAACTTTCAATCTTAACACAGTTCTGGCTTTAGTTATCATCTGCCTTTTAGTTATCATCAATCTGCTGTGCATTTACTTAACTATATGCTAAAAAAGTTTGAATCAAATCATTGCTATATACCAGTTCACCGATAAGGCATGTAAAGTGTGCACATTTACATCTTAAAGCAACACTACCCCAGTTGCAGACTTTCACTAGCTTCGTAGTGTATTGCAGACATCCTGCTTATTAGGCTGTTGTCCAGCAGTTTAGCAGTCGTATTTTAAGCAATCCAGCCCTGCATTTGAACAGCCACAGTTTTCTGCTTTTCAGGTACATGTAGTGTTGTTTCAGCAATTATTTATAACAAAGATATCTGAGTGCATTACAGTGTACAGTAAAAAACAAACCAAGTGAACAGTTCTTTGAGCAAATGGTGAAGATGAACCAGTAAATCAAGTCAAAAGAATTCAGAAAAGGAAATACATGATTTCTAGTCTGTACAGGTCATCAGCTTTGGTGCTGAAGTCAACACATAGAAAAGGAAACTGAAATGTGGGCATCAAAAACAGAGAGGGATATAAAGAAAGAAAATACTCCTGGAAGAGCACAACTATAGCAGAATTGAAGAGACGTATCAAATGCAGATCAATGTACAAATCATGAGAAAGAATAAGTAGGAAGAGAAGAGAGGTTCTGAAATAGACTAGGGAGATTTGATCCTAATAGTCAATGTCAGTGTGTGATTGTGTGTCTAAAAATTATTTTGAAGACCAATGAAAAGACGTACTTTTATATTTGATTGTTTTCGGGGCATTAAAGCTGAAATATATTTTATTTACTATAGGTTTGGAGAATTACTATATTAGTTCTTTGAGCTTCATGTCATAACAGAAGCCCTCAATATACCTTTTTCTCTATGCATATCACATATGGAAGAAGTGATTTCAGTTACGATACCTGTTCAGTGTGAGTACTTAAGCCAAAATAAGGCTTGTTCTAGCCAACAGCTGAGCCAAGATTTATGCAATATAGCCAATTGATGAGGTCTCTGGAATATCCTTTATAAATTAGAAGTAATCAATACAATCTATTGTGCAGCATTAAAAAACCCCAACTTTTCAGCAAAAGCACAGAAGGATGGTAGTGAGTCTAACAATATCAAGCAAGAAAAATTAGTGTATCACCAAGCTACCTGTTTTTCTCATTTTTAAATATTTCTAATTTCAGATGTTACTAGTATAAAAGAAGGGGAACAATCTCTTTAAACAATTTCCTATACTTTTATCAGTTTTCCTGCAGCTGAAACAGCTTTGGAGGGAGCAGCTGTGTCTGCCAGGGCTTATTTTAAACAAGGGACAAAGAAGTAATTGTTTGGTTTGGTCTGCTCACCTGGGTCTTTTGAACTGGAAAAGACTGAGGGAAATTTTACCGGAAAGGAAGAAGAACTAGTATGACTATTCTATCAAAAAAAAAAAAAAAAACAACAAAAAAAAAACCAAACCAAAAAGAAATTTTGTTGATGAGCTGGATATCCTCCTCATTACAGTATTAAAAAAAGAAGTCAATAGTTGGTTGTGAAAAGACAATAAAATGGGAACAGAGGAGAAAAAAAATTCCCTTTTTATGGAAAAAAAGATTTTTTTTCCAATCATTTGGCTTTAAAATTAGGTTGTAAATTATTTGCTCTTATTATGTGTTTATATAATATTTTCTTCTTTGAATGTACTAGAATAGCAGATTTTACCTAGAAAAAACTTGACATTTTCATCTCAAAATATTAATGAAAAGGCTTTTCATATACTTACGTTTCTTTTTGTGAGATTTTAAGATGGCTAATTGCCAAAAGCTGTCAGAGATCAAAGGTGAAAAAATGCCCACTATTTGAGAATGTGGTCAATAATTTTCTGAAGGGGCAATTTTAAATTACTGGTTTAGTGGAATCCAAAAAAAACCAAAGAAATGTTATTATTCTAGCAAAAAAATCACAGAGAAAAATATAAACCATTTAAAATAACTGAGTCACTGAATTTGAAACATTTCATTTAGAACTTCTTTTAGTTTTTCTTTCCTTTCTAAATTAGAAAAGAACAAACTATAATAAAAGCCAAAATCAAACCACTTATATTTTATTAAAATAATCCTCTTACATTGACGCAGGCTGAATTATCTGAGAATATTTGATTTCATAAAAAACTTCAGGTAAAGTTATTTTTTATGATGTAAAAGGAAAAGAACTACCAGAGCGAAAATTAGCTGTGTGCTGGGAACTCAGTTACAATCAGTTCTGTTGCTTGCCTTATTTCTGCTCCACCTGACTGTGCCCTTGACTAGCCTCAGATTAAAAGCTGTCTCTCACTGTACCCTACTAGACAATCCTTCCGATATTCCAGCTCTGGATAAAGGATTAATGCTTTCTGGAAGTAGGTCTTCAAGGTTCTCTGCTACAGTCCCTGGACTACCATTTCTTATTCTGCAAGAAGAGAGAAGTATTTAGGTCTTACTTCAATTCTCTGAGAAGACAGTAATGGCAAGTGTTTTTTTCTGAGAAAAATACCGATATCTAAATGTTTTGGCTAGTCATTTCCTTCATGAAAATTTGATTTGATTCAGGTCCCAGCACAGAAGCACTTCTGGGAAGTGTCTGGTTTAGTTAAACAAAATAGGAGGTGGATGATGTTCTTGCTTACGTTTGAACTGCTGAGTGGTTGTATAGAGATTGAGAAGCAGAAAAGAGATAAATGATCCTATTGTTAGTCATCCCTTGTCCCTAAAGACATTAATTATATGGATGCATTCAAAATATCTTGAGGTCTACTGGTAGTATATGGATGACAGTTAGTGGTAGTTGCTCTCTGGGATATTTACAACACATCTTTGTTTTAGCAAAGCTGTGTTTGTTCCTCTTTGTAGCTATTGTTATGAATAACTTGGATACCACAGTCGCAATAAATAGTGTAAAGTGATGTTCCCACTATCTTGTATGTACTGGATTTGTTTGGGTCCATGTTCTTAACTGACCTGCTGTGCACCTAGCTGTTGTTTGGTTGATTAACTATGCTTATTATGCAAATGAGAAGCAAGGTTGAGAGAAGTCTAGAAAATCAGAAAACAGCAATGTACAAAATACCATAGAAAAAAAACAGCACAGAAATAAAGTAAGGCTCCAGAATCTGGCAATTCCAAAACAAGAGGCTGACTGCAAAGAGAAGCTAAAGTAACAGGGCCTGGATGGTCCTGGTGGATACTAAGTTGAACATGAGCCAGCAATGTGCCCAAAGAAAACTAATGGTACTGCCAGCAGGCACAGGGAGGTGATCTTTCCCCTCTACTCAGCACTGGTGAGGCCACACCAAAAATGTACTGGAAAATCCTAAAAGGAAAGAAGTATAAAATGAAATTTGAGACAATTTTCAAAAATAATATCCTTCCTTCCCAACTTTTTCGGTAAGCTGTTAATTATTCTTTGCAGCCTGGAAGCCACATACTTTTTAAACATTTAAGCACAAAAAGGTACAGATGCCTCTTTGCTTTTCTAATAATATAAATAACTTTAGAAATCCACCTATGTATCCCAGGGACCTTCTCAATTTTTTGAACATTCAGAACAAACCAGTTTTGACTTACGTTTGAGGAATGGGCAAAGGTTAGGGCTTGTTCCTATTTCATCTGAGTTAGTTTGACCATGATGATTCGGAAGAAACTCATTCGTTCCCATGGCAATGCAGTGAATTCTGTAAAACTGTGCTTCTGTCATTGCAAATGAAGTAATTTTTTTTGTGAAAATATACCAGCTGAAGGAAAATATCAGGTAACAGACAAACCTAAGGTCCTTGAAGATAAATAATTAATTTCAAAGGGATTTGCAAGTAATTCATAAACCAAAAACAGGTCAACAGAAATTTGAGAGCAGTCCAGTATGAAAAAGTGAGAGGAACTCAAGGCAGGAATTCTAAATAAAATAAAAATTTGAAAAACTCTCTTTTGGGACAGATTCTGCTATGTGGCCTCCTTCTAGGTATCACAAAAGGTTCTTAAAGGCAAACAGAAATAGGTACCGAAGAAATAGTAAGTAACTTTCTTGCACCTCAAACTCCACAAGGGAGGGAGAGCATTCCCCAAAGATCACCTCGGTAGGGCTTTAGAGACAGAAGGAATTAATGTAACCTTAATCCAACCCTAAAAGGATGTTTTCAGAAAAGCTCAAGCTGTTCCTTACAAAATTCCTTTTCATTTCAGCTACAGTTGCCATGAACCTTCAAATTTACTCTTCATTACTGTTAGAACAGTAATGAGTCTAGTTATCTGTTGGTTCCTTATTCATCACCCCCAAGAAAAAAAAGAAATAAATTCTAAATTGTCACAAATCACATGAAACTAAAAAGTTAAAAATTAATTATGAAGATTAACAACTATTCTGCTCTTGAGAGGCTCCGCCTGGAGTACTGTGTGCAGCTCTGGAGCTCCCAACATAGGAAGGACATGGACCTGTTGGAGTGAGTCCAGAGAAGAGTCACAAAGATGATCAGAAGGTTAGAGCACCTCTTCTATAAAGACAGGCTGAGAGAGTTGGGTTTGTTCAGTCTGGAGAACAGAATACTCCAGGGAGACCTTATAGCAGCCTTCCAGTACCTGAAGGAAGCCTATATGAAAGCTGGAGAAAGACTTTTTCCAAGGGCATGTAGTGATAGGATGCGGGGTAATGGCTCCAGACTGGAAGAGGGTCAATTTAGATTATACATTAGGAAGAAACTCTTTACTGTGAGGTTGGTGAAACACTGGAACAGGTTGCCCAGAGAAGCTGTGGATACCCCATCCCTGGAAGTGTTCAAGGCCAGGTTGGATTGGGCTTTGAGCAACCTGCTCTAGTGGGAAGAGGAGGTTGGAATGAGATGATCTTTAAAGTCCCTTCCAACCTAAACCATTCTATGGTTCTGTGATTCTATGATACACGCGGTAATGGTATTCAAGTCTGCCTCTCCAACAGAAGTAGTCTATTTTTCATGATCTCTTTGTCTTTAATATCATCCTTAAAAGAAAATTTCTGCCATTTTCAGTCCGTATGCATTGCCTCAAATTGTTCTCTGAAAATTTGGAAACAGAACTGTTAAATAGAAATGCTGTTGCCATTTCTCAGTTCTATTTTGGACCTTAATCGAATCATCCTTTTATTTTCAACTTTCATTAGTACTATTTATTTGCTTTCTACTCAGTCATCAGGGTCATCATTAGACAATCAGGATTTTAGCATGCTAAACATAGGCACATGGTGGGAAGACAACCTTCAAGTCAAATAAATTACGATCTAGATGATTCCTGCTCTCAGAGTCACACTCTGCTTTTAATTTTAGTGGTGAAAAAGAGGTAAAAATGGGGAAAATAATTAATTTTATTTTTGTGTTGGGATGTGAGATGTTGATGAGTTCTTTGTTGTTCAAATCAGAAGTAAGATAATCTATATATCCTCTTGACGCTTGAACTGTACTCCTGTTCATTCCTAATATGCATGTATGTGACTTGGACAAAATGATCCTCAATTACATGGGTAACTTCCTTATCCACCTATATAGTCAGTGGATTGATATCAAGGAGAGCTCATTTCACACAAACTTATATATTGTGTTTAAAATAATACAGTAAAAATCTACTTGCTTGTATTGCCCTCAGCATCTTGATACTCTTGGTGCTCTGCAATAAGGTTTGAGTTTTTTTACTTTTGCAAGGCGGGGGATCTTTTATCACATTGGGTAGATAAAAATGATAACAAACATCCCTGAGGATGCTGTGACTCAATTTCTGGATCACCTTGTCATGAGGGCCTTTCCAGCCTCAGGACTCCCTTTCTGTCAAAGGTTGTCACACCCTTTGGAAAGCAGCAGACTAATTTTGCTCCTGTAGCTCATCTGCCCCAACTCAACTTCTAGTGTATTAGATCCAACTGTTGAAGAAAATGGATTTCTGCTGTTGCTAGACCGACTTCTGATCTCTGCAGAGCCACACATTAATTTTGCAGTTCCTCTTTTGGGGGCTGTAGCTTTGGGCAAAGAGATGACCAGGCAACTGGTGGCGGTGAACACGTGAACCACCTCAATAGGCTAGGTGAACTCTCAAAAAATTGAGCTCTTTCATTATTAAACCACTTTAGCAAGTTCGAGTGTTTTAAGCTTGAACTCTGAGAGTGAAGCTGCCTCTAAGGTACCCACTATAGACAATCCTCAGACAGGTTGAGGAAAACTGCTTTACCAGGGTGTGGAGGTTGCATAGTTCTGCAAACACATCAAGCACAGTAAAGCTGAACTGCATATTATTTCACCCTGAAATGAAAAGGCTCTACATGGACCCTAGAACTAAAACCACAGCCAGAAAGAAATATGCTCCTTAGCAATGACAGAAGGCAGCCAACATTTATCTTAGGAAACAAGTGGCCACAAATTCTATATGCCATGTGTGTCACTGGCCTGTTTATTATTAAAAAATCTATTTTAACATTGTTTACATCCTACTATAACACACAAAACCCAAGAAGACTGGAGAGGTTATTCAGACAGAAACTGAGCAAAGGTGCATAAGGCATGCGGGAACTCCTCTGTTCTTAACTTCACTAGAGAGACCGAGAGTCCTCATGACTTGGTGATTATTTTTATTTAACCATGACCTCTGGTGTTTTCCTTCTCTCCAGCGGCAAGAGATATAAACCACAAAGATCATAACACTTGCTCAGAGGAAACAAAAAGGTCACATGCAAATTATTCATTTATGAATCTTATGTTGTTCTGTCAATGGTTCATAGGTAATGTCAGAAACAGTAACCCAGTTAATGGCCACTCAGATAGCAGAGTTGTTTGGGATCGTTCCCATGAAACTTAAGAGAAGTGCAAGTCTTGAACATATACCTCATCAACAGATTTCTTTGTTTAAGCTTGACACTTTTAACCTTGTGTTGACTCATGCCAACACTAGTAGAAGGGTTCTTGGATACACCACTATCCTGAGTCCCTTGCAGTACCTTGTAATGACACTGTTGCATGGCACTGTTATAGCAGGAATAGGGAAACCAAGATGGAATGTGGATGAGATCTGTACAAATATAGATGGAGGGAGCACATTTTATCACGTTATTCCCACTTTGATCTCTAATCACACTGCTCCTGTTGCAGTGTTCTCTGCCTTTAACAATTTTTCCTGTATAGACCATGCATGTATTTATATGCTATGGCAGATAGATCAAGTTAGCATTTTACCATCCAACTGATAGGGTTCAGTTTTGTATAGAAATGAAACGGGTTTTAACAAATAACAATATCTGCTTGGGAGACTTAGCTTGTGAAAGGGAGCTTGGAAAGCTTTATGAAAAAAAAGGACCTAAAATAGTTTTGCCAGTATAACTCCTACCATGGGAAATTCCTTCCCATGAACTTTTTATGTTGAGTATTAAAATGTCTTATATTATTATGGAATATCCCCCTTCCTAGATAAAAATAGCAGTACTACAAAAAGTGCTTTCATAGTAAATCTAGTGATAACCATTTGGAAGTGATTTGTGTTGCTTTTTCATCATTAGATTAGCTGAAGTGGTGGGCTTTTAACATGCAGGTAAGATTCATATTATTTCTTCAAATAACTGGTATGAAGAAAAGGTCAACACACTTTACAATAATTTTGCAAAGTTGATATTTAGTTTTACTTCAGTTTGGAGCAACATCTCCTCACCTCTGCCTAAATTTGTAATGAGAAAGAAAATCTGGCAGACCGCAGCTGCAGGCTATCCCAGAACTTAGAGGTTCAGGGAAAGCAGCTGAACTCCAAGCATGGAAATTTAGAAGTGACTACGTCCATGATTTCTGACTCGATATGCCAGAAAAGTGGTAGCCCAAAGCCCTGACATTTTTTTCAGGTGAACTGCAGAAGACCTGAGCCTAATAACTTGAGAGCTGCATCTTAGCTATCTAGCAGGAAGATTTCTAAAAATGGGTTATACAGTTTTGCAAAAAACAAACATTACAAATGGATACCCACAAGTAAAGTTCAGCTAGAACAATGCTCAATGACACCCAGATCTTCAATGACATCAAAACATCACCATGTAATATTTCATATATTACAAATTAACATTCTTCAGTGAAGACATCAGTGAATTCCTCAACAGCTCTATTTCCAAGTCATTAATGTCCTTAAAAAAAAAAAAAAAAAGAGAGAAAGAGGCAGTTGGGAGTGTTTATTGATTTCAACTCAGATCTGAACCAAAAGTAAAAACCTTCCAAAGTCAGGTTGCTGGTAGGAAGGTAATGATTCATACTGCTTCTATTATAGCTAGGGAAAAATGAACCTATCTGGATATGAACCAGAAATAAAACTTATCAAGAGATGTGGGTTGTACCAGTGTTCTACTAAACTACACTGAAATTAAAAAATTTGGCAACAGTAAATGAAAATCTGAGATTGTTAGATCTGGAGTCTGATTTTGAAATCAAATCATTTTGGCTTAAAAGAAAAAAGGAAAAAAAGAAAAAAGGGGGGGGGGGGAGGCCGGGGGGGCGGAGAGAGACAGTTTATCTGAACCAGCTTCAAATCCATCTACATTTATCCAGATGGAACCTCAATAACTTTTGAGGTCCATTAATTGTTACCCTGGCTGCTCAAGTTTCCCTGTGTCACCCAGTAGAGATTTTTAACCTTAAAAAGCATAGGATAATGAGTGCTTATATGACACAAAAGAACTACAGTGCACACAAAAAAAATAATGATTCTGTCAGTTACAAAAAAAGTATTTAGTACCATAGAGTGATTTTTCCAGTGTTGCAGTCGGCTGCATTCAATGTCTGTTGTCTCCAAGGCTGAGTGAATCACCTTTTAAATATATATAAAGATCTCCTGTGAAATCACTTTGTCAGTAGCTCAGCTGCACAAGGTAGAGATAATCTATATCAAAAATTCCTGACAGGGACTGTGCTTCCTTAGCAGGCCTTTGAAACCTTCCTACTCAGTGACCTCAGGCTTCAATGAGTCACTGTATAAAAGTCAAGCTGCTGTATGTAGGTAATGAATGCACAGATTCATACTGCCGCTATTGCAGCTATGAAAAAAATGAACATTTCTGGAAATGAAAATCTGTGAGGTTTATATTTGGAAAAAGAAATATAACAAAATCTCGCTGATTTCATTGTATGCATCTATACTGTCAGATGGGTTCAGTGTCTCTTTCACTCCATGACACTTATCTCCAAGTCATTTGCACTGCATGTATGTTGCAATGCAAGTTCTTTCCTTAGCAAAAAGAGACTGGAGACGGTTTTGCTCAGGAGATTGCACTGCTCAAGCAATATGGATGTGGGTAGCCTACTGTATAAAGCTCTACACTTGAGTGTTACAGACGTGAGCTTGCTTGTCTAGACCAGGACATAGTAAATATACTCATGCTGGTATACAGCATTAAGATGAGAGTTTTTATTCTTTCCACTTCAATCACTCTTTATGGCACCGTTCCACTGGTACCGATATGTGGAATGGTTCTTTCTACTAAGGCCCAGTATGTAGTTTTGTCAAGACACATTGCAACAAGCTAAAAGAAAGGGGGAAATGAGGTAGCCCCCTAACACCTTCTTTTTTTTTCTTTTTTCTTTTCAAAATATAAAATCTTTCCAGCTTAGACTGTAGACTTAAGTGTAGTCTTAAGTGCCAGATAGCATCCGTTGCAGTGAATATGACAATATACAAATTCAGTTCGTTATAGTCCTTCATTGTAAAAATCACTAGAACCAATAGAAAATTGTATTATAAAGGATCTCTCACTCCAGTGAAAACACTGGTTTACATAAACAGGAAAAACGCCACATATATTTATTTAAATCCAGCTAGTGAGCAAATTGCATAAGTGAGAGCTGGATGAGTTCTCCATCTTACTAAATTAATTTGAGCCCATACTCATCTCACCTCATATTACCAAAAGACCTAACCAAAAGTTAGGAGCATAGTCCCCCTAAATTTTCCCTTTAGTCAGTCCAGAAAAACAGACAACAGCAGGGAGTGATTCACCCCCTATAATTCCCTGTAACTCACCACTTTGGGGATCACCTGTCTGAATTCAGCAGCTGTGTACAAAGAACACGGCCCATGAAGCAGCAGCGTGGCTGCCTGGAGGTGGTTTCTGTAACTTACAAGTGTTTTTGTTTGCAGCTTCCATCAACATCCATGTTGATCCCTCACACTACTGTGGAGCAGATGCTCTCATCCAAGTCTAGCTGTGCTGAAAGCCATTGCTGTTCCCCCTGCCTATCAGTGGCTCCTGCAAATACACATCTCACTGAGAGTTGTGCAAATTCACCCCAGAAGCAGGTGAAACAAACCCCATGGTCCTTGTGTATCACTTATTTTGTCTAATAAATACTCCACATGATCTCCCAAGGAGGGAACAAGAAATACTTTATGAAAGAGACGCTTTTTTATAAAAGTTCCATGGAACTTCAAAAATCACCCCACCTTTTAATAAAAGTCATTACTGTTTGTATACACTTAGATAGGTACATGCACATATATGTGTTTCAGCAATCACACCTTGGAAATGCATGAATGCAAACATTTTCAATTAATTACAGGTCCATCTGGTCTCTGTGGGTCATTAGCAGGGTAGTTAGTTTTATAGTTACAAACTCAGGAGCTCAAACTCAAATCCAGTTTGTAAACTGTGGATTGCACTCCAGTCTGCAGTCATTAACTGCTCTCAGCCTGAGGGCCATACTCTACCTCCACGGCTGTTTTTGAAGCATAACTCTCCAGTCCTGGGGTGCAGTTTTCCAAATTTTTGTTTTCCAGATGCTTTCACATCTGTTTAATACAGAAACTGGATATGACACACAAGGATATATAGTTTGCATATCAACATATTTTATGACAGAATTTGTATTCAATCAGCTTAAGGGTATGAAAAAGCTTATTCTGAAGTTATACATATATTTTTATATATATATATAAGGTATATATGGCACACATCATTATTAGGAGAACTGGCCAAGTAGGACAAAGAATGTTTTTACCGTCTATAACTTTTGACAACCTGGAAATTTTTACTTAAAATGTATAATAATTGTATTGATAACTTAAGATTTTTTCCTAATGGATTAGACTGTGTGGTTATATGCTTTGAAACATCAGTTACCTTCCAGTATAAAAAAGCTGAGAATCTTACCAGTGAAATTCAATTAAAACCACGGTAAGTGCCTTGAGAAGACAATGAAGCTACATCCTACTGTTCCCCATAGCAATAGGTCCTCTGTGCAGTCTGGATGACATGTTCTCTAAAACCTGAAAATTATATCAAAATAATTTCTACCAGAGGTTTTAATGGTATCCTAACCATTACAACAAACAAAGAAACAAGCAGGTCAATTTGAGGAAGTGTATTCCTTTGAGATTCACTATTTCCTGTGACTTTTAGGAGCTGGGAAGTTGCTTGAAAGAAGAAAAGGGTTCCTTGGGAAGTGCCAGGACAGAGCTCCAGGGCAGAAGCAAAAGGGAATGTGCATTCCTTCTCCTTTATTCACTTTCTGATTTTTGCTCTTCCTCTTATTAATACATAGGAATCCCATTTACTCTACCAATTTCTATCATGAGTTTCTAATACTGGAGGTTTTGGGTTTTTTTCTGATGTGCAGAAAACTCAGCAGGGAACCACCCATACTTCCCTCCTGCTGCTTTGTAAATTGACAGATCAGAGTGTGACCTAACCGCTTTTTAACAAAAAGTTAAAGTTATTTCAAAACGATTCTGTACTGGCCTCTAGGGTTCTGGACAACGAAGACAAGTGGTGAAATCTCTAAACGCGTAATTTCCTTACAAACTGCTTAGATTCATGTTCATCATCCCACTGGCATTGCTATGCCAGGTTATCATGTGTGTTGAAGCATATTGATATGCATGGATACATATATTCAATGTTATTATTTTATATACAATTATATAAATTATACAATAATTTCCAGAAAGACAGTCCTGGAAAAGTGAGAGTAACAGGCAAGGGTTTTCTTGTTTATGTGTTTGCTCTTGTGCAATGTAAGCAGTTCTGCTTATTTTGAGACCATTTATATATGAGACCTTTTTTTTTTTTTTCTATTTTTCCACCCTTGTATTTTTGTTCAATTTTACCAATGTGTTTTGTCATACAAAATAGTTTAACATGATTTTCAATTATTCTATTCACTTGACATCAGTATAAAGCATTTCTGGTGCTTTCCTTACATTTTTCAATCCTTACATGATGTGTGTATTTTTCCTATGAATTCCTTCAGAACAACTTTTTGACATCTTTTTAAAAAGTCCTATGTAATATGGAGATACACTTCAGACTGGCTTTAAAACATCTTGTCCCAGCAATACTGTGTTAATAGATCTATTCTCAGTGTAAGATGTTGCCCTCGGCAGGGACAACTTTTCAGCTGAGAAAGATGAATGCTTTCCTTTCTTGACAAGGCAAGTGCATTTGTCTTTTGACTCAGATTTATTCCATGAGGTTCCACTTCCAAAACTTAGAAGAAAGACCTGAGTCAAGCGACTAGTCACCTAGGGTTCCCTTCACAATTGGATGGAGTGAGACAAAGGGGGAGGTCCTCATAGACTGATCTTACATGATTCTCCGCAGGTAGTTTTCTCTCTCCTCTGACTACAGACTGGGAAAACCCTAGGGAGAGAGAAGGCATCTGTACTCCCCGTTTAGACACTGATTATTTGTCTAAAAGACACTGATTATTTGTCTAAAAGTAGATAAAATAAAGAAGAGTCTGATTCACTACTAAACACTGTGGTCCATCCGTTTACTTTCAGGTGCTGATTATTAATTTAGTTCTCTCATTGCATTACCTGAATTTAAATCTGTATTATTTTCCGTATGATTCAAATTTACAGTACATTTATCTCACTTTGTGGCACTGTTGATTTTTCCTAGGAAGAGTTCCTCTGAACTAAAAATGTTACCATTATCTTTCTTGTCTGAGCTGTGCTTCTTCTGTTGGCACTTACAAACTCTTACATGCTGACATAATTCACCAAAGTATTTTTTTCGGGTTTCCATCTCCTATGAACCACCATTGTGCTCTTAATTGTGAACTACTCCACATGTCTTCATGCCTCAGGTATCCATCTTTGCAGCACTTCAGATCTTTCATCACCTCTAACATGTGCAAACACTTAACACTGCTCAAGGGCTTCAGCAGAGAATTTCTTTGGCCTGGAAAAAATTACTTTGAGTTCTGAATCTTTTAGCAGCTTCTTTTGGAATGGATGGTCTCATAATTTAGTCAAATATTAAGGTCTGAGTGTCGTTGTTTCCTCAAAGCAGGACATTGAGTGAACTCCAAAACTGAAAAATATCCTTGTACAACTTAAAATTGTACAAATTCCTCCACAAATCCTTGCAAACCGTTTTTCTGAGTCTGTCTAAAAATCATTCTCATGCTTCATTTTTATGTGAAGTGTGAAGTACTCCTTGAATTTCATACTGCACTTTCAGAGTTACCCTCTCTGCTTGAGCTACTGAAAACCGTTAAAACATGAAGTAGTTCAAAACCACCTACTGTCAGAAACAAGGCTGCCTTCTGTCTTCCTTTTTGTTGCTGTCCATTGCTTGTAGTTCCTTTTAAACTTCCTCCAGTTGTCCTCCACGTTTCCCAAGGGGTTTAACTCTGCTGGGGCCTTGAACAACTCCTTTCTTCTTTTCAGGGTGTAGCTCAGTTGATTTTATTCGTGTTCCAGTGTTTGGATCAGCAGCCACAGAGAACAGGGAGATTGCAGACACCAGCTCCACTTCATGAAGACGTTCTTAAAGTGCAGAAAAATTTAAGTCATCCTCTTTCCACAACAGGTCATTTTCTTCCAATTATCACAGGCAAAAACATCCTAAAAGGGGAGTTTCCCACTGAGGGATAGCAAGATAGAGGATGTAAAGAAGACAGGATGAGAATGTCTTTGGACTACCCAGAACTGGCTGTGGCCCACTGAAAAATGACTTCTTAAAAAGAGAATCAAACATAGCAGCTAATGAGCCTAAATAACAAGCACTGTCTTTTCTTTTCTTGTGATGTCCTTCCCTGTGTCTTCCCAGCTGCCTGGGCAATAAATATCCTTTGGGGCAGAAGAAAGAAATTGCATCTCAAGGAAAATGGCAACCTGGGCTGGAGATATTACCCTGTTGAGGTTTGTTTGGCCATCCTATGAGACAATCATCAGAGGAAATGGACATACCTCAAAAAAAAAAAAAGGTATCATTTTTAGAAAAGCATACAAAAAGTCTGTGATACTGTTCTCAGCTTCCCCTTTTCATTCTATTGAGAGTTCAGAAATAGCTTCATTATCTATAGAAAAACAACTCCACTCAGCTGGAACGTTTTCTGGTTTTGACATTCGATTTTGTACAATATTGGCATAGAACCAAAGTATTTTTAAGCTTTCTAATGAGAAAAAAAAAACATGTAGCAAATATAGATGGAAATACAGCCAATGGCCTAGCTAACTTGATCACTTAGTTGAACCCTTCTTTCATCTGTTTCTCTTAGTACAAATAATTAAATATTCACTGCATTAGAAAGGTGGAGATAGCTATTTATGGGCTGATGATAAAGGGTCTTGGCTAGGCTGCAAGACACATACGGAAAAGCTCCTTTTCTTAATTATGCAAATCAAGAGACTTGATCTATCCATAAGACCCAACTGAATTTTATAATTACCAGCATACAGTTGTCCTGTGAACAAGGTCACCCTTTTTATCTTTCCAAAAATCCTTCCCTGATGCCAAAAGAATTTATATGCATTGACTAGAAGATGTTGCATTTCAAAACCCTTATTTTTATCTGAAAGTTTTAATGGTGAGACTCTTCATTGAAAAATTTATAACCAGTTGTGGAAAAAGCTGAGTTTTATGTAAAGTTATCTGATGAAAATGGATGAGTGTTTCATGAGAAAAACTTTTTTTTAATACATATATTTTCTTCAGATGTAACTAAAGTTATTCTTTTTCATAAGAAATAGAAAACTAAAAAATATTTTAGTAAAATAGATTTATTTTTTTAAATTGAGACTTATGAAAAAAATTATTTGTAATTTTTCACTCAGAATTCTTTCTTTCACTTTCTTAATGAGCTTTACATCAATTACTCTATTTACAAAGTATTGAGGGCAATTCTTCATTCAGGATTTGTATGTGAAAGGTTACTAGTTTTTCTCGTTGATGGAAATGATTTAATTCACCACTACAGTATTTCATCTGTGTGCTGTTGTGATAGGATGGAAATACCACTATTTGTGCTATGGTAAAAATGAAGTTATGTAGGAATAATCAACATCCCATGAATGAAGGGAACTTGTTTGCATACAAGACAATTTTTAAAAGGCCATGTTTTAAAAGGATGTTAGATTTGCTTGCAAGGAACTAGGACATAAAATCACCATGTAGGGTCCAGTGCTTGCTCTTCATTACAGTGCAGGGCTAAGTTCCTACACAAATGCCTGACCAGTGCGCTTTGGATTCCAGGACATCACGGTACCCTGCTGTTGTTTTGATGGGAAAGAAGGAGTGATGAAACAAACTGGGCATTTCAGTCTCTGCTCTACCTCAACTTAAAACATAAGATGCTGTGAGTGTTGTTCTGTTGTACACTGATCAATGTGATTGTAGCTTTGAAGGTGGATGTACATCATGCAGCAAAGATATCTTTGATTAATCCCCTCCTGGTTAGTTTAAGTGATAGAAAGCCCCCTGAGGACTTAGGCTTGCTCTCCTTCTTTGCAGAGATCAGAGACAAATAGTTTCTTCCTGTGTTATTCTTGTCTTGTGTAAAGAGGATTTGTACAAGGAAGTCCCTGGTGTAAACAGTATTGAAAAATTGTTCTAAAGGATTAAAGCTTCTCTAACGATCTGACCCAGGGAGTGTGTCTTCTAGCAGCCTGCACTGATGTACAGAGATTTGGGCTTCAAGTAATGAGGCAATGCACGAGACACAATGTTTTGAGAAGATGTGAAAGACAGAAGCCTCACTCAATGGTATATTTATTAGAATAAATATTAGTGACAGTCCTTCCTGGCTAAAGGGAGCTAATTTTGCCCAAAAAATTATAAACACAAGAGCACACTAGTGTAGCATCTACTTTTTTACCTCTTTATGCCTTGAGATTAAAAGCAGGTGAGTACTGGGGGAGTAGGGTGAGGATGAAATGCTTTAGCTTCACTGAATTCTTAGACTGTTCTGTACTGTTACTTTAAGGCTGAAAGGGTTATGCTTTTTTCCTATATCAGAATGTTGTCCAATGTCACTTTTAATTCAATAAACAGAAATGTCTGTATGACTGTCAAAAAAATCTCTGCAGCTCACTGACCTTTCAACAACTTTATCCAATATAAATCTGTTTTCTTTTCAGACACTGCCAAAAAGACCAACTTTTGCACCTCAAGTAGAACTTCAGCAAGGAGTTCCTATTTGGAGCATCTTTCAAATTCATTGCCTGTCTCTTACCAAGTGTCCATTTATTAGTTTTTCAGTTAGCCAAGAGCCTAAGGAAAAGGTAGAACAATTCCATTTACTGGGCAGAATTCTTGTATAAACATCCTGCCTATTATTTATTTTTGGAAATACAGAAGCAAATGGAGCTGTTGAACTATAAGGTCACATTTGCTTAGGGCAAAATCTCTGTGTCAAGATTTCAGCCTGCCTCTAGTTCTTTTCTTGCAGAAGGGAGACTACAGAGGAAAGAGACATGTAGACTGAACACCAAAACAAAACTTGAAAGAATTCTTGTTCTTCCACAGAACAACTCAGGAAGGAGACATAAAAGGAGAAATAAAACAGTCGATGCTTTTCTGTATAAATTGTGACTCTGAAAAAAAGCTACTGTTTGAATGCATGTATATGCACAATGAGATCAAATTAAGATAGCCTGGAAAAACTCAAATCTGTTTTTTCAGAGCTTCCTACATCTTGACTGGATAATTTGACATTCTTTATTGGTTCTTATTTGTTGTTTTGTGAATAGTAGGAGTATCCTTACTTCTCATGGAAAAAAGAATAATCTACCTCTGAAATATTGATAATTATATGGACCAAAAGTGATGTAGTTTTTAAATTTACCACCAACATCTGTCATATAAATCAGTGGAGGAATAGATAACATTAGTTATCTTCTTAGAGGGCTACCTTTATAGACTGGGTTAGTCTGAGAGTTACAGCAACAAATACAGATACTTGGGTATATATCTGCCCCAGCTCCCGGCAGCATGGCATCTGCGTCATAGGTCCCCTGTGCCTCTCCTGGCATCATTCACTTCCCACCTCCATGATACTGGACCTGAGCTACCCTCACTCCTTCCAACAATTCTTTGCTCTTGCACTGTCTCGCCTCTCCGCTGCCCTCAGCCTCAGTTCATTCCTTGGGTGACATCAGCTCTCACATGGATGTCCTATTTGAATGCAGTGTAATAAACTGACAGATTCTTTAAGCTGGCATTGAAAGAAGTGATTCCACCGTTCTACCATCCCCATTTAGCTTATTCCAGTTTAATGTCTTGCTAGACTTATAGCCTGAATATGTCTCAAAACACTCCTGTTCCCAGTCTGCCTGTGGATCCTTTGAGAGTCTCCAGCACTCTCACTCCTTGTCCAGATTTTGTACCACTGTTTCACCAGTGCCCTTTCATGGACCAGCTGTTGTTTCCCAATTCTTTTCCCAGCCCCTCTGGATCTCATGTTCTCCTTGCTGACCACATTGTCTCCATTTACTTCCTCTGCCCTTCTTTCGCTGCTTTCCAGGTACCAGAGTAAATGACTGGCCTTCTGCTGCTTTCACACCTGGGTCTCTCAGGTTCCTACACAGACATGAGCAACAAGATTAGTCCACCACAGTGAATCAGAGGTGTCTGCAGTATATTTAAATGAAGAATTGGGAAAAAAAAGCAAACTCTTTGGCAAATGCAGGGGTGAAACCGACCAAACTAGACAGGATCTTCAGTTAATAAAAAATTAGCATAGTTCCATTATTTTGTATTTCCAAACTTCCCATCCTTGTGTATGAAATAAAAACATTGCCAACACAGACCCCATTTCATCAGGGCACTTAAGCATATATTAATCATCTATATTTATTCAGCAAAGTATTCAGCAGATGTTTTACTTTAATTCTCACAGAGGTCAGCATATAAGAGCATATTTAAATGCTTACGATAATAGAATTATGATGAAGCATCTGGGCCTAAGAAGAAAAGCAGTCTGCTGTGCAAAAAGTAAAATAAGATAAGAGGTGAAAGAGATAAAAATATCAGATTCGTTCTTTAACAAAACACCTTGTCATAACTGAATACCAAAATATTAGACATATCTAATTTTAGTGTACTTTTGTAAATTTGGTGTTTTCTGCAAATTTGTTTTCTTGGATACGTTTCTTGGTCAACTGAAATGTTTTGTATAAAGATTTCAGTTACCTTCTCCTATCTGTACTTTTCCTATTTTGCCACATTTAGTATATGATCAAGGAAGAGAAAACCAAGAACACAGAATCACTCAGGAAAGCAACCACAGGTTCTCCAGTTACTGCTGCAATAACTCCCTGAAGATGATGTGTTATGCTTCCTTTCCATTTTTACTTGGCAATCCTCAAAAGCACGTCAGATAGGTGACCTCTCTCGTCCTATCCTTGTCCTCGAACATTAATTAGTTTATGCTTTGTGACTGACTCCTGCTGACTAGTATCTCTGAAGTTAATCATGTCACTAGGGACATTTGTGTAAGCTTAGGTTCTATGTAATAGCAATAATTATAAAAGGAGATGTAAGGTTATTTGGCTACAGAAGTGTGTTGTTTCATGAAGTTACAGAAAAACAAGATGAGTTTTCAGATGTCGCTGTTTAGAGGAACAAGTCTAACATGAACTGGTTTTGTGCTGTTCACCAATTCTTTAACACCTCCATTTGTCTTTCTTCACTCTCCTTTCCCTCACCCATGGCAATGTCCCATGGAAATGATACTTGTCCTTGTTGGGGAGAGAATGTGGGAGAGAAGGGAGCAAGAAGTAAGGCTTTAGTGCAAATTTCTACAGAAAATCTAAGTGCAAGGAAGAAGGAATGCAGGAGGACAGGTTGCTTGAAATTATTTTTATTGCAATAGAGGAATGTATCTCTCTTTTTTCCATTTATCTTTCGATAGTGCCATCATGTAACTATTGGGGTGAAATCATACCCTGAACAGCTTCCTGAAGATGACTTTTTGTACATGGAGTTTGCCTCAGAGCAGAGAATTTTGGCATTTAAAATGTTGATTTCCATTGCCCTGACCCTGCAAAGCAGTGTGAGGTCTTTTGCCCAAAAGCTACAGCTTGGGCCAGTGAAACCAATGGGAATTCTTACAAAGTTAGCACTGGTCGTTCCAGCAGTAAAGCATGGTGTTTGTCCCTGCTATATGGCTCTGAAATGGTCTTCAGTTAGGACAGTGGCACAAATATAGACGAAGTGAGAAACAGTTTGAAACTTTACCTATGACACTCATCGCATCCTTTCACTATGTGTTTATACCAGGAAGTTGAAAAACAAAACCACTAGAAAGCAAATGTATAAACCACTGATTTGAAAAGAGGAATGGCATGAAATTTTATCAAGTGCCCAGTAAATTTTAAATTAGAAAGGATGATGTTTCTAGTTAAGTAACAGAAAAAAAAAAAAAAATAGAAGCCAAAATTATGCCTAAAATTAGTGGATGACACTTTCATATTTCAGATAAGATAGGATAGGATAGAATATCTACATATTATAATTTATATAATATGCTACTGGAAACATATAAGTGCCAGAAAATATGCCCTGACCATGAAACTGACTGCCAAGGAGGATAAAAGGTATGTTCTGAAACCAGAATAATTCTGACCCTCATAGCACACCTCCTGCAGTACGTGTGGATAACAGAACAGCTGTTTCAATAGCTAACACTCCCCATGAATGACAGCATGAAGACTTATGCCAATGTCAATCATTTCTTCTGATGCTAAGGCATTCCTCCTGATGCTAGATCTTAAGCGCACAAGAAATGATAACCTCACTTATGCTGCCCTTACAAGTACAGGAAACCAAAATGTCTTCATTCGCAAAATGCTGGTGGCGCAATCCAAGTCCTCCAGAGTCCCACTTCCAGTACTGCAGCCAGCAGCAGGCTGCGAGACTGAAATGTTCTTCAAAGTTTCAATCACCTAATGTGTGAAATTACAGCATTTCATCCATATGTTCTCATTGCACACATTTTAAAGGGGCAGTTAAGCAATTCAAATCAGGGACAGTACTGATCACATAATTATACCTAAATATTTTCTGAATATGTGCAGTGAAAATGTGATTTCTGTCTAGGAGACTGGTTGGCTTAGCACTTCCTCCAGCAAGCTTGTTTGAATTCAGAGCAGACTGAATTTCTTGGAAACTGTCATGCTCCAATATGCTGTTATTTAGTCTAAGTAAAATACATCAAAAACTTAATTCCAGTGTGGTCCAAAGCTATCACCACAACTAGGAGTTGTACATGCATTTTTTTTCAGTGTTAATGGGGAGAGAAAGGATCTCCCAACCTTTCCATGGTACAAAGGTCCTCCTGATTATGTCTGTTAATGCAGGGTGCTTTCAGAAACCCAGGACTGTGACTATTCTGCTGCATGAATTTGATAGATAGAAGGTTCATGATAAGATGGGATCTAATCTGCTACCCACCACTAAAATTATTACTCGGTTTTCTATCTATTTAAAAAATAATTTCATTTAAGTTAGTAATTTTGTCAATATCTATATAGAATCAAATGAAATGATGGGTTTGAGTTAACAACTAAGATAACACATGAGGTTTCTTTCTTTGAATCAGCTAGAAGCTACATACTCTTTTCCAGGATCTACCTAAGTACAGTTAACAAAATAAAGAATTATTTTTTTATCTGCTTGGAAGGACTCTCTGGTATTTTACACATTTGTTCTTTGATTTGATTCATAAAATTTTCTTTGTAGAAAATTTTTATTTTATGGATTTGACTTTCCTGTTAATTTGCTTTTTTGTTTTGTTTACTTTGCTGTCAGTGGTGGAAACCCATGCCTTCCACTTCCATTCACTTTAGAGTGTGTAACCTCTATGTGCAGGCATCTGAAGAAGCTCTCTGGTTGGAGGGAATGGAATGATGGTGAAAGATTAACAGGGAAGTACCATAAAGGATATTTCTTTGACTCTAAAGTTCTAGGTCTAAAGATCAGAAACAACCAAAGATGATCTGGAACAATCAGGAATGTACACTAGATGTAAGAAATGAAACCAGTTCAGATATCTTTGAAACAAAAAAGTTTAAGTCTTTCCCTCCTCCTTCCCTCCAGCCTGAATTCTAAGTATCTTACTCATATGGACAAGTAAACAATGTATTGGAAGAGGTCTGTTTAATACAGTCCTCTTTACATGAAGCATAAGACCATGAGAATGACTCCAATAAGGAGCTTAAAGATCCACATGGGCCTATACACTCTATTTAGGTTCTAACTTGTTTCCATTGTAAATATCTGAGAATTCAGTACCCTGAATAATTTTTAGGTGAACACAGATAGCCCTGAAACTTTCTGTAAACACCTCAAACTGAGGTACTGAAGATGTTTTCAGAGAAAATACTCTCAGCATTTGTGTCTCTGCTGCACATTGCTTATTTGATTGTTTTCCTCAGTTATTTTACATTGCAAAACTCTATCTTGTAATTCCTGTCCAATTCTGGATTTGGATTTTCCTGTTATATTATATAGTTATTAAAATCCATGCAAAGAGAAGGTGAAGAGTAGCCATGCAGACTTGCATTCCACAGGCAAGGTAGTGCAGAGTCTAGTCCCAAATGATGGCTGGTGTTTCAGTGAGATTATCATCATAAAAGACAAAAAATATCTTGTTTGATTTATTCTTTGTTAACACTAGCTTTGTTTCCCTGGTTATTTAATAAACTCTTATTAAATGCAAGAGTCATAACTGAAATTCTTATACTAACACATAGTCTGTGATCCAGATCTGGCCCAGAAACTACTTTTTCTAGTTTCAGGAAAAGCTGTACAGTCAGTTGAATACACTGATGCTAAGGATATTTAAAGCGTTGCATGGGAGTGCAGGTTGCCTATAGGCAGACCCAAGCCAGGGCTGGTTGGATTTATTAGACCACATGCAACACAGTGCAAGTATGGATCTACCTGATCCTGCTGAGAATGGCTGACTCAGAAAAAAAGCACAGTAAGATTAGCACTGGACAAGTGGAAGCTGAGATCTTTAATTCCTGTTTGCTCATTCCTCTTCTATTTCTTTATTAAAATAGTACTCTATTAAACATATATGGGTACTGCAAAACAATTATGTTATTCCTACTGTGGGTAATAACATTTAGAAATAGTGCAAAGTCAAAATATTTGTCTAACAAATTTTAGCAAACTTTTTGACCATGATAATTTGAATTTAAAGTGGAACATTAGGTTTATAGTTGTGAACCCACTAATAAAAGAAAGAAAGAAACCTTAGAAGTTTGAAATTCATTGCCAGAATGTAATTGCTTGTGCCATCAACTAGGAAATGTCTGGGGTGGGATGTGTTGTTGGTTATGGTTATTTTCAGCAGTGCTGTCCTGACATCATCCTGCTACCTTTATCAAAAACTTCCACATCCTCACTGGGCTTGGCCAAATGCACTTGCATACAACAGAATGAAGATGAGCTGGGCAAGCAGCACCATATTTGATCTTCTTACTTGACCCCCCTACTTGATCCTAGCCCAATTTTCAAGCACCAAAGTTACACCAACTTCCTCCTATATGCACATATGCTTCTAGTCATCAACATTGTGTTAGAAGGAGCAATGCATATGAACTTAGGAACTACATAAATGGCAAAATGTAGGAGACAAACTTCACTGGTGCAGTCTTCATACTGTAGTCCAGGAAGTGTTGCACATAAGTTTCCAAATATTAATGACTGCATCTATGTAAATATTTATTAACTTCCTTGGTACCCGTGGAAATATAAACCTTCCTAATCCTGCTCTGATAGAGCTCACTGAAGAGTGGACTTGGTTTTCCTATGAATCCACAAACTTGGTTCTGACATAGCTCATGGGATGTTAAGGTATATTCTTACTCTATTCATTTACTCTACTTGGACAGTGTATTTAGGCTGTCCTTGATCTTTTTTTTTTCTCTCAGCTGTCCACACTTAATCCTCCAGGACCTCAACTCAGTAACCTTTCACCAAACTGTGTGTGAGAAGGAACAGCTAATGGGTGGATCTCTGACGTCGTGGAAATAGAAAACACTCAGTCAGGTAGAAATAGGATTTTGAGGTGGGTTTCATCTTATTCAACTTTAGCTGTGTAAAGGCTAAGATTCTCCGTTATCTGTGGTGAGAACTGGCAATGGACAACCATCCTAAGACAAATATCCATGAAGGTTTCTGTCTCTCTCTATCGGTTATTGGGGAAGTCTGTGAATAGCCTTGGCCCAGACACCTATTTTTTAATGTCTAAAGCTTGGAGAAATAATTCTGTCCATACTCACCATAATAACTGTCACAGTAATCTTTAATTATTACAGTAAGTCCTTCAGCACAAGAAAGATCATAGGGGATCAATTTTGCTGCATTTGACTAATCATCCTTTCTTCAGTGTTGTGCCCTATCTACAGCACTGAGTAGTCTCTAGAAATGTAAATCAATGTAAAGCTTCAAATGTTCCTCTGTATTAAAAGAAACTCTAGTATTTCAAATTCCTTATGCTTTATATGAGATAAGATACTCATCCCTTTGAAAAGCAAACTGCTTCTGCAAGGGCATTGTACTGACTCAAATAGAAATGTCCAGGAAAAGAGTGGCATGGGTGACTAAAAGGGTTAAATAGAAAATTAGGCTTAAAATATTTGTGCTACTAGTAACGACTAATAACGTGTGTTTTCTATTTGCAAGCAAGCCTGATCTACAAATATCTTTCATAGAACATCATTCATAGTAGTGTAATGACACAGTAATTCCTGCCTTAAGCTGGGAGAGTAACACTCCCCAGGGGCATTAGGGCTGTTTTGTCTGCATGTTTTCTGGGCTTTGAATTTGAATGAAAAATTGCATTTACTCTTCCTTTCGGAATAAGGAAAGCAGGAAGGGTCTGTGTCTTCTTGAGTAAATACTTGCTCCTGATAAACGAAGAAGTGTGTGCTAGAGATCAGCAAACTTGAACAGCAGTGCTGGCTCTTCTAAATATTTGTGTTAGACACATGAAATCCTTTGGAAGAATTACTGTTTAGAAACCTGTGGATTTGCCGTAGAACAGTTTAGCTACCAGCAGCATCCTTTTTACAGCTCCCCATGCATTTATTGCTATGTCAATAAGGCAGAGGTCAGGAAAGACAATATGAATTGTACTGCTAACAGTCTGCTCTCTCAGAAAACAGTGACACACTGGAGGCCAAATCTTATTTCCTTCATACACATTGGTTCTGAATCAACAATGTACTTCAGCAAATTCCTGGCTTTAAGCACTTAATATCTGCCCTAGGATATATGCATTCCCATACTGAGTCCTGAGACAGATGTCCTGTCATGATCTAACCAAGATCTAACCACATCCTCTCGTGTCCTTAGGAAACAGGGGGCCGCTCCACACTCCAATAACATCTGTAATTTAAGTGATCAGAGGACCTGCACAGTGGAACATACTGACCATACCCATCACACGGGACAGTGACACCCAGTTTGAGCTGGGAGGCTGCAAACGGGGTTACAGTTAGACGTAAGCTAAAAAAACTTGCAAAATTGTGGCCGCTTGATCCTGTCCCTCACAAAAAGCATCAACTTCTGAGGGATTATACTTATTAAAAAACTGATGGGACTCACGCTTTTTACATATAATATAGCTTAATCTAAATTGAAGAGATTCTAAAGAAACTATCCTATTTCCTACTGACTCCAGTAGAATCAGTCCATACGTTGTGACAGCAAAAAAAGTCTTTAAAAAGACAAGCACCTTGAGGCAAATGCTACTACTAAGCCTTCATTCCCATTTAGAGGATTTATTAAAATAATATAAAAAGGAAATAATAGGAACCATAATTTTCACAAGGTGACCTTCAGAAAGGACATTTCAAAAGCAAAACTGCAATTCTTTACATATAATACATAAAGCGTACAGTCCACATCCATGTTACTCTGAACAGACTGCACTTAGAGCTTTCAGCATGTAGCTGAAAAGAGTGGGTATGTTAATTGCATAATTGCAGCTTTATATAATGGTATTTATGTTAGCTGAATTTATAATTTACTATTACAGTATGTTGTAACAGATTAATATCCACTTATCAGTCTATGAACAGCCCGGTATCCATTACACTGAAACTCACTTAAAGGTAGAATAATGACACTAATAGAAAAAATGTACTGTTCACAGGGCAGTCTTTTTATTTAAAAGAACATGTGAGGCATCAGCAAGGACAGAAAGTCCTTGAAAGGGGCATCTGCCCAGTATTAGACTGCAAGATATAACTGGAGATGTTCTAGGCTTCTATTGAAAGTAAAATTTAGCATAACCTTCACCAATAAGGAAAAAACAGACAATATAACAACTTGGTTCTTTGCATTGTTGAGCATCAGGGGTGACTTCTTCCTGTTTCATAGTCCATCTGAAAAATAAATAATGTAAATGGTCAATTAAGTTGATAAAGATGCAGGGCATCAGTACATTTACACCAATATATATAAAAGCACTGCCTAATGAATACCTGATAGGAATACACTGTACTTAAATACCTCTTACGTGGCCCTGTTCATGGCAGCATGCCATGGTTTGGGCCACCACTCTGTGTCAATGGCACACTGGTACAGGCACCTGAACACGTTGGTATCATGTAACAGGGAGATATATATGGCTCATAATATCATGCAGACACTGCGTAGGACTAATGGTTGAGATCTGTGTCTGAAGTAGTTGTGTCTTCTTGTATTCTAGTGAATTGGTAGAAATTAGCACTGCTAGGGTGCAATTCATCTTATCCTAAAATAAACATCTGAAATAGTTCTCCTGTTTAACACCCCAGAAGTGCCTATTTATCACCATTGACAATAAAGATCGCCTAAGGTTAGATCTAGAATACACATTGCAGGCATTTTTATTTTTATTGAAATTAATTGGAACTTTGATGGGAGTTAGATTTCTAAACAGAGTTGATGTTTCATGTGTTGCTCTCTTTTTGATTCCATCTACACTTTTTTAGTCAAGACAGCAAAAACCAGCAATCCATAGCTCACAGCCATACTGCTAAAGTTTAGGGGCCATTGGAAGTACAGGTCACACCTATAATGTGTTGACATCACAGAAAACATCAACAGGATGATCAGGAGAACATCAACAGTGTAAGTAGAATCTAGTCCCCAGCCCATTTCTGGTTGGTGCATGGGGTTTACTACTGATATGACTATTTGGTTTGCATAAGAGCAGAGCCCAGGTAAGAACATGGGTTATATTTCTATATACATTTCTGTATAGAATATGTTTCTATTTCTTAGAAAACAAGAGTTTGATCATACTTCAGTGAAATATGGGCAGCAAATTGTAGGCACTATAAACAATAACACCATCACTATCTAAAGGTGCTCTAAGCAAGGTAAAGACTTGTCACATATCAGTGGTACTGACAGCTGGTGTGGCTTTTGCTTTCCACAAGAGGTAAAATCTTTCGCGTCCAGCTGTGTAGAGACACGGGCTTATTGATCACTATATGCATTTCTGTTTTATGAACATGAATTGTAAAAGTTTGTGTGTGTGACAATCCTTTTATATATATATATATATGTATATACATTTATTGTGTGTAAGAAGTCCTTTCATATATATATACGTATATCACAGGCACCATCTAATAATTTTCATTATACACACATAGTTTTATGAACATTCCTTCTTAGTTACAGCAGTGAGGTAGAGACCACATCTCCGGCAAATTTGTGCATATAAATGGAGAGATTTTTTAATTTACTTTAGATTTACTTCTGTTCCGATGTGCATTCCAGGAATGCAGCACTTTAAAAAACCTCAATCCTGTTAACATAAGGCATCACATTCTGATATCTATTGGATCATTAACTTTTTCCACTGAAAACATACTGATTGTCTTCATGATGCTCCAAGAGATATCATTTATATGGAATGCAAAGTCGTTAAGAGTAACTTGAGTACACCAGATACTAGACTTAGTCACACAGAGTTGTTTCTACGTCTGATTTCTATTATTAAGTAAAATTGTATTTGCAGTACAAAGTTCAGATATATCTAGGTAGGAAGCTAAGAGGAAGAAATAGTAATGAAAAGGAAATACCCTTTCAAAGTGCAAAAGACACAAAGCATTGATCAGGAAAATAGTGGCTGAATCAGACTTGTGGTAGCTGAAAGCCCTCTGCCAGAGCACCTAATGACCATTTATACAGGCAAATAAAATTACTGTAGGACCACAAAGATGGCAAATGCAAATGTAAATGTGAAGAAATTATTCAAACAGTGCAATGTGACTACAAGCAAAACATTTCTGTATCTGGTCACTGTTTTTTAAAAGTAAGATAACATAAATAAGGACTGAGAAGAGGACAAACAGAACAACATAGAGATTCAAAAATTCTTTTGGCAGCTCAAAAAGGTTAGAGAAATTGCTAGGTAGGCTTTTAAGAGAGGGAAAACTGCACTAAAAGTAAGAAAAAACAGCTCTGCAAAAAATCAGAGTGTTTGAGTGAATACTGCAGTCACACCAGCAATGAAATAAAACCTACAGTAATAAACCAGTGTGAAGTTTTCTTTTTCTTTTTTTTTTTTCTTAAATAGAGAGAACTTAACTCCTTCCACACCTGCCTTCTACTTTAGCTTCTCCATAAACAGAACCCTTCTTCTTAGCAAAGACAAGAACCCAAAGCCTTTGTTCATATAATTCAAAGTTAGGCTAGGCCACTGAAGTCAAGACATTCCTATTTACATGACTTGCGACTCCAAAGAGAGCAGTAAACTGTACTTAACAGCCATGGGGTAGCATAATCGTAGCATATGTCCCCAGTACATGTCCGCAGCACATGCCCTCAACAAGGCTGAAACTTGCACCTCAGACTGACATCAGGACTCTACCAGCATATGCCCACAGTGGGGCCAAGTGTGCTAATAACCTACCAAACGGCAAAAGTACGTGAATGCGCAACGTTGATGACAGGCAGGCAATGCCTGGACGTAGGTAGCCTCCACAAAGACGCCCAGACAGCAGCCTATGTGAAGTGATAAGTCATGAGTTGAGACCCAATGACTTCCTACAGTGATCTTTAATATCTATTTTGAGCTTAAAAATAAGTTATTTTTGTGGTCTTTCTCTCATTTTAGTGCTACATCAGATGTATTTATTCTTTCCAAGACATCACGTATCTGAACTAGGGTAAATGGATACATTTACCTGAACAAGTGTAAATTAAATGGGTAAGTGCTGCTTGCGAGTTATTACCAAGGAAAGTTAGGATTTACAAAGTAGAAGTTACTTCGGAGGTGATGGTAGGTTGATAATAGGGGATAAATTCCATCTTCCTTAGGTTCAAGGACTGAAAGATTAAGTCATTTCCTTTGAATTAGGATCCAAAGAGTTTTTGAAAACCCAAAGATTAGAGATACACATCAGGGGAGGAAACAGGGGGGAAAAAAGCCCAAAAGAACAGATGAAAATATCTGACTAACCACTGGTAACATTTATTTCTTAAAAATCAAAACATTGCAATATTTCCCTAAATTAAGAATTCTTTTTTAAAAAAAATTACATCCCCATTCTTTATTTTAAAACCAAGTTTGCGAAGTTCATCTCACTGTAACTTTATTGTGCTGTGTCAAGAAGCATCTTCATGACTAGGCCAATCGCAGGTCTGTAAAACTTGGAGAATCAAAATCAAAAATTTAAACACTGTTAGAAAACATTAAAAAATCCATCAAGGATCATGTATGCTCGAAAACTTATGCACTGTTCCCCAGCTGCATTTCCTTAATAGACATGAAGAGAAGGCAGGACATTAACTAACCCAGAACGCATCCTACTGCTTATCCCACTAGCTAGTCTCTCAGAATTCATGCAGGCAGACATCTCCAAAGGACAATATATCCCACCTGAAGACAGGCATGTAAGATTTTGGAGATTAATTGCTCTCTTGAGTTACTTCTGCCTCTCATAGAGAAAGTTAGACAATTGGTTTGGACTAGACAATGAACTTTAAGATGACTTCAGTTAAGTGAGATGATCATCTCTAGTACACGCATTCTCACAATAGGGCAGCTAATAGCAGTTAGTGATTACAGGGCTAACTCATAATCTGTTAATGAAGGTGTAGGAAAAGATGCAAAGCTTCATTTTTCCTGTTACTACCAAGCAATAAAAAATTACAGTAAGTTTTAGCAGTAAACTCTAATGAAATTATATCAGGTGAGTGAGTACTTGGCTTACTAGCAAATACCAAGTAAACACTAAACAAAGCTGCTGTAGGTCCTAGAGGGAGTCTAGCACAGGCAGAATTATGCCTAAACCTTCATATTGTGCTGAAATCCACAGTGCACTCTGATTCTTACCTTGTAAATTGAAACCCAAGCAGATGAAAAGCAACTATTTTAATGTGTTCTTCATACTTGGTGTTATAATGCAAGACCTCCCAGAATAGTTAAGCAAATAAATTTAGAAATGAAGACACATTTTTTACGGGTTTACTCAGCATTTAGTTATGTAGATTGAGGGAAAGAAAAATATTTGGAAGTAATGCGAAGAACATATTGTTTCTTTCAGATAAGAAATGTTTTATGAATTCCTATGAAGTGTAGGAAAATGTATAATGAAAATTTATGCCATCAATAATGTAAAATGGAAGACGAGTAATATAACAAGTCAGGCCTGCAGCACTTTATCTATGTAAAAGAGGTCTTCTATAACCTTGTCCTGATAAACAAAGAAATAAATGTTTAAAACTTTTTTTTTTACAAATCTTTATGGTTTCACTCTACGGTGAAATAAGATAAACCATAATTAGAAAAGATACTGAGTACAGCATTGTGTCTTTGAAAGCAGCATATAGGAAAGGTTTACTTCAACCGTGTTTAAGTCTGGGATGCAGAAAGCAAAAAACCCCACAACTTATTGCTCATTCCTTTATAATTCTTGCTATCGGTACAAACTTACCCTTACTTATTTCTGAAGGTAATGCTGTTTGCACAGGTGACATAACAATTTTTATGCTCAAAGGCATACTCATCAGTGATATAAATAATTGTCTTAGTACTATGTATGAACCTGCCCGTAAAAATTGTACTCCATAAATGTGTAGAAGAAAAGAAAGGGTTACAGTGAAAATACAACATGGTCAACTTTTCCAGGGTGAATATATTCTGTTGCAGTTATTAGGAAATTCAGTCTTAGCCCTCTTCCTGCCAGAGTACGTCACATTCACCTATGAGATGGGAGGTAGTCCCCCTATGTCAAAGCTGTTATCCCCAGAACAAGGTCAGTTGAAAGGAAGAACACAACCTGATCCAATGTTGTCAGCACAGAAGGGATGAACAGAGCTTCGCCAGCTTGTAATAACAGAGGGTCAAATTATAGGGAACCCCAATTATCTGCCGTGGCTCAGTTTGTGCAATAACAAGCTACAATAAAAACAATATAAAGAAAAACAGACATAAGTGTTCAAAGGAGACAGGAGATTTTACCAGACTAAAAAAAAAAAGTGTTAGTCTTTACTATTTTTGGGGACTTCTCTGTTTTAAGAGGACTATAGGCTAAAGGACATATTGAAGTTATTCATAAGATAGTAAAACTAACAGTAAATGTAGGATCTGGCAGCAAAGACTGGATCTTTCTTGACTTTTCATGAAGTTAAGAGTCAATAAAATGTCAATAGTTCAGATCTCTGTAGTTATTTATATGCCGCACTTTGAATGTTACTTTTTGTCTGCAGGAGCAGGGAATGAGGCAGCCCATGCTCTAGGTAGGCCTCCAGAGATCAGTGGAAGTAGCCAGAAGCTGTAGAAGGGTGTAAAATGTGTTTTGTGTCTGTTTTTGTGCTTCCTGTATAACACGAAAGTGTTCTCTGTGAGATTAGGAAGATGTTTTGTGTATTTCAGCATTGCTAGGCTAAGGTCAGGGGTTGTGTCTAATGGTGCTAATGAGGTGTCTGAGTTGGAGTCCCTTGTAGGGGTCAAAAGGCATTTTTAAGTTCAGTGGAGCACAAATTTATGAATGCAACCTCTTTAGTAGACCGGATTTAAGATATTGCCTAATAAAAGATAGATGAATGGGAAGGTGCCTTGTATTAACTGGATTGCTATGAGTTTAGACAAAGGAAGAAAACGTGGCTTGGAACTGTGATGGCGTTATTAAAAATGCTTAGTCTGGGTGCAATCTCCGGCTAAGTGCCCGAGGACAAAAAAAACTGCATCGCCATTCTGATGCTAGTGTTTAATGTGAAATTATATCTTTGGCTGGAAAAGAGCTCTTTGTCTGACACAGAGCATGGAGCTTTTTTATATGATGTTTATTAGGGCTTACCAGGAAAGGTGGCTAATGTAGGGTGATAAGAGCATTACTAATTTTCTTTGACAAATGGCTCTCAGATATTTTCCATTGTGAATTGTACATTAAACTGCAATTTCTTTCATGAATTTTCTTTCTTACAGCTATGCGATACTGATTCCACACCTATCATATGGCAATTCTAATGCTCACACATAATGAAGTAGTATAAAGAGTGCTAAGAAAACAAGATTATAATAAATAAGCATAAGGCTAAGTATTTTTGCAGTCATGCTTCTTCAAACAAGCCACAGCAATATGAAGCCTGAAGTAATTCAAAAACACATACCTAATCCAGATACGTCAAAAGAAATTATTGATTTCTCTTACTAGTATAATTTTTGGTTTCCCAGGATTCAAAGAGCTACAAGCATTACAAATATCGCTTTCAGCTAAACTAAAGCTGAAGGACCTGCTTTTCTGCAGAAGAGGTGAGACCAGTGTAGGCTTCTGTCCTTTTACTCCTGGCAGGAATTTCCTGAATAGTATGAAAGAGAGATAAGTACTGAGATACAATACTTACGTTAGAGAAATTATTGTCTGTCATTCTCAGCAAGAACATCAGAAAGTGTTTAGTTGAAAATAGCTATAATAGAATATCAAATACATAAGCATTTCTATCTGAGATAATTAGTTTAACAGGAAATCTCTAAAACCTGAAAAATCTCTCTAGTTTTCATCAATTGAAACAAATATATTTGAGCTGAACACAGCCGAATCCTGGAACTCTTATAGGCAAAATAAATTAAAATGAAAAGCCTTGGGATCATGGGGTAACAGTTCTTTTTCCATTCCCATCAGAAAAGAAATGTTGAAATAGATTATTTCTTTACTGGGACAAATGGAAAGTATTTGAACTTGGAGCTGTGGTGATTCACGGTGATCCCTTTCACCCAAACAGCCTCTAGACAACTTTTAAAATCTTGAGGAGATCATATCACTGGATATGAAGTTCTGTGTCTGTACCATGTTCTCCCTGAAGACCAGCAGCTTTCACATATAAGTGCCATTTTGAGTCACTGTTTTCATTACTTTGAACAGAGAGGCTGAGTGTAAGGCAGCAGCACCATGTACCCATTAGCATCCAGACCTTTTCCCCAGAACAACGCTCTCCATAACTAGGTTTCATTTAACAGTAAAAGTTCTTTGAGATGAAGGTGTGGTGTCCAGTTCATTGTGGTGTCCAGTGCTGCAGGGCACTTTAAGAAAAGCAAGTCCATTCAACCCCTTATGAGTATAAATTATCTAAGTCATGCTTAATACTAACGGCAGTAACTTTGCCCTGTAGTAGGAAACAGTACATGTGGATGACACTTAAGAGAGCCTGTGAGGGAGGTATTACTTGTGCTGTAAGGCTGGGCAATGAAAATGTCCTACTTTGTTACGTGGCATGAAGGTATAGGTCTTTTCCACAACTCCAGAAAGCTGAGGCACTGAAATGGTCCCAGGGCCTGGCAAAGCTGTGCCTTTTCTCTTTGAAGGCAAAGGGACTTCCTCTTTCTTTTACTAGCTCTGCCACTGTCACTGGGCAAGAGACTCCCAGCACTTTCTGCTGCTGAAATGCCTGAAAAACTGTCTTGGGCTGATGCTTCCTGGAAATAACACCAAGTCCAGATCCAAATCCTTTTCACACCAGCACAGTAAAGGAAGTGAGCTTCCAAGGATTCAGGACAGTGTAAGGGAGTCTTTGCATTGGAAAATGTGCTGAGGTAGAGTAATTCCTGGTAAAGCCAGAGAAAGTGCCACCAAAGGAAAGAAATGGGAATCATCTACATGTAGGCTCCCTTTCCCACAAAATGTTGGACAAGTTGATCTTTCAAGGCCCCTTCCAAACAGGCTGATTCTAGGATATCCTATGGCAATGATTCAATGATTTGATTATGCACTATGAAAAAGTACTTCTGTTTGCTTTATCCTTGCTACCTGATCATTTCAGTTGGACACCCTTTAAATCTTTCATGAAACAATGAATAAATGTTTCCTCTTCACATACCTTATGAATAATTCATGATTTTATAGATCTCTGTCTTAATCATCTTTTTTTCCTATACAGAGAGCTCTAATCAACATAAGCCATTCCTTACCTTTGATCTCACTAGTTGCCTTTCCTTCTACTCTTTATAGTTCCCTATGTTTTTAGTGATAAGGGACACTAGGACTCAAAGAGCGGGCAAACCACTGAGCTGCATTGTGTCATAATGTTTTCTGGTGGACATGATTGTTTGTTGCTTCTTAATAATTCCTAACATTTGTTTTGCTCTTTTGACTGCTGTTCAGTATGGAGCTGTTATTTTCATAAAACTGTCAACTATAACTCTGACATCTTTTTCCCACATCACAATCTGTAACACAAAGACTATCTGTGTTTATTTATAATGTTGGGGTTTTTTTCCCAAATGTACTACTTTGTATTAATGAACACAGAATTTCATCCACCATTTTGTTACTTTTTATGTGTTTACTCATAACATAAAAAGTCAAATTCCTTTCAATCAATCTGTTCTCATAAAACCCACATTTTGATAACTTTAAAAAAACTGTTTCTGCCCTCTGCACCCACTACATCCTATGACAGTGAGATAAGAGGAAGCTGAGAAGAATGTAGGGAAAAAAATCTTGAGAGAGAAATATGATGTCTAGGTTTTCCAGGGTTTCTCTTCATAGAAAATCTATTTGCAGATAGTAATCTGTAAGTCTCCCTTGTGGCTGTGAAGCTGGAACTATTGAAAAATACGGATTCCTTCTATTAAGACCATCTTGTATGATGTTTGAAAGGTGTTTTTTGGTAGAATTTGAGATATAATCAAGGTATGAGAAACCATGCGTGTATACTTAAGACTTTAGATCACTCAGTTTTAAAACAGCTATTGTATCATTAGCTTGAAGGTCTCTGAAAACCTAGATTTACTAGCTGAATTGTATATCTGTAGTGAGATTACCTGAATTGGTTGTCAGTGTAAGGAAATTCATAGAGAAAGTGCTAAATTTTGCATTTTGAGAAAAATTCCTCATCTGTGTTGAAATACATAACTCACACTAAGACATACATTTTCTGGATTAAAGCACAGTGGAAATGGATTAACCTAACACATCCAGAGTGGCCTAAAACAGTAGAATTCCTATCACCTAATTTTAGATTATTACATTAAAGACACTTAGAAACTTTACAAATCACCATCCAATGTTACTGTCATAAGAGAGACACACTTTTTAAGGTATGAATCATCTGACCTGCTTTATTAAAGGGTGAGTCTCACCTTATCTTTAACTATAGTGACCAGATCTTCAGTGATCATAAAGGGATCTGGGCTGATCTGGAGCCCATCCCAGATTGAAATTAAGCCAATACTCTGCAGCAGCTATTCTAGGCTGTAAGGCATACTAAATTGCATTCAAAAGTGTCATATTTTCCAATCAAAATAAATGAGAGACTTCAGTAAGAAAGAAGGTAAAGGCTACTGAAGCAAGAATCAAAGACGTCCAATAATTAAGTACTCTAAGAATACCACTCCATTTTGCACTCAGGCAGAAATCTGAAATACTGGCAGTCATGGGCTGGAGTTTAAGATATATTCTTGATAGTTTTAACATGCTTGTATTCATACTCAGCAGGAAACATATTAGCGAAAAAATGTCAGATGTAGTCTCACTGGAGAATTAGTCAAATTAATTTATACAAAGATCCAATAATTGTGAGGGAATAACAAAGGCAAAAACACTATTGGAATAAAATTCTCTTTGCCTGGCTGGATAAACTAGTGGAATGACCTTTATTTTCACTGCATGGATTTTGAAACTTTAATTTTGAGTTGGAATTTTGTCTCTGAATTTTCTGTCTGGCTGATTTTGGTTTTAGCCTGGCTTCTGGAGGAATCAAAAACTATTTGATTATGTTGACAATTTTTCTGGTCTTTCCTCTCATATTTTTTACAGAATTGTGATTTAATATAACAAAAATCTCAGTGAAGATAAGCTCCTAAAATGTCTCTGAAATTAGGGAGAAAAGAGAGACACAAAGCCTGCAGTAAGAACACAATTCTTACTAGACACTAGAGAACTGATATAAAAAAACCAAGTATGACACAGTGGCACAGCCTTCTGCTTGCATAATCACTCATATGTATTTTAATTATTTTGTTAGATACATTGCTAACATATTTATCATAATCAATATGAAATGTCTGTGGATTTTCTGTATCAAAAGTCAAATTTTAAAAAATAAAAATACTTGGTGTCATGGATATTTTTCATCTTGTAGCATAATACCTAGTTCCGTTTGGAACATTTTACCAGAAAATAAATGAATCCAAAGGCAGTCTAAGAGACCAATCACAATGATGGGAACGATGAGTTGACTCTACTTCTTACACTTTCTTCAGAAATAAATTATGCACCTATGTGCATACAATAAACAAATTGCCTTGCCATTCTAATAAGACCAATGCATATGTTACTGTTAATCTCCAAAAGCTGAAAGTAGTACACTAGAAAAAACAATTAGAGAAAAATTAGAGCAATGAGAATTCCACAAATTCCTCCATAGAAAATTTGCTGATTTTTTTATATATATGCTGTTGAATTTCTGCCAAAAAGCAAAGTGACAGATTAAATTTCTCTGGATTCGCAAAAAATCTCTTTTAACTCTTTGGATGTGCTTCAGTGTCTCTTGTCAGATTAAAAATCTTATGTTCTTAAAGCATGAAAACCATGAAATAAAACTGAATGATTGTGTCACCCCGAGGACTTACTACAGTCAGTAACACCAGTCTTGATCTGACAAAAACTCAGACAAGCAAGAGCACTGAAATATTCCCAGATGTTAGTTTCTAGTCATTAAAAAAAGGTTTAAATTTTTAATTTTTTTTAAGTATAACATGGCAAAGCTCATCCAGAAATATGAAAGAGCCTCTTGAATTTTAATGTATATTTTGAGCAGGGAGAAAGACTACTGAAACCAGCTCAACAAGATGTACTTTTGCAGAATGAAGAATATCTATTCACATCCCCCAACACCTTGGGAAATGTGCAGGACTACATCAGTGCATGATGTCACCAAGTGCAACTCAAATTATCTGAATCTATCCTCACTACACCAGCATCCTCTAAAGAAAAGAGATTTGGATGGACTAAGATGAAGAAACAGAACTGCAAGATTTTACAAGAAAAACTTTTTAATAGTAATTTTCCACTGCTTGTTTGATCACAGTGTACCTGCAGGCTAGCAAACTCTTAAGATACCATCACATGGTCACTGCATGGTTGTGTTTCACTGAAATCTTCCGTGAAAGGATTTAAAAAATGTAAATGATTCATGTATTTATATTTTTTTTTCTCTCCAGCTGAGGACAGCAACCAAAATTAGAATCTGTAGTTCAACAGAATTTGATGAAGTCACTCCATTAACGTCATGGGAGATGGAGCAACTTTTATGAACTGAAGATACGGCCTTATGTTGGATGACATAAGGAGAGTAACAGAGAAGTGGAAGGCAATTGAGTCTGACGCGAGCCCTGTTACTACGCAAGATCTGTTGTCATATAGGCTCTATTCCTCTGTGAAGGCAACCCCACCAGGTGCTTTAGCATTTGACTTTGTGCCAGCCTGGGCTTACATGCTTGCTTAGCTTTAAGCTTGCCTCTTTGTTTAGCATTTTACAAGATTTCAGCCAAAGTACCTGCAGGATTGATCCTCTTTTCTGCTGGAAATGCAAAATTCTTGTTAAGAACAAAATCAAACAGTACATGGAAGTTGACAGAAAGGCAAAACCACAAGCTGTATAAAAATGACTGGCAGGATATTTCTGGTCTTGTCACATTACCAAAAGGCTCGTAAAGCTTTCAGGCTTTCACAGTGACCACCACCATCTGATACCAGCCAGATTCCTGGGATTGCTCTTCCTTTTTCTGGTGTAATTCAGAGACAAGTTAGGCACTGCTCAAAAGACTCCAGTTTTCTCTCTTATGAATTGCTTTCCTCCCATCAGCTTCAATTCATGGAAGACAAGGGCCTCTTAGCAATGTTGCATATTTTATCCTCTCTGATTGTCTGGCAAATCCCTTATTCCCTAAGTTTTTCATTTCCCCTCAAGATTTCATCCATTATATTATGGGCATCATCTAAGGATTTAAATCCAAAAGCTGCTACTGTGGCTCCAAAGCTTCAAATCAAAATTGAAAGTTGTAATTCAGCTGTTCTTCTATAAATATGTAGCAATTATAAAGAAATAAGGGTCAATATAGAATCCCAGAGAGCTTTGCAATAACCTGCTCTCACTATATTTAACTAGAGACATGAAAGCTATTTAGTTTCAAGGAAGCATTTAAGTATTACAAATGATGAATTTACAAATTCATGAATTATTGATGAAATAAAAACCTCTCTGGAATTTGAGCAACTTTTATTTGAACATATTCCCCATATTTATGTACAGGCATCTTAACAGCATTTTTCAATTTTGGTTTGGGATTTTGAATATACAGCAGGAGTCTCTCATTTTGTAAGCATCTGGTGAATTTGCATTACAAGTATGGTTTGCACCAAAGGTTATCAGTTTATTGTCACCACAGTCTAAAATCCTCCAGCTCACAACCACATCCAGTTTTCCTCTATCCTTTGTGCTCTGCTCAAGAGGGTGGCATTTGGTGTACAGAGGTGTCCCAGGGGTGCACCAATGCAAGGCTCAGGCAGGTGGGACAGGTATCATTTGAGAAGCATGTGGCTTATTGTCAGTTTGACTCACAGCCCTCTCTGTCATTCCAGAACAGATTTCTGCTACAATTCCCACCTACAGGGTTCAGACTGAAGCAGTTCATGCAGTTCAGAAATTGCTGGTGCGATCGACAAAGTAGCAACCCTAATTAGCAAATATCAGCAACCACTGAAAACTTTCCAAATGAAAAATTAGCCACTTTGCAGTACTTATTAAAATACATAGTGTATCCAACTCTCTCAGAAAAGGAAGACAAATTTTGTGTCTGTGGTTCTCATGCCAGTGGAATTTGGACACAGAAAAAAAGAAGTCCCTTCAATTATGGAAAACATTTTGGTCTTGATATTCTCCTGCCAGAATATCTCAGATTCAGATGTCAAATGCCATATTCAGGGAAGTTTGGGGCCAAGATTTCCCCTACTGGAATATCTTCCTGTAGACATAATTTCCTGCAGATGCAAGATGAAGTCACTTATGCATCAGAGACACTGATTTTTGCAGCTCAGTGACAGGGCCATGAAGCCTGGACTAAAACAAGCGGTCCATGGGGAAGTTGTAGTTCCTGGAAACCAGTTGGGTTGAGGACCAACACACACTGATAGGTGCTGGTCCCTAGTCATCCTTCTTGCTGGATTTCTGTGAAAGAGCTCATTCTGGAAAACATATGCACCCTTCTTCTAATGGGAAAGTGACTAGTGAAGGAAAAGTTGGGAAAGCAACTGCTCTTAAACCTTCTTTGAACATAAGGAAATGGATCTTTGATAGGGAAAAATAAAATATCATAGAAGTGGGAAAGCCTTTCATTTTCTTCAATTGTCTGGAAACTGACTCTGAAAATAACAAAAACTTACGAGCTACCCGTTAGCTTTATTACTGTTACTATTGCAAGATGCCTATCAGGACAACTTGCAGACAAAACCATAATACTGAGTGTTGCCTCATCCCCAACATGACAGTCATTGTTCCAAGGTCCTCAGTTTTTATTCTTATAGGACATAAGCAGCTAAATCAAAAGTGGCAAGAGAAGTCAGAGGAGTCAGAGGTCTCCCATCCTGTATTTAAACTAATCATGGTTCCAACTGCATGACTCAGAAAATTTTCTCCACTCTGACTTTTGACCCTCTCTCTTCATCCCAGGTCATGTAGTAATGCTTGCTTTTCTAAATTTAATTTGGAGCTCTAGCCTTTAGAATGTAAGACTTAAAAGTCCATAATAATTTGCATATGTCAGTTAGACCAGAGCAGCATGTTTCTTCAGTCAGGCCATAGACAACCAGATTCTGTATGATTTGGTGTTAGTTACTGTTAGTTACTTTCCAAAGCTATCATGATTACCAATATATGGGCATCAGATGGCGAGAAATCAGTTGGTTTTCCCAACTTTTCCTCTTAGTTTTCAACACCTTTGCAGACTGCTGTACAGCCTCCCAATGAATCTTTGAGTGAGTCCTGAAGACTGCGTCTGTCTCTTGACATTTCTCCATCTTGACATTGTGCTATGGAGATTGTTCTCCATTATTTCTCTTCATATAATATATGCTTTTCTTCTGTTCAACTTCACTGCAGGCTATTACTCCAGACTGATGTTGCTTTCTAGTATTTTCACTGCTAAAATGCACTTTCCAGAGCATGTTCCTTCCCCAAGACAGAAAGAAGCCCAGGCCTACCAGCCCAGGCAACACTGGTTTGGCACACTGTCACACTTACGATTATTATTGTTATTATTACCTTAGGCTCTGCTATCCAGAAGGAACTTGACTGCCCAAAGACACAAGGTCCCAAGACTACAAATGAGTTATGCACAACAGGGGATGAAACCATTCCTTCCATCCCAGTCCTGGTGGCACTGAGACATTTTTTACTAAAAAGTGGTACTGTGCTAGGCTGTAAAATCCAGTCTTAACATGTCTATCCAGCACAAAAGGTGTCTGCTCACAAGTCCTGCCTGTCATTTGTATCCCAGTTACCCCTCCTGAAATGGGGCATATGGAGAATGTCCTTTGTATCCAGAAAAAAACTGTAATGATACAACCTCACTGACTGTGACAAGGGACTTCTTGTGTTGTAAAATAAAGACAAAAAGGAAGGAGCTATTTTTGTGGCTGGTTTCACGTTACAGTTTTAACTTGAGGCATAGTAGGAGTTTCAGTGAATGCTTGCTGTAAAATGTGAACAACTTCTGTATTAAATCCGAAAGAACTCTCTCCCTTGGGTCTTTTCATCCTCACTGGTGAATGACCTGGTGAAATTTCTCAATTTTTTCTTGCATTACATGTTTCAGCTAGCATGTGATATATTTCTGTCCCACTAGGGCAGCCTGAGAATTTGACGGATTCCTAAGCCGTGAAGGAAGACCAAGGTTTTTCACCATTCCTTTTGTAGCCCCTCAGTCCATCCTTGCCAGACACTGGGAGTGAAAGTGATGCCTTTCTTTTGGTAAGTGGTTTAATATATATGATGATAATTGAGCCAAAACCACAAACAATAGTTCTTTTGGAGCATAACAGGCAAGCTTCCATTACAAGGCAGGATGAAGAAAACAGGAGATGAGACAGAAGGTAAGTGCTGTAAGGAAAAGAGCAAAACGTTAATTTGGTGTCTCATTTCTGCAGCCCAAGAACTAGAACAGCTGTTTACCATTTCCATCCCATGACTACCTGACCAACTACTGACCTCAGTGGCCTCAGGACTGGATCAAACTCTTTGAAGAGCTGTGACAGGCATTCTGTACGGCTGACCGCAAGCTGCAGAGCATACATAGGACAGCAGTGGCAGGCACAGCTGCTGCAGAACACATGACTTAAAAGTTGAGTCCCTTCGACTGTCCTTGTTCTGTTCCATGTTTTTGGATTATTTACTCTGCTTTTAACAGCATGAGAACTACACCACACAGGATAACGAGCTATTTTCAGGTAGGTATGAATCAATGAAGGGAGGCAATGGAGGAAGGAAGCAAGGTGCATAATAGGGGTTACTTCCAAAGCAAAACTGTGGTGGCTGCTGGCCTCATTCATTCTTTCATCTAACGCAGTATAATTTATCCTTTTGTCCTTCATCCCTTTGAAAGATGATTCCCATGCTGCGTTTCTAGAGGGAAACAAAATTGCATGGCATCACTCAGTCTAAAATGACAAATTTCCAGGCATTCAACTTTAAAACCCTTCTTATTAAAAGAAAATCTTGCACTGAGAAACTACTATTTATTCCATAATGTTTGCTTAATTTCTGTTTTTATCATATGAAGAGGAATTCTGTAGTTCTGTTTATGGTATCAAATGCTCTGATTTTTCATAATTAAGAGCTTTGTTTGTCAAATTGTTGATGTTTGCACATCCCAGCAATGGAGAGAACAGTGCTGTGTACACATGGAGGATGTTCACAGAGAATGCAACTGCAGGCTGTTGATGTTTGCACAAGCTGTAGCTCTCAGCAAAATCCAGGGTTGTGTACTGGGACACTGTTTTATAACATAAATTCGTCCCAAACTTTCTTCTCTTCTTGCATTAGGGAAATCTTTCATTCGAACAACGACCTCAGAACTGTAAACCCATTTCCTGCTTGATTTAACACTGTGGTTTTGTTAATCTGGTGCCTAGGATTATCCAATTTGCATGTGAAGCAGGAGTATTTTCATTCTGGGACCTGGATGAAAAGTTTGCCCGTGGAGTGAAAATGACCTTTCCAAAAAAAGAAACAAACAACAGAAGAAAAAGTTTTTAGTCTGTTACCACCCTACAATCAGGAGAAAGACTTAGATAACTTTGCACGATTCTTAGTTCTTTAAAAGAATAGGCTAGTTGATGCATTCTGCTCTGTGCTGTTAGAGGGAGAATATGCTCACCCTGAAGCTTTTGTTTTAGCTTGTGCGGGCAGAACTCCTGAATTAACTCTATTCTCCTACTGCTTTCTGTTATGTACAGTGGTGGCTTTATATATATATAAAGACTGGTTGATTACAGTCACTGAAAAGCACAGGGCCTTCCTGTTGCTTTTCTTGAACTATGGAAAAAGTCTGCCTAAAACTTTGTCTAATTAAAGGAAATTAACGTTCTCTTCTGTATCTACAGAAGAGATGTGTTGAAAAGTACAGTCAGTGACAGTCTCCCACGCACATGTGGCTGTCTTCAGAACTGTCCATAACAAAATTCTGACTTTTTGTGAAAGTTTTAAAGAATGCTTCATCTCTTCTAGATTCTTTTCTGGTAACCACCCTTTCACAAAATTGAACAGCTTTGATCGTTTTCTTTATTCTCTGATGTCTCTTTGTGATTCTTGTCAATGCTTATTATGAAGATAGCATTCTGAAAACAGAAGTCAAAGCTGAACAATCTCATCTACTCCATATTTTTAATGCTAACAAAAAGAAATCCTTTTTTCCCGTCTATTTTTTCATGGGGTTTTGAAACATATTGGTGCACAGAGCTTTCATAGGAGACACCTCTGTTGTCTAATAGGCCTTATCACTAAGCATTTTCTTAATAGCCAAAAATTTACTTCATTTCTATTTTTATAGTTATGACTCACTGAACAAGCTTTAAAGTTCCTCATCCTTCACTTGAGCATTAAAATTCTGATTCTGTACTTTGCCTGATGCAAACTTTTCGTAAAAATAATAATAATGAGATAGAGTGAGTTAAGCCTATGTTTTCGTAACATGTTTATCTGAGTGGCCTATCCTTCTTGCTTTGCGTTGTGTGTAATTTCTTACACTATGAAATGTATGTGTTTCAGAGTGCTGATATGGAGTGCTATTCAGTTTTACAGCTCAGAACTGAGAGGTCCACATCAGGGAGAAACATTACTTGTCCCTGGCATGAAACACAAGGTTTTTGCAGAAGTAGCAGTCAAAACTGTCTTAACAGCTTTCAGATTAGTACTGGAAATATTGCAGTATTTTAGTTTAGCCTATAAATTCACTTTGCATTTCTGCAATAGAGTTTTTTCATTAAAAATCATTATCTGAAATCATGGGTAGTAGTTTGTTAGTGATTTTGGCAGCAATGGCTGTCTTTGTCCAGATGGTTATCTGTGGAAAATTATGGAAGGCATTCTGACAGGAGTATGACACCCTGCCTCCTGACACCCTGTTCCTTGACCAATATCAGCAGCATAGACAGACTGTTAACACCCAGACCTTGACCGACATCGGCATATTCATGTACAATATGATTCTTTCAAATCACACTACCATGGGTGGAGCCAAGGGACACCATGACTCTTACCTGTATTCAAAAGGCATTTGCACTACTGGAAGTTGCTGCCAGATGACCCGGACACCAAGTGTCCCTGGCAGTCCACCAGAGCCATGGCGTTGCTTATGATCCAGTGTTTGCTATCAACGTTTGGGTGAGTCATCGTATGGGCATGTTGCTGCTCATCTTTCCAACTGCCTCAAGAACGTTTTGGTTTATAACGTGTTGTCATGCTCCATTACTGTTCAGATCACAGAGTGTCTTCAGAATAACTGTACTGAATACATGCCTTTATGTTGGATATGCTGTCTGGGTTGCACAGTTCCCACTCTCCAGTGAGAAGCTGTTGTGTCCCTGACTGACTACGCCAAATAATCACCCACTACTGCTTACACAAGAGTTCAATTCAGACATAATATTTTAGCTTTATTAGCTTTTTTAATATAGCATATGAGTAAATAATCCAATGGCAAAGTTCTAAAGAGAAGGTTCTCTGGGAAAATGGCATCAATATAGATGTAATTCTGTTTTTTTAATAAAAACTATCGTGTAGTTTTGGATCAGTGTACGTCTCAGATTTCAAAGCAACAACTAGCATATACAGCATTTTAAAATGTGCTTTTCTTATAAACATGCTTGAAATTCATTCTATTGTAACTTCATGTTTCCACGGTGCATGAACTTTTTTTAAGATCCTTGATAAACATGAGGTTGCTGGTCATTCTGTACAGAATCACTAGTTTTTCAAAATAATGCAAAACTCTTTTCTGAACTATGTTAAAACCTGTGCACTTTCATTGGGATTTCATTAATTTCCATGTAAGTCAGGGAAACTGATATACTTCTGATCCTGAAGTGTCCTGATCAGCACTGGCATTGATGATGTTATGATGAGAACACCGAAGAGCTAATTTATAGCATGATGTGGTCTTAATGACTTTTGATATGTATTTGAATACGGTGCATTCTTGAAAGGCTGAAATGCAGTATCTTTAATTGTTTACAGACATTATCCTTTCTCAATTCTGGAAGAACTTTCTGAGTTAGTTTTAATAATTCTTTAGTTAGCTCCTAAGTTTGCAATATGGTGTTGCCTTCTCAGCAGCAGAACACCAAAACAACCTTTCTTTGTGCACTAGTAGCTAATCTTTAGATCATGTTAACTTTTGGTGTCAAACTGAGTTGAATACACCTTCATTTTCATGAACAACATGTATCCCAGTTCTTAGAAAGTTTCTGATTCTGTTGTGATACTTCCTGAAAACTTCTGCGCAGTCATAAGCTAGAGCTAAATCACAGCAGTAAAGATGCCAGTGGGGGACTGATTCAGTCTCACATTCTTCTATTGTCTCTTTTAACATCAATTTATGCAACTATTGTTCAATAATTTCCATTCAGAGCTTGACTTGTTGTCTTGCATTTTGGCGATGATGATCATCTTTGAGGTAGCCTAATAACTTCTTTTATTGTCATTTTAGTGAACATTTAATACTTCTTAAATTTTTGCAGGCAGAACACAGTAGATCCAGCAAATATTTTTGTTATGCTAAGCTACTAGAGAAGTTTTGTTTCCTGGAGATGTCATTTTTAACTGAAAGTGTGAGTAGGTGGTACCACAGATATGTTTAATTTGCAGTAAAGATTTTCTGGTACAATTATGCTGCTATTTGGTTCATACCATCATTTTCTAATAAAATACCTTTTCATAGACAAATCTCAAAAAATACCTTTCTTTCATTCCTTTTTTCATATTTAATATTTTCCATTCTAAGGTTAATCTGTGAGATATTAGGATAAATTTTATAATAAAAATTTTAATAGATTCCATAATTATAATTACAAAACTGTTTTAGTTTGCACAATTATACAATTATAAAATGCGTATTAATGTATTAAAAATGTCAGCATAGCTGTCCTGGTAAACACTTTGACTTTTTCTTTTGCACTTGAATTCCTACCCCTTTGTCTTATGTTTCTGTAATCAGCTGTTAGAACAATACTTTAAAGAGCTGTTTTTATCTTTGATGATCCATAAAGCATCACACTTCACCAAATTATTGTTTAATAAGCTTGTCACAAGGACCTAAGTGCCAGGAAGTTTCATTAGTCGTTATATAATGGATTGACACTCACTGGTGCAGAAATCACAGTTCAGAATTTTGCTTTCATATATCAGAATTTAAGGTCGATGGTTTTGAAAAGTATGATGCAGTGCTGTTCTGCTTTAAATGGGAAAAAAAATTTTCTAAGGAAGTTTTTCATTACATTTCTTTTTTGATAAACTAATTCTTTACTTCATCACTCTTCCCTTCTCTCATTATTTGTTACAGAACTGAGTACTTGACTGAAACCTGAGTTATTTGAGTCACTTCTGAAATGGTTGGCACAGTTGTCGTACTTCGTGCACCATGAATGATCAGCGACGCTAACAGAGAATGGGCTGTTCTGTCTCAGGGGAGGATTTCGCTTAGTCAATGCTGTTTCTCTGGGTATATTACAACTGCTGGTTTTCACATTCCCATGTAAAATGAACCCTAATTAATCCAGCAGTGAAAGACATGCTTCATCTCCTGAAACTAGCTCATTATGAAAAATGTAAACAACTTTGTCCAAGCAGTCTGCCTGCATACTAACTTCTGCCCTAATGATGCATATTGTCTGATTGTCTTAGCTTTGTCTTCTTTTTTACTATAAATACATGATTTCTAATTTTTGTTCCCTCTTCACCTTTAGCATTCAGATTGGTGTTTCATAGTAACCCGCCTTAAAGTAAACCTCCATTTTAGTACTTTTAACCAATTGGCATCTATGTAGCACTCTCTAAAATGACTACTTTGCTACTAGCCTGGAGTGGTCCTCCTATGGGCATGCATTATGGAGAGGAGGTGGCAGCTCCTAGGGATGGGAATCAATAGCCTCAGGGAAGACCCAAAAAAAAGATATTTTTTCATTATTATATATCCTTAGGTATTAAGGTGGCTTTCTAATAGAAACCATGACTAGGAAGCAAATTTAACAGAATCAGTACTCACTTGTCCTTGGTGCCTCCAAACTCCCTGAGGACACAGAAGCCAGGCCCTTATGAAGTGGGTTTTTTTCCCTTTTGCCTGTAAAGGGCTGAGAACACAAACTATTTATCAGTGCAAGTCAGCTCACCCCATACTTTTATATATATTTGCTGGATCCCCTTTCATCCCCTGAAATAATCCATCCTACTGCACAGCCACATAGAAAAATATTTATGAATGGAAAGCATGGGAACAGGTACACCCTCTCTTTGCAGAAGAATAGAGCCCATGATTTGGCTCTTTTCTTCATTCCATGGCTACTCATGGATAACAAAGAAAATTAAAAGAAAGAAAAAGGACATCAGAGAAAAGAAAATTCAGATAGGAGAAGGGAAGAGGAAGCACAAGTGAAAGCAGTCTTCAGTTCTAGCATTAGTGCTTGCCAAGGCTTTCTTGTAAAGCCTGGCATTTCCCTTTTCCACCCTCCAGGATGGGAACCGTTTTCATCTTTCTTCTCCCTTGTCCACCTCTTTTGGAGCTTGTTTGTCCCCAGAATATGAAGTAGCTTCATTCGGAGTGTTGCCAGTTAGATGCTGTATTATAGATCATTTTGATCTCCGTTTAGCTGTACCTCATTAGAGGAGCATGTTTTGTTTAAGCAGAGATGAGGTTATTCATAAGTAATTCAGTGCCACTGAGAGAAAAATCAATTGTAGGAACATTAAATTTTCATTAAACATGTTAAATATAACCTGACAGTCAAATGGTCTCCAGTTGTATGGGTTTTACAGCAATATTACTTTAAGTAAGAGATGAAAGTGGGATTAGGTGGTAAAGAATACTCTGCATGGCTTAAGATAAAGGATAAAAGTGGGGTATTTTTCCATTAGCATTCACTCTGCAGGGATCCTCAATTACTTACAGGGACATCTGCACTTCTGGAGATATTGTGAGTTTGAAGTGAGTAGTACGTGCAAGACAAGAGCAGATTGGAGCTGTCTGGGCCAAGAAAAATCAGACACACTTGTTTTTGTGGAATATGACACATTTTGTAGCTCCTGTAGGCCTGAGAACATCACACACCACAACTTCTTGCTCTCCATTCTTGCAAGGATTTCCTCACCTTTCTTTTGATGATTTTGACATGATTTTCATGTCTTCCTGAATTTTCAATGATTTTCAATGTCCCATAACATTGATCTTATCCTACTCTTAACACAAAAATTTCTAGCTACTGTCCTCCCCAACCTCATTCTCATTTTCACACCCTCTCCCCTCTCCCTATTCTCCATGACTCTAGCTCTCTGCTAACACACCCAATCAATTAGTTCATGGTCCATACTTCCCCCATACCCGTCCTGGGAGAATGCAAACCTCAGCCCACACTTGGCTGTACCCCCGACCCAACTCCCACAAGTGGCCTGTGCCCCAGCTTGATCTCGTCCCAGCCCCTTCCTCCCTCCCATGCAACTGCCCTTTCTTCCCCTTTCTTGCCTGACTCATTTGTGCCTGCATCCCAGGCTATCGCTCTTCCGCTTCACTCTCCCCGTCCTTTCCTTCCCCATTCTCAGTCACCATCTTACCTAAGCCTTTTATTTTTGCCAGAGAGCAAGCTGCGGGTGATTGCTTCCTGTAGGAAGTTATGCTGATGCTGGTTATACATCCCTTGCCTGTAGCATGGGGTGGTAGAACTTCTTCCCAAACTGTAGTGTGGAGTGTTGTGACTGCCTTCCAAGTAGAGCTTTCAGATGGAGCACCACCATCATTAAGCTTGTGCTGACTGATATTTATGACATTCCAATAATCTCACAGCTGGTCTTTCCAAGTTTAGCATTTAACAAAGGCATAGCATGATCCTATTAATTTGAGTATAAGGTTTCACTCAGCTCTTGTCTGTGATGTTTCATTTCTGTTTATCTATCACAACTAACTGACTGGTTTTCAGAATGGGATGTATATATGTGACACATCTTTCTCTGGTTCCCCTGATAAGTCAGTGTGTAGCAGTCAATCAGGCACAAGTATAAGAATAAGCTGAATTTTATTTTACAGTTGCTGCCTGTCTCTTTTGTTCTGATACATCTGCCTAAGCATAGAAAATGATGTTGTAGAAGTACAGAAAATCTGATTACATATATTACTGCTTTTTCTGCTGTCACAGATAACTACAGTAATGCAGCTGTATCATACGATAGTGTCTTACTGTTTACTTGCTCTGGCCTTTGGAAGACCTCAACAACCGCTCATCAGAACAAGTCCATGTTGAAGACTGCCATTGAATTCTATAGAAAAGAAAAGAAATGCACACATCCTGCAGTTAGTACCTTGACAGACTCTTCTGTCTGGATAGTTTCTGGCAAAAAAATATTTGATCTTAATTCACCAAAATTAAACAGAAATTGTTAGTGTCTTACAAATGACCCCCACTGGTTTATACAGAGCTGGGCTGTAGTAAACACATCTCTTTCCTCCAGAAGGCTGTCCTTTTAGCATCACTATCTCTTCAAAATAGAGATGGCAAAATTACAAAACAGGTTGGATTCACATGCAAACCATCTTGAATTAACTTAAAAATATAAAAAGGTGCATTTCTAATACAACAATGTAATAAAAGATGCTCATCAACATATTGTCCAAGGTTTCACCTTTAAAAAAGCTGAAAGCAATTTAAAAAAAGAAATGGTCTCTTGCACTCTTTCTTAAAACTTTTATGGAAACAAAACCTTCTATTTGCATGTGAAAATCATACTGAGAGATGAACTATTATCAAATCAAGGGTTCCGAGGAGTTCAAAGCAGATCACTGTCCTTAGGAAGTCCTTCTACATATATCTACCAAGCCACTTCTCTTTGAGAAATTCAGAGTCTGGGTGAACACTATATATTTTTCCATGTGTTCCTATGAATTGACTGTTTCCATTGAGTAGCAAACCTTTGTGTTTCACAGGATCACTAAGAGTTTGCAAGCAGCCAAGCCCTGAGTGCCACACATTGCTCTGCAAACTCTTTGCCCAGTGACTGTGAGGAAGACTGTGAACTCATATCCTTTGTCTACCAAACATACTTTCAAATGGCCAACTGAATAACATTATTAATACAATATTTCTAAGAATAATTCCTTTTACACACTGAAATAAGGATTTTATGCATACGCTGGTTTGAACAGATTTTTCAATTCAAGAATATGCTGCTTTGACTCCTTACAGCCTGTTTTAATGCTGACCTCCCTGGAGAGTTTCTAAATAGTTATATGATTGTCAGTTTGGGAAAGCAGCAGAATTTCTGGCACCCTAGAGGCAACGAAGATGTCACAGCAGGTTCAATCATTACTGCTTCAAAAGATGTTACAAACTTTTGATGGATGACATTTCAGAGCATGGGGTCATGTAGTTTAATTTTTTTTAAGGACAAAGAAAGGTGGGCTTGTTTTTTTGTCCTTTTTTTGTTGTTGTTTAAGAAACAAGCATCTGGTCACATGTCCTAGCTTTCAGCATATTTATCTTTGCATTGGTTAAGTGACACATAGACAAAAGATGATTTCTGGTTTGTATCTACAAAAATTACTTAATACATGCTGTCCCCAACAGAGAAGAACATCTCATGAGAGAGCAAAGGACTATCCAGCAGTGCTCTTCAGCACCCTCCAATCAGCAGAGCATTTGTACAGGTATCACTTTGCCTGCCACAACTTAGACTTGTAGATTACTTTAATATAAGCTGAGGCTACTTGTTTCTGTGTGAATAGAGGATGCAAGGAACAGAAAGGTGTGCATTGCATCCATCTTCTGTTAATAGCATAGGACTGTAATTAGTCAAGTTTTATGAATATTTTCTTTTTCAATGTAGTTGACAAGTTCTTACAAAATTCCTAATTCAGAAAACAATTTTCCAGCATTTCTATGGGCAGTGATTAAAAACTGAATGGAGGTTATCAGGATCTGGCCTATTGTGAACAATTTGCTATTTCACTTTCAAAGAAACATGTAAACTTGTTTATTTTGGAATGCTAGAGATTGTTTTGATTATGACAACGTTGGTATTTTTATGCTAAGTCTACCTACATACACAGGCATGAAGAGGGCAATTTTAGGCTGTTTGAAATAACTGCGTTACACCTAAAGCAAACAAGAGAACAGCTGGATCCAGGACATGATTTTAGAATATACAAAATATGCTGGAGTAAATACATCTATGTTAGTATGACAGCAAATAGAAATATAGTGATATTCTGTCAAGTTTATTTATAATTGGAGTATATCCCAATCTATACCAAATCATACATGGTACCTAGATCTTTTGAACTAAGGCTATCGGTAATAGCTCTAACTCAAGTACAATTGAAATGTAATTTAATTTGCTGCTTGCTAAATTCTGAACCATTTCAAACTTTAGAATGAGAAATATTTTCAAATTAATATCTATGGTATAATTTCCATAATACCATTCGTTTATATTTACCACATAATGCCTATGACAAACTCACAAATCCTTGGAAATGCATAGCTGTAGGAGCATGAGGCCAATCCTTCACGTCAAAGAGCACTCTCATGAAAAGTAAATTATTACCACCAGCCTCATATTTATACAGTGAAGTTGAGGATGCTTAGCAGCCTGTGTGCTGTGAAGCCTGTTGTGGGATACTGCTTCAAACTTAAACTGTGCAGGCACAATGGAGCTCCATTTGAACATTATTGTTAAGTAACTCATGCTAGCAGAGGATTTGGATTTAGTCTATGACTTTGTATTTCCCTGTCTTATGGGTTTATAGTTTGTTCTTACCATATGCTTCAGTTGGATTCATTGCAAACACTTAGTTTTAATTTTTGTACTAAATTGCTATCAGTTCTTATGGAAAAAAATTAAACTAGGCTTCAGAGAGGTGATTTGTATTTAAGAGTTCAAAAATTCTTACAACAGTCATTTTAAAAATTTGATAACCTAAACTAAAATATTCATTGTAGAAGTTAAACTTCATATTGGGAATTCCCATAATATGGGAAATTGTAGGCATGCCTTGTCCTGTGCTTTATTATCATATGCAGTTATGAATATATCTAGTATCTCAGATCTCACGCTAGCATCACTTTACATTTCATAGTACAGTTTTATGATATTTTGTGTGTGTGAAACCCTATGTGATTTGGGATCTAAGCTCCAGCGCTCCAGAAGTGCCCTTGTTATCTTCAGAGATTCCCAAATGGAAATAATGCTCATGAGAAGGATGGATGGTGGAATAAAGAGCGGTATCCTAGTCTTCTAGTTCCACTTGCTTTCCTTCCATTATGCTGTTCTGCTTGAGTTTCATAATTCATTTTTCCTTTGAAGATATCTGAGAATGAGGTTGACTTATTGAGAGAACTTAACAGGGTATTTTTATGATTGTTGTAATTCTAACCATAGAAGGTGGAGTGCTAGGATCTGGACCTTGAGGGCTTTCAAATCCATGACATTCACTGCCCAGGAAACTGCCTCTACTGCTGAATCTGACCTGTCCTATTGAAACTGCAGCCCAACAGATAAGGTAGTGCTGAGGGAGTTCTGGGCTCAATTCTCTGTTTCCAGCACTATTTACTCTTTGGTAAAAATCTCTGTCCATGAGGCAGACATGTCACTGTGTACCTTAGTCTTTAGAGACCTGTATATCTCCTGTCTTTTGGTGAAGACTCTATCTAGTAGGTCTATATTTTTGTCTTCCAGCTGTCTTTTCAAGAGCAGTTACGATGAGGTGTAACTCTGCTTCTGTACACCAGACTGAACCTGAAAGCATTTAGGTCCCTTCACACTTTCCTTCTGCATCCTAATGGGTTACAGAGGCATCCAGAGGCCATAGCTTCTTGAGTTAGACTGAGCTTATAGGTCCCAAAAAAACAGGTAGGCATTGAGGGAACTTTGACATCAAGAGGACAGACATGGAGTGAATACCATTTGATCAGTGTTTTTATGTCACACTGTTCCTGAATCTTTTGGGTGTTGTTGAGATGCTGTTTAGTTTTTTCTTACATGTCAATTCCTGTTTAGTAGCTCAAACCAAAGCAGAAACTGAATAGCCAGAAGAAAATATTTTTGAGGAGTGAAACATTGTCAAAACAATCTTTTTCTTAATTGAAATAGATTTAAAAGTGCAATTACTGGTAATTTCTCAGCTTACCTTATTTCCTCATCCTTGTTCTTTGCACTGGACAGACTCATTCTGAAATTACAGACCGGCTACAATACACAAAAAAATTCCTAATAAATTTCAGTCTTGTTTTAGATATTGCCACTGTGCTGGAACTGCTCTTTTGAGGGTTTGTAATGAGGATCTGTTGCTTCAAGCTAACTGAGAAGCTCCTTCTTTCATTGTCTTGATTTATCAGCAGCCTTTGATACTGTTGACCATCGGGTCCTATTACATTGCCTTCAGCACCTCCTGGGTTTTTCAGGCTCCACACCAGCCTGTTTCACATCTTATTTAATAGAGCACTGTCTCTACGGTTATATACTGCAGTTCTCTCGTCATACTGTTGCCTAAAGCTGTGTTGTGCAATTGGATTTTGATGGTGCAATTTGCCATGACAGCATTGCAGTATAGTAAAATTCTCACTTTTGTTTGTTAATTTTTTATATCTAACATACACACCAGGTGTACAGGGGTGATAATTGTTTGAGAAATTATGCAGCTGTTTGTTTATGGATCTGTATGATAATGTGATCCCTAACAATAACTGACACTTGTATGTAACTGATTTTGGTTCTAAGAACATATGGTGTTAAACTAGCAGGCTTTGTGTTGAGAAAGTTATTTTAAAACAGTTTAAAAAGGTGGATTATATTACTAAATGTATTTTTTCCTTCTCATTACCATTCATTGATGGAAAGGTGTTCTTCCTGTTAACAAGCAGTGCCTGTTATATACAGCCTTTTTACTATTTCCATTATTCATTGATATTAATGTGGAGCCAGTAACTTGGCAATGGAGCTCAGACATCAGAAATGTAAATGTGGAAAATGTCCCAGCGTAAAAGTTTATTCTCTGGCTCTGCTCCTTACATCCATAGGTCAGAGACACTCATCTTTCTATTTTGGATCTTCTGCCACTTATCGATTTCATAGCATCCTGTGCTGCAGAGCTTTAGCAGATGTGGTGTCAGCATCCCTTCAGACCTGACTGAAAGAAGCCCCCTGCATGTGGGTGTGCATGGGACCGGCTTTAAAGCTATCTGAAAGTTATGAATCAGATTTGATGTATTTGCTGGGAAACTGCCTGAGCATCATTGCCAAGAAAGAACACTGAATGCTTTTACAGTTTCGTATCTCTTGAGCTTCTAAGTTATGTATTCCCCATTCTGGTAATTCTAGACCCTTACAGTGCTAGGAATGTGAATCTGATATTTGTATCCAAAAATTCAAAATTACATCAGTCTACACTAGGTACACTAGTACTTACAGCAGAAAGCAGTTGTGGTTTAACCCCAGCTGGCAGCTACGATCACGCAGCCACTTGCTCACTCCCCCTAGTTGAGACTGGGGAGAGAATCAGAAGAGTAAAAGTGAGTAAAAACTCATGGGTTGAGATAAAGACAGTGTAATAGGTAGAGCAAAAGCCATTCATGCAAGCAAAGCCCAACACGAAATTCATTCATTGCTTCCGATCAGCAGACAGGTGTTCAGTCACCTCCAGGAAAGCAGGTCTCCGTCAGGAGTAACAGTTACTTGGGAAGACAAGCACCTAACTCTGAACGTCCCCCTTTCCTTCCACCCCAGCTTCATATGCGGAGCATAACGCCACACCCTGGAACATCCCTTTGGTCAGTTGGGGTCAGATGCCCAGCTGTGTCCCCTTCAAACCTCTTGCACCCTGCCCAGCCAACTTGCCGATGGGGTGGTGTGAGGAGCAGAAGTGTTCTTGATTCCTTAGTAACAATCAAAAGCACCAGTGAACTATCACACTGTTCCCATCCCAAACCCAAAACATAGCACTACACCAGCTGCTAATAAGACAGTTAACTCTATCTGAACTGAAACCGCAACAGTAGTGATGAGATTAAAAGGCTATGGGTTGTTTTTTTTTGTTAGAACAAGCCCAATTAAAATATTTCCAATGAAAAGCCTACAGCCCATTTCTCAATTCCACCTTAAGTCCACAGAGCAGAAAACAGAGCTTCCTTTCTGGTTCCTCAGGTTCAGCTAGGTTAACCCAGAAGCTGCAATGTTTGCTTGTTGCAAATTGGATGAGATTTTTAGTTTTGTGGGATCCTTCTGATAGCAGCCTGACCTTCAGCATACTAGGACATTATCTGCATCAGATTTTTTTCCATATTAGAGATGGGCTTACAGGATGAAATTCAGTGAGATTTGTTAAGGTATTTAGCTCCAGTGTTTTGGTTCAGCCTCATTTCTGCTGCATTATACTTCGCACTTTCCATTAGGCGAAGTGTAATTTAAAAATGCAGGAAGAAGACCCCTTTTGAAAGTACGTGCTATCATCTGTGCATGGTCCTCACTTCAAAATGGAGCAAAGTAAAGCAATGTGGAATCCATTCATTAAATGACACATTAAGCAGCCAGAGCCTTTTTTTCTATATTGCCTGCAATAAAATATATTCAAAGCACTTCATATTTCATTAAAATTATCAGTGAAATGATTTTCATCTAATGTTATTTCTGCTTTTAATAAAAAGGCCCTGCAAAACGAATAACTGAACATTTTTCCTTCCTTTCTTTCTCTTTCTACAATTATGATATTGAAAATATCCCACAAGTGAGGGAATGACCCATAAATTGAGTTATGAAGGTCATGTTCTATGAAGAGCAGATATTTTCCATATATCTTTAAGGGCACAATTGGGCATAAACTATTTTAGTTCACAGTGAATCTTCAAACTATGCCTTGAGCATGATATAAGACTGTTTACAATAGCCCATATCAATTTTGAAGTGTATATTTCAAATACCTCTACATGCTTGATCGTTGTTCTTTTTGTAGGCACTATCACCATATTAACACGGTAACAATAGGTTTTGCCTAAATTGTCAAGTTTAAAGCAGTTTTGAAAGCTTTATTTGGAAGTCAGAGCTGTGACAATTAGATTATTTCACTGTGATGCTGTTCATTGTTTACTGATTAGAGAGACACTTTGAAATCAGAGAAATTATTAAATCTGAAATGGTCATTTAGAAAAAGACGACTTCATAGACAGAATAATTTTGTTTCTTTTGATCTTAAGTTTATTGTGAACATAGATAAATATAACCTTTGCTGCAGGTATCTCAGATTGCTGCCAGATACCTTGGAAAGCATGAAAGTGGGAGTGCAGCTCACCCAGAAGTTACAAAGAAGAGTGCATCCTTTAGTGTGTGGAAATAGTCTGTGTTTATAGAAGTAACGATAATTTATAGAACCATGTTTAAAATAATTATACGATTGATAAAAATAATAGTTTCCATTTAAGCAGTTAAGAGATGTTAAAAGAGAGGTACATTGGAAATTCCTTAGCTTTCAATAAGGTAGGTAGTCAACATTTTCTCTTAATTTGGAATGTTAATATAATAGGAACAGGTCATGTCACTGAATGGAAGTTATGAGAAACTGTTTGCCCTGAAGCAGAGCAATGGGGATTAATATAAAGCACATTGGGTTTATCACATAATAATGTCCTATTTTTTAGCAGCTTTAATATGAGCTGTAATTATAAGTATCCCATTTGCAGAATTAGGAAAGAATACTGAGATAAAGAGAGAAAAAAAGATAAATTTGGGTCAAGAAGTTAAAAAATAAGAAGCAAAGAACAGGCAATTATTTCTTGGCACCATGATTTGGAAAGTCACAGTCATACTCCTTTCGAGAATCCTGTGAAGACAGACAGACAGTGAAATACAAAGCTGAAGCAGCACAAAGGAATTCATGTACAGAAGGAAGTAATACTATCAGATAAGTTATTTTGTTGGATACTTCGTTTGATGACCAGAAACTAAATGTTAGGTCTTTAATGGTCTTCCTGATCTAAAAGGTGATCCTCTCCATGTGTTAGGATTTAGAGCAGCAGCGCTTCAGGGGTTGTGAGGCTGTTGAGCCTCACACTTTAGTTACCCAGCTTGTTCTGTTTGAATATTGTTTATCAGATTTCTTACATACCACCTTAATTCCTTTCTCTTAGATCAGCCTGCTTAGCTTCTGCACCTCACATGCTGCAGGTGTCCCCTTAGAGATACCAAGGCTCTGGCCTCATCAGTACCCTGCCGAGACCTTTATCAGTTGCAGGCAGAGAGTTTTCTGATTGGATTAAAGATTGATTATACACTAATCACACCATCTAGACAGGCAGACAGGCAGCTTGTGGTCAATGGGATCTTGTAATCAGCGCTGGGATAATAACATGCATGCAGCTGGGATTGTTGAACAGCAGGTTTCGACGCACAACCTCCATACTCTGAAAAAGACCATTTACATCTTAGACATCTTTGAGAAGAAACGGATAGTCAATTTGCCAGCGGGAACATTAGTTGAAAGTATTTCCCAAAGCATTAAGGCTGCTATTCTAATGGTGGTAAGTGCCTTCGTTTCCAAAAGCTATCTGCAAAGGTCTCCGCAAAAGGTCCACAAAAATAGCTGCAGCCCACTGACTGCACTTTTGAAACAGCCTTGGAGATATTAAAAATTTGCCAGTTTCCACCTATATCAGCTAAACACTACAATGAAGTTTTACTTAGCTTGGTTCAATTCAATTTTCAGTTTTTAAAACAGCAAATCTCCTTGAGGTGAATTTGCCCCTGATGCCTCAGCCTATTGTGGAATGCAGCCCTTGCGTAAGTGTACAGGTGAGATAAACAGAAGAGCAGAATATACTGCCTCTGCACTTGATTTAACTAGATATATGGTCATATGCCTCTGAAAAAGAAATCACCACACACACAAACACTTCTCTCCATAGAACAGATGGTTCTGCAGCTGAGAAAGTGTCTTCCCAGCTTCCTGTTTGAGTATTTGTGGGGAACAATGATGGATGGGCAGCCCTTGGAATTGCCAATTTACAGCATTAAAATGAGAGGTCTAAATGTGTTTTGACATTACTGATTGTTATTTTTTGCTCAGTTGTTCTGTTTTGGAGGATCAAGACTTCCTTACTTTTTAGGGGTCTGGATGGGAAGGAATCACCTAATTTTCTCTCTGTGCCTCTCGGGATTTTTCACAGGACAGATATTCAACGAGTACAAGAATTAGGAGCTTTTGGAGAAGACTGTTCTGCTCACATATTATTTTGCAAATATATTGGTTAAAAAAAAAAACAACGCTTCGGGAAAACCTTTTGTTGTTGGGGTATTTTTTGTTTATAGAAAATGTACCTTCAGGTAGGATTCTGGATTCTGGCAGCTGCAATCAATGCATAGGCTCAAACTTAAGAGGGTTTTAGGATTTTTGGTCAGTAAACAGTAATAGGGCACATGGGCAACTGCTTGGCATTTCTTGAGATGTTTTTCTTTCAACTACTGTGTATTAAATAGAACCATGCTTCAAATTACATGTATTATTTGAAAACCCTGGCTAGAACTGCTAGGATTTGCCTCTGCTTCAAAGCCAAATACAACTGCATGTAGAAAAAGCTATAACAATCTATAGCATGGCTTTTTGTTACCTGCATATGTACAAGATTTTTGAAGAAACAGCACAAAAATAAGTTTGGATAGGAGGCTGTGCAGCAACACCAAATACCACTATAATATAGTGGGATACCAAATGTGTGAGAACATTCACATTTTCAGCATGGAGCAATAAAATATATTTCAGCATTTCTTTTAACTTGTAAACATGTGCAGACAACGATTATCTTGTGCTCTCAGTTTGCAAGCTATAATTACAATACCTGCAAAAAGGCAACAGTGAATAGAATCCTAATCACGGAGGGTATCTAGAAGAGATTCAAGCAATATTTATTTCATTTTTAAAATTGAGCACTTCCTTGAAAACTTAAAGTACAAATAAAATTCAGAGCTAAGGGATACTGTTTTCAATTTCTCATTATTGAATATAAAGTGTTTTTACATTTGTCATAAAGCTTTAACATTTCATCAAATTCACTTAATTTCCTTGATTTTGTTTTTTCTAGTCAGTAAATTGTGAAGCTTTTACTAAAGTTAAAAAAAACCAAATAAACAAGCAAAAAAACCACCACCAAAACCCACTCAAAAAAACCCCTGTGTTGACTTATATGATTTTTTTGAGTAAAAATTGTGGATCTCAGGCTCTGAAAACAGATTTTGCCACAGTCAGGTTTTTTTTACTACAGGAAGATTGCATGCAGTACCATCATAACTATTATTTCATGTAGACTTAGGATTTTACTTTCTCTAGGTAATGATGGGCTAATCATCCCAGGGTTTGGAAATCTTAAAAAAAAAAAACAACAAAACCAAACCAAACAAAAAAACACCTAATAACCCTAACTGTTAATATATACATGTGAACACTGACTGCAAAATTTCCCATTTTCTATTAATCAGATTGGTTCATGTTCCTTCCCAAAATGGGAGGGAAGACTGACCTTATGAAATGTAAAATTAGCTTTGCCCAGCTGTCTGTAAGGAATGTACAGGTGTTTTCAAAAGAGAATACGACTTCCATTGGGACCAAAGGCAAGTGACATCTCCTGCTCCCACACGACTAGGGCTTCCTTTCCCAGGACCAAAGAGGTAGAAGGCAGAGAGGAAAACAAGGAGACATCAGAACACCAGGAGGCTTCCTGAAGGGGATGGCAGCAAAACCTAGAAGTTGAGCACATGCTCCTCTTTCAAGAATGATGGCATTCTTGATGATGGCAACAGAGGAATAATGAGAAACCGGGACATTAAAACTATGCTGAAGTACTTAACACCGTGCTTGGTTATCACATAGGAGTGAAAGCATCTAAGAAGAACATCTGAAAATGCAAAAGCTTGTGATTTCATTTATTATTTTTATTTTTGCTTTTGGAAAGAAAGAATTTCTTCACAGTGGTTTTAAATCTTGAAGTAACCTGCAAAGTTAAAAGAGGTCATACATACATGCCCATGTTTGCCCAGGTCGCTCATAATAATATTACGTTTTAATCAATCCCATTAGGCAATTTCAAAATATCTAATGAAAGTCTATATAGAACATTTCCATTAAAATCTCATCTCTTGAACAGGAACATCTCTGATGGAAATCTACATAAAATTCCTTTACACGGGCAAGGTAATGATTTAAAACACGAACTGTCTATTTACCCTCATTTAACTACAGGCTGCCATAAAGTAATTCATATTTAGCACTTTAACTCAAGTTCAGGGGAAAAGGGAAAGTTGGAAGTCAGCATAAGATATGAATATATGTGATAAAAATTCTGTAGCAATGATCATTGTCTTCTAATAGAGTCATTGAAGGTTAAGGTAAAGGTTGTCAAAAAGAGAAAAGTTCCCCATCATTTAACGTTCTTCTGATGAAATGACAAAGTAATAATTTCACTCAGGGTTGTGAAATTGGTACAAAGTTGGAGAATGAAATGATATGGGAGACGTTGTTGAAAAGAATAAAATACCTGTTTCACTGCTAAAGATGGAAGAGCAGAGACTTTCAACTCGATGGATGATAGGAGTGATGTAGGCTCTAAGCATAAACCCAGCAAGGAATAAAGTTGAAGCCAAGAAGGCTGTACGCTAGCAAGTACTGAAAAATCACGTGAAATGCTTCAAGTGATACTGGAAGCTGGACAGGACAAGTGAGTGAGCAAAGACCTCCATCAAATTTAAGTGGGAAAAGTCTGGGTAGGGAAAGGCAGTATCTGCAAAAGGAAAAAAAAAGGGAGTTTCAAGGCCGCAGTGAGGTTTGCATCTACGGTGATATCCTACAAAGCAAAGCCATATTATCTACAGATTTCAATTTGAAGTGGACTAACTGAATAAAACTCTGGATGCGCTTCTGTTAAAAATGTAGATCATACTCTGCTCTCAGATTAATACCTCTATATAGCATGGTACGCTGAGTAAAATTAAAGTTCCTAAGTAAATACAAGGGTAAATAATTTATAGTTCCATTTGCTTTTTTAATATTTGAACGCTGTTTCCCTAAGCAAATCACCAATGGACTTGCCTTGTTTAATCAAAGAAATTGCTAGCTTGTACATCTTGTGAGGAGTTTATAAATGTTTTTGTTCCTTGGGAAAAAAGAGGAAAAAAAAGCGAGTCCAGTTGCAGGGCCGTTGTACGTCTTATTTCAGACAGTTAATGTTGTTTGATACCTCCCCACAGACCTCGCACAAGAATAGTGTTTGCTCCAAGGGAGGCTAAGCCCAAGTGGGACAAGGTCTCTTATTACTCTTAAGGAGAACTTTCACTGGAAACAGAGTGCTTGTGGTAGCTAGTATAGAAAAAGAAATAGCAAGATGCTGTTTTAGAACAAAATCAAAACATATTGTACAGTAAAGAAAGAGTAATGCCGTAGGGATTTTTTGCTCAGTAGAACTGCTGGGAGTGTTGCAGACAAGAGGATCTAGTATATGGATTTGCTGCTTAGTATATTTGTTTGTTGGTTTGTTTTTAAGCTGAAAAATCTATTTACATCCCTTAAGTCTTCAAAGAAAACCTTTCCTCCAGAATTGTTTTAGAGGATGCCAGAAACGGAGCGCTATAGCATAGTACAGGGATTACAGAAGTCAAATAAATTTCTTTCCAGTCTCTAAACATAAATTACATTAACTTTCTATGCTTCCATTTTTTCTCCTGTTTTTATTAAATGTAGCTCTGTGTTTCATGTGGTAATCCCAGCTGTTGTGTAATGAAGGCATCTGAGGTACCAGCTCTCTAGTGAGGATGGTCTCGGTGGTGGTGAGCTGCTAGGTTATGAAAGACTTCTCTTGACTATAATACCAAACCTAACAGGTTTTTGTTGGGTAAAGTCCATTCCTACACTAGATAAACAACTGTGAGGAAAAGGTAGTTTATTTTATAGTTTAGTGATAAAATGGAGACAAGTTTATTTCGTTTACTTAAACAAAAAACTGTTTACTTCAGAAGTGTTCAATATTATCATTTTCAAGATTATCGTACTGCATTTCGAAATGGGAATAGGAGTAAAGCTAGATAATGAGGTTTTGTTTAAATAGTAAGAAGGTAGTTCCCTAATACAGCCTGGTATGATTATAACATGAGAATCCACAATGGCCATCAATAAAGATGTGGGACAACTAAATGCAATAAAAAAATTTCATTATAGAGACCCGGAAAATGACGTATGTAGTGCTTATTGGTATTGGATCACTATGCTTACCCAGCAAACATAGCTGACAAATTAATCTAGGCTGTTTTGTTTTGTTTTGTTTTTTGAAAAGCAGTTATGACACTTAATTATGCACTGTTTCCTCACTTCAGCACTGTCATAAATATTGCTACTTGTCCTCCAGGATGGCATGGTTGTGCATTGCTAAGCAATTTCTTGACATTAATGGAAAGAATCTAAATAAATATATAGGTTGCATGGAAATATATGCATATGCAATCATGCAGCCAATGACAGTCCTTCTTATCAACAGTATCTTGAGATCGTTGCTCTGTGTTTTATTGAAAGACCCAGCCTCTGCTAATTTAGCATCCCATGCCACAGTTACTCACATTTCCTAGTACAGTTTTGTACAAAGGAACCACACTGAAGTCAGAAAGGTTTCACTGAGTAAATATTAAAGCACTGCGATCTTGCAGAACTATTGTATCTGTTTCTGTGGAAGAAAATGCTTTGGCCTTTGTAATTTAAGAACAAGGATTTCTGCAAAGGCATATGATTGTGGGTATATGCAGATAATGTTATTCATGTCTGTTGCCAAGTGCGATTCAGGTGATGATCCTATATAACATGCAATAAGTTTTTGCCTGTTCAGTCCATGTTAGGTTCAGGTAACAGTTCAATCCTCATCAGTTCCTGACAAAGCCTGGTCCCTTCACGTACCTTTTGAGTGCTCAGAAGCAGGGATGGAATGAAACTCTGACTCCACTTCCGTGCACAGGGTACATACGGGAGAGCCACAGGGCTCAAATTAAGTACTTGTATAAATTCCCATGTCTGCTATAGGAATTCCCCTTTCTGTTTCCCTTAAGATATGAGCAGTAGCTCAGCAGTAAATAGTGCTGCACATATGACCCTAATCTAATCAAATGCTTGGGGAAGTAAATTGCCTTCAGTAGACTTTGACTCGGGATGGTGCTTTTGTTGTATATGAGCTATCTTGGGCTCCAGAACTGATTTTGCTTAAAAATCTCAATATATTAAGTCTCTCATCTAGTTCCTTCCTCTCTGACACAGACCTGTAATGTTGAGGTATTAGCCTGCAGAAAAGGCGCACTGACTGCTTTTCCTCCAATGAAAGTTTTGCCCTTTGAAATATAAATGGTTGCATTTTATACTTTATATCATATTATGGGATCTGGACCTGACGTGTGATGCTTCATAGCCCCTTCCCTGTATTGAATCACTGCTAATACTTCATTCTTTCTTGTCGTGGTTTAGGCTGTGTGGCCAATGACAACAGATGCTCTCCCCCACCCCTCACTCCAAAGAGAGGAAGAATAGAGAGAAAGGGATTTGAGAGTTTAATGAACTATTAATAATAAAATAATAAGGAAATAA
>JAOXNO010000013.1:11543692-11591794 GCA_028565335.1 Limnodromus scolopaceus | reverse complement strand
GCCCCTTTGATCCCTCAGCTTTTATACTGAGCATGGCAGATGGGATGGAATACCCTAGTGGTCAGTTTGGGTCACCTCACTGTCCACACCTCCTCACAGGTGCAACCCCTCCATGAGGTAAACAACCATTTCAGCTGACCCTGGTGCCACAGCAACAGCTATGGGCAAGAACCTCTCTCACTGAACAGAAAGTTGGCTCTGCTCCACCCCAAACCAGAACATTTCTATATCAGAAAACATAAATTTTTCACAATAGAGCTACATGATCCCATCTCCAAATAGTGAGCTGATTACAGAAGTCTTAAAACTGCACACTAAGAAGCCTTCAGAGTTGTGCAACTCTGAAAAAAACACAGAAAACTCATGGGGGGCTGTGAGTGGAATTAACAAAGAAAGTGATTCCCTAAGTTATGGTGTTCTTTGACCACTGAATTAATTAATCTTTTTCAAATGGGTGAATTTTCTCTTTAGTGGAAAATTGCATGGCCTGGAAATAAGAATAATTTCTACTAAAATAATGGACATCTGTATGTCAGAAAAAACACAAGCCAGTCTGTAATCTTGAAGACTGGCAAGGTCACTTAAATGCACTTAATTTGATTTTAGCTATCTCAGACTCCAATGAATTGTTCCCTAATAGGAATGGATTTTATAAACAATCCAATACATAGGGTCTGTAATGTTACCTTAAAAAGCAAGACAATCTGAACCAACCCTTTCCTTAGACAAACTTGGATATGGTACTTTAAAATCAGAATCTAGCCTTTATCTTTCCTGCCATACCGTATATTGTCTCTACTTAAAATGGGTTCGAAAGGCCCATACAGAAATAAGACTGTAAGCAGCAGAACAAATTATATTGGATTGGTTGCTTTAATGAAAAGGTGTTTCAACAACAAGCATTCAATAGTATCATCTTCAATTGAATGTATGAATAGGTATTTAACAAGATAATCACATTTTTATTAAAGAATAAAAGTAGTTTTATAATACAGGCATCTAACTTTTTCTTCTCTGTGATAATTGTAAATGAAGAATCTATAATAATCATCAATAAAGACTCAAAAAAAATTAAACGCAGTGGTGGAATTTCAATATAGGAGCCCACCGTGTGACACAGGTAATCCTTATTGGTTTTGAAGCATTGTGCAAACTTATCAAACATAGTAAAAATTTGATTTCCTGTGGGTCTGTGACTCATGGTCACAAATACACTCTGCTGTGTAATAAAGGGCTCGTATTGCTGCCTTTCCCTTGTGAGCACAGTAGTAAGGTCTTTGATCTGTGGTGGTCACCTTTTTCCATGAAATATGTAGGTATAGAATATCATAGAAAGTTCTGCCCATTAGCTTTGGCTGAAGCTGGCCAAAGAATCCCAGAAGCTTTAAAGGTGGCAGTTAGAGGAGTAAATACCTACATAATTCTCAGGAAACTGGGTGGAAGAAATGACTGCCCAAAATAGACTGGGTCATACACGAACGAGATGAAGCTTGTGCCAGTGTCAATTACTACATAAATTTAGTGATATGATTCACACTGACACATTTTATATTTGTACTGGTGATTTTCACTGACATTTAACTCAAATGTGTAGCTCCATAGAGGCAAAAAAAAAACTGAGCGTGAAGAATAGTGAAATCCAGATTATTTTTTAATACCGGGTGATAAGTCAGAACTACTTATTTTACTGTTAAGGATTTGGCATGATCAAATTCTATGTGATAAATCTATCTCCCAGACAAAATCCTCACTGGGCCAAATGCCTCTTTGCTTTGAACTCACAGTTTTATTTATGGCTATAATTTGATCAATGTTTTGAATAGGAGGCTTTATACAGTACGTCTGTTATGCCAAAAAATAGAACATGATTTTCACTGTGTGATGCATGTGAGGAGCTAACATCAAATGCTGTCATCTATTATACAAATGCAGCTCTACTCACTGAAATGCGTATGTATAAATTTAGTGTGTAGTTTCATTTTATATCTGAGGTATACTGTTGCCAAAAGGGGCTGCTCCACTCCCTACTAATCACACAGTTTTCTTGTCCTTGCATTGGATACAGTAATTAGAAGACTGCAGGATGGAAATGAAATATATGCATTGTGGGTTACTTTTCTGTCACATAAGCCAGTCAGCCTACATCGAACTAAATGTTGTTTTCTGGCTTTCTGGCAGGACTTCTCAGTACTTAGATGAAAGTAACATGTAACTGGCAGGTAGAAATTAAGAATTTATTCTTTCTGGTCTTTTTTGGGGGAGACAAAAGAAAGGGAAGGATGAAATGGGGCACACAGCTTCATAAACTGCCCATACATAAGATAATTATAGTTCCTATGGCTGAACTGTGAGGTATTTTCAGCTTGTCCTATCAGATCTTTATGGCTTCGTAGAATGTATCTATCTTGGTGTGCCTCTCTTCATCATGGTGAAAGGCCCATCATGGCAGGTCTGAGGATGTGGCTGGATTGATACATAAGCAAAGTGAGCAAATGCTTAGGGCAGCAACTCTTGGGACAAAGTGATAAACTATAGCTTCAAAGACAGAATTTCCCAGAGATCTTTTTAAGGTATTCTGACCTCCACAAGTTTTAATGAGAATCAGGAATTATAATCCAAAACAATCATGTGTTGTTGAGTTTTAAATAAGTGTAGAAGTACCTGCATGGTGATACATCAAAACAAATAAAATTCTCTATACAGATTTTTTTCTTTTCTTTCTCCTAGAATTCAAAGGCAGTTTGTATATTATTCACCTTTATAACTGAGAGGGAAGCAGTGATGAAATGTAATGTTGTCCCAGGATCCATCCAAGACTCAGGCCAGTGGGAGCAGGACTGAGAATGTGCTGCTGTGCGTCTGCCCATTTCTGATATTCTTCTTCTAAGCATCTTTATTGATGAATATATAGAAAGATTTGGAGGGAATCCACAGTAAAGAGCCCTTGAAAAGAGGATGATGCTGGGAACTAAGTGTTGATATGAACATGCACAACAACAAATGAGGTAAAAGGCAGAAGGGAAGTTTAGAAGGAACCAGCAGGGATATTGTACCCCTGGCTACACAGGGCTCCCTGGGAGCATCTGGGGATCCTGTGGTGCCACCCAACAGAGTTATACAAAGAGGTATGATATTATTGAGGACCAGAATTAGATGGAATCTTCTCCATTAAGTTCCCTCCTCACAGCTACAGTCAGAAGGAGATAAAAGAGAGTAGTCCTTTGATTTTGTGGAAGAATCGGTAAGCAGAAAGATGCAGAAAAAAGTTAAGCCAAAATATCAGAATATCCAGAGGAGATGGAAGAGAGTTGCAGTCCAATGCAGAGAACATAAGCAAGCAGATTTTCCCCTGCTACAAAATGGACCAGAAAAGTGAAACAAATTACCACCGATCCATGCAAAAATTTTCCAGTGGAAAACTGTGAAATTAAAATGGAATAAAATCTACCTAAGGAGGACTTTTGGGGCCTTTTTGGTGATAAGATGCCTTGCTTTTTGGTGTTTAGATGGATCACAAAGCTGTACAAATCAAGAGTGTTGAGGATGCATTCAAAATGCAGTCTGGAGATACCTAGCTGGACAATGTTTCTCTTTCTCCAATGATTGCTGGTGTGACCTTATGAAATCACTTGAGAGTGATCTCTGCTGGAGTAGGAACCAGGAGCAGATGAACGTTTCTCTTCCTCAGAAGAGAATCACCTGCCAGTCATTGTCAGAAACAGCATGTAGAGATGTATTTTTCAGGTGACATACTATGACAGATCCTCTGTTAAGCAAGAGAAAAACTCAGAGTGTATCTGATTACTTGCCTCCTGGGCTACTCGTATCACAGCACAAATCATGGGAACATCCAAAGTGCATTACAGCTTTCTAAATACAAGTTAAGTAAAACAGTCACAGTGTTGCTACATCTCCTACTAAAAGTAAGCCTTGGGTTAAAACTTTTGTTCCTGACAAGTTCTCATTTTCTGACATTTGATAGAAAGTGCAGTATGTGATGATGCTTATTTCTTTTTTAAGACAGCTCTGTTACAGAGACTTGAGTGGTTGAAGTTGCAAATCCCCAAGGAAATAAGTCGGGAGAATGTCAAGTGAACACAGGCAAAGCCACATGTGTAGGCTGCCACTAGTTTAGGCTTGATTCACCAATGAAACTTATCAGAAGTAACCTGTTTATAGACATAGAAATATTTAAGTCTCCAACAAAGCACAATTACACCGGTCAGTAAAAGCAGATTTTCACTCTTTGAGACATTATCTGAATGTAGCAAACAATTTCTTTAACTTCAAATGAAACTATTTGTAAATAGATTGATGATAAAAAAACTGTAATTGCCTTACTGTTATAAAATTCCTCATTGGCTTACTTAGCAATAATTTCCATAGACATTTCAACAATGGACTGTGTCCCTGTTGAACCCTAGAGCAGATGACCTTGAAGTGCAAACTGTCAATGACACCAAGTAAAACTTTTTTTTTCTTATGATTGTGAATTACTGTAATGATTTGAGAATGAGAACAAACCTTTTGAAATTCACTGATATCGCAATAATGAGGATCTGTACTCTTCATCTTGCATGTAAAATAAACATGCTATTCTAGTTTTTTCTCCAATTTTAAAAGCAACTTTCTATACAAAGGCATTTTCTGTGGCCTTTTTCATTTCCTTTTCAGTATTTCACCTGTAATTTCTAAAGGAAGATTACTTATAAAATGAATCTCCTTTAAATAAAGCGACACCTTTTGTTTGCCATGCAGTGAATTTAGACCCTATATGCATACACATTGCTAAGCATGTGTTGTGAAAAGAGCCCTCAGCAGTGTACTAGTTTCCCAGGACTTGTCAGCTGTGTGATACACCATCACACTCTATGAAAAACAGTTGTATAATTTTGTTCAGAAAAAGTCTTCAGGGATATTTCACATAAAGGGATTTTATTCACTGACTATGATATGAGTCAAAATCTCTTAGACTTGTTACCATAGCTATTCTTGACTGCTACTGCTGGTATTTTCTATACATATAAAATGTACTTTCCTTCAGAATTCAGGGATGAATTCTTCTAAAAAGCTTCAATAAATGATAGAAATACATTTCCTGCCTTTACATATAATTATGTAAAATAAGGATCTTCAATTTTAAACTAATCATGCTCTTCATTCTATCACAGAAAATATGCTTAAGAAAGGGTAGATGATAGCATCAGTTGGAGTACTGCCACATAACTAAGGATAAAAATTGGGGTTTCAAAAGATGTCTATCATTTATTGAAAAAGCAGGGATGTACAGAGACTCAGTCTATTAAAAAATTCTGTAGATAGTGTTATTCTATGCTTGTAGCAAACTCAAGTTTTTGCTGCCACTCCCACATCCATAAACCACAGGCGAGCAGGGATATGGAGAGATTTCACTGATCAGCGGGTAAAAGGAAGCAGCACTGCCCAGAGAGCTTACAGCTTCCCAAACAGTTTGCAATGGAAGTTGTTCCATCGAGTATTGCTTATCGAGGGCTTAGAATGAGTAGATAGCAGGGTAAAATACCTGCAGTACGAACAAGAGAGAAAACTTAAGCATTAAAAGAGAGTTTGAATTTAATTTGTGCAAGAGTGTAAGTGGGTTAGAAAAGCATGCATGTTACAGCAAATGCAAGAATCCATTAAGACAGCTAATATTGTCCCTAAGGTTCCCACTGCAGAGATTCAGCCTGAAAGGTTATGGTGCTTATTGTTCAACAAATCTCTGAAGGATCTTCCCCAGGTACTAAGTATAAGCAAACATTACTGTAAATGTATGTTTGAGAATGAGTGCTAATGACTCTCTCCTGATCTCTACCAATGTCTTCACTGAAACACAAAAATCATCCATTATGTAAATGAGATAGCCAACAGTTAGGCAAGAAGATTTGTTTTTCATTTAATGTTATAGAAATATTTCCTGTGGCTTAAATCATAGCAGTTCTCTCTCTTTAAATAAAAAATGTGGAGAGGAAAAAAGAAAAAGTCCTTGATGGAAAATGTGCTGGTGCAACTGTTAAAAGGCGAGTAGGGGCAAGTGTTTAATGAAGCTACAGGAAAAGCTGATATTGTATGGCTAAAGGAGAAATTTTGTCTTTGGTGGAGCTGCTGTTTTGACTGCTCTGCTCATGTAAGAGAAATTTGTTCATGGTGTGAGCCTCTGGCAGCTGAGACTTTTGTAACCCAGCCAGGTGCGCTGCCTTTTGCACTGTTTTGAGCGTTAAAGTGAGCTCTCCACCATTAAACTCATTCCTTTGCCCATCTTCCCCTGTATTCCTGACCTATCCAATAATTTTTTAGCCCTCTGGCCAATTTTAACCAACTTAGAGATAGTGGTTGGAGAAAATTAAGTTCCTACAAGTACTGTGAAAAGCAGTGACAATATGACACTTCTATGAAATTGCTGCCACACACTTCTGAGAATATCCTGCTTTCTAGAAAGCTTTATCTGATTTCATACTAGACAAAATAATAAAAAAAAACCCAACCCTGTTTCAGACTCAGATTTGTAAATTGCTGAAGAAGATATCTGTACAGATCTCTGTGCTGCTGCGCTGTCTGCTCCTCCTCATATTCTCATGTTAGAGATTGTAATCTCCTTGGCTGGAGCAATGCTGTTAACATAAACAGAACTGGGACCCCAATTTGCTTTGATACAGAATGAAAAACTCCATTACATGAAGGCAGGAAGCAACTCTGAGGCAGCAGCACAAAACCAGCAGCTCTCACGCCCAGTGTAAATAACTCTTTAAAACAAAATATGAGCATCCAACAGTCTGCTTAGTAATGCGACCATTTATTTCCAACTTCATAAAGCAAAAGAAAGCCTGTTAATATCAGCAGCTAATTACAGCGCCTCCTTCTCTCTCCAGACACATAAAAGAAGCTGTGAAGTGCAGAAGGGAGAGACTGCAGCAGTGGCAGATTGAGGGTCTTCTTGTTAAATTAAATCTGGCTGAAGATTGAATGTGTTAGAGTGGACAGCAGTGATAATGGGTACTGTTTCTTTAGTGTGTTTGCGTATAAATTAACTACCTTTAAGTGCTATTTGGACAATAAAGCTTCAGCAGTTTTGCTTCTAGTTCCACATATGGTGCAATAATTACAAGCATAAGTTTATTTACTTCTGGCAGTAAAAGTATGAATAAATGATGTCTCATTGCCGTGTTCATGTTCTCTCTTTGGCCTCTTCTCTCATTCTGCTCTGTCTTGAATCATGTCCTCTGCTCTGGTAGTGCTATGAAACACAGAGTTGGCAGATGCCTTGCTGTGTGACATATTTCCCTTGCACTCAGGTCTTTAAACATTCAGTATACCTATTTTCTGAAAGAAATGTGAAGCTGTGATAGAAAAATAGAGTACCTGTAGTGCTCATGCAATGCAGTGGTGCTGTGTCATGGCCCAGGTTATTTCTAGACGATTTGAAACATTGCTGACTATTACCTCTTTCTTACTTTATCAGGCTTCCCTTTCAAATCATAGTACCTTGCCATCAGTACTGAAACTAATTTGGCTGTGACCCTTATGCTGGGTGGCTAAATTGATTTTCTCTTACTAATTCCTGTTTTCCCTTCCATTACAAAGTACAGCCAGGATTCCCACATGGGTAATGCATCAGAGTTTTTAGACAACCACCTGAAAAACCCTGTATTCTCATGACTTGCAAAAAAGTCATCTAAAAATAACACTATCAAACAGAAGAAAAAGCCACCTAGGAGTAAAATGTAAATAGATTGTGTCTTGCTATTTTTCATAGGAAATTTGGAGAGCTAGTTGAATTTCTGTTTTAGTCCTGCAATGCCTACAATTATGGTTTCAGTTTGTTTATAAGATTCTCACTATTTAAGAAGCACGTTAGGCCAATATTTGCAAATAAATTAATTTTGACTTGAATAGACATAATATAGGAGAAAAGATACTGTAATGCCAGTAAAGTAATAAAGCCATATTTATCTGGAATACTCAGGTGATATAAAAATCAGATGAAGGTATTTCAATTACAGGCAGGGGTTTGGGTTTTGAATTTTTTCTGTGCGCGTATTGCATTTGCTGCTTTTAATTCGGATTTCCTAAGCTCATGGTTTAAAGAAAGGCATGGATATATTTTGACAGCAGCAAAGGCTTGGTTTTCAGACAGCCTTCATATTCACAGCTTTCAGTAAATTTGTTTCCTCTAAAAATCAAATTAAGGTTCCTAAAAATGAGGGTTTGCTCCTAATTTTAGGTGTCCAAGCAGTAGATAATTGCAGCTTAGTGTTGTATTTACATTACATTTCACTGTATAGGATTGCTTGTTCCTCCTCTCCCCATGAACAAATACTTAAAGGCAAAAAGTCCTGACAACTCCCTAGCCCTTGTGTTCAAACACTCTTCGAACCCTGTGTTATACATTTATGAGAAGACTGTATTTTACAGTGTATTAAAAACCCCTTTACATATAGAAACACATTACATGGGCGTTACATGGCCATTGTTCTGGCACCTGCACAAAGACTGTGGAGAGGAAGATGCATGCTTTGCTTTGTTTTCTGCTCTCCATCAAGCCCTGCTGCGACAGCACAGCACTTCGTGGGAAACTGCCCCTCCCAAACTGTGCTGGTGACAATTAAGCCTCTAAATGTAGCCTTGTAGAGCTTCACTTTAGGCCAACAACCTGGCTGCTGACCTGCTGACCCCCTGTGTCATCTCATAACAGTCGTTTCACCTCCCTGGTGTCTCTTCCCTTCTGCCTTCTCAGTTGCCCTTATTTTATGTTTAAGTTCATTGGAGACACAATTCCCTTTTCCTCTTGCTATATAGTCACCTCCTGCTCATTAGGCACTGAGATTCTCCAATGACAAATGGTGGTGGGGGTAGACAGACTTCAATAGGACTTGAATTTGGCCGGTAGGAGCCACGCAGAAAGAAAACTGTCCTGCAATGGAGTTTAATTTAGATTTCCAAGATGAAAGAAGTGGAAAAGACCAAGGCATTTTTTTAGCACAATTAATTTGCCAGTAACCGCTTCCGAGTGGGCTTCGAGCTCCAACAAGCAGCACTTTAAAGGACACTTACTCTTATGAAGACAGTTTTTACACTGCACAACTTGTGAAAGGTGATACTTTAGAATAAAGTAGCATATGATGCATCTTATTCTTTGCAAAATGAACTCGCAGCGAATAGAGATGATTAGCACAAGCACTAACGGTTAGTGGACCTGGTAATCTTGCAGCATCCACTGTTAAATTATTCTCTTTTAGTCCAGTGCTAAATTATTTTCTTTCAGCTTGTTCCACCAAGTGTTCACAACTTCATAATTAGAGATGACGATGCTTGAATATACACAACAAAGGTTGCCTGATCTGAGGGTTTTGCTCAGGTTTGTCAGGACAGAGCTGCCAACTGCAGTCTTCTGCTCAAAGTCTGAACATGAACCCCTGGAAAAGCAGTTTGGTTCAGATTAATTTCTAACTGGTGATATCTAAGACTTCTGATGCTTTTATTTTGTACAGGTAGGTGCATCTAGGAATGTTTGTGAAAGCAAGACAGGGTTTGGATTTGTTTCAAGCAAAGATTCATCAGAAGAGACCTATTTCTAAAATAAAAGCAAAAGTTCCCCTTTTTCTCTCCTCTGGAAGACTTTGTGGGGAAATACAGTCTACCTTACATGACAGTAGCTCAATCCACAGAACCTTACATGGTGTCTTACAGCTTCTGGTTGTTGGATTTCTTTACAGAAAGCAGCCTTGGAGCCTGTGCTGCGCTGCCTCAATGGGGTGGGAGCCTTTTTCCATGCAGGTGGAAATCTTTAAGCCATCAGGGGGTAAATGTGATGCTCCTGACATTTATCCTGTTTGGAGGTTCCTTCAGTTGCACTGTGCATGTTGCATGTGAACAGCAGTGTGCTTTTGCCTTTATTTCCCCAGTGCTTAGGGACAGCTGGCTGGCAGGTCTGTGACTGCTGCCTGGGGTATGGCCAAGGAGAAGGTAGTAGTTCTGGTCAGAGGGACCCAGACCTGCTGGAGGAACAGGCCAACATGACCTCGCCTCATGTGCATATGTACCTGCCAGTACCTAACTGGCACCCACCTGCCTCACTCTCTTTGCTCCTAGAAGCTATGTTAAGGCACATGGAGGACAGGGAGGTGATTAGAGACAGCATGGCTTCACCAAGGGCAAGTCCTGCCTGAATCACACAGTGGCCTTCTATGATGGAGTGACCACATCAGTGGACATCATCTGTCTTGACTTCTGTAAGGCCTTTGACACAGTCCCCCACAACATCTTTCTCTCTAAAGTGGAGAGGGATAGATTTGATGGATGGACTGTTCAGTGGATGAGGAATCGGTTGGATGATTGCATCCAGAGGGTAGTGGTCAATGGTTCAATGTCCAGATGGAGATGGGTGACAAGTGATGTCACTCAGGGGTCCGTATTGGGACAAGTACTGTTCAATATCTTCATCAATGACATAGTGGGATTGAGTACACCCTCAGCAAGCTTGCAGATGACACCAAGCTGAGTGGTGTGACTGACACTCCTGAGGGGCAGGATGCCATCCACGGGGTCCTGGACAAGCTTGAGAAGTGGGCCCACATGAACATCATGAGGTTCAACAAGGCCAAGTGCAAGGTCCTCTGGTCCTGCATCTGGCCTGTGGCAATCCCAAGTACAAATACAGGCTGGGTGGAGAATGGATTAGGAGCAAGGCCAAGTGCAGGGTCATGCACCTGGGTCAGGGTAACCCCCTGTATCAATACAGGCTGGGGGATGAAGGGATTGAGAGCAGCCCCACCTGGTCATACTGGTGGATGAAAAGCCGGACATGAGCCAGCAATGTGCACTCACAGCCCAGAAGGCCAACTGTATCCTGGGCTGTATCAAAAGAAGCGTGGCCAGCAGGTCGAGAGAGGTGATTTTATCCCTCTACTCTGCTCTCAAGAGACCCTACCTGGCATACTGTGTCCAGATCTGAAGCCCTCAGCACAGGAAAGACCTGGACCTGTTGGAGCGAGTCCAGAAGAGGGCCACAGAAATGATCAGAGGGCTAGAGCACCTCTCCTTATGAGGAAAGGTTGAGAGACTTGGGGTTGTTCAGCCTGGAGAAGGGAAGGCTCCAGGGAGTCCTTTTACAGACATTCCAGTACTTAAAGGGGGCCTACAGGAAAGGTGGGGAGAAACTTTTTAGCAGGGCCTGTTGCAATAGAACAAGGACTAATGGATTTAAATTAAAAGAGGGTAGATTTAGACTAGATAAAAGAAAGCAATTTGTTACAATGTGGGTGGTGCAACACTGGCTCAGGATGCTCAGAAAGGTGGTAGATGTCCCATCCCTGAAAACATTCAGAGTCAGGTTGGATGGGGCTCTGAGCAACCTGATCTACTTGAAGACGACCCTGCACATTGCAGGGGGGGGGGGGGTTGGACTAGATGACATTTATAAAGGCCCCTTCTAACCCAAAGTATTCTACGATTCTATGATTTCCTGAAGATGTAAAGACTGTCTACCTGTTCCATCCTGGCACAGAATAACATCACATCAGTGACAGTGACAGTTATCTGAGCCTAAGCCTCTTTGTGTCTTAATTTCTTCCTAGTCAAAATAAGTTTACTGCCAGCTTTATAGCACATTCCATGATTCTTTGATGAAAGATATTTAACCAGCATAAATTATTATTTTATTACTTCTGGCAGATAGAATGTTTAGCAAGTCATTTGATATGTATGCTTTTTCAAAACCTCGTAACTGCATTGGGAATCTTTACATAGAATCTTAATTTATCCCTTTATACTTCAGTTGTTTTTTGAATCTTTCTTTTGAACCACTGAGCGATTTTCAATCTGAAAAGAAAATCTGAGGAACAATATACAATTGTCACACACATCAAGCTTTTAAAAAATTGGTTTTATGCCTTTGATGTAGTCTAGACAAATGAACATATTTCAGAAACGTCACATTTCTTAAGCTACTGGCTGACTGATGAAAGTGCTGCCTAATTTTTAAATAATTAGCTCTTCTAGTTTTTGAGATATGAACATCTGCAAATGAGAACTTTATGTGGCAAGTAAAGTGAACCTCCACATACACCTTCAAAGCAGGAGAGCAGATGCTGCTCACCATCCCCTGCTCTGCAGTTTGGAATGTCTCAGTTAAGCACTGCACTCCTCCATTGACTAGTAAAGACGAGGAAACCACAGGGAATGACAGAGAGAAATTAAATGCTATGTGAACAGGGCTCTTGATACAAATAACTCTCCTTAACAGTGTGAATATACTCATGTGTTTATAATATATATATTTATTTGAGTACAAGTGCATTTTCTATTTCAATGATCTTTTGGCAGCTAGGGATTACTTTTTATCCTTTCCTGTATCATAAGGCTAACAAAACAGTCAATTAAATTAATCCTCTGCAAATTTAAAGTGGATGAGAAATGAACACAGCTATAAGCTGTAGAATTTGCAGCCAGAAGATATTGACAGGGAAACAGGTTAGTGCTGTTTGATAAAGAATTAGACAATTAGCCCAAACTTCAGATGCTCTGTTCACAGAGCTCCTCTGAAGTCAGTGAGGGTAGTCCCAACAATGGTTGCAATTCTTTACAAATCTTTATTTACATGGCAAAATCTCCTATTTATCTTCCCATTGACCCTTCTGCTACAGAAAAGGCTTCTTCATTAAATTAAAACTGATTCTTTCTAGACTGGGATAAAATAAAAGCAAGACTCTGTCTTCTTCATGTACACACCTTTCCATTCCCAGATTTTTTGATTTGAGAAGTTGCTCCTTATGGGAAGAAACCGTTTCACTGGAAGAAGAATAAGAACACGGAATTGTGAGTTCAAATCTCATTAATCCTTTAAGAGTGCAACCTTCATGACTGGATTTTGAAATAGGAAATGCAATGTTTTCTCCTTTATTAATTAGTTGGTGGAATCAATTAACTGCTAACTACTAACTAAACAGTCAGTCGTGCAAACACTTAAGCATTGGCATATCTTTAGGCATGAGAGTAAACCTCCTGACATTGATAGGAGATCTGTATTAGCAGATTGTGTTAGCAAAATAGAGGTCTTAATTACAATATTTTTCTAAAGAAAGCCTCTGTTGCCTTCTAACCTGTACAGCAGTGGGTTTTGTGTTTACCTGTAACTGTATTCACCTGTCTTTATCTCAAGAAAGCCCTATTCAAAATAATAATGTAGGTGAATCAGGGTTGAAAAGCACAAGCATCTTCTATACTGGGAGGGAGAGGTAATTTAAGAATAGTGAAATAAACTAACCATATATTGGTTAACAAATTTCTGTCTTGTTACGATAACATTCAGATTTTAAAAATACAAGGTGACTCCCAGAATCTAACACAGAACAACAACACTATGATTTGAAAGTAGTTTTTCATGCATATTAATATACTCCATCTATTTTTCAAGCCCCATGCTTTCTCCTATGCTGTCCCCTCAGTTTCCATTCTTATAGCTGTCAATAGCTGTCTATAAGCATCATTGCTCTGTCTCAGGACACTCATCATCATCATAGTAGATACAAAGACCTGAGCACTCTGCAGCTTGTTGATATGATGACCACTACCAGCTCAAAGGTTAACATCACCTCACTGAGTATATTTACCTTGCAAATTTAGAAGAGATTTCTGGTGCTATTCTATGTATGCCATGGTGAGTATTTGAGGCTTTGTACAAGGAACCAACAGCAAACATTGACCCGCACCTATCTTGCTCATATTATTTTGTGCAAATATAGAAAATATAATAATGACAACTGTACTCTGAGATCACTATATGGGAAAGAACTCTGTGGATTTTATTCAGGGAAAAAAAATTAAACTGCAGAAACTCTTTTTCTTACTCTTGGATTGATTTGTAAAGAAGCAATCAGTGTAGTCCAGGCTGTGGGGGAAATGGGATATGGAGAATGGATTGCTGCAGTTTTGTGGTTTTGTGATGTTTGGTGGTTTTGTTTGTTTTGTTTGCGTTTCCGTTTCTTTTACATAATAGCCAAAGTTTCCACAGGTAACCTCAAACTGGCTGTGTTTGAGGCACTTTGATACCTCCTCGGCTGTATACTTTAAATCACAAAGCCACAGCCACTGTATGCCATCCATAATAAGCCCAGGTTTCTAGATGTTCTTGAGATGAGCTTGGTATTTTTCATACAGTGCTCCAAGATTTTCTTTTAAAAAGCTTCAAATATTCATTCAAGTTTTCTTATTTAATCAGTTGAGATATATCCTTTTGCACTAACATAAAATGTACAAGATATGTCAATGTAGTAAATTTGCTTTGTGCTTAATGAGAAGAGATAGTCTTGTGTAAGGTGTCAGTTGGATGAAGAACACTTAGCGTGAAAAGGCAAATGAGCACATACTGCCAAAGGATCATTGCTATGAACCAGTTGCTTAATGTTTGATGACAAATTTATTGGAGACACTTAATGTATGTAATTTTTCTCTGAAAATGTGTCCATGGTGCTGCGGACTTGTGGTGACATAACACATTTCTTGTATATTTTAGTGAATTGCAAAAGGAGTTCATATCCTAGAAAACTGTGCCTCAACAGTGCCCTCCAGGTTTTATTCAGAAAATATGATTTCCTTGCATATGTCTGGCTACCCATAGCCTGCCTTGCTTTCTTCATGTTCAGCCTTAAGCCTGGAAAAATTTGCTCCCTGTAATAGAAGTAAATGTGTAGTAGTTCAACAAGGAGAAGCATAAACTGTGCTCTGTCACTGGGATTTCATTAATTCCTTTTTTTTTTTTTTAAAAAAAAATCTATCACAAGGGCTTGTAAACCAAAATATGAAGAATATCACAAACAACACTGAAACAGGCTGCAAACTACATTTTGCAACTTTGGCCTTAATATTCTTTTAATGCGCAAACAATGCTTTGTCTTAGGAACAAGATAAAAGCACTAACAGTGTATCAAATTCCTGTGAAATGATTCCCCTGCTTTGCATGGTATAACATCACCTATTGAAGAATGCATTTGTTTAAGATGCTGCTACATCTGATTACCAGATTATATTTAAGAAGATAATATATACTTTACCAAGTATTACTTTACCACTTATTTAGTGCTGAAGTATAATCCTGTTCTATGTAAATGGCTAGAATACAAAATAGATCTGTTCTGACTTAATGAAAGATATTTTCTCCCTTCAGTTTATATGCTTCTACAGATGTGGGCTTTTCTGAGTTGCAAATGCTTCTGTTTAGAGTTCTTACTCTTCACACCCTGGAGGGGCAAAAAGCAGATTAGGATTTTGGAGTTTTGTTGTTTGTTTGGAAAAGAAGTTTTTCATGAATACCAAAATGAGAACTGTAGCATGAAGAATAACTTAAATGGCTTTCTAGCATTGTACAAACAAACCATGAAAACCTGAAATAAATGAAAAATATTGAACTATGGAATTGAGACTCTGGGTGAAATTAGGTGCCGTAGGAATTTAACATCCAGTGCACATCTTCTATATGGGATTACAAAGGTCACCTATTAAAAACTCCAGATTTACTAATAGTTACATGGTAGAATCATGGTTTGGGTTGGAAGATCAACCCAAGATCATCTATTTCCAACCCCCCTGCCATCAGCAGGGACACCTCCCACTAGACCAGGTTACGCAATAGCCCATCCAACCTGGCCTTGAACACTCTCAGGGAAGGAGCATCCACAACTTGTCTGTGCAACCTGCTCCAGTTTCTCACCACCCTCAGAATAAAGAATTTATTCCTTATATCTAATCTAATCTATATCTAATCTAAATCTCCCCTTTTTTTAAAACCGTTACCCCTTGTCCTGTTGCTACACTACACCCCCAATTAAAAGTCCCTCCCCATCTCTCCTGTAGGCCCCCTTTAAATACTGGAAAGTCCATATAAGTTTTCCCCTAAGCCTTGTCTTCTCCAGGCTGAACAACCCCAACTGTCTCATCCTGTCCTCATAGGAGAAGTGCTCCAGCCCTCTGATCATCTTTGTGGCCCTCCTCTGGACCCATTCCTACAGATCCGTGTCCTTCCTGTGCTGAGGACTCCAGAGCTGAATGTAGTACTCCAGGTGGGGTCTCACCAGAGCAGAGTAGAGGGACAGAATCACTTCCCTTGCCCTGCTGGCCATGCTTCTTTTGATACAGACCAGGATATGGTTGGCTTTCTGGGCTGTGAGCACACTTTTCTGGCTCATGTTGAGCTTCTCATCCACTGGTATCCCTAAGTCCTTCTCCTCAGGGCTGCTCTTAATCCATTCTCCATCCAGCCTAGGATTGCCCCAGTCCAGGTGCAGGACCTTGCACTTGACCTTGTTGAACTTCATGAAGTTCACATGGGCCCATCTCTCAAGCCTGTCCAGGTCCCTCTGGATGGCATCCCTTCCCTCTAGCATGCTGACCACACCATGCAGCTTGGTGTCATTTGCAAAGTTGCTGAAGGTGCACTCAGTCCCATCGTTCATGTTGCCAACAAAGATATTCTGCCCTGTGTGTGTGCTTATGTGTATATTTTACATGTTAAACATTTGTAACCGCTGGAAATTATTAATTTTTCAATGGAAAATACTTTGTGTTTTCTGTAAACTGTGTTTACAGACTCGCCAAATCATTAGATTTGGAGGGGAGGCTGGCTATCTATTTAAGCACTGAAAACTCAGACATCTAGGTTTAAAATGTATACCTCAATGAGGGAGCTGCCAGAGATAGCAGCGTGCGATGGAAAAGCATATTGTGCTGATCCAGCAATATTTTTTTTGCTTCCATCCATAAGTGAGTTCACCCAGACTGACACTCTTTCAGCTCTAATTTTCCATTCTCCTTTCAGCGGGTTGCACACCCTCAAGGAAATAATACTCGTATGGCTACGGTATCCTAAAGCTATATAGCTATTCCCTGACAGGCACTTTACCAATGTCAAAAGCTAGTTACATCTAGAAGGTATAAAATAACAAAGAGTACTTCAGAAAAGACGCTCTATATATAAACCCTGCCTCACTCCTGTGGGCCAAGCTTTCCAAAAGCTCTACTTTCCCCTGGGGAAGACGTCTGCTGGTTGTAGCAAAGCATCTGGCAGCTGGGAAACCCAGAAGTATTTTTCCAGGCTGAAGTGGTGGTGGGACACTTTCCACCTGGGACTGAAGGAGCATTATGGATGAATCAGTGTGACAAATCACGCAGGCAGATCATCTCCTCCTACTACTTGGCAGACGGTTCCTCTGGAAGCTCTGTGCCATATAGCAGCTCCGAATCTGCCCTGAGCTCTCTGCAGTCACATGTGCAGTCATTACTTGAACTAAATTGGGGCTAGGTATGGCCTAACACGAGCTACAAAAGTCAAATACTAACTGTGTTGCATTTCCAACTCCTGTAATTATGGGCTTCCATAATAGAGCCTCCCTTCCTCCAGTTCCCATGTATTCAATCCACAGCTTGATCCATTTTTGTCATTTTCCAGTCGGTTTACCCTTCCCAGTAATATATATCTGACAAGGCCTATTGCAATGTGAGTATTAGCTGTTAACAGACACAGATTAATTTATCCCTATTATGGGATTACATCCCACAGTGGTGCAACAAGGTCCCAGTTTGCCATTGTCCCACTCAGGATCAACTAAAGACCAGGTGGATGAGTTGACTTGTTGGCTCTTCACATTTTGGTAGGAGTCAAAGCTTTACATACCATCATAAAACTTCTTTGCATGGAAAACTTCCTCTTTATCAAATATGCTCCGTACAGGCAACCCATAAGAATATTTTGATTTCTTTTGCTCAGGATGAGAAAACACCAGAAACATAGATGTGGCAAATACATTTCCACTTCCTTGCCTCATTTACCAACCTTACTAGTGCTCCACATCATACATCCATTTCTGCAGGGTAGTGCTGAGGCATGTACTCCTGGCAGGGGAAAAAGAAAGTTTTTGGTTTAGTATAAGAAAGTCAGTTTTATAGTTTGTTCCCTTTGTATGATAATTTTATGCTTCTGAGTAGTGAGTGATGCTCATAATACCAAGAAGTTGAATTTGTCCAAGTTATCATGTTCCTGAAGCTGGAATCTGTGGTGAAAAAGAGTGGGAACAGAGAGTAAGGGGAAAAGCTTGGCTGACTTACCAGCATTTGGGACTTATTTTAATAAGACACCGTTTAAAGGACTAACAAGCAGCTCTGGTTCCTGCTGCTAATATAACTGTATTTGAACTTACACTTGTTAATAATACTATCTTTGTTTTATTACTTCAATTTCTTTTCTGAAGAACTGTGATTTTTTCTCTTCCTGACTTTTCCTGATAAGTTTATGTGCTAAAAAAATACAATGATACTATTGGTGCAACTTGCTGAGTGTATAATATTGTATGACACTACGGTCAGCAGTGGTGTTTGCAACAGGGAAGGTGGTTACATTTAAACAGAAGATTACTCAAATGTTATTGGCCAGCCACAAAGTGTAACATTATAAATATGGTAATAAATTCTCTTTCATAATAAATTTATTTGTATATTAATGAAGCAGTGGAGTATATAATCACAGGTAAATATAGCTGGTAGGTTTTAAATTATTTTTCGCTGTTTTGTCTTTTTTTGAATGATCATATATTATTGTTATTTTGAACAGACAGTAGCTGTTTGGACATGGGCTGGGGTTTATGGATACACATTTTTCACTTTTGTTTCCCTGTGTATGCCGCACACAAAAGGAGGAGGGTTCCTATATCATTTGGCTTTTTCATTGGCAGCATGAAAGAAAACCGTTTTGTTGAAAGCTTAAGTCTAAAATTATCTTAACCTTACCTGTGATAGCTGTCACCTGCTTTACAGGTTTTAGAGGGCTACTGGAGAAGCATTACTATTTCTTCCCCCAAGACAGTTTAGAAAATAGCCACATATAATTGCAATATTTCTGATTTGATTTTTAATGAAGATGACAGATAAAATTTGGACAAATCCTGCTTAAATTAAAAGAATGGGGTAAATGATGCCCACCCTGATTCAATGACTTTTCGTGAGACAAAACAGACTAAAAAATGTTAAGTCTAAAGTCTCATATACAGAATATGCATCTCTATTCCACTAGGCCATATTCCTTACAAGACAATATGGGAGTACACATATATTCTCAGATTTGGCATAATCTCTTGTTATGGTTTTTTTCTACAAAAGGTGGAGAGTAGTGATATGATTTTAGGTAGCTAACTTCCAGACCTTCAGACTTCCTTATGTGCAGGTTGAAAAATTATTACTTCTGTGTCTGTGGAAAATGTTTTAAAATCTTAACACTGAGAAGTGTTGAGCCTTACTAGAGCATACAGATGCTGGTATTGTCGAAAGCCATGGGCTGACTGGGCCTTTCTTATAAAGGCAAATTATAAGGAGGGATGAGAAATGGATGTAGATTCTCCAAATTTTCAGCTCTTTAATTATATTTGGGATATAAGTAAGACAGAGACTTGGTAATTTCTTTCTCAATAGTCAACTTTCCTTTCCTGTTCCCCATCACTGGCCCTAAGGGCTAGAGCAGATTGATTAATGAACTCTACATTCTCATAGTTGCAGTTTTTATTATATTAGAGCTGTAGGGGGTTTTCCCCCCTCTGCAATAGAAGCGGGTTAAGAATTATGTATGACTGGTTATAGGTTTTGCAGACAATTTTTGCTTGTACCAGAATCCCCTCCATCATGTACCAGTTTTGTTTTAACTGGTTGTTCTTCACACCAAAGCTACGTGTAGAAAAAATTAATTCTTCCATGGATGTTATGCTGTACTGTGCCAGCTCTTCTCTTAAATTCACACAATATGTGTGGTCTGAACTATGTTTGAATTGTGAACTCATAATTGTCTCTGTATAAACACAGTATGTGAATACAGCGTAGGGGCTACAGGGAGAGAGGAAAAAAACTTATTAATTTACCTAAGCTTTGCTATAAAAATCGCTTTGTTATCAAGATCATTTATTTTGCAAACCAATGTGCCATTTCTCTACATTCTTGCAGTAAACCATTAAGGCTTTCTTGAAAGACAAGGTCTTACAAGATCTTGCACTATTTTTTCATAAATAGGCTGGACTAGCTTGGAAGTAGAGAGTTCTCTCTGGCCTCAGTAGCCTGTGTTGCATTTCTGTGTTTCAAGTTCTGTTGTGCTACAAAATAGAATGAAAAATAAAACTGAAGTCTGCTACGCTATTCTCTTTGTCCTACAAGAATACTAAAACTGAGGTACACAGAACTGTGTATTCCTAGCTGGGTTGTAATCACTTGCAGCATATTCTCTTTATTTATGGCACACATCTAGGAAAAAGTATAAAGAGAGAATGAGCTTTCAACAGCTTCAGAACTGTTTCCTTCTATTATTACAATAATGTGGTAGAATCCTGTTTTCAAATGTTGTATAGATCCAAAATATTTCTAAATTTAATTAATGTTTAAGTTTAATAAAATAATGCACAAAATCATTAGTTTGTGACATTAATGAAGTCTATTTTCTAGCACAATTTGAATAGGCAGCACTAAAATAGCACTAAAATACATTAACATTAGGTCATCTGCTTTGCATTTATAACAATAAGCTCACATTTTCAGAAAGGATAATCTTAAACAATATTTTTTTCAGTATAAACTGTGCATCTTTATCTTAAAATTCCAAATGTTCCAATAATAAAAGATGATTAAGAACTAGACAATTATTCTTCGTCTCTCAATGATTTATGACACAGAGAAAGACCTTTTCTTGAGAGTCCGAGGTGCGAAAGAGGAGGAGTACGTTTAAGTTAGCAGCTCCCTGCCTTCCTTCTTATTTACTAGGCACAGAATTCACTTCATTGTAGCCATGATACTAGAAAATGAGACTATCAACCTTATTGCATGTTTGGCCATAGATGTGGACATACATATATATGTTAGGGTTCTCCAGCATTTATATAAGCACATGCAGAAAATGAAAATGAAGCACACACGTTCCTCGAGCAGCTAAAATAGGAAGACACAATGCAATGGCAGGACTCATCTTCCCATAATGGGCTTTAGTATTTATTTGCAATAACCTGCACAATGTGTTATATGATTTCCAGGCACTGAAATAAGCACTCTGCTTGTCTCAAGGAGCTCACTGTTTAATCATGAAAAATAAATAGTCAGTAGGAAGAAGAAAAGCAGTAAATATTTGAGAACATTAACAAAATCCTCTGCTCTTTTTCATGTCTATGTAAGTTCATTTTTCTTTACATTTTGAGCATATTTGCAATAATCTGTACAGCCACTACCTTTAGAATTTTACTGAAGTTGTGGTCAGGATTAATAAAATAAGCCGTACAATTGAGTGCTACTATTTCTGTTTCTATCGATCTTGAGGTCAGTCAAAGTTCATCACTTACTTGAAGAGGGCTAATATATCACCTCAAAATTCTAACTGAATAAAAAAAGGAAATCAAAAAGCAAACAAAAATCTGATAAGATTAAATAATTAACCCACCCTCTGAAATAACTATCAGCAAACTGAGAGTATTTTAAATAATACTATTAATATTCTGTGTCTTTCCTCCACCTACTTTGTTTCCTCTTGTTTCTTTTCACATGCCATTTCTAACTCAATACTCTCCCACAGTGATTGTCATATTGAGGAAAGTAGTAACAATAACTAAAATTGTGCCCGTAGCTCTTACATTCCCAGTTAATAAGTTGGTATATGAGCTGGGTACAGCACACAATGCCAGAATCATAAGACCTTCATTACTTTGAATTATACAAGACATCTCCGTAGCATTCATACCTGGACTGACTGCTAAACAGTGGCACAGTTCATCCCAGTTTACTCTTACTTGATGCTGCCCTACCCATTACCCTGTTGTGTGGAAAGGTTGGGCAGAAAACACTCACAAGCACTGGCCCTTAAAATTCTCATCTATTTAACCCAGTTACCTAGCAAAGGATAATGGTTTACATATACCTGCTGAGTTTGCAGTGGTGAGTGGCAATTCAAAAAGCAGTGACGGAGATATTACTGTGCATAATCTGTGGGGTTAGCCAGGGGAGGCAGTGTTGGAGTAATTCCTCCCATTCTTCCCCTCTTAATCCCATCATTAAGATGTTACTGTCTTTTGTATGTTTCTGGTAGCTCCTTTGCCTTCTTGCCATAAATCTTGCGATGTTTTACTTGTTTGTTATTTGTTTTCTCTGTTATGCCTTAAACCCACATCTACCCAGCTCCTGCACTGATTGAGAACTGACCACCTGTATTAACACCCAGAGGACCTTTGTGGTTGCCCTGGGCTCATATGCTCAAGCCCTTGATTCTCATCCTAGGCCTTCCTCTTGAGGAAACACTTCTACCACACTTTTTTCCCCCAGGATTAGCCAGTATCACATAATGTTGGATACATAAAGAACATCACCTTGCACAAAACTCCCACGAAGAGCTGCCAATGATGTGAAAGATGCTTGGCCCATTCTCTTTAAGTTACTGAGACTCTTTCCATTGACTGGAGTTCGATGGAAGAGCTCTGAGGCCAGATCCTCTGTTGCTAATATTCTTTGTTGGATATATTAAGTATTTTCATTCATTTCATCCATGCCATAAGTTTGACATGTTGGAATTTTTGTGGTTTTTTTTTTTTGCTTCACATCTCATAGGTGTGACTCAGATTTGTGTGTCAACCCCCAGCATCCTGAGCAGTTGTACCTGTAGCTGGGATTTGTGGGAAGAGCTGTGATAAAAGAGCTGTTCTTGCACTCATTTAGATTCCGAAGTTATTTAAAAGAGCCTGAGGTGGACTAGAGGGTATTCAGATGGAGTGCTGTTCCAGGCAACTTCTATGGCCTTCACAACCAAACCAGTGTGCTGGTAGAGCTGAAACAGTTGGTAGAAGTTAGCTGATGTCCAGTTCTGCAGTATTCCTCTCAGAAGAAAAAGAATAAAAGGTGTTATTTATTCAGCTTTATAAAATTTTCCACAGAATTTCTCCAGTCTATACGAAGGTTGTCAGACAGATCTCCTAGGTGAGTCACTGAAATGGATTGTTGCAGACACATATTCCCAGGTGATTTGTAATCAGTATGTGCCTTTTATGTACATCTGGCATCAAGGATAGAAGTACAAAAAGAATATAATTCTTAAATTGTATTAAAATGGACTAAGAGTTATCATTATTATTATTACCAAAAAGATTTTGTACTTCTATTTTTAAACCCTGTGTAATTCTATGATGCTTCTCCATTTAATTAACGTGCCAGTACAATAAAATAACACACAAAATCATTATTTTGTGACATTAATGAAGTCTACTTTTCGAGCACAATTTGAATAGGCAATTCAACAACAGTGCACTAAAACACATTAAAACCAGGTCATCTGCTTTGCATTTCTAACAATAAGCCCGCACTTCCATGAAGGGTAATCTTAAACCACTTTTTTTTTTCAGAGCAGCCAGTACATCTTTATCTTAAAATTCCAAATGTTTCAACAATAGAAGATTGTTAAGAACTAGACAATTATTTTTCAGCACCCATTGATTAATGACTTAGTCTATGACACACAGAGAAAGTGTAGAACAAAGGAGTGCATTATAATAATGCACAGGCATTAAACCATCTTCATTAATAGGGTCTTTTTGGATTCTGCTTAGCATAAAACAAAATATGCCATAAAGAAAGTGAAGTATTAGCTTTAAATATCTCTTTAAACTCGCCTGATAAAAATAAAGCCTACATTGTGCCCTTAATCTTAAAAATATTTTGTTTTCTGGGATTCATATATTCTCTGAACTAGGTGAATTGCAGCAGGGTTCCTGAGCTACGATTTTTGCTCGGTTCTTACAGGCCACATTCTTCATATTTTGTATTTTACATTAGGGCTTTGCGTTAGAACTTGACTGTGTCATCCTTTTTCCTACTCTCTGCAATAGCAGAGTTTAAGGTATTGCTCAGCATTACTACCAGTAGCAAAATCTGAATATTTTAAATTGGTTAACCTGTTGAGATTTAGTAATACAAAAATGTTAAATTTTCCTGATGAGCATAGAAGTAAGAAAGAACAAAGTGAAAATACAACTTCAAGTATAAAAGGTAAAACTTTGTTAATGCTCTATTTCAACTGACAAAACCCTATAAATGCTTTCATGTTTCAATCCATGAACTCTTTTGGCTCCTCCTTTTATAAATCTATTTTTAACTCTGGCACCTTGCTTTTTTCCATTGATCTTGTCAAGGTTCCTTCTTGTAAAGCCCATGCCCACATGTTTGCAAGACCAGGACCTTAGATATGTTCAATGTGCTCTCCACTTTTTTATAGCTATTTGTACCTGGGGTTTGTTTGCTTGTTTGTTTGTTTTCCAGTTATTAAGTTCATTTTAAAAAGAATAATATTTTTTTCCCCAGTGCTATCATGAGTCTGTGCTCCATGTTTGTAGTCTAAATCACACATAAGTCAAAGAACGAGGCTAAAATATAAGCTAGGTATAAACCATGTTCATAGCACTTGGCATGGACAGAAGATGATGAATTATGGAGAGGTTGTTGGAGCTAAGTGAGTAATTCACAGTGAATAATTAATTTGACAAACTTAGCCTCTTTGTACATACAGACCAGATAACAGTCTTTTCTCATTCATTCATTATTCAGATTTATTCAGTAAGTATCTTTTGAATAGGGCACAGAACAGAGCAGCTAAGGCATTTCATCCTGACTCCGAAAGCATGAATTACAATCTCTCCCTGGATTAATATTTCATTTAACTCCTCTGCAAATTGGGACCTCCTCATTTGGGCCAAACAGACAGTCAGAAGAATTGTTGTGGTGTGGGCCAAAAGCCCATCCAGCCCATAGTGACACCTAGAAAGCCGCATTTACAACTACTTGAAAGGACATTGTAGACAGGTTGGTGCTGGTCTCTTCTCACAGGTAATTAGCAATAGAACAAGAGGGAATGGATTCAAGCTGCAGCGGAGTAGGTTTAGACTGGACACTAGGAATAAACTATTCACAGAAAGAGTGGTCAGACACTGGAATAGGCCCCCCAGGGAGGTGGCTAAGTCACCATCCTTGGATGAGTTTAAGAGTCGTTTAGATGTGGTGTTGGGGGATATGGTAGGGAGAACTTTGTAGAGAAGGGTAGATGGTTGGACTCGATGATCCCAAGGGTCTTTTCCAACCTAGATGATTCTATGATTCTGTGATTTCATGATTTCTCTCCAAGCAGTCAAGGTGAGGGTGGTGGAAGAGAACAGGCTTTTCTGCTGTCCAGCTTCATGAGAGAATTGCTGTACGTGACGAGGCTGGCCTCAGTGGAGGATCACAGTTCACCCTGGCCGTTGTAGAGAGTGGCAGGCTGACAGGGAAGGACATGGATTTGTTTCCAGCACATCATTAGAGTAAAGTAAAAGGGACATTTTTCCTTTGAATTTCTAATGGACTGAGAGGCCTGAAGAATGAGGTCCTGGTCACATGCGGAGCCCGCATTACCCCCACCATGTTCTGCTGCACATGTTCTCTGCACACAACTATAACGTGTGAGACTGGTTAACTGCAATGCTGCTTTGGAGGAAAATCTGCTCTTGGGTTGAGACTCCTGACATATAGTGGGAAGAGTGAAATACTGGGAACCACCACTGAGGTGTCCAAATGCTTGGTGGTTGACAATAAACAATGCAATTGTTATGGACTGCAAGTTTTTAAGTTGTATTCAGTTTCCCAAAATAAAAGGATTCTGCCCCAAAGAACTTATAGACAGACAGGATAAGAGAGGTATAGGGGGAAAAGTGAAAGATATAAAACCAGCACGTTGCAGAAATTTTCCCAAAATGGCTTTAATTGATAAGGCTTTTATTTTTATTCACTTGCATAAGAAACCTCCACATAGAAAGTTTTTTTCTGATTTGAATTCCATCTGGTGTAATGTCATATACTGTACACTATATCTAATAATGGTAATTACTATTGGTTTTATTTTCTACCCAGATGTAACAATGCTTTGATGAACTGTTTTTCACTTTAATTGCATTAATTTAAATATGTGTATCTGATAAAATATTTACTGACAGCTTATCTGGCAAGGACATACATGGTTCAATAAACACAAATCACATTGTAGTTTGTACATATTTTAAACATTAATTTGTTGGTCAATGTTTAACAGCTTAACGGTAGAGCCATTTCATCATGCATTCTATTAGTTTATCAATAAACACTCATGTTATATCTTCTAAATGGTGAGCTGTAAAAAAGAAAAAAGAATAATCCTCCCCACCTCTGTTAACATGTGACTGATGAAAAATAAAACTAATATTAATTAAAAGGTATTGATATCACAAAGTAATCATGATTTTGGACTTGTATATGAAAGGGAAAGCATTTTTCTGCAAAAATTTAAGAAACACTTTCTTTTATACTATCAGAGATGCAACAATTAAATCCATTTCAGAAGAAGTACAGTGGCATAGGCACTGCTTTTTCATCAACTATTTTGCTGATAAAGCAAGCTAAAAGCAATAACGTATTTTTTCAGGCTTATAGGCTTCACTTTGCCTTCTTTATTTTATGTCATGTTAATGAAAAACTGTTAAGCACTGAAAAAACTTTGCTTTTCTGCATGTCCCCTTCACGTCCCTCATGGACTCTTACTAAAGCTAGGTTACTGATAGCCACTGGTCCTCAAGAGCAGACCATTACCACCATCAGATAACAGAAGAAAGCCTCAGATATTTCTCTCAGCTCTCAAAACTTATCACAGCAAAATAGAGCTGGATGATTTTAAGGATTTTAGGTAGTCACCTTTGATAGTCCTGTCAACGCTAGACTTTAGGTTCTTCCCCCATCAGCTCTGGACACTGACTGTCTTTTAAACCTGGTCTCCTCAGTGCTCATGCGTACTAGAATTAAACCCAAACTGAATCTTTAGAATCAAGGAACTGAAGGACATTTTGCTTGATGCTGGTTCAAGACTAGTGTTTCTGCTCCTCTACAGGATACCCTGGGGCGGGGGATGAGTTCTCTTATGGCAAGCAGGAGCTTGCCTACACCACAGCACGGCGTTGTGATTCTTGCAACAACTGCAGGATCAGGATTTGGTGTTGAGTGAATCCCACCCAAGGCTCACGGGTAACTTTAACGCTTAGTTTCAGGCACATCTACAGTTTCATTGCTCTCATCACACAAACTAGAGTTAGAGTTTTCTTTCATACAGTTTCATTCATACATTATGAATGTATTTCATACACTTCATACTTCCTGAATCATCGAACTTATTTCTCCAGTGACAGTCAGAGGGAGCTTAGAGAGAACATTTTTCTCTGCATAACAGAAGATGGCTTTAGGAATTGACCAAAGCTATTTAGCTTAGCCACACTACTAGTGCCATTGCTGGCACAGAGAGAGACCACCAGCAGTCAGCCAAGACATATGCATAGTAATGCCTTATCTAAATCTTCCTCAGCTTTGGCTTATTGTTTTGTTTGCTTCAGAAGAAAGATGAAGTTTTTGTATGGTTTTTACTCTATTTGAACTGGTTTGCTGTAATGTTTTTGTACCATACACATGTCAGTGATTTATTTAGATATAAAATAATTTGATTAATGTGATTTCACACATATTCCTTGGGCAGGAGAAGTGTAGCTACAAATGTTTTTGTAAGTGAGGTTGATAGTCTTGTATGTGTTTGCAGGCATATTAGATGTAGCTTGAAACGTAGAGCAGATTCTTGTATATCAGCATCTTGGCTGTCCCTCTGCTGGTCTGCAACCATTTTCATCCTCCATGTCTTATATTTGTTTTTGTTTTATTTTAAAGGCTTTACAAAGTGTTTGTATGAGCATAATATCCATGAAAAAATTATATAGTGTCAGCTTTCAAGGCTCTAATCCACTCTCCCTCTGCAGGTTGGGTGCTTCCTACGCATAGCAATAGATGCTTCCAGGCAGCATTTGACTTTAATTCTGGAAGCCCAGAGGTAATCAGAATGAGGTATAACCTACATGCTCAGTTTTCACCATGCCTTCCTTCCATACTGTCACCTGCTGGAGAAAAATAATGCTTTTATCCTAAGCTATTACATTTGGCAGCTCTTTGCAACATTGCTGTTTGTACAAGAAGGGCGAGTGAATAATATGAGATACACCAAGATCTGATGCTGGAATTTTAAGGCCTGGAAATTTAATGAAAAATCATCCTATTTTAAGGTTAGCGTTTGGGCTAGATTCTTTACTTTCATTAAGTTATGTTAATTGCTTCCCTTTTTTTAAGCACTTAAAATAATAATTTATTTTAATTCACAGGGTTTGTTCCTGAACACTGGTGACCTCTTTCTCATCCAGCAGATTCTTCCATTCCTTAGAGCCATTGCAGAGAAGCACATGCTGCAGCACCTGTTTTACAAAGATATAAAGCATCCACTGTTGACTTGTTCCTCTCAGCGAACCCACATATCTGTCTGATCTCATTCATGGCCTTAGATTTTCCTGTGTGCTCGTTTCAGAAGGTAACTACAGTGCCTAATAAAAGTGGCTCCTGATTTCTCATGGACTCCACTGCACCAGAAATAGTTCCTGACTCTCAACTTGCTGTGTGAGATGCATAAATGTTCACTGCAGGAAAACAACAAAGATCTGCTCTGACTCTAAATTTCTGACATCTAGCCCAATCCTTAATATGTTCTAATTTGCTCAGCACTCAAATTTACAATCCAGTATCACTTCTTGAGTCCGTTCCTAATTTAGCCTATAGTTCCATTGTGTGTTTTCCCTCATAAAAACCATCCATTTTTTTTCAGGCTTCCCTATATCTCTCTTCATTTCGTAAGCTTTACTGTGGACTTTTTTGGACCACAGTTTTTCTGAATGTGCAGTGCACAAAACCACAGACACTACCTGAGGACTTAGCAGTGCTAAGTAGGTCAGAAAGATTGCTTTCTGAGCCCAGTAGATGGTACTCCTGTTTAGATAGTTCAATACAATATTTTCTAGTTTTGCAGCAGAGTGATGTTGCTGACAAACACAGGCTGATTGAGCCAAAATACTGCAAATATGGCACAGAAAATGATCCTACAGTAGGCAAAAGAGATGACCTGGACAAGCTCTTTGATATTCTTCATATTTTTCTTCTGTATTATGAATATATTTTTGTATATATATGAACTATAACTACATTCTGTACTATATCTAATCCCGTTCGCATCGACGTTTTACAATAAACCCTTATTGACTTCAACATCACTGGGAATGGGTTTGTCGTTTTGGTTGATTATATAGAGGTACTTAGTTATACTTTTTTTTTTTATACTGCATTTGGAATGAACCATAGATGTACCCACATAAGATTATAAGGTATCAAACTCAGTACTTTCCATGCCAAAAATATAAGTTGATGCTCTTTCAACTAAGCAGAATGCTTTTAATGGAAATTAGCACTGTAAAGAAGGCCATGCACCATGGGGAGATGGAATCATGGGCTTTGCAGACAGATATCTTGGAATGATTTTTATTTTACATAGCCTTAGAAATTAAGCAAAAGGAATCAAAATAACTTTTATGAATTTGTAAATCTTATTTCGCTATTCTATGCATGATCCAGAGGAATAAGAAAGCTTTTACCTTTCTACTTAGACCCTCACCTCTCCGGCAGACTAGACAAAGATTCAATGAAATCTGAATCTTTGAGATTAAAAGGTTGATTTATCATTTTCTAAGAAGAATCATGCTGTCATAGGAGGACAGTGGACTGATTTGGAATACCTGTCAACCACAAAGGAAATTCCTGGAAACAAATAAAATAACTGGGAAAACTGGAAGCCTATTTATAAATTCCTTAACATTTTGTCTACACTCTAAGGCAACAACGATTTTTTGACCCTAGTAGCTTTACCCAGCGCAGGCAAACAAGCTTTGAATTATTGCTCTGCTGCAACGTAACAATCCCATTGCTCTGACCCTTGGTGTCTTGCAAAATACAGCAGAACAATAATTGTCAATCCTTCCTATACAATGTGTTATATTTGACAGAGGTCAGCATTAGCTACAAGACCTTTGGCTGGTGCTCAAAGAGGTAATATCTCTTCTCTAGTTCAGTTGATAAAATGTTAAATAGAATCAATGTTGGCCATGCTTTTGCAGAGATGGAGATGAAAACAGTTTTTACACTATAAGATGTTTTTTAATAGACAGAAAATAGATGACAGTATTACTCAAAGTGCTTTGGCAAATATACTATTTAAATGTCAAAAGTTTTAATTTTTCTAAAGACAAATGGCGTAATTCTTCCTTCCAATTTGCAGTGTGATTAATTTAACAAGGGTTTGTCATGTGCAGAAAATAGAGGATTTTGTTACAGATCTTACACGAGTAATACATGAAGGAAAAAGACTGACTCATAGACATTTTGTGTCAACTTGTGATTTGAATAAAGCAAGCACATAATCTGACATGGAAATAAAATACATCAGCATGGTAAATACTCCTCTTTGGCACTATGGAGGAGCTGGTGGCAAGGTCAGCAGTTGCAGCTTCTAAGCTCCTCACTTTGTAAGCAGTTGGTAGTTAATGTTTAGCTTTGGTCCTAGAGCATGAGTCTTCTGTCTGTCATCCCTGAACATTTTGATTGAAAAAGTATAATAAAAAGAGACGGATATGACATGAGGCAGTACTCTCTATCTAAGGGGGAAATCAGACTTGTACACAAGAAAGAAGAACTGGCGTATGACAGGAAAGCACATATTTTTGTAATTCAGTTTAATAAAATTATTCCTTTTGGTATGTTTCTAGGCTGTGCACATTAAAATGTATAAAGTTTTTATTTTGTTGCTGTTACACAGGAAACACAGCAACAAAAGCAAAGAGCCACAAAAAAAAAGACTCCTTGTGATTGCTTTAAGTGTATTTCCTAGTTTCTACCCATAGAAAACAAATCATGCACCATACAAAACTTTGCTTCCCACTTCCACTGCATGTTGCTGAATATACTGCTTTGAATATTCTATCAGCTCAGGTTCATTAGGACTGGTGCAAAGAAAAGACATTTTTTGGCCAAGAAGCTGTCTATGAGAAAACAGCTGTTTCACGGGACAGTAATTTGACAGTGAGCGTGAGCGTCCCTTGTGATCTTCATAACAAAGATAAAACCAGGATGTGCTTGAATCCCAGAAATTCAAACGTTTGGAATATTTTGCTGCGGAGCATTCAGGACACTGTACCGGGACACTGAAGGTCCCAAGCAGTTCATTACACAGCAAAGACATGTACATCTTCAGGGCACTAAGTATAAGAGCAAGGTGGAATACAACCACTTGGAAGATCTTTCAGGTTTTGGGAAGCATTTGTATTGTGCTTATTCACACAGAAAATACACCTCAATTGGCAGGTTGCCTTACTGGTTGCATTGTGGATGTTGGTGGAGTAAAGCACTGTTGTGCTGAGTCTGCTGAGTCTGGATTTGGGCATTGCTTCAGCTCTGTTTGCTTCCCTCATCTTACTCCATCCTTGTCTCTCCCTGTCTGTGTCCCCGACCCCACCCCTGTCCCTCCTTCCTGCATCTTCTCTATCTGTAAGCCCGCCAGTGACAGAGGCTGTCTTTGCTGATACAAAAGTCTGGTTCTAGCAAAGGAGATAATTATCTAACTGCAAAATGGGATGGAGACAAAAGGCTCTTGCAATGTTTACTTAAAAATACTTGCTGTCTGCATCCTTCGCTGCCCCATCTCCTCCCCTTGCCCAAAGGTTGAGCTCACCGAGTTTTTACCTTGCAACAAACCTCCCATGCCTTCATCATGCTGTCAGTGATGTGTTTGGCTTTTATGATGGAACAGCTAAACCACTTTAATTATGAGGTTTCCCACCCCCACACTTGATCATTTGGTCCCTGACACTGAATTTTAAAAGAGGATTCTGAAACTTGTTAGTTAGAATTAGTGAATTTTGAATAGTAAGTATTTGCCTCCAAAACTAAAAGCTGACATAGGACTCATGGGATAGAAGAGCAGTATTACACCGACTGGCCTCCCTGTCCCAAGGAAAGGATTTGTGTTTCATAGATTCATGTTTCAAATAGGAACAATCACCAGTAAATTTCTCACAAATTAGTTGGGACGCAAACATAGTTATGGCTAAAGAATTCCATTTCATTTGATAAACAAGAGGAAAAGCAAGGTATCCTTCAGCAGAGGCACATTAGAAGCAGCCAGAAAAAGTAAGGGAGAAAGCAGCCAGAAAGGCAAGCAAGGGGAAAACTAGATGAAAATTTTCTGAATATCCCTGAAAAAATAAAAAACTAAAAAAAAAAGAATGCCAACCCCTTGAATGTTGGCTAAATATGTTGTGTAGAAAGAGGTAACAGAGGTAAAATGAACATTTCAGACAGTATGGGAGAGAGGTTTATGTAGCAAAGCAATTTGTAACCAGTTCTTTTTTTCTCTTTCCCACATTTCCAAAAGATTAGCCCAATGCCAAACCAGCTATCTATCCTTCTCCCTCTAAAACAAGCACCTGGCAATTACAGCTCTGCAAAGATGCTGGGTTCCCTTTGTGGCTGTATGTGAAAGAAACAAAATACCCACTTTCATCTTTGCGTCTGAGTGCATTTGTACTACACACGTACATGGGATTTTTCTACAAAGACAGGGAGGCAAGGTCTTGTTTTTTCATCATACATTTAAAAGTGAACTCTCACTGCGGGCACGGGGCTTTGTAAGCGTGTGAGCAGCTTGCTTTCGGCTTTACATATTTATTTCTGAAGAACCCAAGTGCACTGAGCAAATATGCACATTTTAGTACTAATGCTACTACAGTGTGTACACTGGTGGTTGTGTAAATATATTTGTGCATTTACCAACAGTGTTGCTGGGAGGTAGGGAGAAGAAACACTGAAGCAAAAAAAGTCTATTACCAGGAAAGGTAAAAATTTAGTGACACAATTTAGTAAACTGTCTGAAGCGTGGCGTTCAGCACTCAGGAAAACGCCCAGATATTCAGCTCCTTATCTAAAGCATGTCCAAACTATCTGCACTTCTTGAGTCTGCAAAGCTGAACTGGAAATTGGACACGATGGGCTTTTCTGGTATTGCCTGTTTCTGGCTTAGACAGATAGGGGACGATAGCATCTTTCCTTACACACTTTTGCAGCACAGCTAGCCATCCCGGGCTAACCAGGAAGCGCAGTGATGTGCAGGAGAGATAATCAGGCCGAGGATTAACTTTGGCTGGCCCTTGATTCTGTTCTCAGTGGAGGTCCAGTCCTGTGTGCCCCTTGGTGTGGGGAGTGCAGCCAGTCTGTGCTCCCGAAAAGTCTGCTTCCCATCCAGTGGAGAAAAGCTGCGGGGGTGGCCGAAGGTTTCACAGACGGCTTCGTGTTCTTTCTCAGCACCACAGTCTGCCTCTGCAGAAAACGGGAGACCCACAGATTTGTTTCCTTGATGACTTCAACATAACCAAGGTGACAACAGAAAAATAAAAGCAGCGGATATTACAGATACCAAATCCACCATTGCTTGTAGGCATGACTTCTGGAACACCTTCTGATGTCAGAAAATGGGGGTGCCTGCCAAAACTGAGCTTTTGTGGCATTTTGCTTGATACCACAGGATGCAAACCCTGCTGTGGACTCCTCAGAGCTTGGGACGTACTCCCACACTGATTCAGCTGAAAGCTCTCTGGCCTAAAGGAATCAGAAGAGAAAAAGGCAGAGTTTGTTCACAGAAAGAAAAAAATCAAGAGCTTGACTTTTTTTGTTTTGAATTCATTTTCATTTGTAGGTAAATGCATTTGCAGGAAACAAATTGGTTCTTTATAACAGTGAAAGCAAGCAGCCACATTAAATGACTGAAAACAAGGTTACAGAATAAATACTGATCTATGTTTACAGCACATTAGTAAAGAAATTGAGCAAGTGTTTTGTTTAGTATAGGCTTTACTTGAACCAGAAAAATGGACATTCTCAGGGTGAAGGTGAGGAAAACCATAAATAAAATTGCCTGGTGTTATGAAGAGGGGGGAAGGGATGTATGGAGTGATCATAAATAGCAGAAAGTATCGATCAGTGATGGTGAAATATCAGTGAACTCTGCAGAGCACTTTGAGTTACCTCCTTGTCTTTGATAACGTTCAAATGTTAGACTTAATCTGTAAACCTTTAAATGGGAATCAGACCCAAGAGTCTTGAAGACCTGAGGTTTCAGAAAACAGCCACTGAGTTTGATCCAAATATCAGAACAAAATTGCAGAGAAGGACTTCATATCACTGGGCTTGGAAATGAAATTAAAAATCAATGAACACTTTTTAGCCATTCTTTCTCTCCTTGAATATTAATGAGTACATAAGAGGGACAGTAGCATCTGGAGAAACTGCTGTATTAAAACTGTATGTAGTCAAAAGCTTCTTCTGTTACAAGTTTTTTAAAAAAAAATATTTCATATATTATAAATATCTCTTTAAACCTAAAAATAATAAAATTAGAGGGTTTTGTACTTTCTACATATGATCTTTTGCTTTCTTGAAAGAAAAGGCTTTAGGCTGATGTGTTTCTTTGAGGGGAAAACACATTTTTTTAAAAAAAAAAACATAGAGGTTTCACCCTATTTCTTACAGGACTAGCTCAGATATTCGGCATGGTTTCAAGGACAACCTTGTTTTAATGACAGCCTTCCTAATTCTTAAGTAAATGGAGTTTTCACTGGTTTCTTGGTCCACTTGGGAGGTGGGCACTGACACTCCGGATCAGCTGCTGGCGGCAGGGCTGCATTGTAATGCAGAACAAATGAGGGTTGGATACATGCCCTCATCGCATTCAGCCGCCACTGCTGCCACTTACAATTACAAAGGACAAGAGCAGGAGACACTTCAGCAGCGGGGAAGCATGACCTGCGAGCCGCAGCTCATTTTGCACTGCACTTATTCAATACAGCACTGCCCTATAATTTCCTATAGCATTGTTATCTGTTAGCCGTTTACACAGTCACACCTTCATTATGTCCCCGGTTGCCAGCGCCGGCTGCTTGTCACATCTATTGATTGCACTCAAGCTGCAATTTGCATGGATCACTCGTGACTGTCCTCAGACAGACTGATACCCCTCAGACAGACTGATACCCCTGCCAAGGACTGAAACCCCTCCCAGGGAATGAAAGCTCTTGTAGGGTCTGATACCTCTGCCAAGGCCAAAAATCCCTGCCAGGGACTCATACCCCTTACTTAGGCTCATACCCCTTACAGGGACTGATGCACCTTAAAGGGACAGTTACTTCTGCCAAGTCTGATGGCCCTGATGAAGGCTGATACCCCTTGCGAGGACTGATAACTCTATACGTGGTGCCCCTAATAGGCAATGATGCTCCTTATAAGGATTCATACTCCTCTGATACCACTACCAGGGACTGAGACCCATTGTAGGCACCGCTACCCCTGCCAGGGACTCTGCCAGGGAACAGTGTCTTTTTGAGAGGGCAACAATCAGCAGGACCTTTCCGAGGGCTCCGAGCAGGTCCTCCCAGAAGCTAGCAGCCCCAGGCAGGGACCCCGACACCCCCATGGGAAATCCCACACATGAGGATCTCAGAGAGACTGTCCTTGTCCTGGAGCAAGCACAGTGCTTGGTAGGTTCAAGTCACTGTGATTGCCTCATAGATAGCCACAAGGAACTCGATACCCAAATCCCTCTGTTGACTATTTGACATTAATCTCTACAGTTATTGGGTGGGTGTTTAGTGCAGAGGCTTGAGGAAAGACTGAGACACAGGAAACAAGAAGGGTAAATGGTATTAGATGAATGTCAGTCTTGTCTGTATAGCACCAGGTTTTCTATTTCCCTGCCGCAAAGACAGAAAAACTACCAAGGGATGCAAGTGTGTCCACAAATCTGAGGGTGTCTCCCACAAATGCAAGCTGGAATGTCAGCAATCGCTGCTGGCACATGCAAGGAAGATAATATCCCACAGCTGTGGGGTAGGTAGTATGTCCTGGACTTGGGATGCTGTGCTCTGAACGTGTGTATTCGTGCGAACCTCACTGAAATGCAGGTATTTTGCTGGAACAAAAGAGATGCAATACTTAATTCCGATTGTGTTTAAGTCAGTAGTACAGCTCTGTTGCCTTTGGCTGGAAGCAGGACTAGATCTCATATCAGAAGCAGCTGAAGATCTCTGTCTAAAAACTGTTTAAGTGGGTGCACAAGCAGAGGACAACAAGGTGATCAGATGGAGCTGAGAGAAGCACTAATTGCCATGTTCCAGGAGGAATATAAATAGCCTCTGGAAAGGTTTGGTGATTCATTTGCCCTTTCTCTGCTGTACCTTTGTATTTCAGGGAGAGGTTTTGTGAGATTTTGGCTGCAGAAGGAAGGAATCCACGCTATCTGAACCAACGATGGTAGCTCAGCTGGATAACAAAATCCTCACATTACTGCAGAGCAGGCAACTACGCAAACCTTTTCAAATCCTCTCCACAAGTAGAGTGCAGATAAAAGCAGGCAGCAAAATGTTTCTGAAATTATCTGTGATGGAGTAAAATCATGCATCATTTCATGAGGGATGCTGAATCAATGCTTATTACTAACAAGTAAGGTGTTTAAATCTTTCAATGGGCATGGGAAGAAATGAAAGAGAAGGAGTGTCTGAGATGAGCACAGTAAATTGTAACATGAATTTAAAATAAATCCATTGTAATTATTGTTATTTTACATTGTAACGTACATATTCCTGATCATTCTCTGTCCCTTCCTTTCAGTTTATGACATTGCTTATCGTACAGATCCATTCACTTCATTTGTGTTTTGTCTTCTTTTCTCTTGCTGTCACACACAGCATTTTAAAGAAATGACAGCAGTGTATACAAAGGCCACAGCTTGGAGAAAAACAATCTAATTCCAGTAAAATGTTGATAATTGAGCATTTTGTCTTTGTCTTCAGGGGGAGGAAAGTCCAAGCCTCAACCCGAGAATTAGCACAGCTAATAACTTTTGAAAATTAATTCTGAAAAAAGCCAAGCATGCCTCATTTTGGTGTTAATTACTTCACAGTTTTAACATTAACTAATATGTAACAATTCTCGTTTCAGAAATGTTCAGTCTCTACATTAATGTAAAGTATTATAATTTTATTTATTATTGCATCAAAGTAGATGATACTAAACTATTGGCTTCCTACATACAGCCGAGTCTCAAGTTGTTGTTTTGGTTGGATTTTTTTAGTAAAGTATTACATTTCTGTTCCCAGTCAGAAGGTCATGAAAGTCATAATACAACCCAGATATTTACCTTTCGCTGCTCCTGCAATACAGAACGACGCAGTGTTGCTTTAAAAATTTACAGCTAAGGTCAAGGCCAAAGGAATCAAATAAGCCCATGCCAGCAGTGGAGCAGAGGGGTTGGTGAGGAGAGGTCGCCCGTATGTCAGTGGTACTGTAAAGTGCGGGCGATGGAGGCAGGGCCAGCTGCTCACTCCTGTTTTGAGACCCCACGTAAATAATATTGCACATAGTCACCTGAATGTTGATAGCCACTAATATTTGTATTTTTAAAAGGAGCCTAAAAATAGCTAACTCAAAAGTAAGACACAACTGAAAACTGTGCTGTACTGTGTGTGGGCTTCTCAGACATCAGCAGAGCTCATCCTGATACAAATCAGGCCACGATTTCAATCTCTCTGCAGGAGAAGAGTCACTCAGGCAGATGAAGAAAGGGAGAGGAAGAATCCTGCTAAAACTTCCTGAAGTCCTGACGGGCTCTGGGTCAGGCTATCAGCATGAAACATGTTTTCTAACAAATTGTCCTCTGAGCTCAAGGAAACTATATCCCCAGCCTTCTATCTCAATTTGATTAAGGAGGCATCCTGTACAACAAATACCACTCTAAATGATGATTTTTCAATATTTGTAGTTTTACGCAAAAGTTTTTATGTGAATTGTTTAAATCCAAGAACAATGGTGAAGATAAAAGAGCAAGAAAGCTTTCTTGTGCTATTTCAGTATTTGCTGAAACTAATAATTCAGTGTCATATGTGATGATGTAGTGAGTCAGCAAACGTGAAATATCTCTAGGGAGCTCTTTGTTCTGCTATTTTTTTTCCACCCAGTGCTTCTGGTTGTCAACAGAAAAACATAAAATAAATTTTCAGATTCTAAATAAAGCATCTTACATATGATCCTAATACTTCTTGCTGGAAAAAGAAAAAAAAAAAGAATAAAATTAAGTCAAGCACTGATGTAGAATTTTCTTTAACTGTTTCCCCTTTGATAAAGATGTAACAGGAATCTTGAGCATTTGAAGAGGATGTTTATTGAACTGATTCTATAAATGGAAATGTATATTTTATAAACCAGGGTTTAGGAGAAAATTTTGTATTTTACACTTATATCATTTCAACTTTCCTCTTCTTTGTCCCTCTTTCTTTTTTATACTGGATTTGGTTTCTAATGAAATCTGGGGAGAAAGGAGCCACAGCCATTACATTTTACATATTTTTAAGACAAGGTCTACTCTTACCAATTTTGGCTAGTTTTAGGATTAAAAGAAGTGCTGAAAGTTCCCATATTGCCCAAGATTCACTCAATATTCAATTCACTTGTGGAAAAAGAGAAAGGTGTTTCGAAAAAAACGCCTTGGTGCTACCATCTGGAGGCCTGTCTGCCTCCAGTCGTGTGCCAAGGAGTGCAGGGTGACAAGACTCTTCACTTAGGTCTTCACCTGAGTTAAACATCAAAATTATGTGGGATGAATCCAGACTTAGGTCTGCAGCCTTGTGATTACACAACAGATTTAAAACTGTGTTTCCACTGAATCTTTCCCTACCACTAAGCTTGGCAGAGTTCACATCTGCCAATTTTATTCAGAAACTGTCCAGCAGTAAAGAGAAGTTCATTATTTTAAAATAAATCATGTCAGTTCGGCTAAGGTTTTATTTGATATAGCACTTGTGTTTTAAGGCTTCAGTAGCTGCCTGTCATTGTCGTCCTGATGTAAAACTGATCTTTACTAGTATGACACATAGAAATTAATGCCTGAATGTAGATTCGGTTTGAAAAACTAAGGGAAGAAGGGCTTGGACAGAGGGAGAGGCAAAAACATCAAACTGAAGGACTCCATAGCTACGGTTAATTAACACAGTAACTGGAAGAGCCACCGCATAGTTAGGGAATTGTTACAAAGTACAATGAGTTTTTCTGTTTCTTATATGAAGAGGGGGTTCAGCACTCACCACTGAGATGAACATGTTGGGCTTCAATAGGTTTACCTGGAGTCTTAAAATATCTTCAACTTCCATTTGTTGAGTTTGGACTGAGATTTTGGTCTCGTGAACCATTCAGAAATATCAGGTTGTTCTGCAGGACTTCTGGAGTAAGGGAGACACAGAGACAAATTACTGTTGTCTCTGTGTCTCTTGATGCATCTGCTTCTCTTGACGCATATTTTGGATCTGTCATCTGTCTTTGATGCTGCTTGAGTTTCCCTGACTTGTCTGTGGACCCTGGGTGGGGTAAATCTCATTCTCCTTCAGTGGCACAGTTGTTGTAAAAGACTTACATGCAACCACCTCTAAGTATCTTTCTTTTCTGCAGACAGATACTTCAGCACCTCTACTTTCCTGATATCTATCTGAGATCAAGATTTGGATGAGGGAAAATCAGTTATAGGACAGAAGAAATATAATTAAGGGGAAATTGATCTGGTAGGTTGAGGACAAACCTGTAATAGTATCGATTGCATTGAATTATACCTTCCCCTTATTCCAGATGATTCTGTCCTGTCTCCTGGATTGCCTAAAGCTCACAGTGCTACTTTTCCAAGAGATGTGGAAATGGTTGAAGTCTCCCATCAGGACAAGAGTTTGCGAGTGTGATGCCTCCTGTAGCTGGAGTAAGAAGGCTTTGTAAATACGCTCCCCTTGATCAGGCGGTCTGTAGTAGACACCAACCACAAAGTTCCCTATGTTGCCTCGGTCTCTTATTCTTACCCATAGTCTTTCAACCTGCTCGTTGCTATTCTTCAGAGACAGCACTTCACACTTCATACATTTCTTGATGTAGAGGGCAAAGCCTCTGCCCCTCCTTCCTCATCTGTGCCTTCTGAACAGCCTGGAGCCATTGATAGCCACACTCCAGTCATGGGATTCGTCCCATCAAGTTTCAGGAATGGCAGTTAGGTCACAGCTTTCTAGCAGCACAGTGGCTTCCAACTCCTCCTTTTTGCTGCCCATGCCATGCCCCTTGGTGTAGAGGCACTTCAGCTGGGCTGTCAGCCGGGTCACCTTCTTAAAGGAATACCACTCAATTCCTTTCAAGTATTTCATTGGTGTTTCCCTCTTGTCTCCTGTTACCTCAGGAGGCCCTGGGTAATCTCCATAAGACTTCAAGTGTGCTGCAGTGTAGCCAGCACATCTCAGAGCAACAGGCTGAGGGCCCTCGCTAGCACCGCGTCCCTTTAACCTTGGCATGTTCATCCCACAGTTTGTCAAGCCTGATATTGTCTCGCTCCCCGTTCAAGCATAGTTTGAAGATCAATGAGCCCTCCTAGCTTGTGAGCCAAGACCCTCTTCACCCTTTCAGAAAGGCGAATCTCATCTGATGCCAGGAAGCCTGCTGCCATTGTAGGCCATCCCATTATCGAAAAACACAAAATTATTTTGGTGACACCAGGCACAGACCCATGTATTAATAGTCTGGGCCCATCTGCTTCTTCCAATGTCACTGCCTGCAACTGGAAGGGGAGAGGAATAAATAACCTGTGCTCCTGATTCCCTTACCAGCCATCCCAAGGCCCTGAAGTCTCTTTTGATCGCCCTTGGACTACAAGTTGCAGCTCCATCGCCACCCACATGGAAGAGCAAGGTCTGTGATTGCAGTCATAGCTCCCTGGCATTTCCTAATTCACATTACAGTATCATCTAGACAGCACAAGCAAGATCTGGGGTCTGTATTTGTAGGAACCGCACCTAGACACAAGCAAAAGACAGCATTTATCTCAATAGTTTACTGACAAACCAATGAAACAAAAAATAAAGGGAGCAATATGTCAATGAGCTGTCATTTTGCAGAACATAGATATTTAGGTGACTGACTTAAGGTCATGTCATTCAATGTTAGTTAAGGTGTGATTCCAAACCAAGGATGTTCAAACCCTGCACTAATTCCAGGATGATATTCTAGTACAGCAGGGATGTCTACAGGAGGAGTCTTCAGCCAAGTGATGCCAACACGTCATAATTTACAACCATCCTAGCATGAAAGAGAAAGGGAACCACCAGCTGCTGAGTGTGGCAATCAAGAGAAACGCTAGCCAGAATTTTAAACTGGATTTAAACTATTCTACATGAATTATCTATCATACAGGAAATAAAATGCACAAAAATGTTTAATAGTACTACGTAGCTTTAATTGTTTTTCTTTACTTGCAATATGTATCCTCCCAGTTTCTGATTTCTGAATGGCCATACTCTGCAACATAAGACAACCTTCCCCATGCAAATCATTGTATCAGATGGCTTATTAGAAGGACGTACAGGGAAAAATAACTTTCTTGTGACCTTCACTATAGAGTTTATAGGTTAGTTCATTCAAAAAATAGAGATTATTTTCTTTATTTCCTGAATGGCCACATTCTGGTTGTCTGTTGTAGGGTGCACAGTGTAGGGTGTAGGGCTCTACATATCTTGGAAGCTGTGGTTGACTGTTACTGCTGGCCAAGTGTTGGAAAGCGTATGTAAATACAGAGGAGGTCCTTTATTTTCATGCAGTTTCTGCATTTACATCCAGAACTGTTTCTTTTGTCTTTGTAGTGATTATATATCTTCTAAATCAGAATGCTTTTTGAAAAAATGTTTAAAAATAAGGTGACAGAAAATTGCAGTGAAATACCTTTTGTAAAGTAGTAGGTTATCACTGAAACCTGATGAATCTGTTATGGACTCTAACCAGAGGTTAATGCAATTTCATACGCTTCTTTTATACTGACTATTATTATACCTCAGCCTCAGCCACTGTCACTAACAAGGTCAGTGACCGGTGCTGCTGGAGGTCTAAAGGAAAAGGCTGTAACACTAAACATATACATGTCTGCAAACGTAAACTTTAATCAAAGTCTAATTCTATAATAATTTGTTTAAACTCTAACACATTGCATTACTGAAATAATGTCGCACAATAACTATGCTGTAGTATTTTTCAGCACTGCCTTATTTCTCTACAATGCAGTTACTGCTTGATTACTCTATAAAACATTTTTAGAGTCCCAGAGAAGTTGGTTAAGGTTTCTCATGACAAAGGCTAGCAGCATTCATTTTAGAAGATGGTAGAGTCTTTCATCAAAAGCTATGCAAGTCCTTGTAAACTATGTGGCTGCTGGGGGGAAAATTTATTCATCGTTTAATTTTTGGAAGATTTCCAAACTGAAAAGATTAGGGTAAAGAGTATATTGCATGCAAGCAGCCCATGGTCATTTTAGCTTTCCTTAATCCCCTGTGGTAATTATTTGCGTCTGCATTTTACTGATGAGAAAGCTGTCAGCACAGAGAAATGAAGGTCTTCATTTTTAAGTCAGGACACTGTTTTGGACAATTTTCTTCTCAGATGCCAGATTTCCCAGCTTGAGGCAACTGCATGATGAGGGTGATGCCATGGTTTGACCCTTTGTGAATTCCTTGCAGTCATCCACCCAAAGAGGTGGACTGGAGACCCACCAGTGACACTGCACCCCTGCCCCACCAAGGGCGGATCAGGTGCCTGTTTCCTCTTCCCATGGGTGCTGCTGGAGCCGGGCAGCGCTGGTCTGTGCCCCCAGGTGGTGCCAGGATGTGCTCTGGGCAAACAGGGTTACAGCTCCTTGCTCAGAATGGCTGCGCTGCAGTGTGGGGAACTTTCCCACAGCAGAGTCATTGTTTTAAATGCTTTCTTCAAGGGATGCAAAGAGACAAAATTGCTCTTCAGTATTTCGGTATCAGAGAATGAATATTTAATAATTTAAAAAATAATAATTTAAAAATAATAATAACAAACTGATTTACCTTGATGCATTTTAAAGTGCTTAAAGAAAAAGTGTATTTCATTACCTTTCTGCATATTGGGATACTGGAGCACAGAAAGAAACCTATGGAGGCCTTATAGAACATCTTTGAGCAAGTTAGTCCCATATGAACAAACTGACTATAACCAGTCTGGGCCAGGACTGAAACATCTGAAGGTACAATGAGGTTTCAGACATCCCTGCTTTGGGGACACTTTCATTCCATGTTTTGGTTTAGTTCATTACAAACACATGAAACTACTAAAATCAGAACTATTTCTGGTGATGAGCTGTATATATACCCCTCAAGAGTCAGAGCTGCTGAGTTATGTTTTAATATGCCCATATAAATATATTTCAGAAAGTTTTGCTTCATCCCCAGTGACCGCTGCTGGTTTGTGTGGCATATACAGACTTACTAATTACAATGATTTGCAGTCTTTGGCATCTAGGTATTTTCCCCATTAAAGAGACTATTGTCTGAGCAGCTTTGAAATGTTTGCCTCATGCTCACCAGGGAACTGGAGGTCACTTATTGCTGGCACATTGCACAGTGAACCCTCATCAGAGTAGATGTGGGGCTTGGAAGAAATGAGGGGAAGAAAGGGAGCTTCTCCTGTGGGAGATGAAACTTGGCTGCTGGGGCTTTCCCATAGCAAAGTATTGCACCCCAAACTCCTTTGGTTCTGTTGCAGTTTAAAGAAGGGGCAAAATCCTTTTAGCATTGCTTTAACTTCCTGCTATCTAACACCACAGCGTTAGCCAGCCTGGGCTATTTCATGTGCAAGAATATGCAAAGCAGAGAGGAGAACCTGTCTGCAGCAAGGCTTTTTTCTGACAAACTTGATACACTGAATACGGATCCATACCCTCATTGCTTCATCACCACCCTGTGACGTTTGGCCCCAAAGCTAAAGTGGCTTTTGCTGCAAATAGCCACAGTGACAGCTCCTTGTAAGTAGGGCAAGAGTGGATTAGTGCAGGCATTTTGCGGCAGAAAGCTCTGGAGTCTCACCTGCGCAGCCACACGATTGCATTCATGTCCTGCTTTAACGCCCTTGAGCATCTTTTATCTTCCAGATTCTAAGGGCCTTATCTTTTTCTCTACCTACACAGGCAGGAGGGAGCAAAAGCAAGCAGAAATGGGGTGGGGAGGATGCGAGAAAAATAGAGGGTGGCTACTACATCCCTTTTCCCTCTCGGGAGCCTATAGGGCATGTCTGCTCCCAAGCAGCAAATTACAAAGGTCTTTACCATGGCCTGCTGCTCTCAGTATCCACAGCTCCTTAGCAAAGGGACAGCACAGCTGGAAACTGGGGAACAGGGCAGCCAGACAGCCTCTCCTTGTGCTTATTCTTGGAAGTATAAAGTCCAGAGATTGCTTCTCTTGCGTGCTGGGCCACTCAGCAGGATCCTTTGCTCTGGTAGGCAAATGCTGCAACACCCTTGTGGAGCATCCCTGGTACATCTTAGATGCTCAATTGCATTTTTGGACAATTGCATTTCTTTAAGTTCTGTGTAGCACTTTTTTTAAAAATTGGCTTCACCTACAATTTTTGTAATATCATGTCACTGAAAATCAAGTTACTCCAAATTAAAAAAAAAAAAAAAAGAGATAAAGAAAAATGGATTTCATATTTATTCTACTTCATCTAAATATGTTCATACAGAAAAAGTACTGGCTACCCATAATACTGATGGGCTTAGCATTCAAATTTGGGTAACTTTTCCAAAAATTTTTCTGAAGTTGCGTGTCTGGAGTAGAAGTTGCTGAAATAAGGGTTGGCTGCTTTTTTTTCTTTAGACATTTTCAGTTTTCTCCATTTCTGTTGATTACAAACCCTACACTATATTGCTTAGGCATAGAAATTTAAACAGGAATGTATAATTAAGGTGTGTGCAACCTGGCATCCAGTTTCACACTGTCTTTCCCCATCATACTCTCATACTCACTATCAGTCTTCCAGTTAATAAACTATTTGGACTGCCCTTCAGCTCTCCTCTTTTGAGAGAACCCGAGTGAAGTGAATTGTCACAAATCCTGCAAAGCTTGGACTCCTTGCTTGGGTACCTCCAGTGCTGAGAGAGACCTGTCTATCTCACAAGAACAGGAATGTATTGATGTACTGGCTGGGATCAGCAGTTGCAATGGGTCATAAGAGGAGCCACCGTTCCCCAGGCAGCATAGGAAAGAGTCTTCCACATCAGGACACACACCTTAAACCCTCCTACCTGCCTGATTCACCTAGGCCTGAGCAGATGGCTGTGCATTGGTGTGATGTGCATGTCTTCGCAGGCTGCAAGTCAAGGTGTGTGAAGTTAATGCCTTTAGAAACAGCCTGAAATGCTTCAGCTTGGAGATAATAAATGTACCGACCTCCACAGCCAGGCCGATGAAGATGGGAAAACTCCTAAGCTGCTTTACTCAACAAAGGAGCATGAAATACCACTAACGATCATTTCTGGGAACAGCCATAATTTCTGTGGGGTGGCAAGACTATCAAGTGCGTTGGCCATTAGCAGACATAAACAGATAACTGAAAGAAAGTAGGTGTTATTTTATAATTTAGCGATTTTCCCACCTCATTGATACTGGTTTTGTATTTCCCAGATTGAGTTTATGTCACTTTACCATAGTGCTTGAAATCATGCACGTTTGCCTGGGAGGAGAGACAGACCCATGTGTGTGGGGCTGGTAACCTTGCATTTAAGTTTAAAAAGGGTGTTGAGACAGGGGACATCACTGGGTGGAGAAGCTGACTCCTTCCATTGTGGAGAACAACAGGACATTTAAGGAACCATGTTGACTTTGTAGCTGGATAGTATAAAAATTTACTCCCCTTTTGGCCAAGGGGAGACCTTCCATCAGCACGACTTTAGCTGTCTTCATGTCTTCATCAACCCTGAAACCAGCCTAGGCGGGACCTATACTACCAGCACAGCTCAGCTGTTGCTGATGTTGGCTTGCTGATACTTTCTCATAACTGTGCCTAGAACCGAAAGCAGTTTATGAAATTGTTAGCACCAAATGACAGTTTTTGAGAATTGGTGTCTTTTCACGTTGGCTTGCTAGCACAGCTTCTCTAGGGACTGGCAATGCCAGTCTTCCTCTTCTTAATACTCACCCCAGATTCCAGTCATTTTGAGAGCATAAGAAAATGTTACCAGGAAGTAAGTCTTCAGAAACTTTAAAGAATGTGTCGAGCTTGAAGCCACTCCTAAAAATGAATGAATGTCCTGGGATGCTCATTTTCCTTCTAATTGGATCTTGCTTCTCTTTTAGATCCCTAATGGACAGAGCACAGATTGGTACTGAAGCATAGAAGACACTTTTCTAAATCTGGCTTCTAAATTAAGTGACTTAATTCAGATTGGTCAGAAGTTTGATGCGCTGTTGAATGTTCAGTTGTGTTTTGTAGCATTACTATTTCACATGCAACTACAAGTTTTTGCAAAGGTTTTTTAGATGAGGGTCAGCTGTGCTCAGGACAACAGAAACCAGAAGGAAAATGGGAGAAAGGTTAAAGGCTGAAGGATCAAGCTAAAAAACAAAAAATAGTGATTGCCTCTCTGTTTTCCTGCAGACATGTTTTCCTCCCTGGAACAGACAGAAGCTTTTTAAAGAGATGGTTACTTAAACTATGTAGCAGTTCAAAGGTTTGATTCTTTTGGGTAATGTGTATGTTGTAAAAAAACCCACTCAGTAACCTGTAAAAGCACTGCATGTAAAAACCTACTTCCATGCAGGGCTTCCTAAATTATATCTGACATTCAAGCAACGTGGGTCTAAATTCACAGGATCTCACCTTAGTCTGTAAGGTGTGGGGGGGGGCAGCTTCCCCCTGTGTTTTGTGCTGTGTCACATAAATAAAAGAGTTCATAGGGCCTTCTCATCTGCTCCATGGAGTACAGGATCCATAAGGTGACATCATCTTCGTATGCCTGTGTCATCCAAATCATGGTTTAATGAGCACTTTGAGACTTTTATGGGAATATTTTTGTTTATTTAATTTGAAGATCTGTGTAACGTGTAGTTCTGCCTCATCCAAAACCGACAGAAGCCTAAAACAGCGAAACGCAGAAGATTTCTAATAGCTGGGAGAGTTGCAGTGGAAGTGCTTAGCAGCAGGAGCTGGGTAACCTACATTCCAAGAAGAGGAAGTTTTAGATTAAAGGAGTTCTGATAAACAGGGTTTTACTGTGCTTCTCCAGCCGACTACAAATGCAGTAGGCACTAATGATGACATTAATTATTTAGCATATTTTTTTCTTGATATTCTTCCGTTTTCCATTCACTGCCTAGGTTTTCAGGCACGTATTTTTAAGTTAGATAATAACTAAGGAGGATAGAGCACAGAAGCAGTAGGTCCCTTGTAACTTAAAGCAGTATCTTATCTGTTGCATACCCGGCTTTTTGTAATGAACATGTAATGCTTTGTAGCCAGGCTTTTCAGGGGAATGCTGTTGTCATCTTTCCTCTCTGTAAAAGCCCCTCTGCTCCCGACACTTTAATTGCACAGTTGCCTAAATGAGGCACTGCAGAGTGTTAATGTATGACTCTGAGCGACAACACACTCCTCTTTTCACGGAGCTTTTGCCCTTGATCGTGAATTTAGCAGAGCACGTACCTTAAAAATAACTGGAGATTCAAGGGGAATCGCTACACTTAGCCTCTTGCATAAGGTTTGTTGATACAGGGATCCTTCAACAGTAACTCATGTTCTTTCCCTGGGAATAATAAACATTGCAATTAGTGAACTAGTTAATAAGTGTTTGGTCGGGGAGGACAGCAGCGGCATTTCTGTGTTTCTGCAAGCAGAGTGCCCAGTGTCCACATGTTTTAAAGCGAAAAAAAAAGAAAAAAGAAAAAAAAAAGAAAGAAAAAGCTTGAAATCCTGCCTGCAGCCTCCCTTCTCGCAAGCTGCCCCTCCGGCTTCTCCCAGACCAGGCAGCAAGATGCTTTTATTCCCTCCGGGGCCGTTCTCCCTGGCTTTCCGGCGGGCACAGCCGGGCAAAACCGGCAGCCCCGGGGGAGCGGAGTTTGGGGGCGCGGGCTGGCGGAGCTGATGTCAGAGCAGGGCGGCGGGAGCCATTGGGCTGCGGGAGACTTTGCAGCAGCAAATCCGCCCCCCTCGTCCCCGTCGTTCCCCCCC
>JAOXNO010000013.1:11521362-11543531 GCA_028565335.1 Limnodromus scolopaceus | reverse complement strand
ACCCCTCGCCGCGCCGCTGGGCAGCGCCGAGGAACCAGCCCGCCCGCCCGTCCGCCCTCCCTCCTTCCCTCCCCCCCGCGCTATAAAAACCGCCTCCAGACAGGGGAGAAACTCCGCGGGAGGAAAACATCTCGGCGCGGTGCTGTGTCGCTCAAGTACAGGCATGACATCCGTCCTGGGCAGCAGCAGGGCGTCGGGAGGGCCGAGCGGGCAGCTGAAATGCAAGTCCAAGAGAAGGAGGAGGAGGCGATCAAAGAGGAAAGGTAGGAGAAATTTGTTCTCTTTCCCCCCCCCCCTTTTTTTTTTCGCCCCCCCCCTCTCTCTCTGCCTGTCTCCCGCACACACGCCCCGGCAGACACACCGGCTGCTCCTGTTTTTATTGTCTCTGCATGGCGCACGCCGGCACCGGCCCTGCCGCTGCCCCGACGGCCGGTGCGGGGCGGGCGGTGCCTTCCCCGCCGCGCCGATCCGCCACCAGCAGCGTCCGGCCGGGGACGGACGGGGGGGACGCGCCGCTCTCCCCCGCGGACGGGCGGTGTTAGCTCTCCTCCTCTCTTTGTTTTGGACGGACCCGCCGGGGGTGCCGCCGGAGACGGGGGGTGGAGGGGGCTCGGCCGGCACCGTCCGGGGTAGGGAGGTGCGGCGGGGCCGTCCCGGGGGCTCGGGCGGTCCCGCCACTGCCCTCCCCCAGCCCAAGCGCCCCCGGGCGAACCTCCGACTGCCGCCCCGGTGCCCGCCGGTGCCAGCGGGCAGGACGTGCCCCGGGCAGGGCAGAGCGCGGAGCGGAGCCCCCCGGGGCAGCGCGCAGCGCCCGGCCGGAGGGTTGCGCCCCCCAAACTACCTCTTTTTTTTTTTTCTCTTTTTTTTTAGATAAGGTCCGCTGAGTTTCGCTATTTCGGTGCCGTTCCCTTTTCCCCAAGCAAACCTTTCTTAGGGAGGCTTTAATTGCCATAAGCATGAAAAGTGAAGCTACAGAATGTCATTGCGAGCAGGGAATATGCCCTAGATAAAAGCTCTTCGCAAGGCTGTCCTGTTTTCTCCTGTAGAGGGGATGACACACTACTGCCTGATTTTTGATGTTTTGCCTGAAAAAGACGAAATTAACAGGCTGTGAACACTTTAAAGTAAGACGAAGTGGTACGAGAAGCAGAGTGCCAGAGATGCCCAGCTGCGGCACACTTGATTGCAGAGATGCTAACTCCAAGTGTTTATCTAAACAGTAAATATCATCTAACCTGTAATTGTCATCATTATGTGGGATGAACGCAAGTTTTAGTCAGCTAACTCGTCAACTCAAGCTGATGCTCTGGATGTGCTGTTTCTTCTTCTGATTCTAGAAATCCTAATTTTGAGGCACCATTAGTTAAGTGTCTTTTAATTATTGATTACGTTAAAGCCAATAAGAATGGTGCTCAATAACTTTTTAGAAAGGTGTCAAACCAGGTTTTTTATAGTAAGTGGTAAAAACTGGTTAAATGCTAAATGCTAGACTGTATCATTTCATTATGGCTATTTTAAACTTTCCTCTCTGAACTCTATTCAGAATAGTAGTAGCAAATAGTGACCTGCCCACAAGCAAAAACATCAGACCTGCAGGTATATCAGGACTTCCAGTAGTTGTGTAACCTTGACTTCTTACTCTGGATCTTCAGAATGCTGTAACACCTGGTGGCAAAGGCTGGCTTTTACTCTGTGTTACAAAATAAATTTTAAAATACTAAGCAAAGGGAGAGCTCCCATCTCAGTCTCTTTAAAGCTGCTTGTACTTAAGTTGTGCTCTGCAGACTTCTTTATGCTGTACTTGTTCTAGCAAAACTATTTTTCTAGGGAGTTACAAACCAAGACTTAGCTACCCTGTGCTTGGTCAAGAGAAAAAAGTAATCCATTAATCTATGGAATGGAGAAAAGGTGCATTGGTATAAAGGTATATTATAAGTGTTAATTTTGTTTCTAAGAAGCAGACAAAAGCGACAGGCTCTTTCAATAAGACTTTTTGCTCTATGCTTTTATGTTGCTCTATGTTTTGCCAAAATAAGGTGGAAGTTGAATGTCTTAAAAAAACACCAAAACTTGCTAAACAGTAACTTGGCTGATGAGAGGTATTTGCAGAATACACAGCTGGAGATTGATGACATTCTAGAAAGGGCTTGACTGACCAATATCAATAAGAATGTGCACTTGAAGAGCTCATTTTTTTATTCCTCCGAACGTACTATTGTAACCACTTTCCAAATAATAATTAGTTAGTATACTAATTACAGGGAGCAAAGCTTGTGTTCATATGATTTGGATTTTATTTTCTGTGTAATCACAGTATAGATTCATAAAAATACCAATTTCTGTAAATTTATGCTGGCAAAAAAAGCCTGTAACTTAAGGCATGCCCAGTATAAAACCTGTTGGATTTTAGATTTTACTGTTATGCTAGTTTATTTACTGATCATATATTTCTGTGTCTTTTTTGATGGTACCTCATGCAAAGATGCTGTTTAACAAACTGACTGTCCTGGAGACTAGTCAAAAAAATATTTATTAGGCTCATAAATTACTATGTCTTTATGAGAATGAATATGGGCTCCACTATTTTGCAGGTTTGATCTATTTAATAGGTTGTGAAAAATCTTTGTAGAGAATTATGCCAAAGACACTTGCCTTTAACTATTCTCCAGTGCATATTTTATTGTTTATAGAAGGACACTTTTAGTAGATGCTTTAAAGTGTGTAACTGTGCACATATGTTTACACATACACACAAAGAGATACCTATGCACGTGTAGACAAAAAAATTCACTCTAGTCTTAAATTTAAATTTAATATTAATCAGAGTAAGGAAATGAAATTATCTCTCACATCCCCACTCCGTAAGGAGATGAACCCAACAAATTATTTATACAGCTTAATATATTTTATTACACGTTACATAGGAGCTGTGCTTAAAACCGGGTTGAGAAATCGCTTGATAGCATATCTAGGACTGTATAGTAGTAGAAGCAAATACTATTCTCTATTTAATATTGTTGCTTTTCCCCTTCGGAATTACTTTCCATGTTTTCAGTCACGTTTTTGTCCTGGTTAGAGTGAATTATAAATTAGTGTGTCTGGGTATAGCACTTTGCTCCATTTCTTTTATACCTGTATGCTCTGTTTTAGGAGTTTCCTGGGGGCAGAAGGCAAGTTCAAGCAAGGAAAGCAAATAACGATCTCTGAATTTCTCTGTGCATTTAGGCTAAAAAACAATAAAAACTACATGCTGCAAGAGACACACAGAGAGAGAATTTCTGTATATGCAAATTGAGCATTGAAGAGTGTAGGACACTTAGTGTGATTCCAGTGTACAATAATATTGTCTAATAATTAATTTGCATTAATATTATTTTTATGTTTACGAAATCCAGCAACCCTTTCATTATAAAGATCCTACCTTGAAGACTTAATATTAAATGTCCATGTAATGAATATCACATTGCAAGAATATATTTGCACAGTGATTTAATTCAGTTTTACACAACATGCAGAAAGTGTGTTAAAAAGATAAAATGTAGATATTCATAGCAGCTTGTTAAATTAGTATAGGCAAGAATATTTTCATCGTCATTTAGAAAATAAGTGTGTTAAGTCCCAGTGGGAAGTAAATATCTTAATTTCTCAAAGACCTAATGAAAAACAAATACAGATGCTTGCCATATTATCTGCATACTACTTTTGTGTAAAAGCAGTAACAGGTATTTTATATCTGTCTCTATGTGTTTGTTTTGGTTTTTGTTTGGGTTTTTTTTAAATCTGTGTGTATAAAAGGACCGGACGTTGAAAACTATGCCTAATGGTTTAGAGAAATCCATTTAAAATTTTAAGGGCTTTATAGGAAGTTCCTGTATTTGTGGGTTCTTGTTGTACTTTCACTAGGGCTGTGGAATATGGCAGAGTACCGGCAGAACTCAGCACAGCGGCCTCAGCACGGTTTGTGCAGATTTGATAGGCGGTGGTATAGATTTTGAATAGAAGGCTTGTTTTCTGAGATAAATGATTACAACTAGACCAAACAAATGCGGAGTTGCCGTTTGCTGATAGTACTAAAAAGGCCACACTTCAGCAGCCTCCGGCAACTTCTTAGAAATCAACGCATAGAAAGTATGAAATGGGCGGCTGGAGATACGCCCCTTCTGAGTTATTTTCCAGTATAAAACAACAAATAAGCCATCTCATTTCTAATGCCATTTTATAGAGCTAGGAATTAAAGTTAATTACTTGAAACAGGAGGGAATCAGGTATCCCTGGTGTGGTAGAAAGCCATGGCCGATACAACGGGACGCAAAATAAAAGTTGACAGAATAAACTAAATAAGGGCAGTAAGCAGGTGAGAGAGGCAAAATGATTGTGAAATGAAATTCCATGAAAAATTAATGAAATAGAAAGATTGTGCTGAGGATGGAGGGAGGAAACCAGCTTGGTTCTTCATCATACTGCAATGCCAAAGTAATAAATGAGCGTGTTTCATCTTGGCGAGGTTCAGGGACACAACTCCTTCCCCACAACAGGATTGCGTCGTGCTTCAAGATGTGTTCCGCTTATCTTGTCCCCTGACAGCTCGAGAGGAAGGGACTGGATTTGGTGATAAAATTAAATTGATTAAACCTTTATCCATCATCTAATTTGGTACCTTTCTTTTTTCTTTTCTTTTTTACTATTACCTCCAATTTCTAGTGATCCGTGTAATGACAGCAATTTGAGATAGCATCAAGGACATTAGCTACGATGAGTGAACTTAAATTTAGAATAAAAATATGGGATTCATGAGTCCATATCTAAATAGCAGACGATTAGGTTATAGCAGAGTTGTATCTTCCTAGCAACAGCACGTAAGTGTGAGAACAATAAAATGGCGCATTTTACTTTGAGAAGGAACAAAATATTTCAACTTTACCTCAAAGTGTTAATTATTTAAGTAGAAAAATCACTAATATAAATATTGACCATATCTTACATGAGCAATGACATATACAGCCGTTTTTACCTTTTTGAGCACAGAAATTAAGTCAGATGTTTTGCTTCATTCAGTGGTGATGCAGAGGCATATAAAGCTAATGGCAAAGTATTATGCTGTTGGAAATTGCTTCATATTGCTTAAAATTTTGTAGCTTGTCCTTGGTGACTGGGGTAGAGAAATTCTCCCATAAGGTGGGAGCTCTGCTTACAAATTCCAGTTTAAGTGATATTAATGGAGTTTTTAAAATACTTAACGGCAGCCCTTTCTGAAGTGATACCCTACAAATGGAAAACACTGCACTAAAAATTAAAGGTCAGGTGAAATTGCCTTGTGAAATATCAAAGCTACTAAAGGTCTGTGCAAACTGTTTTCGTAGGTTCTTTTAATTCCCCTTAGATTAGCAAGTTGCATTAGAAAAGCGAACATTAGAATATCTGTCTGATCTCCGTTAATTGTACTACTTTTGAATTACAGCTGTCCAATGTTGTATAGGTTTTGCGAGTAGTAATGAACCTGAATTGATCCCTGTGTTTACAGCTAACTATCTCTACAACCTTTCAGGCAGTTTACTGTTTTTTCTGTGTAAACTATTAGTTATCCAGACAAAAAGGCTGATATGCATCAGTAGATAGATCATTCTCAGGCATCTGTGATGAACTTGACGTTTCCTCCGTAAAACAGCTCGATTTGCCTGCAAATTATCTAAGTTCTGATAGTAAAATGAAGTGCTTACCTTGCTGCTGTAGCTGACCTTTGTTCCCCGCTGTATGAATTTGAAACGAAGCAGCCAGCCCAGAGGAGTTTGAACAGCATATTGTGATATATGATATATTAAAAAGACCGCTTTGTTAACTGGCGGAAGCAGCTTGTCAACCCATACTAATAGGCAACCCTCCCTGAGTCACAAAATAACCAAATTTAACAGAAAGCATTAAATGAAGGGTGTTATCATTGTTGTCCAGTCAGTCTAGAATTTCTTACTTCTGGTTTGAAATATGAAGACCTATTTTTGGGCCCTGAGTCAACAATACCCACTCCCGACGAAGGACTGTACGTCGCTGCGTTTAATGACAATCTCTGCTAAGTGAAGCGTGATAAACAAGGGGAGCACGGAGCAGGGCAGAGTGCGTGAAGAGCAGGATGGCTAATATTGAAGATATTATGGTGTCATTAATGAATGAAAAGTGCATTTTCACTGAGTATATTCTGTTTCGTTCTGGCTGTTCTAGCTCCCAAATGTGTACTAGAAATAGTGAGGGTTCAGAGACATATGGCAAAAGGGATTAGAGATGTATAAAATTTTAGTGGAAGAAAATTGGTAAGATTTATATTGTTTGCTTTGGAGATAAACATAAGAAAGAACACAGTAAAATTATATTAAGGAAAGATTATAAAGAAAGTGAACAGGCCACTCTGATTTATTCCTCATTTTTTTATTTACAAAGTCAGGTCTTTAAGGAAACAGAATTTCAGCATGTTTAATAGGAGTGGAAGGAATTTTTCTCTTGAGACTGTACGTAGCTGGCCTGGGCAATTCATTCATTCAAGCTATGGAAAAACAAAACTTAATATGTGTAGGGAGCTGAGATACTTGATTAGCTCAGCTGAGATTAACGCTAAAAAGTTTGCTGCTCACTTCCGTGAATGCAGGTTTTGGCTTTAGGTAGGATACATTAAGGACGGATTTGAGTTTTTTTAATGTGAGATATGGATCCTCTTTTTCAGGAAATTATCTGACTCCTGACTTGCTCGGATTATGAGGAAAGGTGATTTGCAGGCAGTTTAATCGCTCCCGTTCACTGTGAGGCTTTTTGCTCTCTCCTCTGTTCTCGCAGGGGAAGCCGAAGCACAGCGGTTCAGGAGGAGCCTTTCTGCTCGGCTTCGTGGCGGTGGCGACGCGTGGCCGCCTGCCCGCCTGCCTCCCAGAACCGGGAACGCAGCTGCGAGGAAGGCAGGCGCCGCGTTTCCTTGGAATATTCCTGACGGCTTTTTAAGTCGCCTTCCTCTCTGTTCCTACTCAACACCCTGCTTGGTGTATGTAAAAATAGACCCCAAATGAGACCGGTTCCCGATCTCTTACTTTGATGCTGTAGTGAGGTTGGGAGGATAGCAATAAAAATTAATACACCCCCCTGTTTCTTATTCCCTTGGAAAAAGAAACAAAAGGGTGGGTTAAAAGGGGATGAAAACAAACTTTACAAACACATGATGATTTGTTAAGCAGAAAAAACCCAGAGTTACTGGTGTGACTGCTATCGCATCATCATCAGGTGAATATTGTGTAGTGGGGGATAACCCCAGAAACCATAGTCTGTTGTTGGGAAGGAGTCCCTGCTGGGCTAGGATTTGGTCCCAACGCTGTTACCAGCTACTGTGTCTGATTCTGGAGTTGTGCCACTTGTGCGTGCTGTTTTCTGAAACCTGCAGTACATGCTGGTGGTGTTTGGTGTACCGTTCACGACTGAGGAATGAGCAATAAGTAGATCTCAGCAAAATACTTCGTGCCTAAAGTGTAATATTTTTTTCCCCGTTTTTACATCATCTTTGTTCCTTATAAGAGAAGTGGTGCTCAAAATTATTAGCAGAGTCACCTTTCTCTAACTGCTAATGAAACATCAGCATGAAGAGTCAAAGCTGCTGGGAAGTGTGAGAAGAAATAAGTAGAATTTGACAGATCTTTTATTTCCATCTCCATAGAAAGAGATTTACACACAACTAATTTTATGCAATTGCCCATTTCTTACTACTTCTCAGAGGATGTGAAATGGCTATTTATTCCTTAAATACTGGGGTTGAACAAATGTAAAATGATGGCTATCAAGCACACTGTATTAATGTGTTACCTTTGTATAAGGCCTGATGCTGCTGCCCCTGCTTGCAGTAAAATTGAAATTGAAACTTCACTTCTGGGTGGCAGAACTGTGCTGCTACATATATGTGTGTCTGTGCCTTAATATGTATGCCCATATATACATTTTTATATGAAATACAAACTTTTTCTTCAGCTGTCCACCAGTATTAAATGAATGACTATAATAAACTCCATGTTATGTTAGACAAAGGGGCTTAAAGCCTGTAGATTCCAAAAAATATTTATATGAGGGATTTTTATATTACATTGAAGTATTTTGTTTAGAGATGCAAAAATAAAATACATTTGTATCATTTCTGTGTTTATACACACCCATCCATACATGCTGTATGAATTTGTAAATTTTAAATATATATATATAAACATTCTCATGGAATGAGTATGATCTTTCTCTTTGTAATATTGATAGTCTTATAGACAAAAATACTGATAGTCTTACAGACGAAACACAAAAGCACAACTGCACAAGGATTATAACATTTTTATAGAGTGAGAAATAAATGAATGAAAGAAACTTCCTACAAGCTGGTTTTTTTTCATGATATTTCTATATTCTCTTTTCATAGGTATGTTTTTTGAGTAGCTAAGTAATTCAGAATGGTGAAGATAGATGCTTATGCAGGAGCCTGCAACACTCATGTCAGGAAACCCCAAACCTTTACCAAAAAAGGTGGATTTGGTCTTAAGTTTCTTTGTGTGCTGATCTTTCTCCAGCCGATTCTTGCAGAAGAACTGACGGAACTTGGGAGCAGAAGCCAACCCTGAGCTCGTGCTCTGTTTTACATCCACGCCAGCAGCCCTGCCACAAACTGCCAGGCAAAGTGCCTCTGGATTCTTGAGCAATATTTAACTGAAATTACCTTTCATTAGCTGATATCCAGGTTGTAATTACCCTCCCTCATGCCAATCATGAATTGGTATTTACGTGTCCGTATGAATGGTGATTTTGGGAGGTGAGGGGCAGAGCCGCAGTGGTCTGCCGTTGCCTCCATTGTTGAGCAGCGCTGACAGTAATTAAATTGGAGCTCAGCTCTTGCTGCTTGTGGATTTAGGAGTTTAAAAGAAACCATACAGAAGAGGAATGTTCTCTAATATCACTGACAGCAGGTCTCCTCCAGCTGCAACTGCTGCAAAGATTATTGATTGATCTGTGTTTATCATTTATTTATGCTAAAGCATCTGATGTGTATCTGTAAAATCTGTTGTCTCTAAAATCAAGATACTTGACTCGTTTTCAATTCATGTTTATAATGACCAGTTTTTACAGCTGTATGACAGAGGATTGCTTTACCTGGTGCTGTGCCCACAAGGAGCACTCTTTGTGCCTTCAACTGAAATCCATGAGCACATGTCATTTGATGGTGGATTGTTTTATTTAAAAAAAAAAATAAAAAAAAAAGTTTCACTGTGCGAATCCTTTAGATTTCATATGCAGGAAGAAGTGAGAATGTACAGTTCTGCCAGAACAAGCCAAAAGCTGGTCTTTCTAGGTTAACTTGTACCCTGGCAATAATACTTTTTAAATGAGACTTTAGCTCTGCACTCATTTTGCTAAAAAAACTGAAGAATTTTGGGGTGTTTGCATGTTATAGCACAAGGTGTAAACTGTAAGGTTAAAACAGACAGTAAGACCCTGACAGTACCAGTTACCAGAAGATGGTTATTAGGTGTCAAAAAAAGTCCATAAAGGTTATTAGGGGATTTTTAAAAAGGAACAGTGTTTTTTATTAGTCAGAAATTAAATAGCCCTTTGCAGTTTAGAAATGTGGTTTGTAATAGAAGTAGATTAACAGAACACTGCTTTATAGATTCGTTAGCCCTGGCACGTTTTTAAGCAGGTGATACATTCGGCTTAAATCTAGTAAGAAACCATAGACAAAGAAGTTTCGGCAGATTTTCCTGAAGGCTACCAGTGAATTCCTTGTTAAATTTATACTTTTATTATATAAGGCACATTGGACTATTTTTCCCTGCCAGTGACTAAGATCATCCTTCTCTTCAGATAATTCCAAGTCATTCTAGCCAACAAGGACTCTTATTGCCCAGAGTTAATAAAAATGCAGCAGCATAATCATACTAGGTACTTACTCAAAGTATTTATGAAAAGTTGTTATTAACTCTCATAGACAGAAAGGCCACATTCATTCAGTTTAAAGAGAGGGAAACTGAGTTACAGCAGTTCATAAATCTGTTGCAGTATTAGCAAGCGGTAGGGATTCGGGAGTCTTGTCATTCCAGTTTCAAGTATCAAATGGACCTGTTTCTAGTTCGTACTGTTCTTTTCTGCAGCTGTGTCGTGTCTGTAGTTGCATCGCATCGCATCGCTTGGGTTCTTCATTGCGAAATACTGGTGTGACCGGGCAGGTCCCTGGGAGCGCAGCTCGTTTCAGGGCAGGCAGTGTGCCACCCTGGGGGCTGGCAGTCGGTGCTCAGGGGCAGGAGCAGGTATAATCCCTGCCCTCGAGGCACCCTGCTACATTGGTTTGCAAAGCAGCTCTGCCTGGTGGTGTTTGAAAGAAGGCGGCTTTTTATTTATTTACCTATTTTGTGTGTAAGCAAATGCGTGAGATCAGATTCTTCCTTGGTGTTAAATCACATTTGCTCATCAGTTCCTGGAGGGCTTTTGATTTCTCCCGGAATGGCTTGTTACACATGCTGGGGGCGAAGTTTCTGTGTATCCAAGTTTACATTGAAAAGGCAAGTCTTTCTTCAATATTAGCAGCATTTTGCTGACAAATCTGTAGAATAACTGTTTTTGTCACATGCATTACTTCCTTCAAATGCTATGAGAATTTGCTTATGGCATTGATTGAAACTGTTACTGATTTTCTTGTCTTAAAAAAATAACCGAGATTGCTCCTTTTAGATTAATCACTTAATTTCAGTAAGATTAAATATTATCTAAATTTCTTAACTTTTATTTCTGTTAAAAATCTTAGTAATGGTGTCTACATTTGTGCCTTGCCTGTAGTTCATCAATGTTGTATATATACGTGCTTCATGGAAGACCGGGAAGCTATTCCACTTTAGCTAAAACTGCTATAAATTGACCGTATTTTTTAACCATAAGATAATTCTTTGACTAAAATGTGGCAGACAATTCTCAAATGAAAAAAAGAAAACCAAGCCCTGGTCTCTGAGTCTAGGAAAGTAATTCTAAAAGTTAAAAACAATTAAAAAAAAATCTCTTCCCTATAAATTATTACTTTAATTTTGCCTCAAAAAACTCCAAGCCCTCATCAAGAGTCTCCAAAATTAAATGATGCAACAAATTACACAGTTTTGGGTCTTGTAGGCTGCTGTTTCACCAGAACTATGAATTAAACACTGATAAGCTGTCTCAACCTATTGTTAATGGTTAAAGGGATAGCTGCAAAGGCTCCAAAAACTACTCTTTAAATAAAAGTGTACATAAGCCTAAAGATCCGTGTGTTTATCACATATTTGCACTTTTTGCATTTGTTTCTTTCTTTACCAGAACACCCATCTCTTTCCTCCCGTTCTTGTTGTTATCTTAATCCCCTCATGTGTAGCCTCCACTATTGAAGCAGCTGTTACTCATACAAATTATAAAAATGAAAGTATGTATGAGATTGGTGGCTGGATGGGACCAATATATCATCAGAGGTCTTTGGGGTACCGTATGGCCTTGGTTCAGCAAAATCACCTGTTCAGTCATTCCATTGCTGCTCAGAAAAGCAGTAAATAATAAGTAACAAGATTTGCATACAAATATGCAGGTGCTTGATTTATATATATTTTCTTATTTTTTGTGGAATCAGGAACTGAACAAGAGGTTACTATTCTTTTTCTAAAAATTTTCTACGTTTAGAAAAGTTGATAATGCACTTACTTGCCAATAGATATTTCTTAGGGTTCCAGTCTCATTCTGTTTTAGCACATCTACACTGATCTTCCTACCACTTCCTGAGCTGAAGAAATGTTTCTCTGACACTGGCGTGTAAAGTTGGTTTCTCTGCCATTTAGACAGAAATGGGAGACAGCAAAACTAAAGGTAAGGGGCTGAGACTATTTTCATAATGGCCATTATAGCAAAAGCAGTGCGTGCATCATATACAGGCAGTTGGATGAAAAGAGCAGTTTTTTAATCTTGCTTAATCTTGTTAATCTTGGTTTCAAATAATTCTCCTTTTGTTGGTTTGTCCCATAGTATATGGGACAAATACTGGCAAATGCTGGCGTCAAGCACATACCTGTGTGCAGGTGCCATCATGCGCAGACCTTGTGCAGATAATCCACTGAATCTCCATCCATCGCTTCCCCGTGCTCCAGCAGGTATCAGTGAGTTTGCACGTTGTAAAGAGATGATGATGACTCACTGAAACCCATGGGGCAAAAGAGACTTTTCAGTGATCACCAGGACAGGCTGTGCACAGAGATGAAGTACAGGTGGGCAGGCACGCTAAAGGCATGATGAGATGTGATGCTGTCAGCACACATCTGTGGCCAAAAGCATGGCTTAGGGATAGCAGCAATACGGCTACCTGACCAAATGTAGGAAACTGCTTTCCATCAGCCCTTTCTAGCAGGCAGCTTGTCTCTGCTGACTGTTGACAACATATTACATAAATTTCCCTGCAACAGCTTGTTTCAGAAACTTTCCCCAGTAATGTAGATTAAGTTAGAATTTTGACTGCTGTAATGCATATTCATTAGATAAAAGCCCAGACAATTACTGTGATAGTTTCACTAGCAGGTCGAGTATGTTTTAGGATTTGCTGGGCATGGGATTTGCCAGAATAATCTCAGAGAACTTTGGGGGATTATTTTTATGATGGGGGTTTGTATGAAAAGTGAGAACGTAAGCAGATTTGAAGGTGATTTCATTATGTTTTTACATTAGTTTGCTTTTACCATTTTAAATCTAGAGTAAGTTCATACTTCGAACAAATGAAGGTCTCTTAGGGCAAGCAATGAACAATGCAAATGAATGCTACCTAAGTAATATAGTTTAAAATTGTGTAAATAGTAAGCAGTGGTATTTCTAAAGGGATATCACTTTATTGCATTCATTTTCCAAAACAGTAAAAAGAAATAGAAAAAAATACTTTCTGTCTCCACTTGTATAATGCTCACTTTCACCCACTATGTACATTAAGGTTATAAATTAATTTTTGTTGAGTAGGTAATATTACAGAAAATACACATGCATCAACATTGCTTGTTGTGAATTTGCAAAGAAAAGCACAATTTCCCTTTTTGTTTCCACTAGAGAAGATGGAAAGATTGAGAGCAGAATTGAGATGCAGAGAACCGAAGCCCAATCCTCTGCTGTTATATGGAAATCTTCAGTTTTCAGGAGTACCAGGCCCTACCACTTCTGGGACCTTCATCCCATAGGTCATCCTCACATGGGTGGTCACATTGTCTTCGGTGCAGACTGACCTCTGTCATAATCTTCATAGGGGTTAGGGTCAAGCTAACTGGCACTGTCAGTAGTGGATCACCGCCAAATTAGAGTTTCAAGAAGAAAACAAAGAAGTTAAAATTGCACACTCAAGAAAGTACTTTATTTCATCCCCACAGCACAGCATCAGAATTTAACATTAAAGAAGGTTTAAAAATACACTTGCATATCGCAGAAGTTATCAGTCTAGACTCCCCATCTGTTGAATACCTTGTAAGTAAGTATCAGTAGCAGTTCAGTATCTGACAAACAGAAATCATCATGTAAAAATGCTAATAATTTCTCTACGCTGTTTTGTTACTAATGGAACTTCAAAGCTATGAATGTGTATGTTTATATTCAATTTCTATTTATATACTTAAACACAGATACTCTAGTACTATGCATATTAGTGTGCCAATATGTGCTCCAGCAAGGCATATATTAACGTACATGCATATTTATATAAAGGGCTGAACTCAATGGAAGTTTTATCCTAGGCTTCATAAGGAACTTGCATCAACCCCCTTTTTTTATTTTTAATAAACATTGGGCCAAATTTCCAGGAATTGATTTGGTTCATAACACTGTCTTTTTGTCGTTGTGGTTGGTTTTTAATTCTTAAGCAGAAATTTTTTATGAGCTGCATCATTTTTGCAAGTTTGTGTAGAGATATTTCTCTGTTGACAGTGCTGCTTCCATACTGCCTTCACCATCCTCCTTTGTCTTTCTTGTTTTCAGTGTGTTTTAATCATGTTTTGTAATCCCCTATGCCGTTATAACTGATTAATTAGCAAACCTTCAGTTTCAGGCTCTGAATTTTTCTCTTAGGCTCAGACCACTTATAATCTCAGCTGAAAAGACAAGATTGAACATCTGCCTTGTAATTCATCTCTTTGCATCTTGTACCCATCATGATTATTGTTTGTTCTTTATAATAACTGGGGTTTTTAAGAGTGAAATGTTACACTCTCCATTATCTAGGCTCTTAGACTGAAAATAAATCCATGTGGATGGGCTGTGGGGAAATAGTGAAAGTCAAGGAGTCCACAGCTCGTGTTCTTCTGTAGAATTTTAGTCCTCAGATGTCGATTTTTTTTCCAAGAATCAACTTAAAGAAACTGTCGCTGGGAAAAGATAGCAATAGATTAATTGCTTCTTTTGCAGACCTTTCATCAATTTATATTTTCAAAATTTTCTTTGCAAAGATGCAGAACAGAAACATACATATATTTGTATGTTTATGAAAAATAAATTAATCCAACATTTTAATCTGATGGTAGGATGCCAAAATCTAGGGTTTTCAGAAAATTACATTACGAGACCTGCAGTTGTACCAGGTTCTGGTGGCAGTGTAAGGACTGTCCCCCTTCAGAAGTTCAGGTCCGAGCTTCCCTCAACTCATTGTGAAGATTTCCACATGAAGCCTGTGTGCTCAGAGCTTCTACAGGGAGCATTTTTCTCTGCTGTATGTTTTTTTGGTACAGTGAGATTGAGATTTTGAGGGATTGAACAGGGATCAAGTACCCATTTGCCATTACCTATTTCCAGCTGGAAACTGTGGGATGGCAAATTTTCTTTCCCCCCTCACTGATTCGCTGCGTGAAGGGATAGGGGAAGAAAAATTTTGCCAAGACCTACATTTGTTAGGAAGGTAGAAGAGTCGTGAATAAAACAATTTATTTGCTCATCCCACCTACTGTCCTAGTCACCATCTGAAGCACCAGGTAGCAGCACAGAGAGGATTTATTTGTCCAAAAGGAACTGGATGTCTCCAAGTGTCACATCATTGATGTAGAAATTGCTTGTTTCTCCTTTCTACTGCAGCTGATACCCACGTGGACTTGTCTATTCAAAGGACCCTGTTCTCTTCAGCCTGAACTGGACCAATTCAGGTTCTCCCATACTTAATTTCTTACATCGGATAGAGGCCTGACGGTGCCAGCCAGCTGCTGGGGTCTCTTGCACATATGCATTTCTGTTATTCATGCAATCTGAGCCTTTCAAAATCTGTGAGAGCTTCAAACACTTCTCAGTAGGGTTACTGCAGGTTTTGGAATGATATTTAAAAATGATGTAGTTATAAATATTTTCATTGTGGAAATATAAGAGGAAAGAAAACAACTGATGTTGGAAAATTTTTAACTGATTTTTTTTCTTTCACATTTCTGTGCGATCTATGTAGGTATTGGATTAAAAAATAATTTCAAACATGAATAAGAAATAATGTGCAGAAAACCTTATTTCAACTATAATTAGCAATGTGAAGCGCCTTTCTAGGGCTGTGATTCCAGTCTGCTGGTTTCCCAGAGTGCGCAGAACAAGTGTGGCTGTGACCAACGGAGCCCATGAAGCATTTTGAAATGGTCTCTAGTGCTCATTTCTTTCTCCAGGAAGAACTAATTTTAAATATTCCAGCAGGTCTTTCAGGAGATATGGCATCTTTCTCTCCTGACTACCTCTTTTTTGTTTCTTTATTTAAGAGATCTCCTCTCTTGCAGATGTTTATTCACTTACAGCCTTGTATTGCCCGGATGCGTTTCTCTGTTCTCAGCCTCTGGCTGGTTCCCCATGGCTGCTGTCTTTGGACAGCAACGTATCAACAGACTGTTTCTTTAGAAGATGCAATGTTTCAAGAGATGATGGGGCTTTGGGGAGATGCAAGACCCCACCTACAACAGTCTGCCCGCCAGAGGGAGAGCTGACATGAGACTTGCAGGCAAAGCACTCGCCTATGTTGCCTTGTGCACATCTTTTCACTGAGCATGGCTAGAAAGCCTGTTTTACAAAGAAGTCCATGAACTCTGTGTGTGTCTTTCCAGGTGCAGGTCGGGGACTTCATTTTGACACGTGCTAGTGAGCTGCTGAAATGTTGGGGTCACAGGATGGTCCAAATAGCAGCTGGTTCTGCTGGATGGGCTCACATTAGGCTGTGAGAGACGTGTTACCAGCTAGGGAGTCACACAGACATGTTTCTTTTATATCTTCTGGTGCTATGGTGGGTGTGCAGTGGTGGCCCGTTGGTCCTCCCAGCCCCATCAGCAAGGAAGACGTGTCTTACCTGGGGTTTGGGGGCAGATTCTCACACTTGCAAAATGGATTTCCACTAAAGGAAACTCTATTCTGAAATTGGCAATGCTGAAGCTTAAAATTAGCTTCTCCTTTATTACTAGGACATATTTTTAGGTCCTAATTCATGTCTCATGTGAACGCAGTCCTCCCACTCCTACGTTGGGAGTACTGAGCTGGAGTCTGAGGGCTGTGTGTTACATTTTCCAGAAATAGGTGCTACCCAGGATTTTGAATATTTACGTTCTTTGCCTTTCAAAAAAAAAAGTGCACCCACTGGTTTTAGGCCTGTATATGGTTTTAAAGTAGTGAAAAATCAAAGTATGAACTGCTATCCTTTGTTTTCTTGTCACTCAATCCTCATTTTTATTTCGGTTGCATGGAGGGGATCTGTGCTTAGTTACTTGGATCTCAATACTTTAAGCTGCCAAAAAAACCCAAACCAAAATACAGGCCCAATTCCTGTTAAAAAAAAAAAAAAGAATGTTTCCTGTTCTCTGCACACTCCTCTTGAGCTGCAGTGCCACAGCTGTGGTCACTTGTAAGCACCTGAGGCTATTTAAGCCCTGCTGTCCTTAGTGGTCAATGTGAGGTCAAATCCAGCAGCACATCTATGTTCCCTGCCTGTTGGAGTACCTGCACCTCGTGTTCATTGAGGTAAAATCTGCTAAAATTTTCCTTATGGGAGTCCTAACGCGCAGCATGGGCAGTGTCTGGCCTTTGGAGGAGGCTCCAGCTGATGCCGTCAGGCAACAGTGAGAGGATTTCAGAGAGGAGGCTTCGCCCCACCACAGCTTGGGTGGAGGAGGTGACTGAGCCATGGGAATCATGGCTGCTGCGGCTGAGGGCTGCGATGCCTCAGCACCTGGGGACATGGGCCTGGAGATAGCTGGGTCAGCGGCGGCGGCTGTGAAGCAAGGAGTTCAGTGGGACTCCACTCACGAAAAACCCTGCTGGTACACAGTTTAGTAAGCCATCAAGCTAGATGATGAACTCCAGTGAAAAGTGTGTACGGCCCATGTGTGCGTGCAGGAGTAACCACAATCTCCTAATGGCCAGCACACTGGTCTTGGACACTTTCTGTGGCTGTTGAGTTCTCACCTGGGAGATCTGTTCTGAGGAGGAGAGAAACAAGATTTTATCCAGAAGTGGTGCTGCAGGAGGGCTGTCTCAGCGCCTCTGCGTTTGGAAGGTAAGCTAAGCCAAGTAGGCTCTGTGTACTGCTGCTCCACAAACAATTTATAAATCTAAAAGGTGTAAAATAAGTATGTTTTACCACACAACAGATACATCAAACAAAACCTAAAGTCATTATTTTATTTATAAAAATAATAAAGCCTTTTACTCTGTCAGCATACTCCACAGACTAATATGATCAGCCCAATAACCACTGTCTTGAAAAAGAAATGAAAAAAAAAGAATGAAATGAAAAAAAAAAAGAAAAAAAAAGAACTTGGGAAACATATGTTTCATACCTTTACATAAATAAGGCAGAAATAAATGAGACATTTAGAAAATGTGAATCAGATCTGTTCTTTGTTTTAATGTATTATTATGGGATCTTGCAATAGGTAGGATTAGAAAATGATCACTGAGAAATATTACTGGTGTACTGAATATTTCAAATCACTGAGGACTCTTTCATTTAAAAAAAAACCCATCAGCAAAAGGCTGTATCAATATATGAATGGAATCAGATATTTCTGCCACTGCAAAAAATTAATAACATAAGTCATTAGCATTAGTGCAACTTGCTTCTCTTTCTAATTTACAGCCACATATCTAGATTAACTGTAAAATATTCCTGGGTTTAGGACACACTGTCCTCCATTGAATGCTTAGCCTGGAAAGGTTATTAACATTGAATGGGGACTGTTCTCTCAGGAGAGCTGCAGATAAAATGACCAGGGAAAGAAATAGCACAACTTCTCAAATTAGCATAATTAGTAATTATCTCTTAATAGCCCCACTTGGCTTTGGAGACTTGGCACTTGAAATTCCGCTTAAAGTTCAGTGAGGAAAAACAAATTTCACGCTGGAATGTCTCAATAACACAGCTGAGCTGCTGAGGTAATCGTCTGGTTTAGGTAAAGGGAAGGAGATGAACATATGGATAGGGAAGATCTTTCCTGTAAGCACTGTGTTTGTGTTTGCATATGTAAAGCACTCGGGGCTTAATGGTACAATTGCCACTTTCTCTGGGGGCGAGGGGAGGGCAGGAGGATGAGTGGGACTTTTCTCTCTTCTTTAGTGGAGAGAAATAGATGAAGATAATAAACAAAAATGAGGTAATCCCATTCATTTTGTACTAGAATAGTGTAATTTCTTTTGCAATTCTAGCTGAAATAAAAAATCCAGAGACAAACAAGCCAAGCTTTGGATAGAAACAGCAGCCTTTATTGTAGCCAGTGGCAGAACTGAAACCTTCCCAAACGGGGATGGTTCTCCAACATTAAACTCAAGGCAAAATCGGATGAATAAGCACAGGGAGCTTTGTAACCCTAATTTTTTTTTCTCCGTGGCAAGGAAACAGATGGCTCTCTTAAGATGCTTTTGGCTGGGAAAGAACAAATGTAGAAGAGAAATATTTACCATTTTTACATACCTAAAGCCCAGTCTTCTTTATCCTCAGGCAGAGAGCAATTTATCAGCCCATTCTGATCGAAACAAGCCTTTGTTATTAAGAAGGCACGTTTTGATTTACATGTTGCACAGCTGGTTGGAGGCTTTCCACTGGGAAACACATATACAATTGATAGGCCTTCCTAAACTAGTTTGAAATAGGAAAAGAAGTTCTTTCACTCTAGATGCTTTGGCAAGCACACCATGTGTGTTGGGTGCCAGCACATCAGTAATGGATTTATTGAGGTGATGTTTTGGGGGACTTTGGGGTATTTTTTGTGTGATATATATGTATATACACACATACATATATATATCTGTTTTTAAGTGCCAGACTGCCATATCCTGAAAGTGCATGGAGTCAGGGGTGCAGTGGTTCATGGCTCGCATGGTCCCTGCTGGGGTAGGGTCAGGTGCCCTGTAGAAGAGGCACATTTTGTTCTGCCTACAGAGCAAAGGAACACTTTGCTGCAGAGAAATAACTCTTTTGGTGCCATGTCGCACACAAAATAGGGAAGATGAAGATAAACTAGTCAGAGGAGGTTGACAGCTGTTATAAAACTGATAGGCTGACACACTCATGGCCAGAGGAGGAAAAGGTTTGGCTTAGAAACTCTAATTAAGGCTGGCCAAGGTCCATTAGCTCATCTTCACTAGTAGCTTCCCAGCCTCACACCCTATGTATCACCCTTATTATACAGGTTCTAGGTGAGAAATGTGATTAAGCAAGCTGCTATCCTGTGTTTCCAAGGCCCAGCCTCTGAAAGCAATTCAAATGCCTCTATCAACCAATAAAATCCATTTCAAAATTCAGAAAGAGCATGAAGGCAAAGAGGGATAAGGGAGAAAAGAAATGGAAGCAGATCAAAGGAGATGAAATGGCATTTGAAAAGTATGGAAATCAGGAGAATATTGAGACTGAATTAATTACAAAAAATCCAAAAAGATGCAGAAATACAGCAGGTTGGATGTAAATACTTTCAGGCTGACAGAAAGAAGGAGATAGGGCAATATCATGATGAAACGAGCACGTTTCTCCCTGTTCCCCACCCACCCAGTCCTACTCCCAAATGAGCACTTGACGAATAAATTAAGCTGAAGCAGTAACAGTGAAGAGAGCACAGAAAAATATTCTGATGGACACCTGAGATATCTCCTGATAGGCTATACGTGGGCAGCTGCTGGGAAGAAAATGCTACAAAAGAAAAATGCCCATTCCTTGACAAGCCTCTTTGTTAAGTGATTGATATGTTTCTGCTTCCCTCCTTCCTTATAATATTGGGAATGTGAGCTGCTGCTTCAAAGTCAGAACTATTAAAAAATAATCATCTGTGAATACCAGCTTGACTTTTTTTTCAACATATATAGCTGGAGGTGGTGAATGTTGATTTTTCTTGGTACCCCAGACTGGATTCTTCAGGGCAGATTTTTTAGAACAGGCCTTTGTCATTTTGCTCTTAAATTTCATCTTAAGAAATATAGGAGAACCAGTTGCGTAGTTGCACATGTGTCTTGTTTGCCTGCAGAGTTCATTAAAAAGGTGATCTTTTTAAATTCAGGAACCCTGAATTTGATTTTTGGTGGTGGTGCTGTTGTTTTTGTGACTGTGACACTCTGCTTGCCTCCACTCTGCATAGTGTCCATGAGGACAAACAGAATACATTCATCACTATTATTTATAATCTCTTTGTGCTGTGAGCCCTTTAGAGACCACTAAATTATGTCTGAAATTATGTGGTCCTGATCTGATTTGGGACCTCCTGGTTACTACTGTAAAAGTAATAGCAATGTTACTAAATGGCATTAAGTTTTATTTTTAGGTATTGGGGAAGCTGAGTGTGTAACCTGCAGGTGAACTTCCAAAGGCTACTTCTTTGACATTTGATCTTTTCTGACAGAGACTAGTTATTTGGCCTAATTCTGTGATGCTTGGCAAACCTTAGTAAGGTGCAAAGGGCATTTCTGTTCTCCTAAAACCAATGCTATAGAGGAATGCTCAGCAGTTCAGTCAGGATTGGACCTTTAAAATTGGACAGAGCAAGGAAGAGGAGAAGCATGCAAAATTACCTGAGCAGAAAAATGCCTGAGGATAATTCGTTCTCTTTAAAAATGCCATTGGGTCATACTGGCTTCATAGGTAGCATTTAATTGTGTCAAGCTGATGATCTGCTGCGTTATTCCATTCCTCCTTTCCTTTTCCAATTTTTGGAACCATCAGTTTTGGTTATTTCTTGAATTGCTGATAATTCAGAACAAGGGGTGAATAAGAACATACTGTGTATTACATTTGTGTTGCTTTCAAACAGAGTTAAACATAACCTGTATATATATATAGATCATGGTAAGGAAATACCAGTAATTTTAAGTGGAAGAGTAAATTGGACAAGCTAACAAACCTATAGGGCCTATGCTCCTTTATTTAATAAAAGTAGGTCAATGTAGGTTTTATGCTGTTCACATTAGTGTCATTCATTTTAGCTTTACTAATAAAAGCTAATGGCTGGTTAAGCATTACTGAAACAGAATATCAGAAAAGAAATTAGCCAAAGATAAATGGGCAAAGAAACATGATAGAAAATAAAGCCCTAAGTCATTGGAATATTCCTATAAAATTTGTTAAATAACATAAACTAACACTGCTTTTGAAACTCCTATTTGTACCACGACTAAAACAGGACTGAAGTAAAGCAGTGTATATCTAGAACATGTAGCTTCAGATCAACTATTAAACATTCAGGAGATGCTAACAATGGGCTGTATGCAATCCTGTCGTAATTCCCATTTATCTCTCCGAGCAGTTATTAGATATTTCAGGCTACCATGATCTGGCTCTATCCTAGCTTTAGCTATGAAGAACTTGCTGGTTTAAGTCTTGTTCATTTTGATAGCCAGGTGCCTGCCTGAGAGGATGATTAGTGGTACAAGGAATGCTGGGTGGTCATTATAAAATATGGATGGGGAGAATGTTATGCTATCTGCTGTTATTAGTACAAGGCGGCAAATCAAAGCAGTATATAAACATATATACACGTGCAAACACACAAATCCCATTGCATTTTTTTCATTTGCCTTCTGTAGTTTTTAATACTATTGCAATTACTCTTGTAATTTTTTAATTTTTTAATTTTTAAAAATTAAAATTACTTTAATATTACTCATACAGGGCCTTGGAAAGTCATGAATGAGAAGAGAAGGAATTGGGATTCTTTTTATTT
>JAOXNO010000013.1:11462777-11521262 GCA_028565335.1 Limnodromus scolopaceus | reverse complement strand
GCAAATCAAAGCAGTATATAAACATATATACACGTGCAAACACACAAATCCCATTGCATTTTTTTCATTTGCCTTCTATAGTTTTTAATACTATTGCAATTACTCTTGTAGTTAAGAAACTAATTACTTTAATATTACTCATACAGGGCCTTGGAAAGTCATGAATGAGAAGAGAAGGAATTGGGATTCTTTTTATTTGCTTTTCAGCTTTTAGTTAAGGCATAGGCTGTGCTTTTATATCTTTCCTGAAAGAGTAAAAAGTTTTCAAAACTCTTCAGAAAGCCTGAAAAACTTATTCAGCTTCACATAAAAAAGCACATAGATTTCCTTCATATCCTGCACCTTAAGCCGCTGTCTTTCTGAGCCAGTTCTTAATACTTGAAAGACACCAATTTAACATGTATACCTCAAACTAGTTCATCTTAAAATGCATTTCTTGCACTGGTCCCTCATTACAGCATTTGGTGAACTCTTATTATTTAGTGTGTTTGTCTTATACTCGTTCCAGGGTCTTGTGACCAGTCCCCCTCTCAGGTCGCAAGCTGTGTGTGGGCTTTGCCTTGTCCCTTCTTGTAGCCTGGAATGGTTACAGGACTGGGAAGGCTTTCTGCTGGTGATGTCTTCTTCACCTCTTTGTTGCCCCCCTTTCATAAGCCAGTCCAACCTCAACAAAAAAATAAAAAAAAGCACATCAGCAATAATAAAATCCACTCACAAAACAGGTAAAGGGCACGAAGAGCTTTTAGGTATTTTAGATTCTTTACCTCTAAAAACTGTTTCAGGCCATGTCTGAGATTCAGTCTAAACCCATACGGACGTGGCATACCTTGGCCTTTGCTAATTTTTTTTCCTAAACCAAGAGAAAAACATTCCCAATCTTTTACATTTGCCAAAGTCAAACAAATTCCCCATTGCATGCTGAGCTAAGGATATCTGTTCTTTGTCCCCAAGCAAAATACTGTAGTAGCAACTGGAAGCCTTATAATTAACAGAAAATGGGAAAGATGAGTTATTTCAGTAGGTTATACTCTAGTAAATGGAAAACTACAAGGCCCTCTGTGCTTCTCACACAGTGCTAAATTCAGTTCAGGTCCTCTAGTCTATGTGATTGAGCACATTTGAATGGCCAGGAAGCAATGAAACTCCTTCTCTTAGTCTTGGCGTTTGCTAGGAAACACAGAAAGCCACAGGCAGATGTTGAAAAGAATGAGTGGCAAAACTTCCTTCAGGGCAGCTTTGTTTTAGAATAAGACCAGTCCTTAAGTAGTAGTCATCAGTGGCTGACCTAAGAGATGGTTCCAGGTAGTATGTGTATGTTACATTGGGTAACATGGGAAGTAGAAGTGATGTTTCATGTGTTGGGAAACGGCAACATTTTGGATAACTAGAAAGTGAGTAGATAATTTTGTAAAACAGGTGAAAAAGCAGAGTCTCTGGAGCAGTAAGAATGCATTAGACCTGATTAGTGGCACTGTAGAAGATATTTGCATTTATTTGATAATCATTGAAATCAATCATTGTAATTTTACCACCCAGTATGACATTGTTTTAAAAATTCTTTGAATTCAGTTCTGAAATGAAGTCCCTAGTGTTTCCTCTCACTTCTGAAGGAGTTGTCTTATTTTACACACATGCATATTGTGTTTTCATTTTTGTTTTTCTTTGTTTCTGAAAAGAAAAGGGGAATTCAATTGACTCTCAGATGACTTTTCTTAATCCAACTGCTCAGCTTGGTAAGTGAGCCATTCCTAAAAAACCCAAGATATATCATGTTTTCAAGGAGATGCATGCCATTAATATCATAGAGTTGCCAGTTAGTGTACAACTTACATATTATGGTCCTGAAGGATGTGCAGTTGCATACTAACACTGCAGTTTACCTCAGGTGGATGGCTCACAGATGGATTCCCTCTAGTCTGATGGGCCATGTGCAGCTTCAGTTTCAGCAGCACTGTCTGAACCATCTGAGGCATGATGTACTTGTGCCTATGCAGAGCACACAACTCCTAAGTTGCAAATACCTAAGGTTAGAAAATGGTATTTTAAGTATGTATTTACACTCATCCCTTCAGAGATTTGATAATGAGATCTGTGCCTTTAGCAGCCTTTGCTTCTCCCTGTCCTTCTCTCAGACATCCGTGGTTACATGAAGAATCTGGTGTCACAATAGAGATGAGTTGTCATTGCATAATTAATTTTTAAATACAGTGTTTATCTTTAACTCCCACTGACCCCCAAATGGGTTTGCAAGAGACCTTTTGAGATTTGAGCTTCCAGACTTGCTGTATCTTCCTTAAGGAACAGGTGACCATGAAGCCTCTATTTTGGGAATAATGATTAAAAAATAAAAACTGTGGAGAGAGGATCAAAATTCAAAAGATCTCATCCCACATAATTATATTGAGGTTTTATAGCCAACAGGTTGCTGCAGTCACAATGAAATGAATCAGAAAAAGTAGTAGTTCAGCTTGTTGTGGCATGAACTGCCAGTTTTCCTTCTATCTCCCAATGAAGAAAGAGCCGAGATCTGCTTTAAATTCTGACATCTGGTAAAGTGTAGTGATGTATGATTTGCCACACACATTGCACAACAAAGTGTGCCGTTTATGAGGCTCTCTAAATATAGGAAAGTGGTTTTTTTAAGTAATGCAGTAAATAACAGAGTGGATATTTTAGTTCAAGGGAATGCATAAGCCTTGAGGCTGAATTCAAGCAAGGACATTTTTATGTGGATACAGATCTTGGATTATCAAGACCATATGCCTACCTGTCTGTAGTTTCTGTTTTACCCACTGATCGTTACTGCCTGGCATCTTGCAGTAAATTTTCATAATTGATGAGAGATCATGATACAAGAAACAAATTGATCTCATTTAATTTAGACCAAAAAAATCTGAGCTGTCAATATCAAACTTTCTTATACAAATGTAGTTGTAAGTCTGCGTTGTTCAAATTGGTAGAAATTAGAAGTGTCAGCATTGCCAAACACCTTTAACTGTGAAATCTCAATGAAAGTAATTTCTTTGCTCATTCCTTGGTTGAAATGGGAATTTGGCCATTGATTTCAGGAGAGGAACTTAAGATCCCGCAGCCCTGAGTAAGACTTGCTGCGTTAGCTCAGAGCTGGGGGCTGGCCGGCCTCCTGCCCCAGCAGCAATCAGCAGCAGGGGCTTAGGAACAGGCTCAGCACAGGACAAGCCACGTAGGAACTCTTCCCTTCCTGTAGGTTTAAAGTGAGGAGGTTATAGGAACGCCAGAGCCAAAAGTTACACCTGAACAGGTGTTTTCAAGAGCCACTGGTGGCCATGAGTTTGTTAATCCTTTTGAACATACGTAGTTTAATACATAGTCTTGCTTAAGCCAATGGGTTGACTTAAAGGTAGGTAGTGTGCAATTGTTTGCTAGATGCAGACTTTTCCTATAAATTACTGTTGATAAAGTTACAATGATAAGAATAACATCTATAATGAACTGTTCAATTCATTATTTACCAGCAGAGCACACCTCAAATTTTACATGTGCAGCACAAACAGAAATAAGTAATAGATTACAAATTCTGGACCCTTCTCCCTTTGCCTGCAAGCTGAAACCCCCACCAGCGCATCGGGGCTGTACAGGTTCATGCTGAGATACCTGCTTTGCAGGACCTTCCACCATGGCCCTGCAAGGAGGGCACTGTTACTCCTCCCTGTGGTGCCCCAGATGCCAACACAGAAACCCAGGTGGAGGGTGAGGGGGTCTTCCCATGCACCAGCATCCGTTGGGAGCTGTGGGACACCCCAAACCAAAGCAGCTCCATCCATCAGCTGCAGTGCCAGACCCAAGGTTGGCTGGGTTTCACAGGCAGTGAAGGCAGCTGCTTCTTCTACATTGTTCTTTGGGGCCGCGAGGTTTGAAGTGAGGCACTGATTGGATCACAGGGGAAAATTAACTCCAGTGGAGTCAGTAGATTACAGTGACTTATGTCAGTGCTGCAGTTATCTGCAAGTTTTAAAAAGAGTCTCTGACTCTCTAGTTTTCCTATTAAGAGATTTAAACTTTTTTTTTTACTTTACTATTTTACCACATTTTACTATTAATTACTGTTATTCTACCATGTACTAGGTTTGCGTACACTCATATGCAGAATCCAGTTTACTTCTAAATATGCTTCTCTCATGATTCCTGTTGTTTAATACCACAACATAGTGTGTGATAAAAAATAATACATCTGTTTCTGGTTTTATATCAACTCCAGAGTTTTACAATCCGTCCGCCTAGCAAGGCCCACAGAAGTCACTTTCCCATGGAATAAGAGCAGCTTAGAGTCTGCAGTTCGCAGTGCCAGGGGACCTGGTCCCCTGTACATGGCCCCGTGTCCAATTATCCTTGTAACCTGGCTGCTCTGCGTATTACCATCACTGGTTACAGGTCTCTCTTACCTTGACATTATTTTCAAAAATCTGTTGGACTGGAATTAGCATTTTATTACTGTCAAAAAGCTTTGATCAGATGCAGACAGTTGACTATGACCAGCAGACAGGCAGCATACATGCATCCATACGTGCATAGTCCTGTTAAAATAAATGGGACACTGTTGTCTTAAATTATGTACATTTCTAACAAGCTATGTTGGACTGGGGGTTATGGAAACACACATTGTTAGCTCATAGAGCCCATGTGCATCTAATTAAACATTTTTTAACCTTTTCTATTTAAAGCATAGCATTTCCTGTGCTGCAGTATTAGAAAGCTGGGAACTGGCTTTATTGGCTATTACTGATAAATCATGGCTTATTCTTGCTTTTAGTCCACTTATGCTTTCAAATTTTGGGGAAAAAATGTATTTTCTTTTCAAAGAAGAACACATTTTGACATTTATGGTGAATTGAAAATCTGGAAAAATGTGTTTCTGTCAATAAACAGTGGTATTGTTACCAACCGAAGTAAAACATGGCATAGAGAATAAAATGTTTGTTTGCCATTTATAAGACTAGTGCAGAATTTTAAAAGTTTAAAACTGAACAGTTACAGATATTGTCACATTTGTGAAAAGAGTTGCCGTTGTCAAATATGTGTGTTTCCAACTGAGAAAACAAGCTCTTCACTGTACTCCCTCCAAGCTAAGGTTATGTCTGCATCCTTGTTTGCCGTGGCACCTGCAGCTTATACAGATGTGTCCAAGAGAAGTTGTTTGGGGTTTTCTTTTTGAGTATTCCTAACAGCACAGCCCTGGTAACACAATGCTCTAACACATCCTTGAACACAAGCTGGCTTACTCGATTTTTTTTTTTTTTTTACTTTTGCCTTTTTTTTTCCTGTTTGAGCTCTGTTCTTCTCCAAAGACTTGCGCTGCAACCTGCGATAACTAATTTAAAGCTAACTGGAGCCAGTCTGTGACTGCAGCGATAGCTGTGGCACTGGGCTGAATCGAATGGGGGGTGTAGCTCATGGGTGGGGTGAATATGAACACCCCTAATTGTTATGGATTATAAAAGCCCGATTGTTTTCTAGGCTGGGATGTCACGTATGTGCTGCAGGTATTGCTGCATGAAGCCCTGGAAAAGCAAGGTCAAACTAATGCAAAGGACATCGTCTTTCAATGCCTTGCTGAATTTACTCAGCCATTCCTGTGCTGCCAGGGGCAGTGTGGCTGCCCCGTGTAACAGAGGAAGGCAAGAAAGGTTTAAGAGTGGTGTAAGCCCACCTTCTGCTGCTCTTTCCAAAGAAGCCATAGGAAAGGAGCAAGATTGGAGAAAGGAAATGTTGCCTTTGAGTTTTCTATTACTGTGCTGTTATGGTCACATACCGCCCTGCCAAACCCATCATTAATAGCTTTGAGAAATTCCAACACGTAGCGGTAAACCAACGGAGTCGCTTTGTGCATTAGCTGCAGGCTCCTGTTATAAACCAAACAACAGTTAACTTGCTTCCAGTTTCATACATATTAGCTGCTCATCAACTCTGTTATTACACAAACGTGTAGCAGCTGCACTGCAGAAACTGATTACTGTGAGATTCCTTCAATTTAACTCTTATGCAACCTTCCCATCATTTTACTCAATTGATTAACTCAATCCAATTTTACTATTAATTTAATTTCACTGTTGTCAAGGGCCTCATATTTTTCATATGTTTGTATCTTTTGGGCCTGGCTGTATCTAATACACCCTTAAATCAATTATTGAAAGAACTCTGTTAGACCCTAATAGTTTAAAATATCATCACTAGGCAGCAAGTATCCATTAAAAAGAAATATTTTAATAGGTATATAAACTACAAAATCTAATGGCATTGAAACAGTATGGGTTATTTCGCTGATTCAAAATTTTATTGTCTACCTGTTCTTGCCATATTCAATAAAAACTTAACCTAGCTTCTGTGAAAAACTCAGAAATCAGTAAGTAAGAAAGAAAGTAAATAAATAAATAAATTAGGGTTTGAAGAACTTATAGCTGATATCTGTGACTACAAAAGTTGTCAGTTATCATGAAGCTTGTGTCCTAGATCTGACGCATTCTGGATACATGCACTTAGCAGATGAAAAAAATATTGTTTTCATTTGGAAATGAAATTAAATGTGAGTCAGTTCTCTGCATGCTTCATGCAGACTTGATTCAGGCTTACAACAGCTGTCAGGCTGGTCATCACTAACCAGTGTAAGGGTTGGGATAACTTTTCTCCTCCTTTCCTACTTACTATTCCCGTTGCCTATCAACCACCATTACATATCACCGTGTCATCTGGAATGATTCTTCACCCGATTCACCAGGCTGCATGTTATACCTCCATCATCCATTGGTCCTGCCAGTACCAGGTTACTGGCTGAGGGGCAGAATGATTTTCTGTCTATATATTTTATCCCACCACTAAAAATGGGCCTCAGAGAAACTTGCCCACCAGCAATATCTATTGCTGTTATTATGTAGTGATACAGTAAGGGAAGGCCACAGAAAGCCATTCAAGTCAGAGGAGGTCCTGAATGATGGAGGATACATATTGGTGGAAAGGGTGTGAAAAGCAAGAACAGCTGCTATATAAAAATAAAGGAGGTTGCACTGATTTCTTCATAAACAACTGTGAGGAAAGGAAAGGACAAAGGAATGAAGAGTTGGGCAGGTGTGGATAGTGGGCTTCTACAGGGAGCTATGCAGAGCATTAAGGTGCTCATCTGAGATGGTAAGAAAGAGTCACTGCCAGGAGGCAGAGCAGAAGGGTTGGGTTACACGTGGAGGACACTGGGGATTGGAGGGAATATCTGGGGGAACCAAGCAGTCAGAAACTGATTTGTTGCTAAAAGAAGTGTGCTGTAGTGCTACTTGTATAGGTCAACAGAATCTTGTCTGCCTGAAGCAAACACTGAGTCTCTTCTCTGAGCCCACTGGAAATCACCAAGAAAACAATAGTGCGATAGGCCTTGTCAAGCGACTGTGCAAACACCCATTTGATATCTCTATTTGTATTTATCATATAGTGTAAGACTAAAGAAAAGAACATAAGCTAAATGCTTGGTGTCTTCTGCTTTGAAGTAAAAGCTTTGTTTCACTTTTGCCTTTTCTGTTACAGCAGGAGACCTGTACTGACTTGCAGCAGTCCATTACTCTGATCTTATCCCATCAAGAACCCCTTTTATAAATAATATGAATTATGTTTTTTCTGTAAAATCTATTGTCTTGGAAATGATGGCCAGATGACTTCAAAAGTAGATTTTTCCAGTCCAGTTGTCTGCTGTGATATACAGCAAAATTATCCTGCATTTAGAAGTTAATCCTGTCCTTCTACTCATCTCACCTTCTCTGGAGAAGCAAAAACTTCCCCAGATGTGAGTTTCCAACTTCTCTAACAAGTTTGTGAGTGCGACAGCCATGGTCTGACTGCACAAGACCTCAGGGGCAATCCTATCTTTTCTAGTTTGTGTTATTTAATGCCTAGCATTACAGGATTCCTGCATTATACTGCAATATAAATAATAATAATAAAGTATGAAAATAATTTCTTAAATAAATCAGCAAGCAGTCAGTTCTAATACTGTACTGTTATTTGTTTTACTTGTTCAGTGTAGATAAAACCACAGGTGTTCTTTTTTCATATGAAAGGTGACTTATCTATAAAACAAATAAGATGGGCGCCAGCTGCCCAAATTGCTCTCTAATGCTGTTTAAACAGTGTACTTTGTGTTTCCAGGAGAAAATCTCTTCCTTTTTTAGTCTACAAATGGCAGCATAAGTTCACTTAGATGTACAATAAATGTTCTGTTTAGAAAAAAAAAAATTCAAATTACTGAGTGGGATAAACAGTCTTCTTCATCAAGCACCAGTAACGTAGGTCCAGCTCTTAGAAAGGTGCTCATTTGGATTTTAAGTCATGAAGTTGTTGATAAAACAGGAGACAACAAAGGGCCCAAAAATGTATTTTAGCACCACTTACAACATTTTGTATGGGACATGTGTCCTCAATGTTCTCTGTTCTTATCCTGTGGCCAAACTAAGAGTTTTGGAAAGCCCTTCTAACTTGAAGGAGAGCAAATGGAAAAGGAGAAGGCTGGTAAATAGGGCTTATAAAATGTTGGACCCCTCTTGACATATACAGGGATATCTTGGGGAGTTCACTCTCAGTTGTTGTATTGTGCTGCTTTAACCTACAGGCCATATAGACAGATATCGGATTTTAGTTTTCCTTATTCAAAAAGCTTTGTCATTTCCTTTCTGGACTATTGGATCAGCTCCCTGACCATTCTTTTTTGCTCTTTTTTGCCCCCTCCCCAAGCTAAGCAGTAGGAGCAGATGAAATGCTGACAGCATGTCCATTGCAGAGGGCAATTTCCACTGATGGATGACATGTCCGTAACAGGTGAATCATCATTCTCATTTCTGTCTTTGAAATACATTAGTAACTATTAGTCAGTGTTATCACTGGACTTGCCTTTGCAGCAGCTGCACTGCTCTGACTGCTCCACTTTGTCATTGTCTTTGGCCCTTTGCTTGCCCAGCCTTTGACATTATGAACATTGACCTGCCTTGGCCTCCCTCTTATAGGTATAAATGAGATGCTATTGTAAACCTCTGGCTTCTTTTCTCACTTCTACCACTTCTGTACTTATTTAATTTAACTGATGCCAGTTTACCCAGGCACAGGTGAGATCTTATCCTCTTTGGGTAGCTTGAGTCCACTATGTATTGGGTGCATCCCAATAGACTGTGAGCGAGCTGTGACCCAAATTCTGAATCTTTTGATTCTTTGCATGAGATCCTGAGTATCTCTTAATAGTCCTTGATGATGTTGTCTGTTTCTTCTTAGAAGGCTGTTCTGCTTTGTTACAATATGAAGTGTTAATCGATAAGGAAGCAAAAGAAAAGGAGTTAGATAGAAGGGGAAGTAAAAGTCACCATCTAGTTAGCTGAAATGAAAGCATTCAAAATTGTCAGCTGTTTTCACTTGTGTCACTAGGGTTTTGATAAAGTATAAAATGGGAGAGACTGGAATCGGGTCTTTAGATCTTCCTGCACTTGGGTCACAACAACCCCATGCAATGCTACAGACTTTGCAAAGAGTGGCGGGAAAACCACCCAGCAGAAAAGGACCTTGGCATTGGCGTGTTGGTCAAATGCTGACTGAATATGAGCCAGCAGTGTGCCCAGGTGGCCAATAAGGCCAACAGCATCCTAGCTTGTATCAGAAGTAGCATAGGCAGCAGGACTAGGGAAGTGATTGTCCCCTTGTACTCTTGTACCCCCCTTATACTGTAGCAAGTAGTACGAAGAGGATGCAACATGCTTGAAGCTCTTTCTCTCCCTATGGGGTCATCTGTCAACTGCACTCCTAAGTAAATAGCCAGGTCACAAAGAATTAATCTTGGAGAGGTCAAAAGTGCCATAGCATTTGCCAAACAACCTTTCAGTTCAGAGCACAGATTGAGCAACCACAATAGGGAAGGAGCCTGATGAAATTGATCGTTGAGCTTGGGAGAAGTCATAATTAGCTTTCCTGTAAAGCAGCTCCACAGGAATGCAGCCTCTGAGGCTCCCCAGGAGTGTGACAGATCTCTGGGAATCCAGTTTTCTTATCCTTTTGGGGATTCAGCTCTTGTCTGATGCATTATGTGCATGAGATGCGCCAGTCCTTCTCCCCAGGGTGCTGACAGGCAGGGTTGGAAGGGTCATGTTCTTGTGTACTTAGTGCTTGAAGACTTGAGTTTCCTTTTCCCAGCTGTAGCCCCATACTATGCAGTAAACAACAAGGCAGGGAAACAGAAAGGAAACCAGGAAAGAGGCCAGTTGTAGCTCCTTATCTTGCCAAATCTTTATTAGCTGTTTTCCTGCTACATTTTTCCTGAGCATGCATTTGTAACTGTACAGGATGCAATATGAAAATATATTGGTGCTCAGTGCAATATGTGGCAGATTCTCATACCTGCACCTGCATCAGTTTCTCTCTTCATCCCTGCTGGAATAAAAAATAATTTTTTGCAAAGTCGCTTACACTTGCTTCTAACTTTATTGTTGTAGACACTGACCTTTTAAACCGCTAAGCCTATAGAGGGCTAAATTATAGAGTTTGCCTCCCCAGATGCTCCTTAGCTGTCATAATGAAGGAAGTTTACAGTGGGAAAGTGAATGAAGCAAGCATGTTTTTAACCATATGGTAATTATCTGCTATCTGTTCAAAAGACATAAAGTGTTGTTTACCGGATGTGAAAAGAGCATCTGAGAAGGGATTCCCTGGAGAGGGAGTAAGGGAGATTTGGCACAGTGGCTGCTCTTCAGATGGCTTGTAATAGACCCTATAAATTTGGAATATGCTATTGTTAATCAGTGGAGATTGGAGATGCTTGGCACATAATGTTTTAGTTTTAAGGGGCAGATGATTGTCTTGCCAAGCAGACATTTTTTTTAAACCCTAATTGAATTATCCAAATGCACAATTGTTGGTTGAGCTTTTAAGGTAAGAATAAACAAAAATATGTAAAATGACCTCCTTAATTTTCTCTGTCAGTGGCACATTAAATAAGAAGGAAAAGTTACTCTGGTAGTGGAGTTGTTCTAACAGCAGTAAACCACAGGCTGTGTTCACTCATTTAAAAAGTACAATTTAGTTTGAATTCTCTTTTCTTACTTCCAGTACCTAAGTAATATATTCTTTGCTTCTTAAAAAAGGAGGGTGGGGAAAGAAAGGAGAATGTGGCAGATTATAACTGTAACCACAAAAGATTGCAGATCATTTAGTGTTCAGTACATTTAATAGTTCAGAATAATTACTAAGTAAAGTACTGCTTTAATACTTTAATACTAAGAAAATTAGAAGTGAAATCTAGTGAAATCAATTGCACTATAGTTGCTGAGTCTGATGCACACTTACAATCCCTTTAAACTGACCAGTACTGCAATAAAAGATTCAGTCTCAGACGTGCAAACCCCAATTTTCAGTGAAAACTGGTGCACTGTCAAATAAAGACCATTCATTTCATTTTTTATTTTTTTTTAATTTATTGTTTTCAGCTTTAGTTATAAAACCAGAAGTTTTTTCTGTGCTCAATAGTCAAAATATTTACTATATAATTAATACTTATTTCTTATGAAACTGTTTGAAGTGGTGGGCATACACGTTGCAGTAAAAGCACTGCATTTTGAACTGAAAATCTGTTTAATCAGTCACTACATCATTTTTCATTTGTGTTTTTTCTCAAAAATCTTTTTTTACTGAAGAGGGAAAAAGATACATTAGCCACTTTTATTTGCAGTGTTTAGTACTCAGTATTTGATTTCCAGGCTGAGCATGTGAAGTTTAAGCAGTGAGACCTTCAGGTGGAGATTTCAGAGAGGTAAAATGAGAAGCTGAGTTGTATGGACGGAAGGAGCTCAGGAATAAGAATGTAGGCGATAGGAAGAAACAGGCTAAACCATGAAAAGATACAAAGAAAATGATGTGAAGGAGATGGAGATAGGATCCTAAGAGGAGACAAGAATGAGCCAGATGAGAAGGGTTTAAGAGAGCAAAGTTCGGAAAGGTGCAGGAAGGCAGAATTGCTGGGAAAGCTGCGCGAAGGCAGGATGCTGTGATTGACACATTCAAAGGCAGCAACAAGCAAAAACTCAGGAAAAAAAAAAAGTCCTTTTCCTCAGCACTATATGCTATCCCTCTGCAGCTCCTAAAATGTAGGGTGTGAGTCTTAAAGTCCCTTGATATCTGTCAGGCTTCCAGTTGAGTTACTCACTTGAGTAGGTATTTCAAGGAGTAAGTCCTTAAGGTGTAAATTTTTTGTGGCAGGGTTATTATCTTTCAAACCAGGCTCTAAAGCCCAGTGCACATTTATGGTGCCATTTAAATGAAAACAATAATATATGATATAGTCTGAATATTATACTTAATGAGCTATATTTTCTTTTAAAATAGGGTTACAGACTATAGCCAGAACATTATGCTGCCATAAATTTCATGAGACTTTTTTCTAAACACCTCAGTCTATAAAAGTCAATGACTCACAGAGTAGACATAATCTAAGGGAAACTTTGACCTTTTGTGTAATAACAGCCTTACAGCCTGTCGTGTCAATGCTCTGCTTCGTCTGAGTATACTCTGAAGGCCTCAGTAAAATAATTGTTATGGCAATTTCCATCTGGAATTTGCATTTTAGTAATTCTGTAATTATATTTAAGCAGTGATCTCCTTTACATGATGCCTTTTTTTGCGTTGTTACTCAATGGCCCACACGATTATTCACCCCTTAAGTCAGAGCAATCCACCTTGTAGGACTTAAGGAAGCAGGTTGCAAGCAGTATGATGGAGCTGTTGTTACTTCTCAATGACTGTAAGAGCAAACAATGTTTTTACTTAAATGTGACAAATATTACTGTTCCACTGATATATCTGGTTATAGGTTATTTAGGCCTAACAGTATTCAAAACCTTCTAGCTCTCACTGCACATCAAACCCTTTCTGTTTTACACAGCCACCATTCACAGCATTTTCAGTGTGGTGCACCAAGGCTGAGCTCGGAAGACTTTTTTTTTTTTTACTTGAGAGGAGAGATGAGCTGTGTTTGTGTCTATGAATTACCCCTTCTCACTTTCCTCATGTCTGAGTTTTCCTTGATAGTTGCAAGAATATACCTGTCCTTATGTTTCAAGTTGTTAATTTTTATTCTCCTACATTTCCTGTATTGTAGTTTGTTCTGCTCTCGTCAAAACTATGTATGTGGATTTCAGGACTTCACAGAAAGAGCTTTAGGGGATTTGATGTCTGTGCGTATGTTTAGGTGATGGAAAAAGTAACCCTTGGTTATAGTGGGGGTAACTGTGGCAGAGGAGCTGTGATGATTTGCCAAAGAATTTTGCCCTTTACCTTTCCTAATCTCAACAGTCATAAGCCAATGCTCTTTTGATATCAGGGTACATACAGTAGACACTGGTAAAATTTACTTACAGTTACTAAGATGGCATTCAGCAGGAGATGAATATTAATTTTTGTGACTATATCTGAACTGAAGTCCTTGGGTTTCTTGAAACTGCTTTGTGTGAGATCAGGCTTTCTTTTCTAGAAAGTCAGGCAAGCAGCTTGCTGCATCCGTGTTGGACAACATCCTGTGTTGAGGAAAAGTTACCTCTCTCTTTTCAGGGATCTGTGAAGGCATCTGCTCAAAAAGTGATTAAATAACTCATGCAAAAATGTGGGTTGAGCCCTCCAAAAATACCATGAGTTGGGGGAGGAGCAGGGAGTAGAAGGGGAGAAGGGGAAATAAAGGAATTTAAAACTATATCTGGATTTATTATTTTGAAATATTACTGCCCTGAAAAAAAAAATCAATATATTGTTTTGGCTGCATTTTCTTTCTTTTCAGAAGAATCTCTGAATCTCTGAAAAAGTTGTACCAAACTTTCCTTCCTATACTGGGTTCCATACTTTGCTTTATTCATAGTTGAGCCCTCTTTTCAGCAACTAAAAAAACAATAGCAATAATGCTTTGCTGCAAAAGAGGACACAAAAAAAGGTGTTTTGGGTATTTTTCTCTTCTGTTTTGCTACTAAACCAAACATGGAACTGAGCACGGTTCTACATACCATCTTGTGGGCTCCAGCATGTCATCTCTTCTGTATTTGAGTGGAAGAGAACGTAAGACATGGACTAATGCATGATTCCTGCATAAAGGAAGTCCCATGAGGAACGAATGAAAATCTCAAGTAGAACTGTTATTTATTGTGTGTTCAAATATCTGTGTTTAGGTCACTGTAGTCAAGCTGTGAGCTCCAACAAGCAAATATCTGGTAAGTTAAATCAGCATTCATGGTCTTCACAGTACTTGAAGTGACTTGAGATTGGATTCAGTACTGTCCTACCCTGTGGCTGATGCTGGTTTGAGGTTGATAGAATAAAGTGGACAACCAAGAGCAACGTTTATTACCTCTCCTAATTCTAAGATGTTGAGGCTGAAACTCTGGGAAAGCTCTCTGTCAGGTGAATTATGGAACAGTATGAGATTTGTCAGGCTGTGTAACAATGATGGTGTGATCTGGAGCAGGACATACAGACTGCACTTCTTTCACATACCTAGGCAAGAAATGCATCAGCTGTACTTCACTGAAACTTCCTTTATCTATATTCTGCTTGTTGCTTTCCTGTGTCCTTTATTCATGCTTTCTGATTTATTTGATGTGTGATGTTTACTGACCCCACTGATTCAGTGGGAGCTTTTTTTTATGAGCTTTGGATCTCAGTCTAGTACTTGATTCTTGTCTTAAGTCCAAAATTCAAGATAATGTTTTAATCCTTGAATCTGTACTAGCAAATACAAATGTCTGAGTTGATACATATCACTAGACCCCATGAGTTCATTGGTGCTTTCGCTTCAATGTCAGTGAAACTGATGTACAAAGTATGTTAAAGTTAAGCATGCACGCTTTGGCAAAAGGAGGAGATTTAGCAATTAGGTAAGAATTATTGTAATGTCTGATCTTTTTATTTTATAACTTTCTTCTCAAATTGCTTTTTTCTCTTATCATTTAACAGACTAACAACAGAATGATTTTATCTTTCCCCATATACACCTCACTTGGGCTTTTCCCAATATATTCTTGAAAAGTACTTTGACCTCTAAATGGTGACGTACACAGGTTAGTAACATTTATCTTGCAAAGTTCTAACCTCCAGGTTCTGTACAGATCATCAAATAGGAATGTAAAAAATGTATACAAAATTTTTAATTCTGGTTTGCAATGCAGAGGATTCAGGAAATTGGCAAAAATAGTTGCAGGAGGTTTTATTTGATGGTTCAAGTGAATAAGCCTGACTTTGGGATGTTTGTACTCTCTATTTTTCCTGTAGAAAGACCAAGTGGCTGTGAATACTTGATGGAAATGATGGGATTTTATTTTGCAGTAGTACGAGTCTAGTGTGTTTTTTGAATGTGAATGTGGTCTCATTGGCAGGGTTTGCACACAGATGTGTGGCATTAACATAGTGGATAATTGGATATTGCAAATGAATTATCCAAATGTGGTGACTAACAGGATAATGTCCCTGGCTGATGTATTCAACACTCCTTTAACATTAAGAAGATAAAAAAACCAACCCCATTATAAGACTAAATGTACCGCTTTACATTTGGATTTTTTTTAATCAACATCAGTCTAAATTATCATGATGCAATTCACGGTATTTATGTATGCACATGTATTTCTATATGTAGAATATATCCACACAGCAATGTACATAAGTATATAGAGATATGTATGCTCATAATATACCCTATTATAGTAGATATGTGATCTGTGTTAACAAATTCTATCAGAGGGCCTTGGCACGTTAAGAAACAGCTTGATCTTATAGCACAGTGCCAGAGAAACTCCCATTACATCTGTAAGAGTTATAATGGCAGTGTTTAGGTAAATAAGTCAAAAAGTCAAAAGAGAGGAAAATTAGGAGATCCAGCTATCAAAGATCTTATATATTATCACAGATATTGATCAGTCAGGGGAGATGCACTGATGTTACCAGTTGAAAATCTAAATATGATCTTCTTCCTCCAGTTTTTTTATCTTTAATTGCCTTTTGTTGTTGTTGTTGTTCACTCATATATATGTAGTTGTCTGTCCTGGTGACTTTTGTCCCTTGTTTCATACAAAACTACACTATAGGAAGAAATATTGTGATTTTTTCCAGTAAAATACTGTTGTCTAGTTTATTTGGTATAGAATTTTTTCCGAGCTTTATTTTCCTTCCATTTAAAGCAAAATGAAAATATCATGGTGAGTTAGTTATCATTTTAGGTTCCACTGAAAACTGAATTGCTTTCCTCTCTGTATCTTTATTTGCAGAGTGTTACTCATTTTCTTTCCTAAATAGCCAAGGTTTCCAAATTCATCATTACCATCTGTAAAAATGGTTAAAAAGTAGCATAGTGTCTGACTTCATGTGGTGTGACCAGCATCCTGTTTCTTATTTGGCTACTGTGCCTGCATTAAATATTTCTGGTTATCATTTTGTGGGATGTTTCAGGCGCCAAATATCCTGCAATTCTTGTAATTTTTTCTTTGACTTTTTTAGCTCTGGAAACAATTTGCTGTTTATCACTATAGCTATGAAAATTGCTTGATCTGCATTGTCCAAATGTAAAATAACTTCTCTTGTCACCATTATCGTCAGCAGAATTAACATGTTTCCTAAGCTATTTGACAGTGATGCTGATACCTTACAATCTGTAGGCAGCCTGGGTAAAACTCAAGACACATTCCCTTGTAATATTTTTAATGAAAATAGCTACACAACACATTCAGTTTCTTCATTTCAGGCATCAAAGTTTGGTTTATTTAAGGTAGAAAAAAATCAGATATTACCTTGATCTTTATTGTTTGGGTCATTTAATGTAAATTGGGGGGCTATTTAGTGTAAATTTTAGATCAAAACAATGTCATCTGTGATATCAAATTAAATTCTATTTCTCTTTTTAAAGGATTAAAATATTCTTTTACAAATTTTTTTGTCAAATTTGCATGCTGGACTGTGCTTCAAAAGTAAATTCAGAAAATAGATAAATTACATTTCTATCATCTTCAAAATTATGCACTATATTGGACATAAAGGTCACAAGGTTTTTAATTATTTGAATTCATAAGATGTACAAGGCAGACTAAATTCATCAAAGGACTCAGTCCTGGCTGACTTATGTACACCAGATGGATCTACATGCTGTTACATTAATTTTAATGGATTTGCCTTAAAAGGTATGCACCTAGGTGTGCCAAAGACCTAACATTCGTATGCAATAGGAAAAGCATAATGTTTTACTTCTGGGATTCAGAGGAGAATGTGGAAATAGTGACAAAAGGCTGCTAGGCACAAGAAAGGGTTTTAAAGGCATGTGGAGCTAGAAAAATTAATGTATTATTGTGAAAACCATCTTCTGTAAAAAGTAAAACCTTCCAAAACAGCTTTCCTTAGAGATTTTTAAACCTAAGTCAATAATTGGCTTAAGAAAACAGCCACATACCTATGCGTTAATAAAAGAAGTTTCTGTCAGTACATGTACATAGGTAAAAATGGAAAATTTAGACATGACACAAAATAGAATCGTAGAATCATTTTGGTTGGAAGAGACCTTTAAGATCATCAATAATGGTATTGTTTATTCCAGATTGGATATATTTATTATTCTGTGTGTATTTGTATTGCTTACAGACTGCATCCCATCAGGTCCCATAGACTGTTCAGGTTCTTCAGGTGATCACAAACCTGATCTTCCCTTACAGTGGGAGGGACTTTGCTCCCCAGTTTTCATCTTGTGATCCATCCACTTGAGAGGTGTGGGAAGAGAGGTTGCCAGTAAAGACTGAGACACAAAAATTGAGTACCTCAGCCTTCTCCTCGTCCATTGTTTGACATTCTTTCTTTTTGGGAGGGGGTGTACTCTTTCTTTGGCCTTCCTTTTCTGGCTGATGACATACCTGTAGAAGCCCTTCTTTGCATTGCTTACCAAGTTCAGCTCCAGCTGTGCCTTGGCCTTCCTGACCCCTTCCCTACACAGCTGAGCAGAGTGTCTATGCTCTTCAGTGGAGACCTGTCCCTGCTTTCACTGCTTGTGCATTTCTTTCTTGCCCTTTAGTTTGATCAGTGGGTCTCGGTTCAGCCATGCTGGTCTCTTGTCTTCCTTCCCTGATTTCTTATATGCCAGAGGGTCAGATGCTCTATGGAGAGCATCCTTAAAATCTGCCAGCTCTGTTCTGCTCACTTGTCTCTGAGGGCAATTTCCCAGGGGGTCATATTGACTAATTCCTTGAAGAGCTGGAATTTCCTAAATTTCCTTTTCTAAAGGAAATTTCCTAAAAATTCAGGGTCCCGACTTTACTCTTTGCCTGACCTATATCTCTCAGGACTGTGAACTCTACCAGATCACTGCAGCCTGGGCTGCCTCCAATCGTGAGGTCACCAATTAGTTCACTTGTGTTAGTTACCATCAGGTACAGTATCATGTCCCCTCTGGTGGGACTGTCTATTACCTGGCTTAAGAATTTCATCTTAAGCCATAATTGACCCTTTCATCACAACCAGCAATTTAAATACAGTCTTAAATAGCTGTGACTTGAGAATATGCTATGGAAGTCTCAGAAATGCTAAAGAGGCCTATTGATGAATTCTATATAATCCAGAAGCTGCCTAATCCCTCAAAAAATGCTTGAACGAGAAGGGGAAGCAGTGTTGTGTGCTGGAAATGTCACCATGAAATGAGAACCATTAGTACAATATCATGACACATGTCTTGGGGAGAGATGGCAACTGCTGCTGTGCTGCCAAGTACATCATTTTAGAGAGTGTTGCTGAGTTCAAGAAAGACACAAGGAAGATTCAAAGCATGTCTGTGGAAATGAACAGGAAATAGTTTGGTTTTGGTTAATCAAGAGGCAGCAATCCACATTGCTGCTATTGTGGATTAGGAAACCACAGTGTCATCCTCATAAGATGTATTTCTCAAACTCTGGAAAATCTGGGTCCTTTCCTGAGACATCCAACCTCCTTCTTTGTCTTCACCCCAAGTCAAGAGCAATCCAGGTTTTCACAGAGGTAATGGCAACCAGCTACTTATATTCATCCTCTTTTCCCAAAAGTCTGAGCTGTTGTTGGCTGTTAGAAGTAGCCTGCAGTTCCCTGAAAAAATAAAATTCTACCAAAATGCACCCTTTAACTTAATCTGCCTTTGAGGGACTAAGCAGTCACTGTCTAATACTTTGCAGTTCTTTTAACTCAATAGTATTTTGGAAGATGGCAGTTTGAAAACACTGCTGCTAGTAATATTCGCTGGCCTGTAAGATACAGATCATCATCTGTCTGATCAAAGTAAATATTTAAGGAAAAAGTATGAAAATAAAGTGCTGACTTTCAGCTCTATATTCCTTATTTAAAGGAAGAAAGTCAATAGATGGGAATGATTGGACTTGGCACTTAATTTTTTTTCTAGTTCATCAGTGCACTTAAGTCTGTCTAAAATAGAGGAGCCTTAGAAGGATGAGACAGATTTTCTCTTTATGGCATGAGAAAATTCAGGAGATTTTTTTACAAAAATTCTCTGTAAAGGCTATTCATTTTTATCACCATAAAGACGGGAGGAGATATCATATACGGTGCAATCAATTTCTTGTCTGATGTTGGTAAAAGCAGGATTCTAAGTCTGATTGGCAGAAGAAACCCTAGGGCTAGCCACTAAAGATGGCCATTATCATTTATTAAGCAGGTGTTGAAATGAATTGGTCTTTTATCGTAATGCAGATTTACAGTGCATTAGGCAATCCATTTTTCAATTTAGTGTACTGCCTCTGATAAATTAACAGATGTCGATTGATTTTTTTTTTTCCTTCAGTCCCCCTGTTTACACCTGACAGCCAGTGCTTTATAGCTGAGCAGTTATTTGAAGTTATAAACATTATAATTAGCAATTTTTTAATTAGGCTGACAATTAACAGGAGATTTGCAAAGCTGCTAATTTGACATGTCATACTCTCCACAGTGTTTATGTTAACCACTACTTGAGTGAATTCAATTGAACAGAACTACGGTGTCTGAAAAATCAATCTCAGAAGAACCCTTTTTCCCCACTTGGCTAACATTATGGCACTTCAGGCAGAGAAGTGGGACTTCAATGGAATTTTACAATATGACAATTCCAACAATTGAAGTTTAAACAATGTGCCCGTGTTAACTCAGAGATGCAATTAAACATGATGTGCCTAACACGGGCATGTTCTGGTCTCTTTTGCTAACGTTATGCTATAAAGTTGGGGGTATCTTAAGGACTAAGACTAAAAAAAAAAAGCAACAAGCAATCAACGCCAAACAACACAGAGTCTCAGCCCTGAAGGTAACCTTAGTTCTTTGAATAGAACAAAGGAAAAATAAAATAAGTAATTCTAGTAAGTGCTGTTGTGGTCATTGATGGGATCTGTGTAGCTTTTCCAGAAGAATTCTGCATATCCCAATACAACTGGAGTGAAATGAATAGAAGTGTTACAGCAGCCCTGCTGCAGCAGGTGGGAATTTCCTGGCTCTTTCCATTAATCTCACCTTCCTTTCAGGTAGTACAAAATGCCCTTCATTCTGATTGCATTTTCTCTGGGAGCATTACCCACTGAATGCTATTGCCAGTCCTGACATAGAGGAGGCTGGGTGGACACAAAGCAATAAGGGGTTTAGAGCGCTCAGCAAGAGAGAGGAGCTTGGGTATAGAAAAAGACAACTGATAAAAAGTTGCCTGCCAACATCAGGGTTAAGATAAATTGGTGGGGCAGCCCTAGAAAACATGTTTCTGGTTGGCTGCAGTTGAAAAGACCAGAAGTAATGTGTTCTTAGGTCATTTCTGTGAATTAAGATACTTAATCACATCCACTTTGTAAGGGAAACAAGCCTAGCTTTTAAATGCAAATGGACTTGATTTTGACTGAGAAACCTCTCTGCCTTGAAGAACATGGGTATTTCTTTCTCTTATGTAGATGTTCTCTTAACTTTATTTCAGTGGCTTTTTTTGCATCAAGTCATGTAGTTTCATCAGGTACCTGATGCTTTTGTATTCTGTTTCTGAACTGGCTCCTTGTTCTCTCCACTTGATGGCTCATCTGGTGGAAGCACCACTAGCCCTTAAACTAGAACATGCTAACAATAAAAAGAAAGAAAGAAAGAAAAAAAAAAGCAGCCTCTTGCACACCTTTTTAAAATCCTACTTCTTTAATCCTCTGCAGCCATCCAAAGATGTTCACGCCCCTCCCTATGTTCGCCTTTCTTCTCTGAGGTCCTCACTTGTGATGGAGGTGAGACGCACCCCTCACTTCACTGGTGGTGAAGTACCAGGAGGAACCAGTATGTGCAGAAAGCGCCAGTCTCCGAAATACTCCCACCCTGCAATCTCCCCTCAGGAGCTCAAAAGAAGATCTAGACACAAAGTTATTGAAATCTTTCATTCTACTGATAGTTTTACCTCCACGTATCCATGATTTTAGTTACTTTCTGAACTCACCTGGTTTCTGAAAGCTCTGTGAGAATGAACGAGGTGAGATATACTTACTCCAATTTCTCTCCAGTCCAATAAGATTTAAAAAAGGTGTTATTTGAAGGGCAATCTCAATAAAGGTCTCGGGAGTTGAGTCAAAAAGGAAAAATACTTTGTGTATGCCTCACCTCTGATGCAGGATTTAACAGGCAAATATTATCCTGCTTAAATTAAAAATGCATCCCCTGATGGTGACATGGTATTGAATTAATTTAATTTGAATAGTGAAGATTTTTACTACCTGTGAGTCTTGCATGAAGCCACCCAGGGATAAATCCTTGGCTAGTACAGATTGTCACAGGATCTGCCTCTGACATATCCTGTTTTCTTACACAGAGTTAATTATTTCTTTTTCCATTTCTTTTCAGTGACTAAATAGACACAGTTTTGGGTTCACAACCCAATATGTTTTATAACTTAGAAAACTTAAATGCCAATTTCTTTCTGGAGCAATTAGACAAAGAGTGTCTTAAAATGGATCTGTCAGAGAAAATAGGAAGTTGATACCAAATGAGTTATAATTAAATACATGACGCTGTGGCACCAGCATCTTACTATTTTTGAGCTCAAACAGTTCTAATTAGCTACATGGGTAATACCATGTCTGACATAAGGTGTATTGAAGAATCCATCTACTGCTGGTTTTATGTAAAATCCTGGTTGCTCATTTCAAACAGTGAGTCAAACACTGCTGCCAAAGAGTGCTATTAATGGGTGAAATATCCATTTTTTTTTCCCTGTGGGACCAACACCCACCCCCGAGGCAGCAATTCTCCTCTGAGAATGAGTCAGAAAAAAAGTATTTAATCACGACTAGCATTCACTGCAGAGCTCATCTTCCTTACGTTGATTGGGCAGGGAAGAGAGAAAGTTCTGGATTATGAAGGTGTCCTTGGGAAACTAAGAGTCAAGGAGAACTCAAGAAATGAGTAGGAGGGGCCTGTCTACAAGCAAATTTTTGAAAAGGGAGAAGGTAGAGGAAAAAGTTACTAAAACCTTGAGCTCCAACTGCATTTTCCTCCTCAAAAAGCCGAGATACTCAAAAAAACCCCAGATTGTTGTGGTAGATAAACAGATTTCTAGCTAAAATACATATAGATTACAACTGAATCAAGGAGAAGTTCCTCTCTGGGAAAAAGTGGGGAGGAATAAAAGTGGACCCTGAGAATACTTATTAAGGTGGGAGAAGTTAATTCTAGTAATTACATAGAAGAGAGTATCCCTCCCTGCCAGAATGGGAGACAGGATCACAGTTTGAGGGGATCTGGAGGTAGTGTAGATGCAAGGGTGGTACATGGGGCACTGATGCACTTCAGCCCATCAGGGTGGCAGACTCTACAGCCAGGAAAAATAAATCTTTGCCATAAAGTCCAATAAAATGGATACTTTGGGAGAGGTATGGGAGAGGGATTAACTCCTCAAAGCAAACTGGTTAATGTTATTACAGCCTTTTGAAACTCTTGCATAATGTCAAGAAGGTCCAGTCCCATTAGGAAAAAGGAGACAAAGGAGATACTCTGCTAATGAATATCCGAGAAAAGGACGTGAACAACACTCTAATTGAGAAAACTATTTATTTTGAGCTGTTTATTTAAGCACAGGAGGATTCCTAATGGAGCCATCAGACCTCACTCATTGGCTAATAGTTTAATTAGGCCCATCTGGTGGAGGCTGTGGAGAGAACTGTCCCAGCTCTCATATTGGCAGAGAGGTAATTTGTCATCGCGTGGCCCAGTGACTGGCACGCGAACATCTCCAAAGCCAAACAGAAGCTCCGCAATCTGTCTCACATGAGAATAGCTGAAAGCTATTGGAGGCGTTTTTGTGGTTCACCTTGGCAAACTGAGGAGAAATGACACTATTGCACAGTATCCTTGAGATAACCTCAGCAGAGAAATTCAGGCACAGTCGCTGAAAGTCAAGTCAATTTTGCTATTGTCAGCCAAACCGAATATAGGGGAAAGCTTTTTCCTCCCTTTCTCCCAACATCCCTCTTCTGTGCTGTCCTGATAAAACAATACAGTGAAGATATTTTCTGTTAGTTTCTGTTCAGGGGCATCTTTACTTCAGATGCCAATTTCACTACTACAAAATCTTGGAACAAAAGGATTTCCCTATTGGATAGGAGGAACTTGCTCTTTTTAAGAAATCTTGTTTCTACGAAGCTGTATCAAGTGATGGAACTGCAGATAAAAAACAGCAGTGCAGAGACTTCGCGCAACTGTAATCAGTCTGTAACCTAAGTTGATAAAACTATGGGCTAATTCAACTAAAGAAGGAAAAAACTTGAAAACTGAAACAGCAGCTGCCTTAAAAGCTGAAATCAATATTTTCTTCTCAACCTGGTGTTACTATTAGTGTTAGAAGATGTTAAAACTACTACTGCCTCTTTAGGGGTAATACTTGAGAAAACATGGAACAACATATCAATGAAAGTTGTGTCTAACACTTGTTATCCATGAGTTTTTATGTGGCACCTTTTCTTATTCTTCATTTTAGTACAACCCACTGCCTTTTCCAAAACCCTGAAAGCACTTAATGTGTCAAATATTTTATCAGATTTTTTTTACAGGCTCATAATGTCGGTGCTGACTAAACTGAAAGAAGCAAAAAGCTCATCCAATGCAAACAGCAGTTTTCCACTATAAATGACACTTGCAGAATCTGAGTAGCCCCAGAGGAGGCATCATAGCTTAAAAAAATGTGTTAAGTCAATAAATCACTTAGCTTTATACAAGTTAGGTACCTGTCTATACCTTAAGAAGCAAAAGAGGGAGACAATACAGAGATTAAAAGGAACTGATACTTAAGAACTGAAAACAGCTGAAGCGATTGTTTCAATTAATCTCATGGGCAAACAGACCATTGTGATATCTTGACCAAAAAATATTAGTACCATTAAATTATTGTTCTGTGCCGGGCGATATTCACTATAGTTTTCTCAGTGTAACTTAATACTCCTTTTTATTGTAGGATTTTTTCATGAGCTAGAGATTGCTGAACCAAAGTGCTATGTTTGAATACCATAAACTGAGCTTTGAACAAGCTGATCTAGTAAAAGATGTTCCTGCCTATGGCAGGAGATTAGACTAGATGATCTTTGAAGCTCCCTTCCAACCCAGACCATTCTGTGATTCTATGAAATTGGATTTGCTGCTCTTTTCACCTTGTCTGGTTGTGCACACTGTTGCAGATGCACAGTCATGTATTCATACGTTACAGATGTTAGTTCCTGTGTATCGTTCTTACAATGAATAGAAATGTTTTAAAATTAACATAAGTGAGTTCAAAGAGTTTCAGTCTGCATTTTCAAACCTAGGAAATAATGCAGTTTACTAAGATCCTGCCAGCCTATTTGCCCCATTAATTATTTTTGCTTCATATGCATGTACAAGCATCATTAGTTTGTGTCATTTTTAGCAACATCCCAAAAGAATCAGCAAGTCAGTTCTGTGCTCAGCCTGATAAACTGTCAAGACAATTTTGCCGGCAAAGCTAACTTGTGCAGCGCAAATATTTACTAAGAGATTATCTATTCTTAAAACAAAGTCACTAATCCAGGTTGTCTCTTCCAGACATAATTCCGAACATGTATATTGAGCGAGCTAAAAGCATAGTAACAAAAATGTTGTGCAATGTAAGAGCTTCATGATCATCTGCTGCCCTTAGCCAAATCTCTTTTGAAAGCTCGTTGTTGTGTGTCTTGCTGCATCGTGAATCCTGCTTTGTTTACATAAGTGGAAGAGACAGTGGGTAAAATGGAAACATTTTTACTATTTATATATGCACTTGACTGATATTAACTGGCATTTTTGACTCCTACTGATCAGTTTTCTCTTCACTCACCTGTCTCACTTGTCAACACCATGTGGGACAGGTGACAGTCTTGTTCTTGTTCCTTGTTTTCCAGCTAAAATTCGGTGTGTTTTATGTCTGAAGTGTCTATTGGTATGTTGGTACTTCTACGATACAAATACTTCATAATAAATGAAATGCTGCTAAAACTAGTCAGCAGCATGCCTTCTTGATACTGGAAAAGTGCAAGAGTGCCTCATGTCATTTGCAAAACCTGGAGTAAAAATGATCTTCCATCATCTATGCTGGTAAAGATGACACAACAGAAATGAGGCCATGGAGATGAGAGCAGCCTGAAGTTGCAGTATAGAGCTATATGGACCACAACAACCACATCTCTGCCAGCTTGGACAGGGCAGGAGTGGCTTTCCAAAGGGATGTTTTATACAGGAGCTGCCCCCTTGAGTCCTGTTTCCTCAAGGAGAGGCAGAGAGGATCGGTGCCCAAGACATGGGACTGCCCAGCTGACCACCAGTGTGGCTGCCTAACACAAAAATGGCAGTGGTATAATAGATTACTTTACAGTGACCCAGAGCAAAGTGCTGGATTACTTCAGGGAACTCAGGGAACCCCAAAGTAGATTAAAGAGATATTTTTTCCTGTGAAGAATGAGAAAAAAAGATATCAAAGTTTTGTTCACTCTTATGTGTTAGAAGGCGGCAATCCAACAGGAAACGGTTCAAGCAATCAATTTATCTTTGTGGAGGACTGTATGGTTATTTATCTTTTTAAATTATGCTTCAAAAAGAACATGGTGCTGCAATAAATAACATTAGGGAACAATAAAGGGAACAGCACAGAGAGCTGACTGTAACGTGTTCTCCTCACCCTCTTCGTTTTAACCTCCATAAAAGTGTGGGTTTTTCCATGTTGTTTGAGATATTCAAGACTGTGATATTTCCGGAAGCAAGTAAAACACAGCTGCTTGCTGATTAAGGGGATACAGGAGATGGCAGGATTACATTAGTGTGATGCATGTGCTGCTTCTCAGGGACCAGCAAGTTCCCAAATTTAGTGCCAGATACACACACACAGTTGTATCTGAGCACGTATAAAAATGTGGCACTTCCACCAAAGCCTGATCAGAGTTTATTATCACTTGTGTACTAGAGAAAATCCATGAAGTTCCTTGATGAAGTCTGGGAAAGCACTGATACTTCTTTTAAAGGAATTCCAGTAACTTTGAAGGATCTTTTTCTGTTTTAACTCTCAAGCTGCCAGCTAGGAAGGGCATTTGAGCTGCGACACTTGTGTTGGGCCAGATCTTCTGCACAGTGAAAGCATTTTTAGAAGTAATTAATTTTACAGGGCTTACTTTGAGAGGTTTTCAGTCAGGGCACTTATGAAGGGGTTTGATTTCCAGAAGATCAACTGAATGGCATCTCTCTGAAGTTCGCATTTTTCTGAAAGTTTGACACATCTTGCATAGTCAAACTCACTGCTCTTTCTTGTTTGTTATTTGGAAGCAAATAAAAGGGAATTAGTTAAGATTTCTTCTGGTATATCTTTGGCCCTAAAGCTTTTTTTGTAATCATGCTGGCAGTAATGTAGCAATTTATCTTGCAGACGACTCTAACAAAAATGTCATAATTTCAAATGCTAAACAGATTTTCATATTTCTTTCAGCAGGAGAGAACTGTTGGGATTTTCATGTATGTTTTGCCTTTGTAAAAATAGAAGTTGGAGTATGAAACATAGATCATCCTTGACACTCATTAGCATTTTAATGCCTTCTCAATTGTTAACAGATTTGATGTAGCTACTAGAAAGATAAGACTGGATTGTGATTTACTTCTACACTTTCCAATCCTGTAGTAGTCAGTTACATTATGTTTTACTAAGTGTAACATCAGGTCTCAGAAATAAATTTTCAACCCTTCTAAGAAAGTAATAAAGACAATGATAAAGGAAAATGCCAATATGCCCGCTCCAATTTTTTTGCAAATGTTAGTTCTGAGTTGTTATTTTTGCAGAGCTCAGAAAATTTTCCTCAAAATAATAATTAATTGTATAATCTGAAAATGAAAGATGAATGTATTCTGCACAACTTCACCTTATAGTGTAATAGCATAAACCAACATAAACATTCACAACAGGATGATTTGCAGAAATCGTAATACAGAAAAGTTATTTGAGGATTCATATTTCACTGTAGTTTTAATGTATGACTGTACATTTTTATCAGGAGTGGAGTATTTTGTTTGGCTTAGTGAATAGCAAACACCTTTCTGAACATGTACAGACCATTAGATACATGTACAATACCATTAGGTATTACACATTGCATATATTTTAACTTCTCAGAAGCTATTAGCTCCAAAAAGAGCTGTCAAACCAAGACCACTGTGGCATTGTATTTAGAAATACTCTTAGTGTCAGGACTGATTGGAACGATTCAAATTAAGCTACAGAGTACATATCAACAAAGCCTCGCTAACTGAATCTTAACATCCAGCTATATGCTACTGTAGCCCCATGTGTCATTCATGGTATGTCCCTCTTCCTTCCTTTAACTTAAAGACAGGGCGGAACCTAACCCTAAATGTAATGTAGGCATTTAGGATCTAAACACTGGCAGTATCTAGTTGACATGCCTCTCTGGTTTGACTCCTTTGCAGTCCAGCGCTTATTGCCCAATAGTTATATGTCCTGTAGCATCAGAGCAACCAGAATCTAGAACATCACCAAGATCACCAGAAGGTCAACTAGAAGGTGTTTTCTTGCCAGGAGTATGATTACTGACATTGCTGAAACAGAGTCAGGACTTCTGAATGAAAGAAAGATCCCCTCTTCAGAGAAATCGTTATGTCACCCCAGTATGGCAAACAGCATTTGGTGGGGGGGGGTTCTTCTGAATTTTCCATTTTGCCATTTGCCATTTTTGCCATAATCTATTCTATGCTGTCTTTGTTACGGTCTGGAAAGCCTCCAGTGGAAGTTGAACAAAACTCCTACCAGCTGTACGGAGGCAGAGGATTTGAATTTTCAGGCGTGCTGATTCAATGTTTCATGACTTTTGGTGGACTGGAGGGAAAACTGCAAGTTATGTTTGCTATTTTTAAAAGAAAGAAAATGGTTCTGGAAAGTTCCCTTGCATGGCTTGTCCAGTAGGTCAGATTTTAGATGATCTAATGGGTCTGCTAATCTTCCTCAAACTAAGAGAGTGACTTGAATACATAGGTTTAGGTATTTCAATATTGACTGCAACTGTCTGAGAATAGCCTTTATGTCCTGCTTTGTTAACCTTTTCTTTGAACCAGAGTATCAAAACTTTCTGGACTTGCAGATCATCTGGCTGGGGGTGGTGGGGGAGAGAAGGAAGGCAAGAAAGGACTTGGGCAGCTTTTCTCAGAGACAGCATAGTTTGAGATTATATTTGCGGAGTGCTGTTAGAAAGTGCCTTGAATGCACTTTTCATCATATTGCAAATTAGATCTCTTCCTGTCAGATAGTTAGACTCTAAAAATGTAAAATGTCTGTGGCAGAGATTTCCAACTGCCAACAAAAGGCTCACTTTCTTGAGGAAAATAATTTAAAATGCTTCTGAGTCATTGTGAAAAATACAGGCCATGACTGTGTCTGCAAAACCCTATTGAGCTGAGGCATCGAAGACAAGAAAAATTGCATTCATACCACTGTGATCATCATCTGTCCATTCAGTGCGGTGCTCTCCAGGAAAAGACAAAGCTGGAGTGACAGCTGAAGGAGCAGCCTGCGCCTTTCTCTGTCACTGCTTGTGCTAACCTGTGGCACCATGCGGGAGCTGGGGGTAGAGGAGTGTGAGAAAGGAAACCCTCGTGCAGGTTTCTTTTTCCTCCTCTTTTCTTCATCTCTGAAGTCTTGTAAACTTGCTGTGATAGATGCAGGTGGCTAAAAATAGTGTGGGTTTTGTGTACCATACAAGCAAGTGAATAATTTTATCCTGTAAGCAGGATGCCAAGGGACAGCAAAAACCTGATGATAATGGCAGGTAAGGTACAATGATGGAGTGTGGCTTCCAGCCCACTAAATCAGTGGCAGAACACTTGGCACATTTGCCAATGCTGCTGCAGCTGGAGAAAAGCCTTGGGGAAATGCTCCCTGCATTTAAAAATTATACTTGAGATATACATGCTTTGTACTAGGAGTTTGATAATTTATCCTTGCAGCATAGGAACCCTGCAGTAAGAAGTGATAGTTCATGTTATATTACTTGTTGCAGCCTCTGCCTCCTGGATTTTCAGATCCTCTGCTTCTAGCCAAGAGTATACCATATATATCTTCCCACAAGTGTAATTGTCTTGGGGCATGAAAGTTGAATAATTCCAATAAATGCTGGAAAGAATCTAGGAAGAAACCATCACAATCAGTTTATATTTTCCTGGTTTTACCTGTCGTATCATCAGCACTACCTCTGGAAGTTATTTCATACAATTACAGCAGATGAGACAGTTCTTATGTATAGGATTGTGCTCTGACTTCTGGGTGAGTAGGGAATCCACTATATATACTATTTATGCTCACTTCAGTGAGTATAAATTCCATTATTATTTGGTGTCCTAATCTATACTGGCTGTTACTGACAGTGGTTTCCATCGTATGGAATGAAATCCTGATCCTTTTGAAGTCAAATGGCAAAATTCCCATTGACTTCAGTAGGACAAATTTGACTCCCAGAGCTGTGCAAGATCGTAAGTCACCTGCCACTAGCCAGATCCATCAGCAACGGGTATTTTTATTGAGTCGACCTCATTTATGGAGTTGCCTCAGAAAGTCTGCTTAGACTCAGAGAAGGTACAACTGGAATAAAGCAGGTGCCTTTCTAATTGGAAAGTGGGGGAGGCTGAGTTTTACAAGAGGTATTTAGTGCTAAATAAGGAATAGAATCGTTTCCCTGGGGCGCTTGAAATCCTTTTAAAACTTTTATAGCTTCCTATTTCTTTGCCTCTGGTTCCCACTGCCAGATGGAACATTTCATGTCCCAGAAGGATGCACTTCTGTATCCTCACCAGGCTTGCTGCACAAGGGATGATGGAGGGAGCAGCCAGGAAGTAAGCCTGCTATTTGGGGGGTGGTGGCAGTGATGCTGCTCACGGGGTGCAAAGAGGCAGCACAGAACAGGGTGTCTTGCCCCTCCTGTACTCAGTGTTGTTAATTGTATGGCGAAGCAGGTCTGATTTTCTGAACTGAGTAATGGGTTATGAATTGCATTCCCACTGCAGCAGTATTATCTAAGAGGTATAAATATTCTACTCAGCATTTTTGTTTCTGCCACCATTACAAGAAAACCAGATTTGGGAGAATGCTTAGATCCTTTCCTCTGGATGATGAATGCGGTCTATAGCCAGACTCCTTCATTATGCAAATAGTTCAGACAAATCTTCCTTCCCTCCACTTCCCTATTTAAATGTGCTATTGTGAACAACAGACCCAGTGCTGTTGCAAGGACTAGTATTAGATTGTTCGCATCATTAGTTTAAATGAGATTACGATTATACCATCTGCATTCGGTTGTACTCCATTCAAAACTTGTCATTGCCTTTGCCAAACTTAACATCTTTTGGGGTTTCTTTGAACACCATTTATCTGTGTTTCCACCCTATTCAAAGACACCTCACTGCCTGTAATGGCTGCATTCAGTTTCCTTTACTTAAACATTGCCGATTTGCTGGGTCTTTATGTCAGATTTCCTCTTCCACATTATTACTATTTAAACTTGGACTTTTTTAAAATCAGATGCCAAATTAACCTCACTTTGCTCTTTTTCCAAGCATTTCTCACTTGTGAGAATACCTTGGAAATTAGCTAATTTTCTCTCATGCCTGACATTGGCAGCCAGCTATGAAAGCCAGCTTCACCAACTGGCAGAGTTCACCATCCAGTTGTTGGCCCTGCTGAGCACACATGGGACTCAAACCAGAAGACCCGTGGTCCCCTGGCAGCAGATCTCTTGATAGCTGTGAAAGGGAGCCATGTCCTGTGGCAGAGAGCTGAGCTTCTGCGAGCTGGAAGCAGCTCTTCCCACATCTCCCCCCGCCATGGCAATGTGCTGCTTGGCATGCCGATGTTCCCAGGACTGGTTGACACCCGGCTGCCTGCACGATGTTTACTCTCGTGGTGAAATTTGGCTGAAGTCTAAGGTGCTCTGTAGTTCTTAACAGCAAAGTCTTGCCAGTCTGACTGATATCCTTCCAACAGCCTGCTTTATATGTAGTTGGACATTTCCAGCAATGCCTCCAGTTTGCATTTGGTGATGTTTGCCCATCATAAAAGTCACTCCCATGCCCTGGCTGCATTTAGCAGCTGTGCTGGTGGCAATTCCCCGTTGCCACATCCTTCCCCAAATCCCTTCTCAAGATGGATGAAGGTTGCCAAGCACAGCATGCTTGGTAGCCCACTCCTGTTCTGCATCTTGTCTCAATTCCTACTCATCTGATGGAGTACTGGAGAGGTCATGCGCGTTTGTCCTTTGGCTACCCAAGGCAGCTCTGGTGCCCAGTGATTAGGCAGCTGGGCCTTCCTCCCCCCTGCTCATCTGCTTCTTGCCTGAAATACTTGCATGGACAAACAAGATGCTTGGGGAGAGCATGCTGAGGTGCAGCTATAGGAAGAAAGAGGCATTGAACTAGCCCTTTCCATTTTATTTCGACCATCTGCAGCAACACAAGCTATCCACCGGCTGATGCCTATAGAATCATAGAATCATTGAATGGTTAGAGTTGGAAGGGACCTTGAAGATCACGTAGTTCCAACTGCCCTACTGTGGGCAGGGACACTTTCCATTAGACTTAACTGTCATCAGAAGTAGAACTTTTGATTGCGGAAGACTGCATCCAGGATAAGGTTACAGTCATGGCAGATTACTTATAACATGTAACACACATTGCTAAATTTGCATAAAATTGCACACGGAGGACAGCAGAACTTGGCTGCTCTGAGCAAGATACATTCAGAGAGAACAAAAATATTCCCATTTACATGCAAGCGTGCAGCAGTGATTTCTTCCTCTGATTTTGTAAGTCTTTCATTTGTTTCCTTATTAGAGGAATATACATTCACTGTAAGGACTTTAATGTTTATTTTATGGCTCTGTGTGTTGTGAATAGCAATAAACATAGAACACAAAGTTGCAACATACAATATGCACAGTGTGCAACACAAATCTATTATTAAAGGGAGATGAAAGATGGCCAGAGTTAAATTACTGACCTGGGTCACAGGAGAGGTGAAAATTCACTGAGGTCTGTGTCATCCCTCCTCAGCATTTTCAGTTTCCCATATATAAGACAGAAATATTAATTCCTTTCTGAGTGCCCTAAATATTTAAACTGTAAGCTCTGTATACTGTCTTATGATATATATATGCTCAGTACCTAGGTCAGCTGGCTGCAGTCATTTACAGGGCCCCTACATGCTACTAAAATTTAAATTATGAATCAGTAACTTTGCAGTATTTTCTATCACATTCACCAATGACCACCCTACCAAGGTTTGGAATGCCATGTGTTCATTAGACAAGATTTTAAATGTGTACTTAAAGTGTCATAGACAAAAGCCACCAATTCATGTCTTTAATAAAATGTATCCTAAACAAAAACAACTAAAAAAAAAAAAAAGGTAGCCAGCATCTGGCTGCATTCAGATTTTAAATATAAGGATCATTTGGAAGATGAGTATAGGACTCTGAGCTTTAGTTTATTGCAGCTTTTGTGTAAACCACCATTAAAGTTGGATTGTTAAATTAGATATATATAAACAGAAACCTGTATTTTAAGCTGCTTTCCTTTGTTGAAGTGTAGTTTCTGCATCAGCCTTGCCATTATAAATTATTAGAAATCTGTTCATTTTTTCTGTTTAGCTTCAAGTTTGACATAGTCCTTTGAGAATGGTAATGGCAGCTAATGAGACTTATGAAGAGAGTCTTCTGCTGTTTCAAAGTGCCCGTATAGCGAGGAGTGGAAAGCTAAGATTCCCTTATCCTGTTTATGACCTGACTCCAAATGATACACACTGCTGGAGAGAAGGTAATTTAATGCCCATTATTACCATACAATCCTGCACCTCCTTTGAAGCTGTCAGCTTCAAAATCAACTCCAGTCGTGTGTGTTCATTTGAAACCTTTGCCAAGCTTTTTATCAAAGCATGACACGGAGCTGCTTCCTAAACACTTTCCTTTTCTTGCACACCCAAATTAACCACTTTCTCCTCATCTAACCAAAGGGAGAGGTACTTTGAGGTCCAGGCATATATAGTAACTGTTGAAACGTTGCATACAGAGAAGGAACATGATAATTAGATTACCGAGGCACTTTAAAAGGATTTGCTTCCCTTACAGAGTGTGTAACACGGCTGGCATGTTAATTCAATTGTAAAGTAAATTATTTAAACTAATAAATCATTAACTTCACATTTTAGTGAAGTATCTCATTAAGATGCAGGAACATGGAAATTTGATGCATTTTTGAAAGTATAAGACAATGCTCAGGTTGTTTATGAGGTGGCAGGTTTGGCTCCTCCTGTGCCTGAAGTCAGAAGAGCAGATTCTCAGCTGTGGGCTCAGTATGATCTACAAGTGTCCTCCAGCCCAGTTCCTTCATCTGCTGACCTTGGTACCTGATATATGGGCACATCACTCAGCACTTGGCTGCAGAGAGGCTGGAGTACTTGTAAAGGTTTTACAAGCTGTGAGGGAATTTCGTATATGAAATGATTTCTTTGTGGAAGGACACGGGGGAACATTTTATGACCCTTTGCTTTTTTTATAAACTGATCCTTCCCCGTGCGTTTAATCTGTCCTCCTTTCCCTGCTTCTCAGCTACAGTGAACACAATGCTAATTCTGTCTGTGTGGAGGTATTTCTGTTGAATACTGTTCTGTGCTCTGAAGCAGTCCCTTTCTTCTTCAGTCCAGCAATGGCCAAGTATACCTAGAACATGGTCCTTGATTGCTTCTTATCAGGGAATACAGGCATTTTTGGTTAGTAGGTGGCAAAAAAAAGTACTGGGAAAAACTGTGGGATATCTTATCTGTATTTTTCACAAGGAAATGATACAATACTAACATCACCTCAGCAAAGCCCATCCAATGTCTGAGGGAGTCAGAAAGTCACCAGTGCCCATGGATGAACCAGCTGGCCAGCAGGTTAGAAGAGATGTCAACATGTCAGTACCTATCTTTGGCTGGTTTCTTTTTGGCTTCAGAGCCACCAATAAGTGTCAGGAGGTCAGGGAACTTCCCTGTGATACTGAATGTTAGAGGAACATGGCATCTCTAAGGATTTGGACTTCTAATTGCAAATCACCTTGAACATTAGCAAAACTGAGATTCATGCAGATTTCTATAGTTTGTATAGAGACTGTAGCAACTCTGGCAGCTGAATGAAAAGAAACCAGCAGAAGGTTATATCTACTGGATGTGTTCTTTGTTTATTATGTGAAGTCTTCTAACAATAGCAGTTCTACATAGACTTCAAGGAGGATTGTCTCTCCGTATGAAATCCTGGAAGAGATGAGGCTGTCTTCTTAATTCCTAAAGAGAAGGAGGAGGACATGTATTGGTATGTGTGTATGTGTACCAAAAATGTTGTTAAGTCCCCAGTGCTACAAGCAGCAAAATCTTACAAATGATCCATGGAAGTGAGGTAAATTCTGGAATGCTTCATAACCAGTTACAAATATTTGAAGCAAGTTTCATTAACGTATGTATTCCTGCTGTGCAAAAAAGATAATGAAACCAATTTCCATAGAAACATCACGTGACAGTAGCATTCTTTGTGTGCTGGGGATTAGTATGCAACTATTGGTAATAAAGCAGTGTTAAAAAAACAATAGGAGATAACCATATAAAAGCAGAATAAAAAGAACATACTTAGGATGCTTTGAAAAGCAACTATGATATCGGGGGAGAAGCGTGTCCTGTTCTGACCATATACCACATTCTTGGTGAAGACCTGTGCACCACTGGGAAATCATACACAGGGAACTCTGCTACAGCCAGTTTTTAAGTACAGTTGTCAGTAACTGAGAAGTTTTGACATCCTATAAAGAAGTTACTTTAATAGAAAGCCCAAATAGTCAGGCTGCAAGGTTAGGCTTGGATCGCCTCATAGAGACAACCAAGCTGTCCTGAATGGGCAGCTTGGTGCTCAAATGTCAGTGGATCCAAGCTGCACCATTCAGATCAGTATGGCACTGCATGCTGTAAGTAAATGTTGCCTTGAATCCAAACGTTCAAGATAGCCTTATGACTGTTTGGGGTCTAAAAAGTAGCACTTCTTGCCTAAGCACTACATTTTAGTATTTTTGTAGGAGTACAGGATGCATTTTGATCCACTTAGGAAAGTGGCTCCCTCCATTCCTCCTTGAATTCCCAAAGCTAACTTACAGTAGCTTAAACCACAACGTGTTGATACTATAAGTCAAATATTGCTGGATGAGTTAAGTAAACTCCACATTTCTAAATAGAGTTGCTGCCTACATCTGGATCGTCACTGAGGATCATTTTAGTGAGCCCTGAGCTCTGGCCCCCGTATCGGAGATGCCTGAATTAGCGGAGTCCAGTAGTATCGTAGAAAGGAAAGAGCCAGCTTTGCAAAAACATGATGGAGTGTATGCAAATATATGTGGAGGTTTAAGTTAGAATATAAACCTTAAGCCAATCTGTCCTGCTTACAAATTTGATCTGCTTAAATTACTGGGAGGAAGAGGGAAACAAGAATACCATTAAAATAAAATCCTGTAAGTATTATCAACAGCAAGTCTACTGCATTTCAGAAATGTGTTAGTTGCAGTTAATGTGCAGTGGGTGCTAAAGAAATTTTTAAACTATCTTTCAAGGATTTAAATGAAAATTGGCTCCCATAAATACCAATTGGTTTACTTAAATGCATCCGACTGTGACAAAGAAGTGATATGAGGAGAAATAAATCAGAAGGTATTAAAATGCATTTGTTTTGAGAAGTGACTACTGATTTCTGTGAAAAACCATAGTGGGTTGAATAAAAGTGGTGAATATTTGCTCATTTACTTAAGGCATATTCTTTCCATATATCAGTATCAGTTCCACTGTTAATGAAATGAATTCAATTAAATGGGTTCAGCAAAACCATATCAATTAGTAAAATTAAACTGGCAACGATAGTGGTAACACCTAAGTCTTTGATGGGAATAATCCCATTGAAACTGATAAAATTAGCACAGAATTAATCCCAGGTACTGGACTGAATATAAATGAATTGAGGAAATGTCCTGCATGTACAGTTTGTGCACATTTATATTGTATAGTATATAATTGTGAGCAGCAATTAAGCATGGTGCTTGAGCATGGCTGTAACTGTTAATATATGTGTTGCTGTTCTTTGGCAAATCCAGCTGGGAGATGCAGGAGTTTGGGAATCTGGGATCACACGCATTGGAAAAAGAAAAGCAGAAAATCAAGGCATTTAGGGAAGGTCAGAATTATACAGAGGCATGTTCATGTAAGATTTTGCCATATTATTATTTTGTTTATTTTATGTAATTTTAAACCTGTGCCTAGCTTTTGGTGCATTAGTCAATGTTTCTTCATGTAACTTAATAGAGACATAATTAAAGTATAATACAGAGCCAGAGATTTAATAGAGGGGAGCTGATGCTCTGTGTGACCTTCCTGCTCTTTGTCCTCTTCTAGGCTGGAGAAAGTACCACTGTGACTGAGGCAAGGCCCCACTGAGGAGTGCACAAACGGGCACCATCCCGTTACTGCCTGTGATTTAACGCCAGTGGTGTTTCCTTTGGGCACAATAAGGAGCTCACAGTAAAGTTCAGGTGGTACAGAAGCCAGTGAGAATGTTGCTTTTTGAGCTTAGGAAACCCCAGATTCATCTGTGCAGTGCAGGTAGCTCAAAGAGCTGATGGGGAATATGATTAAATACAGTTGTTCCCGTTCTCCAAGCTCAGGTCTATAGCTCTGGAGCTGACTTCCCCCCCAATCAGAATCTCCAGTCCCAACTCTCAATTTGGTGGAGTTTTTGCTATGGGATTTGTAGGTAACAAAGGAAAACATTGAAAAAATTTTCTCAAGCTTGGGAACTTTCCTGTTTTGTTTTGATTTCCATATGTCCTGCATAAAGGAAGAGCCGTGGGAACATTTTTTTAGGATCAAGACATTCTGATTTTGAGAGGTCTCTGTCTTGTTTCAGTGGAGTTATGAGGTGCATTTTATATGTTTGAGTCCCTTTTCCCCCACAAATACCTGATTTGTCTACTTCTATTTCTTAACGCATTTTCTATGCTGGGATTTTGCCCAGTTAACCAAGTAGATCCATCCTTCAGCAGATTAAACTGTCAGAGATGCAAAGATATTCACGGGCAATAGTTTCGGCTAGTGCACCAGTATTATACTGATAAGTCTACCTTTTTGACCCAGGCAAGGAGCAGTCATAGAATTTGCTTTGTATTAAACTTTTTCTGCTACCACATCCCTTTTCCATAGCTTAGCATGTCCTTGCTTCCACAGTAATAAAGTAACTGAGCAGCTATTAGTGAAGTACAAGTATATATATTTGAAAGAGGATCCCTCCTCTTACCAGGAAGAGATGTTGATCTGTTCTGTAACATCTTCTTTTCCAGATGGCTACGCAGAATGTGCTGCTGGTTTGGTTCACTAATGATTTTATAATGTATTTTAATCTGACATGACAATTGCCTAGATCATTCTTACAGATATATTTCTTAAAAGCCACATAAATGTATCTAGTAGTACCGCATCAGCTGAATGTAATTGGAGGAAGCCACAGGCTTCCTACCTGCATTAATCAACTGTAGATGAGCTTAATTAATCTCTCAGATCTAAATGGAGAGAGAGAAATGAGAGCTATTTGCTTGAAAGTCAGTCTAGCAGGCTTTGAAAATGTCCTGTTTACAGGTAGGGATGTGTAATGACTGGTGTCTTAAAAACTGTTCGTCTCTGTGAAGGAAACACGGTCAAACACTTGGGGCTTGGTTTTGTTCCAAAACATAATTTCTCTCCCGAGAGAGAACTTGCCTAAAGCTTAGCTGTGTATATAAAGGTCCATCACTAATACCTCACAGTACTTAGCTTCTTCACTAACTCTTCATCACTTATATCCTAAAAGAGTAAAAGTAAATGTGTCATTTTTATTAAGGGCTAAAAGAGGTAGAATAATAACAGGATACCCAACTACAATCTCCTTTTAGGCCACCCCATTTTGCAATAGCTCTATTACAATTTGAATGGCTGCAGTGATGCTTAAATAGAAATATCCATCATAGCTGAAATTCAGGTGCAAATAACAAAATATGGTGACAACAGGATTTTATGCTTTAAGTATAAAACAAATTAAATGCCCCTTGTCATAAAATTTTTCATTTATTTCATGTTTTATTTGGGCGTAAATCTGCCAAATGCTGTTATGCAGCTGGCAATCTCAACTCAGGAAAGGGAGCTTTTGTCATCTTCATCTTCACAGCAGAGTTGGTAGCTTCTTTGTGCTAGCAGATTAATGAAAATTAAATCCAGGGCAGTAATTATTTCATACGATCTTACCAGTCTATTACAAACTATTAGATCTCATTGACTCTGTTGAATTCTGTAATTTGTGCTTAGCCAAAGCATGCTTTCCAGCAAGGCCTCCACGGTCACTTGAAAGAGATACAAAGACAGAAAACCCACCACTTCCTTTCATAATTTTTTCCAGTGGTTAGTCACCCTCACTGTTGCAAATTTGTGCTTTACTCCTAATTAGAACTTGTCTGGCATCAATTTCCAGCCAGTGGTGTTGCTGGGCGCAGAGGTGGATGCCTCTTAGGTCTCTCACTCTTTCTGTCACATAATTGATTTTTCATGAACAGCACAAAGTAAGGCTGAAATTAACCCAGCAAAGCAATAGGAGACATGTTGGATCAGGAAGCCTTCCTGCAAGATATGAAAGTAATTTTTTATCCTATTTATTCTAATATTTTATTGAGCTTTGCATCAGGTTAGTGGATACTTTTTAACCGTGACCTCCTCTGAGGCAGCACATCGTTGATGCTAATACTGAGAAAATATATTAATCATTTGGCCTCTGGCACACTCTGCTCTCGTTTTCTCCCTAGCACATTCTCCTATTTCTCAACAGGATGGTAATCGACATGTAATTTCGCTATCTCGCTGATGGTTCAGACACACACAATCCAGATCTCTGTTCCACAAATGTGGGCTTGTAAAACTGCTGCCACTGGATTGCTTTAGGCTCCTCTGCTTGTAGGTACACATCCCTTGTATGTGTAATCTTATTGTATAGGCATAGGGATATGTATGCAGATGCTCTCAGGCACTACATCTCATTTAGATAATAGCATTAGTTGATAGCTAGAATTGATTTACAAGGTTTCTTGGTGTCTTCATTAAACAGATAATTTATGGACTTTATTTATTTTTAAATATTTGCTCTTTAGGTCTAGTTGTAGCTCTTCCCATACGGAACTGACTGGAGTTTTATACGTCAAAAACCAAGGAATAAAAATGAAAGCCATTTATAAGTTCCACTAGTTTTGATGGTAATTTGATAAATAAGGGTACCCAGTGCATTCCTGTACACCTAGGAAATCCAAACTAACTGACAGTATCTAAAGCCTTTTTTTGGAGAGAGGCCAGAGGGGCTGTAAATTTGATCATGACATATTCCCTGGTTCAGGATGCAATTTGTGGTCAGAAGGATCTAGTGATGTCATCCCAGGATGGGCGAGTGCCAGTAATTCAGAATTTGTGCATCCCACATATTCCAGTCTTGGTTCTTCGTGCTCTCCCACGCCCAAAGTATGTACTCCAGCAATCTCAACATGGAGTCTGTTTCTTTCAGCTATTGGATCTATTCCACTTAGTTTAAATAAAGGTCCTACCTAACTCTAGAAGTGTTGGCATGTCAGAAATTCACTTAATTCTGTATCAGAAGAGATCATATTTCAACGTTTCCTGCAGATCAGAATTAAAGGAAAATCTTGTTTTGAAAATTTCAGGAGAAGTAAATTTAAAAGGATTTTTAAAAATATTTTTCTCATTTTTAGATTCTTTCAATTACTGGGAATGTTTGCTAAATTTAAGCTTGCTTTTAATTATCAGAGATAATTACTGATACAGATTACTACAGGGCATAGCAGCCCATTACCTTCGTTGCACATTGCACAGCTGCACAGCAGTCTTGCATGTCTTCCACGTGGCTGCCCCATGGCTAAAACTTTTAAGGCTGACCATTGTAAATAGAGGAACATCAGCAGAAAAGATTCCATTGGATGTGGTTTGGTGTTTTTGAGAAGTTAATGTGAGCTTTGAAGTGCTAGCGTAACATAGAATCGGTGGCAGACCTTATATCAGCAGGCAGACCCTTTTTTTCTGGTTTGGTAACATTGTATTTTCTTTCCTATGAAAATATCATTAGTACCATGCCAATCTCATTAATAATAATAAAAAAAAAAATTAACATGGGGTGGTGGTTTTTTTCCAAGTCACAAGGGATGTGCTAACAAAAATTTGATTAAAATACCCACTCCAAAAAAATTTGGGATCTGAATGCAATCCTTTTAATCTTCTCACTTGCCTTATGTGCCAGAGGGTATTGCTCAATGTGTGGGTGGATGAAAAAAAAAAAAAGAATTTCAGTGAAGTCTAGATAGTATGCCAAATGTCAGTGCTGTCTTGGAAGCACCTTTATTATCAGTGATATCTTATCTGGTCTCAGATAAAGCAAAATTATTCAAGACATCTTCATAAAAGTATCTGTTTGTCTTTCCTCTGCTAAATGGCAGCTTATTGATTTCTTCTCTGTGCTATTACAGTAGCAGAATTTGAAATGTTTTGAAAACATCCCTTAGAGCCACACAACAATAATTAACAGCATAGCAAGTGCTGAGCAGCAAGTAGCTGATAATGACACAGTCTAATGTCGACTGAATGCAATTAATCATGGATACTACCCATAGAGCTTTGGATTTATACTCAGTTATTATAAAGCACTGATGAGGTCCCCTCTCGATCTTTCACAATGTATGTATTAAGAGTATCTCTTCGCCATAAGCAGAAGAAAGCAGAAGGAATGCTTTGAGACTTGTATTTCTTAATATGTTTACTATCGCTCCATTATGCAGTTAGTGGCTGGTATTCTCCTAGGAAGGCAGTATCATAGAGAAGCAGGAGCAGTTCATGCCTCTAATCTTTCCAGCAGACAAGACAACAGGCGATATATATGCACAGTCCCAAAATGGCAAATAAGTGCCAGTGCTTTGATACAGGATACCTTTATGCAACCTAAAAACGACCTTTCATTGTCCAGCTTTGCTTAGGGTGGGCAACCACGATCAGCGCTGTGTGCATACTGGTGGCTTCATAATTCATATAAAATTGCATTCATTCTTTGCCTTCTCTGTTGCTCCTGCCATCACGTTCCACTTGATCAATCCTCTCTAATAGCTGTTTGGCACTTGACAAGTGACTAGATTCTTAACCCTGAAGTGAGTTCAGAGCAAGTAAAAGGGCACTGGAGTTTGTCATGTTGCAGCACACTTTCAGTCAGATCTGAAACTCTTCACAGATGAGTAAACAGGATCTCAATATTTGGAATTGTGTCTCTCCAACTCGTTTCGAACACAACTCACAGTTTCACCTAATCCCCAAGAAAGGAAACAGGAGGGAAGAGTGACTTTTAAACTGAAGGATGTTAGGTATGCATTCCAAGTCCTTATGGAATTCATAGTAGAAAGACCACCCATATCTCCTCCTCTGTGTACAAAAGAAAAGTCTGCTTTAGCTTCAGAATAGAATATGAAGGAATAATCCCACTGGTAGTCAAGGCATCGGGCTGATGTGTGGTCATTGACAGGCCAATCAAAAGTCTTAAATACACCTTGCATTAAGTGAAGTAGGATTCCCTTGTGCCTGTTTTCCACAGTTAAACAGAAAAATGCAACTCACTGGAAATCCAGTTTTCACAACAAGATATAAAACTTCAAAGCCTGCGTGGTAATTACAAAGTCTACATAACTTTCCATAGAAGTAGAAAGTCCTTATTCTAATATCTTAATCTTCTTGTATTCACAAGTTTTCAGTACTCCTGCATATTCCAGTGGATTCTTTTAATAATCTCTTTCTGATTAGAATAATAGAATCATTAGAATGCACTTTTTGCAAACATGAAAAAAGGGAAATAATTTGTGAGGAAAGTACCATATGATGATAAATGAAGAAGCAGATTAAAAAAACCAAGCAGTGGAGAAGACTGAAATGATGGTTCCTTGGTTGACTTTCTGGAGTTGTTTCCACAAGTTCATTTTCTGCCTGTAAGTGAAATGGACAGGAGTGGTTTAGTTAGGCAGCTGGAAAACCAAAAAATATTATTTTGTTTTCCCAGGAAAATAATCTTTTGAAAAATCCTTTGTGCCCCCATAAACAAATAATAAGCAAAAACAATAGAAGTCAGCAAAACAATTTATCATTGTGTTTTGAGTAAAAGGGAAAAAATTAATTATACAGGTTTTTATTTTATTTTTTTTCAAGGATGGTATTTGTCATGCATCTTTCTGGCCTAATTAAAACAAAAGACAACTTTAAAGCCAAAGATAACTGGAAGCTGAAATGATCATCTTATTTTCCTATCACCTAACATCTTCTGTCATCTTTGTTTTTTTTCAAAAGCTAGAATTCAGTGCAACACTCTTGAAAACAGGATAACTACCCAGGTATTCTTTTCTTTCCCGTGCATCTTTTTGATTTTACCTCTAACTGGACTGATATTTGTTAGTTTTGCCTTTGATACTAGTGGAAGCCCTAACAAGAGGTTTGATCGGATCAAATGTCTATCCATCTAACATCAACACAGGATTCATTTTCTTCCTTTGTTTGCATATCAGAAAGTATAAAAAAGAGAACTGCTTGTTCAAAACAAGGAGTTAGGAAGCATCAAATATACATATAACATACTAGTTACACAATCTGTTTATTTTCTGCCTTATCACTTATTATGAGTACTTATTTCACTTCTCCCCACCACAGAGCAAACGCCAGGCAAGCAACAGAACTTTACATCATTTTCTGCTACAACTGTAAACAATGTCCCTTTACTTCTGTGAGTCTGAATTAATGACTCTGTATGTGTGTTATGTTCATGATGGACATTAAGTCTTCCAGGTATAATTTTCTGTAAAGAAAAGTCATTTTATTTCCAGCTGAATAGGCACTCTATCACACTACGCAAGTCAAACAAAGTTATTATTTGGCTTTTTGCCAAGTTGTACAGTATAGAAAGGTCATATTTTTAATAGCTTTGTACTCCATGGTAATCAAATTTGTAAGCCTGAAGAAATAAACTACTTGAATATATCAGTGTTCTCTGTGCATGTTTAACCACTTCGGTTCAGTTCATAGGTACCCTTCCTTCATGATGCAACAGCAGAACAGGCTGGGTTTCACTCTTATCTTGGTTATTAACTTTGTACATTAAGAGAAAGGCTATTCATATAAGAGAAAGACTAGCTAATTTGAACTATTTCTTGCTAAACAGCAGTTTTGAGGACTAACCCAAAAGACACTGTTCTCAATCAGATGTCTGCTGACAGACAAGTTTACATTACTGTAAACCTGGGTGCACCTAAGTGTTAATAACTTGCTTGGTTCAACAATAATTAGAAAGAACACCTGCTTTTAAAAGCCATTTTTCTTCTGGTTGACTGGGCATTGCATTTGCAGGAGATGGATGCTGATTACATGCAAATGAAATTTCCAAGGTTTTCTTGTGTTTCATTTTTAAAAATAATCATGCCCTGTTGTGCATCAGGAACAATCCAGCCTGGTTGTTGTTCAGCAGCACCAGTATGTCAAAAAAGAACTGTGAAACCTTGAGAAGTCCAGAGGAAAAGAGAAAATTTTGTATCAGTGCTTGGGCTATCTATCTTCTTAAACATTAGATTAACCTGAGTTTTTTGTGATTTTATAATAGCAGTTGTTATGAATTGGCCTAGAGTCAAGGTACAATCTGACTGGTGAGAGGAGATGAATTATTAACCTGTAACACAAAGGCTGGGAATTGGGGCTGCCAGACAGGACCGTTAGTGCAATGTGTATTGATGGCTTCTTGATGACGAGCTTTTTGTCTGTCTCAGAAAAGCTGAGACTAGTTGCAATAGCCAACACTGCTTTGGTAATGATACCTTTCTTGGTCACTGCTTTCATTGACCTTTCCCTTTTTCTTTCTTGAATTTTCCCTTGCCTGCAATTTGGTGGTCAGAATTTGAAGTCTGCAACCTTTGGCCATGCTTCTTGACCGCTACAATAAGGCGAGGCTCAGATCCTAACCATTATTTTAAATAGTCTCTCTTACATTTGATTGCTAAAAATGGTACTAAATACCATTTAGTCAGAAAACCTAAGCAATATTGTCATGGAGACAGAAATCTTCCTCACCTGTTACAGATTTCATTGCGACAGTGCATTGCTAGAACTAGGCTTTATGTTTTGCCTATACAACATATGCTACAAAATTTGAATCCAAATTACCTAAAAATGTTAATTTAAACTGGATTGTTAAATCATACGATGTAAATCCCTTATTCAAAATTAAAGTGGTCTTCATTGGATTTAGATTAATTCACTTTGGAAATGTCCATATAGAGTTGCAATGCATTCTAATTAGTCAACTTAAAAAGGTTCATTCGATGTAATTTACCTGAGCATTGCTTGTAGTGTCCTCTGTCTATAACTGATAACTCTGATAAAAAGTCTTACTTTTTCAAACCGATGCTTTTCATAAGCATTAGAGAAGCAGCAACATCTTTTACCTCTATTGAATAGCGCTTGCCTCGCGACTGGATTTCATTGTAAAATATTGCAGTACTCGGGACTGACCTCTAAAAGACACACATTGCTGGCAGCTCCAGTGTGATCAAGGCCCTCTCCTGCAACTGCTTTTCCACAGCAGGAAAGCCCAACCCAACAGAGCACGCTTCTCCATCCAAGCACAAATCTGTCAGCTTGCAAATGCGATGGGCTGTGCGCTCGGCTTTGCATTTTGAGTAAGTAGGTCACAGAGGCAATGGCTTTTGTGAAGTGAGCCTGCATAACTTAGAAAATTATCATTTGTGGAGAATTAAATGGATGCGTCAATATGTTTGAGAAAGGTTCTTCAGAAGTAGAGTCTTTGGGCATACATTGAGAAATGAGGAAAATGTAGTGCATTTTGATTTTTTACTCCTTTTTTCCTCTGGCTCTCCAGTTTGTAGTCATCTTTTCCTCCAGTCACCATTTTTTTCTTGCCTGCTGAAACTTCTTAAATGCAGCCCCAAAAGCAACACTGTTGGTTCAGAGGCATTTTTTCCCTTTCACTGAGAAGAAAGAAGTTGTTCCTGTACCAACTTATTGTAAGGTACATTTGAGTTTCAGCTTATTATCAATGAGGAATTTGTGTCATTGCGTAGAAAATAGGATTTAACTAAACAGAGATATCAGTAAATTCTTGATGTTTGAAATCAGACATCACAAAATTTTAACACATATGAAATAGTGTCATGAGCACAGCTGCATTTAAAGTTCTGTGACTTTGTGTTGCCATGTTCGTAATAAGGTCACCATCATCTTGGTGATGACCAGGTACTGAGCATCAACAATTTTTCTCTTGAGATGCAGTTACAAATATTTACAAGACAAAATTTTTTGCCTGAACATAAATTTAAACTTGCACAACTTTGTTACACCAAGAGGTACTTCAGAACTGGAATAAGACTGAAGATATAAGTAATTTTTCCATTAAGACAGGGGGAAGACAACTTCTGATGCTTTTAACAGAACGAAGTAGATCTCTGAGTGAAGATTTGAATTGACTGAATTGACAAAAAGCTGATTTTAAATGCTTCCTCTGTATTGTGCAGAGGGCTCCGGGTTGTGGCTGCTCTGCAGGCAGAGTGGTTGTGTACAGCCAAACAAACAGCCTGTGACACTGACACATCACTTGTGTGGCAGCTCAGTTCTGATGAGGTGATTGATTGCAGTCAACTTACAAGGGATATTGTGGATAGACACAGTGTGAGGCTGCAGCCAGGCAAAAAAAAAAAAAAAAGCTTCAAAAATTTTCTCTTTTACGAAGTTTAGACTCTGACTTTATGATCAACATTTGATACACCTGTCTTAGGGAGCGAATCTTGTGAAGGTTGTGAAGGCAAGTGTTAAGATATCTTACATTTTCGTATGTTTTGGTGTTTCTCTCCAAAGATGTCTGGGAATCTGTTCCTTATTGACCTGAGTACCATACCTGAAGTGTTCCGTGATGTCTGCCCTTCCCCATTGTTTGGTGCCTGCTATTTCTCCTCTCCTTGGACTGGTGCTATGGGACAGGAATGACACATAAGCAGCAAGGAGGGGGGTTGCGTGTTGGTGGTGTTACAATCCCAGTACAATCAATCAAGCAATTGGACTGAAATGGCAACATTATGATGCGCTACTAGCGCTTCCCAGAAAGGACCTACAATGTCTTAAGGATGGCAGTCTCAAAAAGAGACATTACAAAATAAAAAAGAAGTAAGGTCATTCTCTGAAATTTTCACTCAGAAAAGTCTCATTGAAAGCAAACCATTATCGTTACCAGCTTACAAGTGCAGAAAACAGTGGATGTCATTCACTCTGCACAGTTGTTATCCCCATGCAGCAGCTGGAGCAATCAAACAGCTACAGACTGCTCTCCCAGCTTGTGACCTGGGACTCCTTTAAGCCATGCGGCATGTTTTGTGCAGTGCCACAAAGGCCTTTGGGCCTTTAAGTCACCAAGAAACTATCCAAACATAGCGTTGTGAAGATCTGGAAGCCAGGGCTTTAATTTTGTGGCTGGAAATGTTTTGTGGGGTTTTTTTTATTTTATTTTAGGAACTGTCAAACTAAGCCAGGAACGAGCTGTAATTCATAAGCAGTGCACTGTCTGCACTCTGGTAATGGTTAAAGTGGTCAAAAGATTGTCTGGAAGTCATGGAGAGAAAGGACAGAAAAAAAAAAGTCATTAACTTAATTAAGTCAGTAAAGAATAAAGGAAGGCCACATCAATGGACTGTACCTTTTCTTTATATTCTCTTTAAAGTTAGAGAGGAGATGTATCATTGGAAAGGCGGGTGGATTGTGAAAACATCAGTTAAGCTTGAAAGGAAATATTCAATGAGCATGAAATTCACAAATGCATAAATCCGTAACTTTGTACGGTGTGGAAAGGAATCTAGCATCGCATTTTCCTTCCTTTTACAAACCCTGTCTCATTAAGGGCGGTGCCAAGGAACCGATTGTGGAGAACTGAAAAACAAGAGGTTTGAGTACAGCAGGTGGTTAGAAAGCAAGCATAGGGACAAACAAGCAGGCAAACCAGCCGCAGGTCCCAGCAAGGTGGAAAAACTGGCAGAACTTTACGTGATGAGAACCCATGGTGTGGGCAGAGACTTGGTGGAAGATAAGGAAGAAACCTAAAACTTGACATTGCCAAAGCCACCAGAGAGGATGAATGTGCTTAACCCTCTAAAACTGCTGCACAGTCTTTGATCTTAACAGCCTGATGTTTTCTCTTATTTAATACCTGTAATATAGTCTGCAGTCATCATGCCTCAAACAGCTTGCCGGGTGTGAAAGGGCAGTGCCCAGTCAGCCTCCCCACTGCCCTTCCTTTTTCTTGCCTTTCCCCTGGGCCAGGTGGAAAAGGACAAAGCTTTTACTCATATTAAATAACTGGCACATGTGACTCTCCAGTATTTCAGACGTATTTCAGGCATGTTCTTTGCTGTGTCTAGCGCTAAGCGCATTTTTGAGTGGCTTGTGCTGCTGAGGGTGGCTCTCTGAGAATATCCAAACAAAACCAATGATGAGTTAAGGCAAGGTAGAGGTAAATGGGAAGGGTTGGTGAGTATAGTTATTTGTTAAAAGGCTGGTATGCAACTAATTTTCTGTGATGCCACATCCGTAATCCCATGCATATTAAAGGTCAAGGTCAAATCCATTTCTAATATATTTTACACAACTCATTAAAAGATTGTCTGAACAGAAAGAGACAGGGCTGTGGACAGTATGAGGAGCAACCAGCCCCTGCCTCCCCCAAGCACCGAGGAGGGCAGAGTTTGCAGCCCTGAGCAGCTCTGCAGCTAATTGTTTGCCTGTAAAAGCCTGATAGACTGCATGATAGTGCAAGTGATGTGTGTCTAAACTGAAAGAGAAATCACCTAGTGATTCCTTAATTGCATTCATTTGTATGGCTAAAGAAATAAGTTGTTCTCTTAAGATTTCAGGCAGCATTGTGTAATGCTGGGCATCCCGTGTATGCATTTCTTAAGGGCATAGGCTCCAGACCAGCCAAAAAATGAGTGTGAGATCCAGGAAGGAACTGTCATACTCTGAAGTAAAACATTTTAGTGAACAAAGGAAAACATGAATTGTGCTCTCATCCAGAACCCAACTCAAATGTCATTTTGAATGTGCTTCTAATTGTTTGGATCACGTGAGGTATTGCTAATACAAGAGCTAGCAGGGAAGGAATATTCGTGTTTACAGGCATCTGAGAGAAACACAGAGAGTCACAAAATGGAAAGGTTAGAACAAAGGGGCAGGGGGGATGACAATGGGGCAAGGTTTCTTGTTCTTCCTTTTCTACTTAAATATTTGTATTGCAACACTGAGGCAGCAAATGGTTAACAGCCAAAGACAAAACCCACTGTGACCGTCAGGTCTCTGTGCAATCATCAGCAGAACTAGCTATTCTAGCCAATTTAATAGCTTGAAAATGAACTCATTAGTGGTCTTTTATCAGTGGAAAAAAAGTCTATTAAATCCGGATGTGTGAAGAAGCAGTACAGAGGCTCATTTCCATCCCACTTGTGACCTGAACAAATCAGAGAAATGCTTTTCAAGGAACAGGGTCAGGCTTGACTGCAATAAGATATTTTCTACACACAGCACCCAACTTGTATCTTTCCTTCAAGTTTCTGATGCAGTTAATTTTAATTTACAGTCTATTTGTCGCTCCCCACATCTCTCCCTCATGCCCCCTTCCCGGTACTGCTGTCATCCATAAACATGTGGGCTGTTTATACTTTATAAAGAGAAAATGTACTACAGTCTGTTGGATTTCTTGATATACCTGCCCAGTGATAGCCCTCTGACAGCTCCAGTCTCCCACTTCTCACTGACTGAGGCAATAAGTAAAGATTCAGATTGTCATCTAGAAACTAAGGGCTGCAGTGGAATGATGCTGATTTACATCAGCTTGGGATCTAGCCAGAGCCATGGGCACAGACAAAACTCCAACCTCGTTTCTGCCCCTTTGGTTCACAAAAAGCCAAATGAGAAGTGTTTGAGACGTACTTTGCCCAAAAGAGGCAAAAGTACTATTTATGTCAGAATATTGACATTGCTCTGGGATTATATCTTAAAATTATCTATAAACAGCTGTTTATATATTTTTTGCTTCTGACATGATATGCAATCCTGAGTGAGCTAACGAACGTGAGACTAGAATACCCATTTGCCTCAGAAGGTGGAGTATCTGTAGGACAGTGCTATTAGGCAGCTTTCTGCCTTTCAGCAACAGCCCACAGTGAATTTTAAATCTTTAGCCTCTTCAGGAGATGAGCATTTAAGTACTGTTGTTGACAGAAATATTAAAAAATCATCTGATGTCTTGGCATGAATGAGTTAATTATCTTTGTAGGGCTAACTCTAAAAACAACTGCTTCAGACACTTCTGAAACAGTGCTTTTCCACAACAACTGATACTAGCGTTCCTAGAGAGCTGCGCACTGCCACTGTGTACATAGTGAAATAACACCGTCGTCAGCACTGTATGGGAAAGGCTGTTTCTCTTTTTCCTTGCAACTATTTGGTCAAAAGTTAAACTCGTAATAGAATTAAATTATTTTTTTAAATTTAATTCCAGACATTTTATGCACATGTATTTAAACTTACACTACTTAATAATATACTAGGATTACTTAATGGCCTCTCATCCTGCCCTGAAACATAACCCTATTATTCCAGTCTTAGCTCTCTTATGAATCGAAAATCCCATCTATGGTAAATTCCTTTGAAATGATGCTGGGATTTTAGCGTGAGTCTGTGGGCTAGTTTGAGACCACCAAACTCATTTACTGTTGTCTGTTAAGCCAGGCATGAATCACAGATCTCTGGGGTGAAAATTCGCTTTATTAACCCCCTGGGTCATCCAGCTACCAAGGCAACGGCTTTCTGCAATGAGTAACTCCATAACTAAAGCATCAGCCACATGAAATCCAAATCCCTTGATTAGAACAGGGGCTGGTAAACCTCAGACCGGGCACATAAATACTTCCCAGAAGTTTGTTTAGCTCTTAGCAGAAGTCGTTCTCCTTCACTTGCTTTGAAAGGAGCAAAATTGAAAATTGCTCCCCAGCCTGCTTCGGCAGCCCACAGCCAGCCTGATAACTTGATTCACACGGTCCCAGCCTCACAACACACTGCAGCAATTCTCCTGTCATTGCCTTGTGTGCTCCTTCTTGCATGCCCCTGTCCTCGGGGACGTCCAGCCATCCAGGAGGTACGGCCATGTCGTTAGCTTGTCTTGTAGATGCTGTAAGGTTTGCTGTAAGGTTTTCATGCACTCTGTAGTGCATCAGAAGAAGATGGGGAATCATCAGAAGACACAGGGAATACTTTATCACGTGCAGTCCAAACTTAAATAAATTTGGAATTAGGACTAAGTATTTCTGTAATATTTTAAGGTAAGCAGAAATGTCATTTATCCAGGAAAAATGTTCCTCTCGGTTAGGTCTTCTGAATTCCGGTTTAATTGCTGTGTCTCTCCCAAAGACACGAAAAAGGTCACAGAATTACAAGAATATGGCAAGTGATTGTAACAGGAAAATTCTGTTGAACAAATAAGTCCCTGTCTGATTTAAGGTGTTAAGATTTGTATCCCTGTGCAGCAGCAGATGTCCTGCAGCACAGGCAGGCAGCGATGGAGCACTCTTAGGCAGGTACCATTATTACAGAGCATCGCTCAATCTGCTTTCTCGCTGAAGCTTTTGACATGCTGTAAATTTGTTTGTAAAATTCCACTGTGCTTTGCTTAGCACATCTATAGATGGGCAGATGTGTGCATTTGTTGCTAAGAAGTAATTTTGTGTTATCTGAAGTCCCATTTTTACGTTTCAAAGTCTTTCTCCACACATCACTGGGAATGTTAAACTCTCACAAAGCAAGGGGAGAGAGCCATTTAAATAACACGCATACAGATAACATAGTGGCTTTTATTCTTTGTTCTCAAAAAGTATGTACTGTACAAGAAAAGAACATGGTCACCTATCCCCTTGCTGGAGAAACTGTCATTCCTAATTCATTTATACAGTGTACTTAAGATGCCTTGAGCAAACTAAAATAGCTTTAATGAAAATTAATCTAGTTTGACTGGAGAAAACTAGGGTTTTTTTTTTTGCTAGAAGTGTAACACATTTATTAAAGAAGGAGGTTGTGCTGCTTTTGTAGGCCCATTTGGGAAGACTATTAATAAAATCCTTTGCTGTGCATTTACCTCCCGGTGGTGGGAGGATGGCAGCACAGCCAGACACCAGGCACTGTCCAAGCCAAAGTGATGGTGTGGGTACTTCATCGTGTTTGGTTTGGGTCCAAAATGGGCAGCACTGTGCAAGGTGAAAGGTGATGTCCTAGCCCACTGGGAGGCAGAGCCCCTCGTCTTTGCCCGCTGGTGGGAGGGAGACCTGAGTCACTCAGCCTTGATGGTGGGAAGGCAGCAGTGGTGGCTTTGGATGTCTCCCGATAAAGCAATTATGAAATGAAGGAGCAAGTCCTCTGTGCCCAAGAGGGACGACCAGGCTGGCAGGGTTATGACTACTATGAGGATGAACTGCTCAGGAGTGAGTTTCCCATAATAACTCTACAGGACGTTACCTGTTGGTCCTGCCTGAATTAGGCACGTTGAGCAGACACCTTGAAGGGCAGAGTTTAACCTCCTCTCTGCAACAAAGTGGTTGAAGAGGTGTGTGTTGGCTGAGAACAACTTCTCAGCCTTGTCTTCTTTTCTTCTCACATCTCAGGGAGCCCCTTTCCTGTGGCTTTTTGTGTTAAAGGATTTTTACTTTGTTGCTTTGTGAATAGAGATTTAAAGCAGTGATTTTTCTAGGGACCTAGTGAACGTACTTTGTAGAAATTAGCACGCTATTTTGCATTAAACTTATCAACTTTACTCTTTTTTGGAGGGGAGAGAAACACGGTACTGTCATGCATGATGGTTCTTGTATAATGCTCTCTCTCAGCTTTGTGGCAACATCAGTGTGCTATTCCTCAAAATAACAGTTGAGATTAATTAATGGGTGGTGTGTCAAAGGAACAACCCTTCTTTATGTGGCTGGGTGCTTTCAAGAATACTACAAAAGTCTTTCTAATGGTTGTACGTGGTATTGAATGATGTTGCTGTATAACAGTAGCATCACTACTTCTATAGTTTTTTCCTACAACTTTTAAAAGCACGCAGATTTTTAAGGGCTAATTTCTGTCATCTGTATTCACGAAAGAGATTTGGACTCTTGTCCTGAAAATGTATTCTAGGGAAAACTAAGAGCCACAGTCAATTTTGAAATTGCAAATGTAGGTAAAGAAACAAAATCCCAAGTTGTATGTATTTCATTGCTTGTATTAAAGTTCTGTAAAAGGAAAAGATTATAAAGGAAAAATTTATTTTTCTTTAAAACAGAATTGCAAACTCACGTAATTTCTCCTTAAAAAACTCTAGATATTGTACTAGTTTTAAATAAAGCTATCTGGAAGCAAGGTGAACAGACTACAGTTTTTATTTATGGACTATACATTAGATCCAAATACATTTTCTCTGTTCCCTGTTCGGCTGACCAACTGATTGTTCCCTGTGCAGTTCAGGACATGCTTAAGAAAGTGTACCTTTTGTTCAGCTTTGATGGGGAGTGAGCAGAAAGCATTAGTCTGTCTGATGAGATGGGATTGAACTGTTGCATAGATCCCCAAACAATGGTGAATTCCACCTGATTTAGAGAAAAAAAAAAGGCATCTCATTAGTTCTCAGCTGTCATTTCCTGCAGGTTATCAGATTTAGAGCACTCCTTTGAAGTGTCATATAGGTGGTTTTAAATCAGGAAGAAATGATCTTGTAACTTTCGAAGAATATTGGCATTTTTCCTTTAACAAATTAGAAGCTGAAGGAAGGCAATTGAAAAAAAGTGTCTTGTCTCGCCTCCCTGCTCCATCAAAACGCTGTCCTTTAGGCAAGATCTTTCAGGGATATACTGTCTCCTGACTATCATCACTTATACGATAGAGAAGCACCTATGAAAAGCTGAAAAAAGCAATGTTATTCCACCAGTCTGCAGATTACTGTAAGTATTAATATGGTATTATAAAGATTCCTAAATAAATTACAGTGATAGTGAAAAGATGAGAGTAGTGTCTCATAATGACTTACATTTCTGAGACCCCAATGTCAAAATTTTCATGTTCAGATAGATGAATTTCATAAAATTGATATAGACAGACACAGAAAATACAGAACCTGTGACTCTTGTGTTGTTCCTGTCTAATAAGAATGAGCTTTGAAAAAGTCATTGCATGATTATTTTGATTTAAAGGAAAGAAAGGTCATATTTTTCCTGTACAGAATCGTGTCTATAGAGGGACATATTACGTAATGCTGGCTGCATTTAAGGACCAAGAGAGTCTTAAGATAGTATTGATTTAATCTGTTGAGTAGATTTTCTGTTGCAGTCTTTTATTAATTGGAGTGCTCATTACAGCACTGAATGTTCGCCTCATTCCTGAAAATTATTTTGGCATAATGGGTTCACCCTGACTTCAGCCTACCTTTTTATAGCCACTCTCAGTCCTGGGTCGCAGAGTCTGAAAGGCAAGATACCCAGCTCACAAACACGTATCGCTGTACTGGAGGAATGCACAAAGCGCAACCACTACAGCATCTATCTGTATCAGCAGTAAGTTACCCAGGCTCCATTTGAGCTGCATCTTTTAGCATCACAGTCTGGCTGGGAAAAAACACACCTGGGGGCACCCATCTCAGAGATGATGCTGGGGCTGGTGGCCACAAGCAGGGGGAAAGCACAGCACAGCCTTGAGTAAACTCAGCAACTTCTAATTAGTGCTGTAACCTGGGCTCCAAGATTGCTGTCTCCAAGATTGTTTTCCCCATAGCAAAGCGGGACACGTCAGCTTTCAGCTGACTAAAACCCATTCAGGTATCTCTCCTATTCATTCCTATTGTTTTGCATTTCTTTTCTATGTTTCCCACCAGAAGATGTAATGGAATCTGTCTAGAAAAGTAATATAAATAAAAATTTACCTGTGATTGGCAGCCCAGCACCAGTTTGTAAGGTAAAATAACAGATGTGGTGTGATTCACTTTCTATCAGGCCTTTGTTCCATTTATTCTCTTTGCTTTCCTGCTCAGTTAACTTTTAACAAGAGTGAACTCTTCTGAACAAGCCCCTTGTTCATTCATTTTAGTACATTCATTTGTCTCCTGATGCCTGCTCTGGACAGGAAGCCTAAAGATATTTCATTAATGAAGCATGTGAAAATGAACCAAGTGGACAACGATAGCTATTAATTAATTTTCATGTTTTTTGGTTATCGGGGTTGTGCAAAATAGTTTGGACAGGTGAAGAACAAATTTTAACCTTATCTCAAATGAATGAACCTGGAAATCAAAGTATTTAGCAGCTTCTGTAGCACACATCACTCGCATCTGTCTGCTGTGGGTTGAGAGCAACACAAGAATTGATGGCTTTTGGTTCACCAAACGCAAGCCACAAACACTCATTCAAATGGGGAATACTCAGTTGCAATAGCAGGAGTGTCTGTAATCTCAGGTATCCAAAAATTAGCAAGCAGCTTTTCATAGTAATATTTGAATAGATCTTTTAATGTACAGAGTACAGAGGAAAACTCCAGCAACACTCCTCTGGAGGTTAAAAGGGGACATATACATTAGAAACATTGGTCTTGTGAATGAAAAGAGCCTCAGAGATTTGGGAATGCTATTTTTATTGTAAAAACCTAAGAGTGGCCCTGTGGCTGGCAGCTGAGGGGTGTGACCCTATGGCTTGCAGCAGATGTACGTAGAGTCAGCCATGTATCTCTGACAGTGCCCATTTGTGGACACGAGGGCAGAGCATATGCTACTCTGAGTGGTCTCTCACCACCCACTGACCAGTGGCCAAAGCATTTCCTGAGCTAGACGTAGTGTTTTGCACCACTGCAGGAATAACAGGGGAAAAAAAGGTGTTACATAAATAACTTAATTAGTGTACATAAATTAACCAGTTTAAGACTAATCGGTATTTCACTGAATTTTTAGAGTTGGAAGGGACCATAGAGATCATCTAGTCCAACTCTCCTGCTGAAGCAGGATTGCCTAGAGCTAGAGCATGTTACTCAGGACTGCATCCAGGTGGGTCTTGAAAATCTCCAAAGAAGGGGACTCCATGACCTCCCTGGGCAGCCTGTTCCAGGGCTCTGTCACCCTCACTGTGATTGCGTAAAGCCACAGAGTCCATTGATTTCAGAGCTCCTTTGAGTTTACTGTATATGAGCTTTTCTTTTAGACTTGCCTTGGTGCAGTTGTACCAGGTTTCGCCTGATTTATGGGTCCATTCTTATAAATGCTAAATGCCCTCCACTCATAGTTAATTGAGTCTAAGTCAAAGTCATCCCCTACCAGCAGAATTTAGCTGCTAATCCCAGTCCCTGTGATCACTTGCTTGCTTATTCACTGTATGTTTCACTGCTTTGCCTGGATTCCAATTTCAGAAAGCTCTCCCTGTACTGCTCCTCCAATCCTACCTCCTGAGTGACACGAAGTGTCTCAGCATCTCATTTCTCTGTGTTGCACACTACTTTTAGAGTACTGATCAGACCTACAGATCTTCCCCTGCCTAGAAAGCTGTTCCTATTTTAAAATCTGTTTGGATACTGTTTTCAACCTCTTGAATGTAGGTAATATACCATTTTTAGTTGGTATGTACTAGTGTGATTTTATTTTTCTTGAACAAATGGTTCAGTACGGGTCCCAATTCCCCTCTTACTGTAGGTTACTATTTAATGAGCTTTAATAATCTTAGATGCTGATATAGATAGATAGTTTCTACTTCCTACATTTAATATAATGTGTTGCCATGGAGATAAGTTCTTCTCTATCTGACAAGTGACAAATAAGCCAAAGAAGGCATTGCCAAAATAGTTTGAAGATTGGAAATGTGACATTAAAAGAATCTTTTGCCACTGAGCTAAATTAATTTTGCCTCTCTTATTGCTGTTCAATTTTATCTCTTCTCTCTGGAACCAACTTAACATCTCCACTCCTGCTAACAGGACTGGCAGGCATGTCCCTTTGGATCTACCCCAGTTCTGCTCCATGAACTGGATTACAAGTTACTCAGTGATGGAATTGGCATTTGTCTCCCTTGTCTTGCTTTCTGCTCCCTCATCGACAAAGACTGAAATGCTTTTCTTCATCACAGATCCATCACTTGGGTTTTTCGTGATCCCACATCTAGCAGTTCACTGTGCAGCACTGTGAGAATTGTACCAGTTGAGATAACTCACAAGCTTGTCTCTTGGGGTTTACAGTGTCGTTATTTTAGCTTGTCCTTGGTACTTCTCCAAAGCTCTTTGCCATTGTGTGAGTAACTCTACTGGATTAGCAATTTAGGGTTTTGTTCTTGGGATTTGCTAGTTTAATTGGTTAGATGGATTGAATAATCCATTTAAAATATCCACCTGTCAGGGCAGAGCTAGAGAATTGCCACCCTGTATGTGTTCAGATGCACACCGAAACACCAGAGTCAAAATTATTCTCTTTAGCCTTATTCAGGCCCTCAGGAACACTGCCACTGATTTAGCCTCTAACACAGCAGTGAGGGCTGCACACCCATAAAGCACAAGAAAAGGTAGTCTCTTAGCAGTGGAAATGGCATGAATAGTGGGAGTAGTGCATGGAGCTTCCCCAGAGAAAGCAGAGAGGAACTACATTGACCCTGAATGCTTTCAATTGACCACTGAGCCCCATACTAAAAGCTAAATTTTCTGAGGTTATCATTCATTTTCGCTTTGCAAAGGCTCCTACAAGGGCTGTGCCTTACTGCACCAATCACTACCCTGACTTGTGCCTTCCATCTTTTACGTATTCACAGCACAATTTATTTGTTTCCAAAAAGGACTGAATTTTATGTCTGTGATGTGAATACGATCAGTCCTCAAACCAGAACAATCCCAGGGAATACAAATTCAAAGTCGGAAAAATGAAGCTAAGTGGCCAATGAAGTTCTTAATTTCATGTAAGTATCAACTATAGAGATGCTCTTTAGTGTTATACATGAGAAATAAATGACGGAGAGATGAGAATTCAGGAGCAAGGAGGCAAGAACATCATGATGGGTATATGTCATGTAAGAAGGAAAGAAAATTTCTGATCTTTGCATTTAATAGTTCCTGAATGTTTTTTGCCCAAAATCAAGTAGCCACATGAAAACCTGGTGGTCCCCATTAGCAGCTACTCTTCTAAACTTTTTTTCAGTTGTGAATGTTCACATTTTTGGAATTGATGTTTTAATGGTTGAATGTATCAGCTGAAACCACTAAGTTTCACTTGGCTTCACACTAGAGCTATTAAAATTCCTGTCATTATCTTTCTTTGCCATAAATTGGAAGAGATTTGGGAAATATTCAGTGCAACTAACTGAGCTTCTAAAAAGAGTTTGCTTATTTCAGGATTTCTTGTGAATGTTTTGCATAAGAATTTTTAAAAAGATGGTCTAAAATATGTGGGCAAAATATTCTGAATTTTTTTCATTGAGCAATGGTGATATGCCAGAGTAAATCACAATAACCCCATGAACCGCTACAGGCTTGGGGAAGTGTTGCTGGAAAGCTGCCTGGCAGAAAAAGACCTGGGGGTTCTAATTGACAAGCGGCTGAATATGAGCCGGCAGGGTGGCCAAGAAAGCCAACGGCATCCTGGCTTGTATTAGAAATAGTGTGGCCAGAAGAAGTAGGGAGGTGATATTCCCCCTGTACTCAGCACTGGTGAGGCCACACCTCGAGTATTGTGTCCAGTTCTGGGCACCTCAATACAAGAGAGA
>JAOXNO010000013.1:11412718-11460594 GCA_028565335.1 Limnodromus scolopaceus | reverse complement strand
TAGCAGGGGAGTTGGACTAGATGATCTCTAGAGGTCCCTTCCAACTCTGACAATTCCGTGATTCTGTGATTCTGTGAAATGCGGGTAGAGTTCAGTTCCACTTCAGGGCATGGATGTGCAGACCCAGGCTTATTAAACAAGAAGTGGCTGTTGGGCCATGTCTCCAACTTTAGTCACAGAACTCAGCCTTTCTTGCTGACTCTGAGGTTGCAATTTTGCCATTAATATCCCTTGTCTCCTCCCAGGGAAAAACACATCTCCTTCAGTTAATGAGTACAAATCAAGTTGCCTGATCTTCTCCAGATTTTTCTCTCTTTCTCCCTCTCATTCTCTCTCTCTCACGCACTCATGTTCATCACTTTCTGGGAGCAGGCACGCTCATGACATTTTACCAGTAGCAAAGAGGGCAACAGTCACCTTTGACTAAAATAGTTTTTTAGATAGGTACCTAATGTGAAGTGTTGACTGCTTCTATGTCAGATGAACGTGTTTTCCTAAGGGTTTTGGAGAGCGAGAGTGCTAACCTGAAGGGCCTGTACAATCATGTAACATTTCTTCTTTTTTTTCTTACTGTTTGCTGATGACAGCAAAGGGATAGACTCACTTGACGCTTTAACCAATACTGTAGCCATGAGACAGGTTTACTTCTCGTTTATTAAATCTTCTGGCAGGTTGCATATGTGGAGGGAGTCTCTTGGAGAATGAGCAGGTGCGCTTATCCATCGTTGTTTAAAGTTGGCTCAAGTCCTTTTACAGAACCATTGCCATGTTGTTATCCTGAGTAACTTGGTAGCTCAGGGGCTGGACAGTCAGTCCATGTGATTTCTCTCAGGATTCACTTTCAGACTCTTTGCTGGTTTGTATCCACCTGCTTCCTTTCAGAAATGTGGTTAGACTGCAGGACTAGAGCCGTCACCATTCTGTCAGTGATAAATAACCAATGTGCCCCATTGTGCCATGAATGCTTTATGCTGCCCTTGGCAGATGTTCTTTGATGGAAACTTTGCAAACTAGTTAGGATAAAAGTCTCATCAGAGAAGGTTTAGTAAATAGCTCTTGTCCCAGCCTCAAGATTCAGTCCAAATGTGGTTTCTTTGGTTTTTATCAAACACCACTGGAAAGCCTGAAAAGCTTCCCTTCCACAAAGTCTGAACATTCTTCATTAAATACCAAGAATGTCAAGTTACCCCTAAAAGGTAAAGTCTGTGTTTTGAGGCATTCCTTATGTACAGTCTCGTCTCAGTCCACTAACTCAGCAAAATCAGCTGGAGTTGAACACCATGGGAAGCTGGCTGGTGGGAATGGGGCTGTAGTCACCTGGGGAGGGTGACACACCCTCCTGAGTTAATCACTGTCATCAGAAAGGTTTGTCCTCACACTGCCCAAAGTAAGGCTGAGGTGTTGAGTGAGCTGCCAAGGCCTTTGATTTGGGTCCTTGGCTTTGTTTTGGGTAGTCTCCTGTCACTGGCATTATTTTAGATTTTCAGAATTATTTTAGAAATTACTGGCAAGACCAATAAACACTGGACAAAAACAGCACCATAATTTTTATATGCATTCTGTCTCATTCCTCTATGTCCTTCATGCTCTGATAAGCCACTTTATCTGAATACCACATCTTTGTCCAGAGACTGCCGGATAGGTAGGAGAACTTTCTGTAGTTCTACAAACAGTAATGGGTTATTACGTATCTTTGAAACAGTTTCTTTCACAAGCATCAAAGCAATCCTTCATGCATTTGGATCAGAACAAAAGACTTCTGAGCCACCTTTCCTTCCATTTAGGTAGGTTTTGCTTTAATACCAGGAGAGCTACCATTATTTACAGAGGACTAATCAAATGGATTGATCTTCTGCCTAATTTTGCTGTTCCTCTTTTACCTGATAATTTTTTCTCATTTCTCTCTGTTTAAAAATAATGATCATAAGCATTTTTCTCTGCTTTCTCTGGTGCAGCACTTATGAAAAGGTATTGCTTAGTTTTTCACACAGATGTCATCTTCCTGATGAGGTCTGACAGGGCAATTGTAATTCCTAGAATGGAAATGTTTCAGGAATTGTATATGTTTGGTAAACATCTTCAAAGAAATTAGTGAATGTTGGATCTGATAAAAGAAGCCATAAATAGTTCTGGGAAATGAACTCTCTTATTTATCAAAGCACTGCAGACAGATACATCTCTGTGCTGATCTGCAGGGATTACTCCTTTGGGTGATCTCCACAGGCAATCTGCTCGCCATGATTCTCATGACTTCTGTAATCAAACTGCCAGCTTGTATTGCTTGTGGCTCTGCTTTGTTAAGAAACAATTTTAAAAGATGATGAGTTGATCTAGGAAAGGTCTGCTGAACTTTAAGGTGAGTACCGGGAGAGTGGAGTTCCTTTGGAAACTGTCAGGCTTGGCTCTATGTGCATGAGGAGGAATGCAGATGAGATTATCAGTACTCTCTTTGTCATCAATAACCAACCCTATTGCTGTTTTTAGCTTTATTCTTAGTTACCAAAAGGTAACTAAGCCTGATCTCTCTTATTCCTCTTTCACATTGATATGGCACTGTTGACTTTCCTTTACAGTACTGTGAAAGAAAAAAACCTGATGTATTAAGGAAACATTTTACTCTCTCTAATCACACAAAAGGTAATAACATTTTCAGAGTGACAGAGAAAACCAAAGGGAATCAGTGTAGCTGAAAGTCAGACTTGAACATTCAGTAGAAAAATGAGTCTTGGGATGCATAAAATTTCTGTTTAGGCAAGTTCAAACTAATTTTATGAACCGTTCACCCAACTCAACTTTCTTTTTCTATCTCATTTTCCTTACCAGCTAAAAACAAGTATAGCAAACATCAGTAGACCTTGAAAAACACATTAAAATTGAGCACAAGGTTCCTTCTTTCTTTCAATATATCTTAGCTAAATTGAAACACCTCTATATTTTTAAGACGACAGCTTTCAAGAAAATATGATATCAAGTTTATCTTTAAAAAAGACTATGTTTTAGTTCAGTCTAAGAAATTTGTGTAATGGTATACTCCAGAATATGTTGTAAAGAACTATTAAAAGACACCTTCAAAACCAAAATGCAGTATAACAAATTGTTTAAAGCTCTGCATGTGTGTTGCTTTGTCTTTACAGGTTGTTAATTATAAAGTTATAAACAACAAAGAACCTACTGCCAAAGGCATACATAATGAAGTTAGATTGAAATTATACTATTGCATTTGTGAGCATTCATTTCCTTTTTTTATTACTGCTTTGTGGGTATGAATTGGCATTTCCATTCATGGGAACAGAAAAAGTTTCATATTTTTGATTCCTTAGACCACAACAACAGCCAAGCAACTCCAGTGACTGCTCAGTGCCATTCATGGGCAGATCTGAGTTAATAGAGTAGATTCTATTGATTGGTCCCAAAATTTAGTTGTGTAGGTAGCTGGCAGTTTGACCAGGCTTCCCAGCTTTAGAAGGGTCTTCAAAATATACAACTGTGCACTGAGCTCCGCAGGAGAGTTTTGTTGTTGGTATGAGGCTTATCTATGCATCTATCTGTACCTTCATCCCCTCAAAGAACGGACAAAGAAATGGCCTGTCTTAACCAAATAGGCAAACAGCATGTTCATCAGCCAGGGCAATCTGCAGGAACTATTTGAAGCCATTAGGAGTGGTTGGTGGAGCTGGCTCAAAGCAGCTCCACTGTGGTGTCACTGTCAAGACACAGTGCTTGTTTCTCTGAGAGTTGTTGATAATTTTCAGTGCTGGGAGTTGGTGTGTGTTTTGAAGAAGAGGTACAAAGACACATTTAATCTCTTGGGTCAATACCGTGCCTTGAAACATGGATTAGTCACAGAAAAAAAACAGGCCATAAGCACTAGCTCTTGTGCCTTGAGAAGGGAGGGGCCAGGTGTTTTGTTGAAAGCTGCAAGGTCTGTGTGGGACTCAGACTCTGCTGGACTTCAACTGCTTTGCCGTTGTCCTCAGTAGGATGAGGATTACACATCTGGATTTGCCTCTTTTGGCCAGAAGACCATGGGGGATGTAAAAGGAATGAGACAGTTACCCAGCTGGTGCCACCAACTGGTACAGTATGTGAAAGCCCATAGCATCGCCTTGATTTACATTGTTTGGAGATTTAGTTCTGAACACAACCACCTTATTAAAATTAGGACAGATAATACCTGCTGAGCCTCATCATAGCTGTTGCTGTGCTGCTTAGACATGAAGATAAAATTCACCTCCTTAAAGGAGAAAAAAGGACCCTCCCCCAGAGCTGCCTAACATCTCAGCAGGATCTGAAAGTCTGCCTGTCCTGCCTGAATGCTTGAGTCAGCCTCATGCACTTTATGGGCTGTCAGCACAAAATCCTTATCTTCATGTCTTCTCTGTCCCTGCTTGTCCTCCTCTGCAGAACATAGCAAAAACAGGTTTGCCAAAAGTCACCTTGTGCTGTGCTTCCATTTTGTTCTGATTTTGGTATGAAAAGCCCTCTTTTTCTGAACCCCATAAAAATTGAAGAACTGCTTAGGTTGTTTTCATTCCTTCCCAAAAATGCTGAAATCCAGCCTTTCTTCCTGTCTGAATGTGGATTCATCACATTCACTCTAACTGAAAATGGTTTGCTGGTTACTGTGTTAACCAGTTAGAAACATAAGTTTTGGCCATTGATTCTTCCAGAGGGTTGCTAGAAGTTACTGCATAAACATAAGCCAGCATGATTACATTTCACTTCCAGGAACTTTTGTATTTTCTCTTTCCAAAGCAATACAGTGAAAAATGTGACAATATTATAAGCACTGAGAGGCAGAGATCTGATAATTCAGGATGCAAAGTGTTTCTGCTAAATTTTCTAAAATACGGCTTTGATTGATATCACGGCTGAAAAACGCTGTATGACTGATAGCATTTCAGTGGTGTCTGTCAAATGGAAGGTCCTAAGGCTTCAGATCATCCATCATGTGCAGATGTTTACTTTACTGCAAGGGTTTCCATTCTTATAAAATGGTTTTCCTGTGTGGGCTAGAGTTGGAGCACCAGCGTTCTCAATGCCATCCCAACTGATAGCTAACTGGAGAAGCTCAACACTGCCAGGTCTGATGCCCTACACAAGCTCTAAGTTTATTTTAGAATTAGTGAAGTGAAATAAAATGCTGACACACAGGTGAGGCAGATAGGTCCCCTGTCTTCACAAAAATTTGCACTACAGGAGATCTCTGGAGATCACTGGCAGTTATGCTTTGCACTGGGTTTAGTCATGGCAGTATTGTTTTCTGGACTCACTGTTGAGGTTATGGATGGTTATGGACTGGAAAAAAAAAGAAGTTTCTTTTCTCCAATTGGAGTTAGCCTCTAATGAGAGTATTTTCCTATTGAGGAGTAAGGTGGTGTTAATGAAACATCACTGATGATCCACTAGGGACTTTGCTGTTTATATTGGTGCTCATGTAGAGGCTTAGATGACTACACTGATAGGCCAAAGATAAACAGGCAATATGAGAGTGCACAGATAAGATATTTGCCTTGTTATTCTGCTTTATTTTGTTTAGGGTGCCCAAAGAGGCAGGAACTGCAGAGGTGAGGGATAACCGCATCCCACGTCTCTGTTGCTCTAAAGGAGAGACTAAGACAAGACCTGCGCCCCTAGTTTGGGACATGTGGTACCAGCCATGAGAGGCAGGAACTTGGAAATTAGTGTGATGGGGATGTGATGGGGACAGGAGGGTGAGGAAGCAGGGGCAAAAGCGGGACTTAAGGACTCAAAGTGCAGTCCAGATGCAGGTTGGGATAGAGGAGAGGACAGCTGACAGCATGAAAGGGGAAGACAAATTTGCATTTCTATGACCCACCCAGAGCCTAAATTTTGACGGACTCCAAAATGTCTAAGGCCTACCCTGAAAGTAATTTTCAAATGTTAGCTTATTTTAATAAGGATACATGTGATACTACAGTTCAGTAATACTATACATTAATCTGGAGCTGAAGTTAAGATCACATGTTAAATTTTCATGCTGTCATAACTTGACAGAAATATTTTTACTAGGGGGATTTTTATTTGCCTGAGTGACTGAAGATGCCAAGTGGCTGAAGGTACTTCAGCTTCATTCTTTCCTCTAACACTGACTGGCTAACAGTTGCTCACTCTTTTAAATACTGTATGTACTTAAGAAGAAATGTTGCTTCTTAAGAAAAAATAAAACATCCTACTGTTGCTAAAGGAGATGTGAATAAAACAGCATGGTGTAAACTCAAAGAGCACAATCCCCCTGATCAGAACCTGCTTGTGCTTCAAGATCTCAAAGCAAACACCTTGTCAGGATTTACCTCTCCTAAAGAGATTACAGACAAGATAGTTTGAAGAGCCTGAGACACCTTTAATAAATTATTAAATTAAAAGAAAAAATGCCTTTGCGCCAACTTGGAGATGTAGATGTGACAAAGGTGCAGAGGATCACATCTCCCCATAGTATTGCCCCATTGTCAGTTCACAGCTTTGCAATCTTCACAGGACACACCGCCTTTTGCACAGTGCAGTTTCACGACACTATCCATGTAGTCCTGTAACAGGTATTGCCATTGCTAGTAACAGGCCATAGGCTCTGTACTGTTTGTAAGGTCTCAGGAGTGAGGCTTGATAAGTTTGCTTTGTCTGAACTCCCCACTTCCCTGCAGCTTTCTTTTCCCTAGTTTAGCTGTGACAGCAAATTCTCTAATTGACCAGGTAGCTATGGCTAATTTGTTTTACTTTTGTTTATCTTTGTGTGATACAACCATAACTTTATATAGATAGCAGTAACAAGTAGTTATGCTGCGTAAAATAAGATATTTGTGGCTTTAACATAGTGATGTCATGCAGAGAAATGTAGACTTGGTATGACAACAGAGCCCTCAAGAGAGGGAGACGCAGGATGGGCACAGAGGCCTGCAGGCATTGGGTGATAAGAGACAGGGCACAGGTGGGCACTAGGGACCCCACGGCTACAGACAGCTGAGTGGTTGTCACAGACATAGAGGTGGAAAAAAATGCTTTTAGGGGTAACTCAGAGAACACAGAAGTAGTATCATATATCATATGTAGTATCATATATAGTGTATCATATTTTGCATATATAAACATATGCAAAAGGCATCATAGAATGAAACTTGGATGTGTGGAGCTGCAGACCAGCGAAGAATGAGCAAGGGTGTAAAAGTGTGTTAGCAGACATCAAAAATCACCCAAGTGCATCCTGGAGTGAAGAAGAAGAAACTACATGGACATCATGCTTGTCCTAGTGCATGGTGTCTAAAAAAGTTGTGTGTCACAGCAAGGTGGAAATATATTACTTTGTTTGCTTGTAGTCCTTGTTCAGTAAACCTGGCATATTCTGCCCTTAACATTACAAACATAAATACTGAGAAGCTGGTTTGATTGAAGGTGATTTGGAGTTCTGTTCTGCTTCAGTGTTGCACTAGATGGGAATAAAGTCAAGTGAAACTAATGTTTGTTTGGTGTTAATGAACAAAAATGTCCCCTACCTTGGCATAAGAAAAATAAAACCTGAATGGCAAATTGTTGAATATTTTTCTTTCTAGCGTGCCATCATGTATGGACCATAGCTTTAAATTCCAGTGTTAGTCTTCATTATGTCTGAAACGGCATAGTTCTGTTGGTGTAACTCTCTTATCTTTCATAAAGGAACAGGAATGGCTTAATTGCATAGTTTGAAGTCAGAGCAGTATTTCTAGCATCTAAGTTGTGTTAGTCAAGATATCGCAGGGCCTGAAAGAGCAGAAGAGGCTATTAGTTCTTCTTCTGGGTACTAAATTGGTACAGATGTGAGGTACTCCCAGTGTAGTTCAGTATCTGCTGTGTCCCTGCCATGTCTCTGAAATCCTCCCTGATGTGAATCTGCATACAGCTGGGCAGGCAGTGTGACTGCGACTGAACTCTATGCTATTCAGGCTTTCAAATGAAGATGGAGCATAATTAAAGCCAGTGTAGAATTACCCAGAAGACATTTTAACGGGCTGTAGCTCTTTGACATTTATATCATTAAAAAAAGTATGTTTTCTCCTTAGGGGTGCAAACCCAGAAGGTGTTTGATCTGACCTAGCTGGGGAGGCTCATGACCTCCAAAAAGATGGGCTATGCCTTGCAGAATTCAGCTATAAGGCATGAAAATATGTTCATGCTTCTTTCTGTTTCTCTGCCGCAGACACCAGCCTGGCTTGCGGCCTCAAATCACACGCAGAGAACAGCAGCAGAAAATAATAATTCTGTTCTGCAGAGGCAGCAGTGCAACGATCTTGCTTTGAATGTCACCTCACACATCAGCTACTTTTTTGCCTCTCATGCATGGAAGTACTTACACTCCCCAGAGTGGCAAAAATTTTTTTCCCAGCTTTTGTGGACTCATGTACTTGAGCCAAGTTAGCTTTCAGGTGCAAAAGGTCTCTAAAAAGGTAGACAAGAAAGGCTACCCAGGAGTTTTCAGATCTCGAGTGAGACATCTCTCCAGCTTGGGTACCAATTGACTAAAAATTGTGGCTAATTCAGGGCAACTTCCCCTTCCCCTGTGAATGCATAGCAATGGGATTCCTGCTGTCCCAGAGGAGAAGGGCTGATTTGGGATCAGTAGTGATGCTGGTGTACAGGGCACTGTATAGCAGAAAAAGCAGATGTTTCAGGGGGTTACATCATGCTCTTCTGTCCCGCCAGGGCTATGTGGCCACTGTGACCAAGGGAGTAAAAGAAAAAAAAAATTAGTAATTTGATTTAGAATGGCAGCTGAGGCAGGAATTACACTATTGTGCACATAAATATACTCACGATTATTTCTCAAAAATGAGAGTTTTATAATGGATCTAGAAAAATATTAATGGGGGTCTGGAAGATAGAAGTAGTGGTCTTGCACTAATACCGCTTTATGGCATCAGTCCAGCTGGCTTGGAGCATAGGTGGGACTTCATGAGTAAAAACCCTCCTGAGAGATATATTAGTCCAGTCTGCCATGGTCTATATGAACTTTTGTGAGGTGGAAACTATGAACAGGGTGGCAGCGTGCTATTCAAGAGAATCCCCTACACAGACAGCAGAGGCACCGGGGCAGTTCCCTTGCACCTAAAGAGTTGAGGGTGTTATGGGACTCCGTCATTTTCTGTCTATCCCAAGGTGATCAGCCACTACTTAATCCATTTTGCCATCTCCTCATCATGTAAATGAAATGTGGCATGTTACTGTAAGAGGCTATTAAACTGCTAAGGCAGGTATTTTCAATTTGATTGGATTAAGTAGGTATACATGGATTTCAGATTCCAAACATGCTTTCCATTTTATTTACAGCCAATATATTAAAAAAACCCTGATGAACCAAAATCAGGAAGTAACAGAGGCCTCTTAAAATATAAAGCAGCATTTTCACCAAACTTCATATAATAAGGTAAATAACTTGGGAATAATGCTGCTGTGGCAGTATTTCTATATACTTTTCTTCTCAGGGGTTCATAAATCTCTGATAAAAATGTAATTGTCTCAGAATGAAAAACCAGTGGGCAAAATTTTATATAAAATTAGTTAAACATTGGTTTTAATTTGAAATATTTTTGTTGCTTTCCACTGCTGATTTGCTCATCTTCAACAAAAAAGACAAATAGTTACTTCTATAAAACAATCCTGAGGAGGTAAAATGCTCTCATTTGAGCTCAGCTCTTCAAATTTAGACTCCTCTGAGCTGTGCATTTTCCCTCCCACCGTCGTGCTGGGAGGCAGCAGGAGGGAAGGCTTGGAAGGAAGGATTGTCTTCGCTGCCTTGGCTGCTTGCTGCAGTGCACGCAGATCAGGGGCCTTCGCTTGCACCTGACCTCCAACCATTTAGTTTCTGCTGAGGAAATACCCTCAACATCTGTGTGCCTGCTAATAGACATATGTAAAACTGGCAGTGTCCTGGTGACGGTGTGCTATTTCATAGCCAAGCCAAGCTATTGCCCTCCCAAGGTGGACATTCTGTTGCCTGTTCTGCTGGTAGGACACATCTGGACAGTTGAGGCCATCCCTACGTGACCACAGAGAAGACTGGCATGGGTTGTATGAAAATGTAAAAGGATCGGAAAAGGAATGGCAATGGTGCATTAATGTTTTCATTTCAAAGCATAATGCGGTTAAAGGCATATAGGGTACTAGAGACACAGATAGCGTAAAGGTATTTCCAGAAGTGTGTGCTCAACGTACCTTGAATTAAATGGGCATAACTGAAAATGACACAACTCAGCAGTGTGCACCTTTAGACACCAAAATGCCTTTTAAAATTTGGCCTTAAGTATTTAACATCTAACTGTAAAACTTTTAAGATTCAGCCTTTGTATTTTTTGTCTACTTCAACATTTCTGGATATTTTATCTTGGTATAATTAAACTACAGGAAACTAGCAGGTAGTTCTCTAATTGGAATGTTATGATTTTATATTTTCTAAAATAATTTTCAAGAATTATAAAACTGCTGGACTTTATGGCCTGTAGTTCATCAAGAGCATTGAAATAACAGATAATGTTAATTAATTCAATCAAATTCTTATTAGTGTGTTTTACAGGTAGAGTAATTTCAGTGGTTTTGATTATATTAAAATAAAAATGGATGTATTTTTATTGTGACATGAGAAACTACAATAAATTAATGGTTATGTTTCTCAGCTCATTAAAAAGGTAGCAGCTTGATATTGCATTGTTACTGCTTATTATTTCTACAGTGAGAAAATGTATGGCTATCCCTTGCAGGCAGTAATGATAGTTAATAATTGGTTTTAAAGATGCCACCAGAAAACCCTAGTGAATGGAGGAAGGGAAACATTACCAGCATGACCAAATGAAATAAAATATACTATATATTGCTTTGCATTATAAAACGACTTTTGATAGCTGAATGCCTCCTCACTACCACAAAAAATGCTTATAAGATTTTTCAATACCTAGCCAAAAGTCAGCATATGTTTTCATCTGACATATAATTGCATATGACAATAATGTACAGGAAAGCGAATCGGTATCTGACAGTTCAGTTAGATTTGCACAGATACTATATGAGGACACTGTGAAAAAAAATCTATTATTGTCTTACAAGCATATTTAGGACTCAGCTAAAAACAAGATTCAGTGGAACATTTGCACTAGCCAAAAAGAACGGTGAATAATTCTGCAGAAATGAGGAGAAATGCCTCCAGAAATAGAATTGCTACTTCAGGTCTATCTATATTTGCGTGCTTTTCCTGTGATCATGTTTAATCCAACGTAAGGAAAGTATTATATTTGCTGAGGTGGCTTTGCAAAATTACAGTTCTATTTCTTATGGAAAACAAGGCTTGTTTTACGGTGGACTGTACCCAAATATTGCTTTATTAACTGAATTTTACTTTTTGCACTATATTAATTCCATTCGATCATCATTCTTCCCTGCACATCTGTGTTGCTGTGGAAGCTCCAAGAAAATGTGTAGAGAAGGAGTGCTGCTGGTTGTCATGTGAGGCTACGGTAGAACCAAAGGTATTTGTCTCTAAAAAAATGAGATACTTCCACAAATTCTTGTGGAACAGGTCAAGGTTCATACCTTGTAAGCCAAATAAAATAAAAGCAACCAGACAAAGCAATTATATTGTGGAATAAGAGATCCCCGAGGGCTGTTACACAGGTTTAACTACTATGTCTGTAATTTTGTTACTCAAATACCTTGCCAGATTAGGCTGATCAGCTGCTCTGAACCTAAAGATATCTCAGGATCCCTTCAGTTTTGCTGTGAAAAGGCATGTGTGGAAGTTGAACATCATAGGCCAGATCCTGTGAGAGAAGGTAGCTTTTAAAGCACTGAATGGTTATGCTCCTCCAGGGTAGGAGAGGTGCATGCGTCACCCCATGATTGCTGTGGGAAATGTTTCCCTTCCAAAGCCATACCCCTATGTACTAGAAGATACTACTGTGTTCTTCAAAGAACCAGCCCCATACAGTTTTTGTTTCAAGGGCCTTAATTCAATTGTAGAAGAAGGCTTACAATCTTTTAAGGCTTGGTAGCAGATGGTCATGGTGTTGCATTGGCCATGCCTGTCCTCCAGCTGCTGTGGTCACAGGTCGGTCTGCCAGGAGAGAGCCCCTATCTCAGGCAGAGCCGAAGCACTGTTGTGTCTGTTGGGATGGTGAAGATCCCAGCACCCACTCCCTTCTGCTGCACTGGCAAAGGGGTGGCAACCTCCATGAGAGGGCAAGAGTGAACAGTTTTCTTAAATTACAGTTAAATCAGCTAAAAATTCACTGTCAGACCCCTACATACACAGCAGTGGCAGTGATCAGATTTGATACCTAAAGGCACCTAGACATGGACATCCAGCCTATAAAATAGCCTTTGCTTTGTCAGTACTCAAATTTGGTTTTCATTAACTTATCTCTTAACACGAAAATTTTCAAATTCTTCTACCTTAATTTCAGATCCTAGATTTTGAAATCAGGCTTCAAAAGAAGTAGGGGGTTTGAATGTGTTATGAATACTATTGGCTCTCACTAAATTGGTCAAAGTCACTTATTTCGACGGCAGAATTTAGTTTTATGTGTCAGGATGTTGTATCCAGAAGGTTTTCAAAGCAACTTCTGGATGAATTATGTCGGGTTCATGTCCTTTCATTTTCCCCTTCCAATAAAGGTTCATAGGAAATTTATTTCTTCATGATTGCAGAAAGTAGAGCAAAATTGCATGTTTTCTATCTTGGGAAGTCTTGACATTTCTAATGGGAAGTTGGTTGGGAAAGTAATGGCCATCTCAAAAGCCTGATAAGCTAGGAAATGTCAGACAGCCATTCATTTCTTCCCAGTTTTAATACAGACCTACTGCACTTTTCAGCTGGACAGGGTGCTGGGCCATCTTGTCTAGACTCTGCTTTTGCCAAGAAAAGTTGAAACAGATGATCCTTGAGGTCCCTTCCAACTTGCTATTCTATGATTCTGGGATTCTATGATTTAACTCCAAATTACTATTATTTCATTACTTTAGAGCATAGTATGACATAAGCTAGCCAGAAATATCTAGGTGCAACAGATAGAATATCTAACAAACTCTTTTGTTATGACTGAGATATAGAAACTCCATTAAGACCTTTCTACAGATCTTTCCCATGCAGTGCATGCTGTCAATACACCTTTTAAAGAGTTTTTGCGGCACCAAAAAAAAGCTGTACTGATACACAACAAACTATCCTTGTAATAGACTAAAATAATTGCATCCAAAGTGATAAATATCACACTTTCCCATTACTTCTCTCTCCCATCTTTACCAATTATAGTGCAGTAGTGGGCATAATCCTGGCAACTTAAAGCGAGCAGAAGCTTTACTGAAATCATAGCTTTCGCTGTGTAATTACAATCTCTAATTGCATAAATGCAGCCTATTTGTTTGTGCTGTTAGCTTAGGCAAGTATACAAATGAAGCATTTGATTCCTCGTCACACAGTTGACATTTTCCAAGACATTTTTGGTGAAAGTATCTATTCCCACAATAGTTTTTGACACAATGGGATCTTGATTACAGTTGGGGTTTCTGGCTGCTGTTGTAATGCAGAGGAGTAATGATCACACCTCCAAGAGAGGACAAATGAAAAACTATCAGATAAAATAAATTAAAGGTGAAGAAGACAACTGAATTTAGTTGGAGAGTCATCATCTTTGGAGGGATATTTTCTTCTCCTCTTTTCTTTATTGTGAATCTCTTTTGATTTTGCCTGTATTGTATGTACAGTCTCACATGACTTTGTGCTTTTCCCCTTGAAATCAGTAATCATTCAAATTGTCCTTAACCCAATAAATTTTTTTCTGAACTGAATTAATAACAATTCAAAACATTTTCTCCTTTTTCCTCTCCACATGTTTTACAGAATATTATTCATAAATATGCATCTCTGTGCATGATGAAAAAAATATATTTACATGTTCTTGGATTGGTTTACTGTGTAAGTTAGATTGATATATATGCACAAAAGAACAAAAAGTAAAGATTAGCTTGAATTGTGCAAAAAACCAAGAATTCTGTAACAACTTCGTGTTGGAAATGATGTTGTCAAACTTATTGTCATGGTAATTAATGTTCAGTCTTCTAACTAATATTACTTAGAAATTGTGACATTTAAGGGGATTGCTTATGATAATAAACACTGTCAGCATCTAGAGACCAATATTTCCATGTTCTGGCACTTAACAATTCTCTAAGTAGAGAAAAAGATAATATTTTTAAAAGAAAAGGAATTAAAATTGAGTATTTAACCTGTGTGTCTGCAGAGGTCTCTTGCTAGTAGCTGGTTTCAAACTTAGCATATTACAGCATCCAGTCACCGGTTTTAGCTTCTGCAACATCTTCCTTGAGGAGATTTTATAGTATTTTGCGAATGTAAGGAGAGTTCCCCTCGTTACTAGAGGCAGACAAGTGTCAAATCTGTTGTACTAATTATGAAATCAAAGTTTCATTTACGTTTTTAGTCCTTTTAGAAAGCAGAGTTGAAAGACACTTTCAGGCATTACACCTGCCTGTTGGTGACACTGACAAATAGTAACATTTTACAGTTGAATCATAATCTTTAAAAACATTTTTCCATCTTCATTGTTCCTCAGGGAAAGGCTTACCTGAACAAGAGAAATACTAATACCAGGAGAGAGCAGGGAAATACTGACTACACACAAACTGCTGTGTAATGTGCTATTAAATAAACTGAAAAGATAGGGGAAGGAGCTGTTTTCTGTAATTATTTTCATTGCAAGGTTTAAGGAATTCTTTAATCAAGACACACAAATTTCTCATTCAGGGTAACATGATTTTTCTGGCACTCTCTGAAGCACCTCGTGGGCTGTTTGTCAGGTATTTCCCACCTGGTCCAGAGCACGACCCGAACCTCTGGTCTGGCAGAAGCTGTCCCTTCCTTCACAAGGCTGTGAGGAGGCTCAGGACAGCACAGTGAGGACCTCCTTCTGCTCCCCTCAAAAGCCACGCACTTTTGTCCTTCGGAGCCCAAAGCTCAGCCTTGTTTGAAGCTGGCCTTTTGCAGTTTAAGTGGTGCAGGCACCGCCGCGTGCCAGCACGGTGTCCTTAATGGATGCGCCACCGAAAGAGAGTGACTCCATTAAACCAAAGTACAGCCTTTTAATTCCCTTTGGTCCTGAGCGCTCACTTATCACTATCTCACAGCATCCTACATTCAAATCAAACCTGCCAGCTGCTTGGAGCTCTAGTTGTATTTAATTTAGTTAGTTAAAGCGGCACCTCGACTTTTCCCTCCCAACCGCAGACAGGTTCCTTTCAGGCTATGCTGAGTGGGCGTTTTCTCTCCTGACATGAAAGGGCAGCCAATTTGTAAGGGGGAAAATTAAATTTAGGACACTTACTTCATATGAGAGGAAGGAAAATAAAGAAGGGGGTGAGACAGGTATAACGTTTATAATGTGCGTTGAACAGACACACACACACACATATTTACATACTTGCCAAACAGTACAGATACTAAGTAAAAAACAGCTAGTAATTTTTAAACAATTCACAATACTGTGACTCTTTCAGTGACTCTTTTTGCCACAATAAGCAATTCTGTGTCTATTGCTAAGACTTCATGAGTTTTATTAATTCTTTATTTTTTTTCCCCGGTAAGAAAGAAAAACCAGATTTCTTCCTACCCCTGGAAATCCACTAAAGCTCTAAACCAAAATATTTTACCAAGAATGTGAGTGATCTGAATTCAAATTCTTATGTGCTCAAGAGTTTCCTTTGTGATTTTGAGCAAGTCACTCAGAAGTTACCACTTACAGTGCTCCAGTCCTCCATCTGTGAAACAGGACTAGATCATTTTACTTTTAGGTCTCCATTTATTGTAGTTCACTCAGGAACCCTCTGAAGCAAGGATTTGCCATGGATATATGCAGCACCTATAAAAATTAACTCTGAGGTCTATTTTCCTTTTAGTCTTCCTGCATGAATCCCCTTAATGCCAGTCTCTACAGAGCTGTGATCCTGCAGCAGGGGATTATAAAAGAGGATTTAACTGTGGGAAAGAATAAGAGTAGATATGTAAATGTTAGAAGATACCAAGTGATTGTTCAGCAGGAGGACAGGCGTGTGCTGCATGCCTTTTTTTGTAATCCGTCAGTTAAGGTCCCGTGGAAACACTTTTGGTTTTCTTGTAGGAAAGACAGCCAAGAGTCCTGCTGAAGTTTTACTTTCTAAGATTTGTTACCTAGAGAATGACTCATGCAGATAGTAGATGTATGTAGCTTGTACTTACGTAGTAGAACAAGCTTATTTTGGCACACAAACTTTCTGCAGGATGGAGAGACCACTGTTGTGGAGGCTTTTGCATCACTAACTTTTCTGAAAGCCCAGAATTGAAATACAGTAATTCAGATCCATATGTGTATTCGTTGTATTGGTGGTCCTCACAAATGGGAAATGGGTTTCCCTTGGTGAATTTAGACTCAATACTTGCTTTTTATCTTTTTGAAGATAACAAGTTTATTCACATTCTCTGCCCCATCCCATGCCTTCCTCCCCTGGAGCAACAGCTACCTCCAATAGCAAGAAGGCAGCAGGTTCATCTTGGATGACCAGTCCTTGCCCTGTTAGGTGAGATTGACAGTAAGGAAAAGATATTTTTTCCAAAAGAGAAGAGGAGAGAAGATGCTTAATTTTTTCATAAAGATAGGAAAGGCCTCTTGACGTCTATTGACAACATCTTAAGCGCAACTATTGCAGTATTAGCTGCTACAAGCAGCAACCAGTTCTTCTTGCATGCAGTATCACCCATACACCCTTAGGAGCTGATCCTTGCATTAAGACCTTACTGTCCATGCAGAAAAAGTGGACTGGGTGAATGGCAAACAGATTTTGGAATTTGTGCTAAGTTAGGTCTGTTCTCTTTATTCCTGTGGCTGTGTCCTGACTATAACTGATTAGATTAGAGGTTCCCAATGAGACTTTGGGATAAACAGCTTTGTATTACTTAAAGTTCACGGAATTCAATCTGTTGCTTTGATATACGAGGTCAAAAAATATTAAAAAGATTATACACACAAATACAGTGTTTGATGCAGATTGTTCCTTTCCCCACGATTGATTTGCCATGGTGTCTTGTAATTTATTCATGCAAGGGAGCTGTGATGGATGATGTAAATTATTTTGTTTTTCCCTTTTGACTTAAATAATAATTGCCAATATCTTAGGAGCAGTATGGAAATATGGGGATAAGACCTGGAAAAGTGTTGCAAAGTTACTTTTTTTTTTTTTTTATTTAGGCAATAACAATTATAAAGATGAGTTCATTATTCAAAAAGAGTGTGTTTCTTAAAGAGAGTGAAAATGTCACAGTTTAAGAACGTCACCTGAATGCTGAGAGGTGATGCTGTCAAATGCACATTGAAATAAAAGATGATCAAATGGAGCTATCATTTTTTTTGAGCCAGTGGTCCTTTTTTCAAACCTTAACTCTTTGCAAGAGATACAAAATTAATAGCTTCTGAAGATGAAAATATAGGATGTGGCATAGAAGTATGCATTTTGTAAAGCTGCCTCATGCATCTCTCTAGGGATGGAAGCTTAGAAATACAAATTGAACTGCAAAATAGAATGTAAAACAGCCCAAGACAGCTGAGCTGGACCTTGCAGTGTTAACATGTATCCCCAGCATAAATCACAGTATTTTAGTGAACCTACACTTGTCTTCATTATTATCTTTTTTTTAAAGAATTGTTTTCAATCGGTCTTGTATGATGTACAAACCATCCATACAGTTAACCAGAAACATTGTGGGAGTGTACACTCAGGTAGAAGTCTTTCATCCAGAACTTGTCATCTAGGTCAGGGATGACCAGACTTACTGACCTTGTGTGTGATATTAAGAAGCTGCATTGCTCCTCCACCAAATAGAGAATAGGTCTTTGAGAAACCTAGATAGGCAGGAGATGGCAAAGGTTCCCCAGATGTCCCATGGCTAGATTTTGGGAGGACACTAGATTGAGTGTTCACAGGGGTGGCACAGGCAATGAGGTCTCAGCAAGCAGTGCCTGGTGGCCACCAGCAGCCAGGGATTTGGGTCTCCTGGCACAGCTCTGCTGCCAGCTGTGTACCTCCTTCCCAGTGTACCCTTACACATGAACCTAACTTGGGCTGTGGGTGAGCTGATAAATCTGAACCGATTGACAGTTTCTGATGAAAATAGGACCAAAAAAAAAGGTAGGAAGTGGGACAAAAGAAGCAGAGTGCTCTGAGGTGACTCACGTGACCTTAGTGAAGAGCTGCAAATCTGAATCCTTATCCCCTGATGCCCAGTGTCCTAAGCTGCATACGGAAGCCACACTGCCGGTTTTCTTTCCTCATTGTACTGGAGAATTATAGTCTCTCCAAAGAACAGGTGGAAAGCTGTGAGGGAGCTCATCTTCCTTTTGCTGCTTTAGACCTTTTCCTCTGCAAGATACATATTTATAGTCTACCTATCTAATTTAATGTTTTAATCTACATGCAGAATCATATTTTGTAAGACATTAGTTCCTCAACTTCTCATTCTTAATGCTTGTTATTTGGATTACTTACCACAGACAGGCCTCTGTATGGGCTCTGTTCCTGTTCACACAGAATCGCAAGGCAGGAGAAGGCTCATGGCAATAAGATTCTTTTTGGTGAATGTGCCTTCCCAGAGCCCATTCCCACATCTCCTGTTTTTTGCTGTGACTGCCAGGTACCACCAGGAGAGGAAGGACCTTCTACAGCATCGTGGTTTTGTCATTGTGGCCTCTTGATGAAAGGGGCTGATGCAAGGTCACTGCAACTTTCTCTGTTGGGATACTGTGTTCAGAGTGAGGGTTTGCAAGGACAATAGACTGACCAAGAGGGTGGAATTCAAATAGTCTCTTTTTCCTGGATGAGGCAATGCTTGGAGTACACTAAAGGCAGTGGCGTGTCTGTATCAGAAGCAGCTGTCTGCCAGCAGTACAAAGGGTATTGTTCCTGCTGTTTCCCATGGAACAAAGGCACACACATGGGAATCACAGGATGTCATAAAAAAGGGGGGAGATAGCCAGGAGCTAATGGGAAACGGCAAAACCCTTCATATACTTTCTCTTCCTGTAATATCTAAATTCATCATGTCAGACATAGAAAGCGGTCCTTTGGCCAAGCCAAGGATCAGAAGATCAGATTAGAGTACAGAAAATAAAAAATTGCGTGTTTGATATCTAGTTCCTCTGTGCCATGGAAACATGAGAGTTTCAAATAGACAGCCACCAAAAATAGGTGAGCTAGCAATGCATTATAAAGTGTGAAACCACATATTATTGTGGTATATTAAACCTGTTCTTACCCTGCTTGTGCAGATAATGTGCACATGCTTTTACAGTAATAAGCATAACCCATGGATTTCTGTATTACCTGCAAAGCACTCAGGCTGATTAGGACCAAGTTTAATTTGGTCCTAATCAGCTCCAGGCAAGTGGACCGCGAAATTAGCTTGACACATTAATTTTATGTTTTATAGTAGGTGGCCCTGCCCAGTTTGCCTGACTGTGCTAGACCAATTTTAAGTCTATCTATATATGCATGAATATATAGAGATATAAAGCATGTAAGTTGTCTCAAACACGGGTGCCATGATGTAAAATGTTCCACTTTTTCTTTGGACTACAGGCAATCCCTCTTGGGCGTCACATTTAAAGCATCACACTTTCTTTTAGTTCCAGTCTGCTGATGGTGCTAATGTTTAGTGACAGTTACTCAGTACTAATGATCACCTTTGGGGATTTTCAGAGTGCTTGCCTCTTGCTGGTCACTGGTGAAATGTAATCAATAAATCTGCCAGCCAGGCTTTTCCTCTTGCCTTTCCTATCGGAATTAAATGAACATCACAGTAACTGGTTTGTGATGGAGTCCCTTGTCCATCCAGCGCCACTCTGTCTGTGAGTAATGCCGGTTCAACTGATCTATGAAGCATACTGTAAAATTGTAAATACATGGAAGAAAACAGGTGAGTAATACTTATGTTAAGATTGTTCTTGGGTATAATTCTTGACTGGAAAAAAGGAGGAAAGTTAAAAATTGTCTAACAATTTGTTCTTTTTGTTTCTCATTTTCCTGATGAACTGCTCCTATCAGCTTTTCTCTTTCTAACTCACATCTGTATTGGCATGAAGGACTATTCCTTATTTTTCTTTTCTGAAAAGTTGTTCCAATCAGTTTTTTCTTTCCAGTTTAAAGTGGTGTGTTACTTATTGTATTTTACATTTGGTAACTGCCTTTAAACATTTTTGCATTGCTGTTCACTAGACAAGAAGCTACTTGTGTTTTCTCTGTAGGGAACAGAGGATGTCATTCTGTAATTTATCAGTATTATCAATTAAAAGTTAGTAATCTTTCATCCAAAAAATTACACTGTTTATTTTTAAAACACCGTCCTTAGTACAGCAACATTATTTTCTACTTATGACTATAAAAGTAATTTCTCTTGTCCTTCCATCTGTCTGATGTACTATTCAAATAGATGCTAAATGTTTTCCCTGGAGTTGAGAGTACTGTGCCTTTGATCAGAGGTAGAGCAAGATCTTGCAAAGTACCATGAGAAACTTCTATGGTAGATCAAAGTTTTCTACAAGTTTTTGTGCCAGTTTAAGGACACCTGCTTCTGGAAGACAGGTTTCTGTCCTCATGTGTTGAGAAGTAGCATAATTCCAGAGCTGCTCGTGTCTGTGTTACAGGGCTGTGGGACAATGTCTAAAAGCATCTTGTGTGATAGTGAGTGGGTGTTTCTGAATGCTTATAACATTGTCACAAAGTGAAAGTTCCCAGGCCCTTAAAAAAAAGGAAGGTAGCTTTCATATGATAACGGGGGGAAAAATAAACAGAATAGCAAACTATTGATTTGTCTACCTTCTGCTTCTTTGCTTCTCCAGTAGGAAAGGGCAGAGTTTATGTCCTTCTATGGCTTATAAAGCTTTTCTGAGAATTGACAATTTTAAACATGAAATCTGTAACTAAATGGTTACAATAATTATGGTCTAAATATGATCTAAAGTAGCTACACCTGAGGAAGTCGTGAAGTAAGAAAAAATTAGTCTTCTCATGGCAGTCACCTCCTTACTTGGCTGATTGCCTACCATTTTCTTGCTTATATGCTGAGCAACCAGAAGACAGTTGGCTCAAGCACTTGTTCTTCCTGTCAGTAACTTTTCTAACGCAAGTCCTTTGAATGCCCTTTCCTTTGAAAGTGACACCAGAGGAGCACTGGAGCCACTGCCCTGACTGAGCGTCACAGGCTGCCCACACAGTGGAGGTCATGTTGTGCGTGTCCGTGGCCAGGAGACCTTCTCTTTGGCTACTGAACAAGTGCTCGCATTTTTCTCCTGCTTCAGGAATTGACTGTCACAGTGACTGTCTTGCTTGGTACATGGGTTTGAGGCACCAGAGAGAAACCACAGTGTTAGAGCCATGGCAAAAGAGTAGGAGGCAAGGACTAATAGGTTACAGTCTTCTGACCTTGCTATAAATATATTTGGAGTTTCAATAACTCTGAGTTACATCATATAAATGACTCACACTCTGCTTTAGTCTGTGTAGGATGAGGGTCAACTTTTTGGCCAATTAAGAAAAGTAAATTCCATCAACTTGTAGATGAACTGCAGTTTCCTGGATTTCATTAATTGTGCTGAGTAGGGAAAGAAAATTAAAGGAAAGGAAGTGCACAGGAGATGAAAGCAGGCAAATCTGTGCTATTTTATCATGTTATAATTTGGTGGTTCCCCAAATCCTAAAATGTCAAGCTAAGTAATCTTGAAAGTTTAGGCCTATTTTCTTAAATTTTCTTATAAAAAGAATAATTAATTTTGCCAATAAACGTGTTTTAGGCCCCACATCTTTTTGAACAAGTTAATCATAAATTTAATGCATTTTTCTTAAGCCAAAGGTAGCCAAATACTGAACCTGAAAATGGTGTATGTGTAATGAAGCATTTCAGAAACAGAACTCAGGAATAGTCTATGAACATATGCACATACGAAATGTGCAACACCTACGTTTGTGTTCTGTGCCACTCCTCATATATGAGTTCTGTCACATGCATGTGAATAAGTAACATATGGCTTTCAAAAAATACTCCTGTGGATGCTCTTAAAATACATCTCACAAGAAGTGATTCCCCTCTTCTGAGGAAAACTTCCATAATTTTCCTCCCCACTGACATTTTAATAATTTTTCAATCAACATGTATGTTGTCTGAATAGACAGAGGCTGTTCAGTTAGCTAAAAAAAGAGCAGGGAGAAAAGCTCCCATGAACCTGACCCAGGTGCTAACTGGGTGCTGCGACTCACCATGGGGAGCAGCCGCTGTCTGCACCAACGGCAAAAGGACCCTGGGGGGACTGAACACCGAGGCCAGTGGTGTTCCATCTTCTCCAAGACTCCTTCTCCTCCTCTGTTTGTAACATGGCGGAATTTTTGTCACAAGGGTAGAGGGAAGAGAAGATAAGATTTTAAAAGCCCCATGAGATAAACATTTCTGAGGTTATTCCCATTGCTGCATCCTACTGTGAAGTCTTTAAGGAAACCATTATAGCTTCATTCTGAGATGCTGATGTGTGACCTGCTCCTCTGTGCTTCCACCTCAGTCTTCACCCCAAGCCTGGCCAAGCCAGTCATCTGGCAAAGGGGCTGTTCTGTATTCTGAATAATTAGCATGGGTCCAGGTTAAAAACACACCTCCAAGAACAGGAGAGATTATATTTAATTCAGAGCTGTGGCTAGAGCCACCCCTATCACGGGGACAGCAGCACGAGGTGGGGACAGTGAGCTGTGCTGCAGGGAGAGGTGAGGGTGGGAAAGCATTTGTGGGAAGCGCTTCAGCTGGGTTTGTCCCTGGGACTCTCCAAAATGTCAGCAAAAGAAGCTAAATGGCAGGTGATTTCCACTTTGATACTTGTTTCTTTTTAACAGTTATGATAAATTAGTTGAAAAGTAAGACTTCCAACCAGACTTAATTCCTTTGTGGGATGTGACGTTGCTGTGCATGGGGGAAGAGTTTTAGGTGGGACAGTGCAGTGCCACTATCCCACGAGTGTCACCCTCTGCAGCGGGCACACCGACTCGGTAGGAAACGTGCTGGGCGTACCTCCGGGTAGACGTGTCCTCGTGATCCTCTGGCATCACTATTAGGAAAGTAAACACTCGCTGCTGGCCTTGGGATGTTTCTGAGCAATGAGGAGTAACTGCACTGGGCCTGGCTGCAGGCGTGTGATAGGCAGGTCCATTAAGGCTGCTCTTTTCTGTTTTGTCATGTTTGGGTTTTGTTAAGCGCAGAGTCGTGTTGCCAGCACTTCTAAGAGAGCATAAACGAGAGCAAAGTCAGTTGCTCACAGGAGTAAGCGGCATGACCGATAGAAAATGCTGACGGGATCAGGCCCTGGGACTAAAAAATTCTCATTAAAAGGTTTTCATTTTTTATCAGTTCCATTCAGCCCCGTCACCCCTGTTCGATAACTAACACTATTGACTTCCGCTGAGTAAAGATTACATGTGAATGCAGTGACTGATGGATTAGACCACGACATGTGAGATGTATTTTCTCTTTCTAGAGCACTTTGCGTTGGTCTTTTTACAGATGACAATTATAGCATTTGTGCAGGCTGATAACACTACAGTGCTGCAAATAACAAATTAAATATTTGCTCTGGGTTTTTTTCCCCATTTTCAGCAATTGCGTGCATGCCAACATATTTTGAATCCAGTCCAGCATTTTTTGCACTGTATAACTTTCAGAAATTTAGCAATTATAAGCCATTAAAATGAAACAATTTATGAAATGCAAATGCCAATTTATACCATAAATCAGTGCTTATATTATGTTACTGAATTGACATTTAGTATGTAATTAATAATTAACAGGCATTTCTTCAAGGCTTACACCATTACATAGGACTAAATTATACCTCTAAGGGGAAACTGTAAGTTAAGAAACTGCATAGGTGCACACCTTGGGGGAACCACAGGGAGGCTGGGAATTTCAGGTGGGTTCTCCCTTGTGGAGATGGCACAGACTTTCTACAGAAAACAGAGTCTGTCCACTGGGGCAGGAAGGGCTTGAACCAGGCTGGAGCATATTTCTGTATAGCCCTGAGAGTATGTAAGTGCCAGTTTATTCCAGTGGATATCTGTATAGGGGTAGAACGTAGCTTGGACCACATGATACAGAAAATATGCATAAGAAAATAATGTGCTATGGGCTATTGCTATTTTAACATGAGTGTTGCATATTTCCATGTTAACGTAAGAGGTATTTCCAGATGCTCTACAATTTATCTGCAGTTATCCATCCTGAGGCCATCTGCCCAGACCTTAAAGGATAGATATGGAAGCAAAGAATGATTTGGTCTGTTCTGAGACAGTATTCTGTAAGGAAGCTCACTTCGTATATACACGCCTGTGTTGTTAACAGAAAAGCCAGTTTCACTGTAATCTGACAGCCACTGGGAGAGAAACAGTTATCTGCCCATCCTGGGAGGGCTGATAACACCAATCTTCATAGCATCTAAAAATCTGTTGCTGGAGGATAAGGAAAGAAATTAACACACTTAGAAAAGAAAATCATTGCAAGTTACTAACACGTAAATCAGCTTTCATTAATGTGAATCGTGTTTTACTGGGACATAAATCTAGAACCACACCTCCTTTGTCTGTCCAAATCACTTTGCGTCCAATCTGACATGCAAAAGGAAAGGTTTCTAAATGCAGTTTCCTTTTTCTTCCCTTTTTTTTTTTTGTATACAATTTTTTCATACAGAAACCCAGCTCAGCCTGGAAATGAAGGCATGTAACAATTTTGCTGTGCATCAAATGAGCATCTAACTTTTTCTATGTCATAAAATAAAACCAGAAGAAACAAAACTGCAAAAACATGCTGTTAAAGCAACAGTGTTTGGATGAAAGAAGGAAATTCAGAGTTAAGTGCCTGGTGTCCTTTAACTCAACCCTATTGTGTCTAGAGAGATTGCACTTTGCAGCACTTCACTGTGTGATCATTTCCATCCCTGCAATCCCGAGCACAATGGAGTGAATTAAGACTGGAGGAGAAGCATTAACTCTTTGGTGCTGTGGGTGCTGTCAGACAATCTGGCTGTTTGTGTAACAACCTGCTGAAAAATTAGATTCAAATTGCTAAGAAAAGTCAGGTCTTGGTAGTCCTCTGGGATTCCTGTGCGATGCTTAAGACCAAAAAAATTAACACGAACCATCAACCAAAATACTACAGCATAGCTCTACTTTTACTCATTTTTTTTTCCACTTGAATTGGGTATCTCATATTGCCAGCCCTCAGGCAACAGAAGTGTGAATATTTCATACATATCTTTATACACAAAAAATTACATACATAATACATTATAGATCCTTTAACTTCCATACATAATATCCCATGTGGTGATTTCTTTTCCAGAAGAGGATTTGTGAGAAAACGGCGAGTCTATTCCGAGTTGTAACTGTAGGCAACATGTTACTAAGCCTCTTGCCACCCCAAATTGAATATAAAAGAAGCTGTGCGCTGGTTCAGCGTAATAAAATGCGTTGTTTGTTTGGGGTTTTTTAAACAAGTCTCACGTGTAGTATGTTATTTCTGGAGGCGTTGACAGCAGTTGCTAGAGATACAGAAACCCCATGGTCAGTTCTGGGTTTCTGCTATAAGGAAACCAGTATTTGATGTGGTTCATTAGAGATCCCAGTTGTCCTATTGGTCTACAAACACGAGTACTGCAAGTCTGCAACACATGTGACAGAGTGTTTAGCTGATTAGATATTCCTATGGGCTCCAAATGGGCTGAGAACAACACTGATATCTCTGAAGAGCACAATTAAGAGCTTCCTCTCCAAAAATGACAGATATCATAAAACTGGACATACAGGGATTCCCAGTGGAGGTGCAAGTGGCCACATGAACCTGAGATGTGGTGAGCAAATCAAGACCATGGATAGCCCTCCCTAAACAGCTAGGGACAGACCAGAAGACACCCTGTAAGCTAGTTGTTCGGGCACAATACTGGAGGCTTAGCACAAAATCTTCACGCAACTCTTCCCAAGGTCTACCTCCTCAATGTGTATTTACAGGCTGAAGGAATGGCTTCATTTTCAGCGTATACTGCTCACCCAGAACTCCTGCCACAGTCTCAGAAAATCAGGCTGCTGGTTTGATGCCAAATTTGTGGTGGTGTGATTTTTTTTCTTTTAGCTGGTAGCATAGTTTAACTTGAGTCCCCTCTAGCTTTGAGACTTATTTGTGTGACTTTGGATACTGAGGCACGGGGAGATTAAGTGACTTTGTCAGTGACTTTCATTACTCAGGTAGGTCTTTCATTACTTTCATTACTGTGGTAGCTCTAGGAATTAGACCTTGATGTTGGGCATTCAGAGAAGTACTTTTCTTCCTTAATAACTGAGTGGTAATACACTGCATTCTTATTTGGAAGATTCACATTTGATTTTCAATTCTTTCATCTCCAGAGAAAGGAGTGCTCTGGAGTCTGAGCACTCAGCCTCTGAAAGTACGCAAGCCAGTATTTCTGTCAATTAATGGACGTTAGAGGAATGGAGAATGTCCACTCTGACATACACATTTAAAGCAAAGGGTAAAATGGTAGGGAATATTGCAAGCTAATTGTTCCCATCTGAACTATTTTTCCCAATGACTTTTTCTTGTTCTTCTATTACAGGTTGAATTCAACTGCTCTTTAAGCCCATGTGTTATATAAAGGGCATAATGGCTGACTTGAGAATAAACATAAAAAATTTGAATAATTTTAAAATAAGCAGCCAGCCATCATTAATTCACTTGGTACTCATTACGGTAATATTAATAATGACTTATGCATTGGATATTAATATAGTCTTCCACTGAAAAGCTGATTTGCTCCTAATTTTATTTCAAGGAAAATAATTGATACTTAAAACTTCACCTATTCTGCCTTATTTCCAAATCTTTTAAAAGTTAAGATCAGGAAAATAAATAATCTGTAAGGTGACTAGCAGTGAACTATGAAGCGTTTTATTCCCTACATCACACCCCAAATGTAAACCAGGGTACAAGAGATAATGATTTGGTGGCAATTCAGTAGTTTACCCAAAAGGAACTGGTGATCTGCCTCCAGTTGCTGGAGAGCAGGTGTCTCTGGTGGCTTCTGCAGGGAAATTCCATGCAGAAGGGCTGGTGGAACTGGGGGCACATGTTAGGGATGGTGGGACCCAGCCTGTGTAGGGGTCAGCCCACGCAGTTACTGCCCAGTGTGTGTGTTTAGTTTATAACCCATGGTGGGAACAAGAGTTTCATTTCCGTGGCTGTCAATCTAGATCATTTCATGAGCAATATTACTTTCTAGACGCAAGGGTCATGCTTGCTGATACTGGTGTTTGCAGCAAAAGGTCTAATAAAGGCAGAATCCGTTGCCTTAGTTTCTTCTGAGTGTTTTTTCAGGCGCTGCCTTCATCATAAGAGAAACCAGAAATTATGACATTCCTTTACCAATAAGTTGAAATGGCAATCTCTCCCCTAATGTGTTCACAGTGAGTGCAAGCTTTCAGTTACCAGAAAAGATATGAACAAAAAGTTTTTGTTTTCTTACTTGTTTGAAATAAGGAAAGATTTTTGGATACTGTCCACATTTCAAAAATTGGCCTTTATCTGGTAGTTTTGTATGGAAATTTATCTGTCTCCTGGTGCTATATGAAAGGTAACAAACAGAAAACTTTTACTCAATGTAAATTCTTTGGAGAATAAACATGTTTACCAATGGGCACTATCATCTGTAGATCGCTGAAGTTCTTAATTGGCTTCCAATTAAGCTTAAAATTATTGAGGATGCTTTAATTGATCTCACTTTCAGATGCCATAAACAATTAAAAGCCAAAAGCAAACCAGAATTCCGCTTCTGGACATAATATAAAAACAACTGAAAATTGCTTGAAAGTGAATGACCTGCTTGGTCTTCACTCTTCATCTACTTTGACTAGCCCTCCAGGAAGCCTCTGTGGTTTTATATAATTGCTTTATGTACTCATTAGTGTTTAATAGTCAGTATTTTTCAGCAATAGGTTTTTTTACTGTTGATATCAGTAATATGTTAACTCCTTAAAATTCAGCCATGGAGCAGACACAAGTGAAACCTGCTGTTGCAGAAAGGCTCGTTGGACTGAAAGAACAGCTATTCCTTTTGGAAGCGGAGAATATGAGATAGTTGGGGTACAGTAATGCTCATTTTGACCTGAATAAAGTATCTTCATTTCTGGCCCAGGTTTCACTTGACGCGAGATGGGCTGGGAATGCTCTGGTGACCACAGCCTGCTCCAGAAGGGTGTGACTCGGGGAGCTTCCCATTGCTAAGCAGCGTCCTGCCCTCCTCTTGGGTAAACACGTGCTCTCAGTCTGTTCCTCCAGCTCTCTAGCTGGACGTTCAGGGATTTTGGCAGCATGCACCCCATGGACGTACCACCTTCCTCCTGCTGTGCCAGACCACTGGTGCCACCAATGTCCTCCCACCCACCACCCTTGCCATGGGGCAGAAACTGCAGCCCAAAGAAAGGGAGAAGGATGTGGCTGGGAAGTCCATTCTTTGCCCTAGAAAGATGTGGCCAGGCATGTCTGCCAGTTCTCTACCCGAGTTATTTGTTTCCTCTTGTTTTCTCACATTTGTTTTCTCACGCACATTCTCCAGACTTTGCCCTCTAGTGCATAATCATTCCCATGTTTGCACTCCAGGGGACTAGTGTCAGACATGAGCCAGGGATAAAAAATTACTTATGCTTCCCATTGTTACTGACAAGTAGGGGACACACACCTTTATTTGGTCCCTAAACAACAACAAGTAAAAATCAAAAAAGTAGCTGCCACTGCTCAGATTAAATCCAAACTGTCTGTTAAACCTCTAATTATCAGCTTGCCTTGTGGGTAAAATGGTACCATTCAATTATCAGTTTTTGTTCGCTTGTCAGCTGCAAAAAACATATTATCACTGCTTTTCAAACCAGCAAAAAGAGTAGAAATTCTGTAAATTGCTTTCTAAACGGAGTTACTTTAAACCCAATACCTCTCTGCAGCGTGTCAGCAATTGTATAATGCGATATTGCATTCAAATTGTATTTAATGTAGGTATTCCAATTATTTGTTTTACATTATGTAATTTTTGTGAAATTATTTCCTTTGTTGCCACGTTACATGTGGTTCAGTTTGACACATCCAACTTAGCATGTTAAAAATAAATACATACACACACAGACACACTTGCCTGCACACATTTTATCAAGCTACTGTAAATACAAGCAAAAATTGTCAAATGATAGTTCTCTGCAACTATGGTGAGGTGATAAAAAAAACAAGAGTAATTTCAGGACCGATTGTATTTGACAGTCTTTCTATTTATTTATTTACTTAGTTACTTAATCTTAGAGGGTACACGTGTCTAGGATATCCTTGATCAATTTATTTCCCCCTTGATTGTGTGTGGTGTGGCAGTGGCTGCCAGAGAGCAACACAGCCCACACCCTCCCAGCCACCGCAGGTAAGGACGGTGCTGTTATACAGCTGGAGTGACTGAAGCTCCACTACTCCCGAGATAAAATACATGACACATTTACATCTGACTTGCCTGGTGGATTCTGGGTGTTTCACTTCCTTAGCTTTCCATTTTTACATTCACATCCTGTGAAATCAATTTTACTAAAGCAGAGGGAGCTCAAGAAAGGTTTCCTATGGAGGGTCTTAAAACCCCTCCTTCCCCTCCCTGACTTCTCCCCCTGCATGGCCCTGTGAGTGATCTCTACCGTAAGCAGGGATCTGTAACACCATCACTGGTGGCAAATAAATACAGATTTTGTTGAATTCCTAATTTGTGAACAATACGTCTTACAAGGCAGCCTGAGAGACATCACTAGTTCAGCCTTTTTTGTATCATATATTGCTTCTGCCACTCTGTAGGACCCTGCAGGCAAGGATTCCTGAGGACTGCTTTCTTTAAAACACCAATTTTCAAAATATTCCAGTGCTTATTAAGGTAGAGGTCAGATTTTTGTAAAGTCCAGCATCCTCCTGCTCCCAGCAGGAAACTTCTGGGGGTTTATTTGCAAAAATAAAGCTACGCGTATCTTACACTGCTTGAACCAGGTCTTACTCTTCATTTCTAATGTTAGAAAGAGCAATATATTTATTTATTTTGGGATGAAGCTAGAATTCTCCCACAATGCTACTTTAAAAGGCTACCAGGAAAATTTATCAGTTTAAGAACACAATCTATTATTCATCTTTTGCTATAGGAGGAAATACTTTACAGAGAAAAAGCGCAGAGCTTGACTTGCTAATTAGAAAATCTACTTGCCTTAGGCAAGAGGTGAGGAGAATATTGCAAGGCTGGTTTCACCCCCCCAGATGGGCTTTCAGTTAAGCTCTCACAGTGCTGGCACGAGATGGGGGTTTTTTGCTGGGTGAAGCACAGCGAAGCAGAAGTACATGCGGGGTGAGTTTCCCCAAAGTTTCCATCTCTGATCATTGCCTGTCCTTACACGAAAGACAAATGACGGTTTGACTTGTATTGACTGAGAAGAGACCGTACAGGGTCAGAGGGAAGGAGATTCAGCAGGGCCAGGCAGGCAGGAGAGGCGAGTCACACCTCATTAGTAGGCATGCAGGTAGGAGAGCTTTAGATTTGTTTCAGGCCCCTTGCAAAGGTGCCTTGACAGCTTGAGTTATGCTGACAGCCTTCCCTCAAAGGGAAAGAGAGTGTCAGGCAAGAGAGATGAAACATGTTTCACTGTCACCCTCCACACAGCGTAAATGGATGGCCCAGCATCTTGCCATCAGCGACGTTCCCATCTGGGGAAAAAATGGAAGAGTTGAGTTTGATGTTATAAATCACCATAATTTGTTACAATTTCCAAAGACAAATATGACAGGGTGGAATTACTTTGCGGTGCTGAGACAGTCATTTGCAGAAGCCATAAAGTGCCAGTATAAATCTGAGGATGAGATATATTTAATCTGAAGAAACAGAGCACAATATCACCTCAGTATATTGTGTTTACCAAGAACTTAGCTGCAGTGATGCTATGGTATTGCAGGTTGCTCATTTCATTTTACCCTTTGAAAGCAAAACGACTCTTTTATAAAAATTCTGATGAGGTAAAAGATTCTTTTGTATATTTTGTATTTGCTCTATTGAAAGGTGGAAATATTTATTATGTCCTCCAAGAAAGTGATGCAATGCTCAGTTTTGAAAAAAAAAAATTAGTTTGGGGGTTTACAAGTGAGATTCCAGGGGCAGATGATGCACTGTTACGCATTCAGGGTTGTCTCTTCACAACATTCGTACTTAGCAGATTCTAAAATACCAAACCTGCCAAAATAATATCCATTTTGGAAGTGTCCAGGTCACAAGCATTATTCCCAAAAGCTGTATCTGGAAACCTTTTTTTTTTCCACTTCATTGATGATGGCATAGTCCCAGAAGACATTCTGTAGGCACATTGTTGGAAAAAGTCAGAGAGGAATTGAAAGTGTTACCCCATCACATTTATGTGGTCACAGCCTGGATCATTGATTTTGTCTCTTCTGTAGCAGACACCACTTGAGGTGGCACACAGAAAGGAATGCAGGTGTTCAAAGTGTAGAAGCTGAAGCCAAAATTACTTATCATTGACTGTATGTTTGTGGGTAGGTTGCTTGGCCTGTTTGTACCTCGATTTACCCACACACAAAAGGAGGACATTGCTAGCCTTCCTTATCCTTCCCGTAAAATTATTTGAGTGGCCCAGAACTAAAAGGATCTCAAAATAAAAGTGCAAAGTCTTTTTAATAGTATTCACTTTAATAGCAGTCTTTTATTTCCCAGGTGAGAGAATGATGGCACATTATGCACCCTTTTTTTTTTTAAGGCCAGAAAAAGAGAGAAATAGGTCTAAATGCTGATTTGGCACTTGCTTAGATAAGCCTTCCCCAAGCCCCAGCATTTTACTCCCATAAATCCCATCATTTTTATGTTAGTGAGTAGATGATGATATGTTCACCCATTCCACATTTGGGTGTTATCAGGAGAGAGATGAAACACATTTCAGTGTTGCAGTCGCTACTGAATAAATCAAACCTCAGTGATGCAGTGTGATGGTATGAAAATCTCGCAGCCTGCGAAGTCAGTCACTCATATGTGATGAAACTGGATCACCCTCCTTAAAACACTCTCTTAGCTGGAGCTCTCAATATGTCAGCTCGCTGCTCTAGAAGAAACTGGCAGGTGTTTTGAGCTCGTTGAAATGACAGCAACCTTAGTATATGTTAAGAAGAAAGGGCTTACTGCTGCTTTCCCTCTTCCTACTTTCCTACGGATGGCATTCAGCTTGTTTCAACCCTTAGAGATGTCATTCATGAAGTCTAACAACTGCATGCAGGCAGCCCGCAGTAATTGCCTTTACAATTTGCGTCTTTGTTGCTTTCTAATTTCCTGAGCTCTGCACTTGTCAGTGTAACCTATACATAGCAATAATAATGGGACATCTATTTTCACGCTTGTGTTATCGTTGTGTTTTCATTTTGTTTCTTAAAAGCAGAGCTAATGTGAGTGGCTACTACCTGTGAAAAGTGAGGTGTATTTTCTAAAAGGCTTGTCTTTTAGGAGCGCGCCAACTGGCACGTCTTCCCCAATGCTAGGGTACCTGCAATGGTTTTGTAATCCTGCTTTAGGCAGAATGAAAATCACATGAGCAGAAGGGAAGAGTTTCCTTTTCCTTGCTAAAATGGTGTATAAATAATATGTGAAAGCTCCTTTGGTCTGATTGCACAGGTAGCTTCTGAGGTACTTCCGAAAATGCTCTTGCCTGTTTCCCACACCTCTTCTGAAGACCTGCTGTCTCTCTTTAGAGGACAAAAAATTTTTAAAAATACTGTAGGAAAATAAACACCTGACTCCCACCATGAGGTAGAGGTTAACGTAAGAGAGGTTGAAATCTTGCTTGTGTTACATACTCAGTAAGGAAGGAAAGAAGCAGTTCAGCATCTCACTGCTCAGCACCAATTTACTGCTTTAATGAAGTAGTATTGGAATAAAAATTAAAAAGGCACTCGCACACACAACACACACTGTGAGTGTGGAAACACCTGCTAAACTAAACACCAAAGAATCAGGTGAGTAGAAGTTGTACCTTGCTTGCTACAGCCTTGCCTACGCTGCCTGAGCAATGGTCAAAGCCACTTTGCCCCAAGGGCAGCATGGCATGGGGTGGGAGGAGCAGCGGATGGTCTGTAGGTGCCCTGCTGGGAGCTGCAGGCTCCTTTGGCATGGGGGATGCACAGGAGAATGGGCTGCTGAAGGGCAGCTGGAGTCTGCACAGCAGGATATTTCCTTTCGGACAAAAACTGTGTTTAGCAGACGAGATGGTACAGCTGGAGCCTGACTGCGCCAAGGCCAATGGAGATGGGTGGGGTGGGTCGGAGGTTTGCAAGTCTCCCTGGCATAAAAAAGGAGTAAGAGCCACAGAGAGAAAGACTGAGGGAAACATTAAGAGTTTTGTGCATTTGTTTGTCTAAATTTTCTCACTTTTTCGCCTTCACACTGACCTTCAAGTCGTACCGAAACAATCCTGAAAACATTTCAATCCATTTTGCTGTGAGTGCTCCCAGAGGAAAGTGGCTGGACGTTTCTCCGCGCAATGGGATGGAGACATAATCACCCAGCTGGGGCACCCCGAGGTGCTGCGCAGCCATTAATGGAAGGTGATAAGGGCAGCAATGCCTTTCTCCATCAGAAAATGCAGCTTTTTCTAAGTGCCACCGGCCTGCACACTGCTGTGCAAACTGTTCCCCTGCCATTTCCACCTCTCTGCCCCCTCAGGGCTCAGACAACCTTTAACTCCCAAGTTGTCTTTGGGTTTGGTTTTTTTCTGTTCTTGACGTCTTCAGTATTTTAACAACAACAAAGTCCTTGCAGTTGTATCACTTCATGCAAGCTGTTGCCAGACCTTGTAAAGCTGCTCCCAGCGTGGAAATGGTTTGCGGGCAATGTCAACAAGAGGAAAGAGGGAGCTGTAAGAGAGACCGGGGAGAAGTATGTGAGCTGCCGCCGGCGCTCTCCGGAGAAGTCGGGGTGAGAAAGTTGTGAAGTGTTGCTGGTCCGTGACTGCTGCTTCACCAGCTCGAGCTGGTCCTGCTGGCAGGGACATCGTTTCAGTGACTCAGTCACCTGCTTAGGAACCTCCTGATCTTTCTGCACTTGTGTGTCCCTTTGTCACCACATGTTCTACTTCTCTTACCAATTCTCACTGCAGCAAGCGATAAGAAACCCCAGGTTTGACTGAACCAGAGGCAGTGGACAATGTAATTTCCTAGGTCTTATTAATTTTATAACATTTTGCATTATTTTTTGAATAGGCATGATCTCCACGACTAAGCAAAAGCGCAGAAGCCCAGCTGGATTTTTTTCTCCTTTTTTTTCTTGGGTCACTGTATGAACATGGGTAACCATTCTGACTTTGTTCAGATCTCCTATGATAATACATTGGGACTATGTCTTCATTGTCTTGCTCTGGCAGCTCTAGATAGTAGACAATCTGAATTATTTTTTCATCCCCTTGACCTTAAAAACAAGAGTAGTCATGATTTCAGTTTGCCAGGTATAGCTGACAGTGTGCACGCCGCCCAGATCCGGAGTTGTTCAAGTTCACACAGTGACTTGTTAGAGATTCCCAGTGTCTGGGATGGAGTAGTGTCGTGGTTTAACCCCAGCCAGAAGCAGCCGCTCGCTCAGTCTCCCCAGTTTGGTTGGGGGAGAGAATCAGAAGGTTGGGATCAGCTGTCCCTGCTGTGTCCCCTCCCAACTTCTTGTGCCCTCCCAGCCTGCTCACTGTTGGTGCAATATGAGGAGCAGAAAAGGCCCTGAGAGTTTAGCAGCTACTAAAAACACCAGTACACTATCAACGTTATTTCTAATCCCAAATCCAAAACATAGCACTACACCAGCTACTAGCAAAAACATTAATACCATCCCAGCTGAAACCACAAGGAGTAGCATTTATCCACTACCCCTCAATTTGTGCAGACTGACAGATATTTAGGGAATTGATTACAAGCCCCTTTACCTAGAAAAACTCACTTCAGTGAAAATTAGAGCAAGCAATAGACATTTGCAAATGAAAAAGAAGTTGCCCTATGTTTGTATACCCACTTCACCTCTTCTTTCTCATCACCTGCTCCAAAGCTGAGGGTCATTGGGTTGTCCCCTCTCCTCTTACACCCTTCTGTCAACAGCACTACTTTACAAAAAAATGAGTTCTCTGTAAGCCATTTTTGAGACAATTCAAGCCATTGTGAAGCAAAGTGAAGAGAGGAGAGGGGAGATGTCAGCCTTCCAGGTGACTTTTCTTGATTCAAAGACAACAGACAAGTCATCTGGGAGAACTCTCTTATCAGCAGAAAGCCTCTGTGCCTCAGGAGAAGGGTGGCAGGAGAGGAGGAGTGGGCACCGTGGCTTGGTTCTCAGACCTGGTGGTGGGCATCCAATTGCTGCCCCATGCACACATATTTCCTTTAGTCCACTCCGTTGAGAAGGCAAGAGGTGAAAGGGTGTCCTGTTAAGCTTTCCTGTGCTCTAGGGCCAAACTCAATTTCACAGTAATTTAATTTAATGCTAATTCGCTACCTAGCAATCGTACAGCCATTCTGAATGTGCCCTCTCATCGGTCTGATCATAAAGAGCATATTCTGCTCTGAAAATTACTGGAAATGTGAACTTCATTAGTGTTCATTTTCTTTGGGGAATCCTCTGTTTCTCTCTGTGGTCTGGCCGCAGGAGTTCTGTAAAAGAACAGTTTATTAGAGCAGAATAACCGTGTCTGAACTACAAGAAGTGTATTTTGATTCTGAGAAATCCGATTACAGAAACACAATCACTTGCAATTTCAGAGGAGGACTCTCCTAGTGTACCCTTGGCTTTTTAGTTGGTTTTATTGGTGCAACATGTATCATAAAAATGCATAACATACAAGTGAATAAGCTCTTGCGGGTTAGTGTGTCTGTTTCTCCTTCAGTGTGTAGGTTTATTGCTTACTGCTTTCAGTGCTTTCAGTGTCCCCATAGGTCGGACTTCAAAACTTCCCCTGGCAGATCCTTCTGCAATCCAGCAGATCTTCCACTTAGCAAAACATTCATTATATGCAGCTAATACGGTATGGATTTACTCGTTCACTTTCACTGCTGCTTCTTGGGACCCTCTGAATAATAAGATATTCCATCTCAGAATAATTCATAGACTCTTTGCTTGAACACTGTTTCTTTCAATAATCAATCTAAATTGCAAAATACCTTAAGCAGCAGCATTGTTTGCCTGGTGCTATTTAAAAATCCTGAAAGTGGTGGAATGAAGGATGAAGGAGCAGATCCATTCTCTACTCAATATAGTATCATCCTTGAGAAGGGGACATTGTAAAGACATTGATATATAAATGGATGATAAAAAATTGGACTTTTATGTATTTGGGAGGTGAGGCTGAGGTGTATATCATGAACAGTGACACAACTCTATAACAAATAACAGTGTATATTCTAGAAGAGCATGTAAGGAAAGGGGGTATAATCTATATTTCTAAAGTTAATTTAGTATCCTTAAAGGTGCTATACTGTATGTAATCTGTGCATCCATGGACCCAGGGTATGGGCAGCTGCCAGGCGAACAACATATATTGCTATCAAAAAATGGGTTGGACAAAAGAGTAAGTGCTACCCTTCTCCAATTTTTCTGTCTTTATGGTGTCTGGAACCTTTCTAGGAATGTGTGAGTTACTGTAGAAAACAGATTAAAAGCAGGGCCTAATTGGGTAGGTGGTCTCAACCCCAGTGAAATGAGGTTGGGTGTTCCCAACACAGGTGGTAGTAAAAGAAAAGGAAGGCAGACTCGCCATGGTGAGGAGCAGTCTCAACATGCTGCTGACCACGCAGTGTCTGACAGGTGTCACAGCAAAGGAGAATCACTATTTTTTTCTGTTTCCTTCTGGTTTCTGTTATACTCAAAATTTTATTTATGGGCATAGAGAAAACACACCTTTCCCACGCCATTCTTCTGGAGAAACTGCTGCCCGTGGCTTGGACAAGAGTACTCTTTGCTGGGTAAAAAACTGGCTGGAGGGCTGAGCCCAGAGAGTGGTGGTGAATGGAGTTAAATCCAGTTAGTGGTCAGTCACAAGTTGTGTTCCTCAGGTCTCTGTATTGGGGCCATTTCTGTTTAATATCATTATCAATGACTGGGACAAGGGGATCAAGTGTGCCCTCAGTAAGTTTGCAGATGACACCAAGTTGGATGGGAGTGTTGACCTGCTTGAGGATAGCAAGGGTTTGCAGAGGGATCTGAACAGGCTGGGTTGATGGGCTGAGGCCAGTGGTGTGAGGTTCAACAAGGCCAAGTGCCGGATCCCACACTTGGGTCACAACAACCCCATGCAGCACTACAGGCTTGGGGAAGAGTGGCTGAAGAGCTGCCTGGCAGAAAAGGACCTGGGGGTGTTGGTCGACTGCCAGCTGAATGTAAGCCAGCAGTGTGCCCAGGTGGCCAAGAAAGCCAACAGCATCCTGGACTGTATTAGGAATAGTGTGGTGAGTAGGACTTGGAAAATAATTGTCTGCCTATACGCGGCCCTGGTCAGATTGCACCTCGTCTACTGTGTCCAGTTTTGGGCCTCTCACTACATGAAAGACATTGAGGTGCTTGAGTGAGTCCAGAGAAAGGCAAAGCTGGTGAACAGTCTGGAGAAAAAGTCTTATGAGGGGTGGCTGAGGGAGCTGGGGTTGTTTGGTCTGGAGAAGACGAGGCTGAGGGGAGACCTTATTGCTCTCTACAACTACCTGAAAGGAGGTTATAGAGAGGTGGGGGTCAGTCTCTTCTCCCAAGTAACAAGTGATAGGACAAGGGGAAATGGCCTCAAGACGCACCAGGGGAAGTTTGGATTGGATATTAGGAAAAATTTCTTCACGGAAAGGGTTGTCAAGCATTGGAACGGGCTGCCCAGGGAAGTGGTGGAATCTCTATCCCTGGAGGTATTTAAAAGAGATGTAGATGTGGTACTGAGGGACGTGGTTTAGTGGTGGTTTTGTCAGTGTTAGTTTGATGGTCGGACTCAAGGATCTGAAAGGTCCTTTCCAACCTAGACAATTCTATGTCTAGATTTTATAAAGCCAAGAATTTATTGTTAGTTTAACTCAATATTAATACTCTAATACAAGAATCATTATTGATCCAGCCCTCATTATTACAGAAAGAGAAAGAATGTGTTTATTCAGAAAAATTTTCAATAATATTATCATTATATATAATTAAAATTCATAGTTTCTACCCTGTTTGCTGGCATTATGGTCACCCTTACCCAGCTCCTCTGGATCATTCTGCTGATGTGGTGGGCACTACAGTGGGTTGTCAGCATCTGGACTTCTTCACTGGGAGGAGTGTGATGTTTATATTGATGGTTTTTTCTTTCTACTCCAAGATCCACTCTGGGTCATTTTTGCATGACTGATAACAGGCTTTTGCATCTTATGATCTTCTCTTTTGTCTGCAGCTCTGAATTACATCCAAATTTCTATATACAGTGTCTTTTGCATATGTTAGAATGATTTCTTTGTTATATTTGCTACCCCTAAAAGCAGTTTTGTCACACTGCCAGTCTGCATCAGGGACCATAGGTGAGTTGTTTATAGCCATGGGGTCCCCGGTGCCAGCCTGAGCACTGTCTCTTATCACCTGGTGCCTGCACTCCTATATGCCATGCCCTGTGCTTCCACCTCTCAAGACCTCTGCTGTCATACTGAGTCTGTACTTCTCTTGACAATGTCATTGTGTTACAGTCATAAAAATCCTATTCTGCACAGGATAATTGCTTATTTCTGTTATCTACATAAAACTACGGCTGTACAACACAGAGATAAGCATAAGTAAAACAAATTAGCCATAGGCACCTGGTCAATTAGAGGAATTGCTGTGACAGCTAAACCAGGGGAAACAAATCTGCAGGCAGGTCAGGAGAAGTTCAGACAGAGCAAACCTGACAAGCCTTAGTCTTGAGTCCTTGCAAACTCAACACAGAGCCTACAGTCTGTTACTAGCAATAGCAATTCCTGTTACAGGGCTTGGAGCAGCGTTATAGCCACTGGTGGTGGTGTTAAATGCATGTTTGGGGTAGATTGGCCTCTGAATTCCTACAGCTGGCAGCAGGATGAGCTGGAAAGGTATTAACTTTCTGCTCTGCTACAAATAGCTGCTGCAAGTCATTGTGGAAATTATATAAACTCCAAAAACTGTCTTAACCTTTATACTTGGGAGTAAACACAACACATGAAATGTGGATTATTCCTATAAAAATATAATCTGGCCTGACCTACCTTGCTACCTACCAAGTAATTATCCTAGTCCAAAAAAACCCAGGTGTTCCTAAGAAAAGTTTAGTCAAAGAAAACTTACTGTGTATATTTTTGGTCCTTCTTTCTGTGGCAGAGAGGTGGATGTATTATCTAAAGTGTATATGGGTTAAATTTACAATATCAACCAAAGAAAAAAAGTAGTCAAATATAGAAGCACTGTTTCTCAAAGGGAATAATGGAGTAGGATAAATACTTACGCCCCATATTTCTGAGTTCTTGAGGACTAAGCCTCCTCTTATAAAAGATGCATGGAGACAAGATGATTTAGCGCAGTTATATACAAAGAGCCAAGAAAAATAATCAAAGCAAAGGATAGCTGGAAAGCCTAGAGGCTTCACAGCTGCAACTCAGCAAGGCCAGCAACTGGCTAAATCCAGACCTCATATATCAGTGAAAGAAGGCCAGTAGGACAATGTGTCCTGGCTGTGACAGCCCTATGTGAGAAACTTATGGCAAAGCCTCACTTTCCATAGATTTATAAAGCTCAGGCCAGAAAAGATCATCTAGTCTAATATCCCGTATATCACAGGACATTAAATTTCTTCCAGTTAGCTTTGAGTTGAGCCCAATAACTTAGGTCAGCCAAATGCATTTGAGGCTTCAGAATGTGAAATGATATTGTGCCAAAGAAAGATATTCAGTAGCTTGCTGATACTTAGAAATATTTAATTATAAAGTGTGGGTTAAACAGCATTGCAGATGATTTTAACTGATTTTGCAGATCCATGAACTCTGTTGAGTCTTGCTTTTATGGTGTAGGCATAAATTCATCTGTATAGCATTATTTCAAGGTTTAAATAGCTCAGTTTCACCATACTTTTACCCCTGTCTCCTAGCAGTACATCTCCCCACACTCCATCAAAATCAGGAAGTCTGCTCTGGGATCCTTAGGATAGATTTACCTTGGATGTCTGCTCCTACATAGAAGATTTATGTAGAATGTAGAAGTTTCACAGAAGTGCGTTTTTTCTACTTTTTTTTTCTTCTTTTTTTTCTTATGGCAAGGTTATTTGGTGCCTTTCCATCCTTCCAAAGCAGGAACAAGTAGAAGGCTGGGTTCATTTGTGACTATCTCCCTGTGTTCTTGTAGTCTCTCACATTTTGATCCAATCAGTAATGAGACTCTAATTTTACAGCCTTTGAGTCATTCATTCTTCCTCAGCCTACAAACCATTCCTGGGTTATATTTGATTGGTCAAATTTTCATCCAAACTCCAGCTATTAACAAGGATATCAGTGAGCCTCTACTGTCTTCTCCAGATGAAAAATGGACAGTACCACATCTGCAGTGTGTAGCTACCCATATAAAGTCCTTATCATGTCATGGTGATCTCGTAGGATGATATGTAAGGATAAGGTGGTGCAAGAACTGATCTTTGTGGGATGCTGAATGAGCTATTTGCGAGGAAAAAAGATGGTGGAGTGTGCTTCTTCATTATGTAGTGGAAAGCTGGTGTAGAAAGCTGGTGTCCTTACATTCAGTGCCAATGGAACTGGGACAGCACATGAGGACCAAATGTGCTGGAGCTTGCTAGCAGAACAAGTATCAGTCACCTAGGCCCATCACCCCAACCTTTGCTTTTCTTGGAAAATGATGGGTGGGACTCTATCCACCTCATCTGTTGATCTGACTGATGCCAAACTTTCACCAGTTTAATGAAGAAGATAAATAAATGCCCAAATTCCCCATATGTGCAGTACAGATAATAAGGTGCCTCTGGAGGTCTCCAAAAGGAGATTCTTTCTACCAATTTTAGGTAGCTAAACACAGGCAGACAGGGGGTACCCCTTATATCCTTCACAAGGTAATCACAATAATCTGCTTCTCTCCATTGGTTATATTAAGAACGCACTCTGTGTAGGCTGCTTCATTAGGTGCCTAAATTGTAATGAAGCCTGGATGTTTTAAGTTAGGTGGATAAGCTCCTATGATCAGTAGGTTCTTACCATATGCTAATTACCCCACGTCATCTAACTCCAGATAAGAGCATACTTTTAATGGGCCTGCACTTTTTCCACAGTGCTTGGAAGGTAACTATGAAGAATACCTTTTATTCCTGAAAATGGACTACATTGTGATAGTCAAAGGCAAATCAGCAAATTGTCTTGGATCCATTACAACATATTACTGGCAGGCTTCATAGCTTCGTATCTTTCTTTTCTGAACCATGTAGTTATGCTGGGATTGCAGAGTTTCTCCAAAATAAAAGGGAGCAATGGCTCCTTTTAGATTTGACTCAGTAGCGTTCACATAACGCAGCAAAGAAATGCTAATAGGTAGGTAAATTAGATGCCTCTATCTGCATTTGTCCTTGGAGAGATGGTAGATATAATTTTCTAGCAACCTTGTTAGCCTCTTCTCATTCAGTGGGCTGGATTAAAAACCAGTACAATAACCCAGTGGGTGTATCATATAACAGAAAATCTGTTATGAGTAAAACTCAACAGCCAACCAGTGCAGACAGTGATGCTTTACCCTCTATAATACAACCACGTAGCTATTCTGTGCTGTGGTGTAACAGAGGATGAGGAGACACTGGAGACCATTCACAGCTTTCTCATTTCCTCCCAGCTTCCTGACAGCTAAACAATATAATCGACTTTGTGGTATATTGCCTTATTGTGAGAAACGTACCTCAGTATATTGCAATAAAAAAGAAACATTTGAATGTTCTACAACTCCATTGCACATATTGTCAAGTTTCAGATGGCCGTTTGGATGATGTTATTGCAGTGGATGAATTAATAGAGGAAGTGGCTTACACTTTTGTTTTTCAATCCAGCCCTGCAACTAAGAACATTCAAAGGCTGCAAATAATATCTTTAGACTCTCTATGCAGCGTTACTGTTATAATACCATGAGGGTAGGTTAGGCTGACATGTTTTACTTCACGCTTGGAGTTGTCTTGGTGCCTGCTCCAGTCAGTTATGACAGCTAAGTTTATTTGCAGCAGCTCTCTGAACAGTGTTTACTTGGTCATATGCAGTCATCTGGGCATAACTACAGCAATGTCTTCTAAAAGGGGACCCAGTATTCATAGGAAAAATACTCCTAGACCACGTCACTGTCACAGCTTTACGCCATAACAGGCAAGTGCTCTGCCTTGTCACCGCACTAGAGAGACTTCTCCATTTCTGGCAAATGAGAAATTGCTCTGGGAATCTGAATTCCAATGGTCTGAATTCCAAGCTGCAGAACACTTAACGGGATTTGGAAAGGACAATAAAAGTAAAAGAATATCAAATTACTGTAATAGCAGGCTGAAAGTTTGTGATGGTGGTGGGAAAGGGATAGGCAGAATATCAGAAACAAGTTATTTTTTTTTAAATGCAGAGGGAGCCTGACTAAAGCACATTCATTTAAAAGATGTTCTTTTAAAAGGAAGTTACAGTGCCGATGTGGAGATAGATGTTCACTAAGGACCTTCTGAGTGACCTTAGACAAATCAGTGTTTCTCAGTTACTTGTTTGTGAAATTAGTATAATAACACTCTTTCTTTCAAGACAGGACAGCTTGTGTGAAAGATGCATCTGATAAGGGGGCTTGGTACTTTGATATATAAGTACCTAAAAGACAAGGAAGAAATCTTCTAAGAAGACATTTGATCCTACTACTTTCTTAAGGTGCAAATCTTTTAAGAATCATGAATCTAATATTTTGCCCACTGGCGTAGATGGTGTTACCTCACAAGATGCTGATGCAAGATCTAGCTTAAACCTCCAGCACTTGATAGCTAAATGCTTGCCTGAAGCAAGATCAGTTGGAACTGAATCATTTCAATACATTTTGTATGCTTATGAGTCCTTAGTAAGGAATAGGATTTCCTCCATGAAAGAAATGAGGAATATGGTTTATTAAACTATCCATTTTAATCCCTTATAACTGGCTAGAAGGGGTATTTTAAAGTGTTTTCAAAAAATAAAGTTTTAGGATTACATTTGCAAGGCAAGTAACTCATCTGCTGTATGAGTTGCACTCATCAATTCCTTAGATGCTCGTAAAGATGCAATTCTTTGGCTACTTTTCATTACAGTTCCTGCCTGTGTAATCTCATAATACAAAACCAAGGTATATTTTATAAATCAAAAAATTTCAAAAAGATAAGTACTTCCTTCCAGCTAAGACAGGTTAGTCTGTAAGGCTCATTGTCATGGTATCTTTTTGGCCAAGAATATACCAGGATTCAAAAACCGTTTCATATTTATACAGGCAACACAAATATCCAACAACAGTAGGATTTTAAAAGATTTTAGAAGTAATACAAATCCTCATACTTCAGGGCACAAGCCAATCTCTAATTAATCAAGGTTGGAAAGAAATATTTAGGAAAAACTGCTCTAGTGTAGGATTCCTACAACAAGTTTTTAGCTTGTTACTCTCAAGTACTTCATGTTGAAACAAGCCTGGACTAGAAAGACGAGTGATCAGGTTCCATGTGGGATTTGCTATTTCTGTTCCTCATTACGTATTTATCACACAGACAGTTATAAGTCCCTCACACAGTATTTCTGCGTTATTCCCCATTTTCTGGTGTCACAGTCTATACAAACTGATTGAACAGGATATTCTCTGCAGTCTCAGGAGCATGCCAGTGTTTTTTTCCTGACTACATGACCCGGCTGTCTTCATTACATGTCTGATCAATAAATATCGAAAGAAGTAAAGTGGACAAATGAAAAGCACTCACTAAACAAGGCTTCTTCCCAGGAAAGCCTTGATTTCAAATATTAATAAATATTTATATAGAATTCATTATTTCCATAGACTACAGAAGAATGGAGAATTTGCACTTACTTTGCATTGTGCTTCCAGCAACCCATGCAAATGACTTCCATGTTTCTGTAATCCTATGGTCATTCTGCACAAGAAATAATGCTCCTCCCATGTGTGAGTGCCTGTCCTCCATGCTACCAGCTGAGCGGGTTGAAAGGAAGGGCTGTCTCTCCCAGTCTCCAAAGCACAGGTCAAGAACAGGCAATGTGCAGCACGCAACCCTAAGCATTTCACAACTGCCCCTTTTTATCTGCTTTCCTGCAGTCTGACAGCAAGCACACTTTTCAAGTATTTTCAACTAAATTACTTCCCATGTAGAGGTTTCTCAAATCCGGGGAGAAGTTCTTCATAGAAAAGAAGGGTTATACAACACTGGTCTGGTGGTGACAGCTTCAGCCAGAGTACTGAAGACATGCATTTAGCTACTTGCTTTACCTGATTTAGACCAGGGGCATGACCCTGGTTCTCCCACGTTTTAGATGAGTGACCAAATCACTGAGCTATCAAGGCAATCACTTCTGCTCTCTGGCCCTAACAGTAGCTCATTAGTGAATCAAACACAGCAGCACGCTGAACCAGGGTTTCCTCCCCAGTGTGTGCCAGGCTGTCTGATACTCAGTGGTTGGGATTTCTGGATTCTCTGAAACACCTCTAGGAGAGCTTGGCTTCATCTTACTGAGAAAGAGGAGGAAATTCTGAAATCTCAGAAAGTAAGGTGGGCTAAAAAACTCTCACTCAGCTCCAACCCTGAGTTTCTCATAGGCTTGCATCCACATAGCAAAGATCAAAGTCTGTGTAAAAGTGACTAATGGATAGCCCATATTTCTGTCCTCTTGTGTGGTATTTTTTGCAGAGGTAGAACTAATGCAATTTACTCAATTTAAACTAATGGATGGGGATGCAAAGAGATGGGTGCTTAAGGGGTCTGTAACCACTACTGAGTCAATCCAGTAGCATGCCAGTCCAATATGAGAATAATCACCCACGCTAACACAACCACAGAGGAGGTTTGCAAATTCAAATTTGCAAGTAAATTTGTAATCCTACTTTACTAGTGAGTTAAATATACATATTAACTCTGTGGAACTGCTGAAGCAAGTTGTAAATGATGTATTAAATGGAATATCCTTGCCCACTGCACAGAGTATATGACAGGGCTGTGCATTCACTGCTGTACTGTGCTAATCAATTCAGACAGAGCCACAAAACCCCACCAAGCTCAGAAGTTTTGGATAAAAGAAACTAAAAAGGCAGAACACAAGTATTCTATTTTGTGGGATGATTTAGTGGTTTAAGCATCTGATCTGAAACACCTAGATTCCATGAAGCCACAGGTTTAAATCCCGGCTGGGTTCATTTCATCCTTTTATCTCTCAAAAAGAGATAAATTGAGTACTCTGCAGTTTTACTGCGAAGGGTTCCCACAGACGAAATCTTTAAAAACAAACTCAAATTCTTCATATTTTGGAATCTTTTTATTCCCTAAACTTTAAAAAACACTATGTCAATCTTGATGGAAAAAAAATATATTTTGTTTGTCTCCTGAGTGCAATAAAGAGGCAGGGGCGTTTACACTCACATGGCCCATGGTGAATACATCTGTGGCAATTAACCTGGTTTAAATGTCCCAGGTTGCATATCACTGTATTTCATGATATCTCAGTGGGGATCAAGGGCTGACAACCACTTGGGTGGCACTGAACAGCTTGGACATTTCCAATGAACCCAGCTAGACCCTTCCAGAAATCAGGAGCAGTATTGAGTCAATATGCGTATTAGAACCTGGTACTAAAATACTGAGAAAATTTCATCAAACATGAAAAAATAAAGATAAAGAAGTGTGCATGAAAAATTCTGCCACTGCTTTTGAAGTTGGATAAAAATGACTTTACCACAAACTGAAATTCTGGAAGATCAATTATCTCCAAGCACACCATCCCCGGAAAACTAAAACACAGTAAGATTCAACACCAGAGAGAACTGTGTTACTTAATTTCCTCCTCATTTAATTGCCAGTTAGACGAGTGAATAAGTGGCATTTACATTTAAGTTGTCATAACTACATCCTGTACCTCCCCCCTTGCTCCTCCTTCACCCTGCCTTTGTGTCTACGCTTCCTTCCCATTGAAACTGCTTACTTTTCATGGTGACCTCATGCTCATGTTCTTGCATGGGAATAGCTTAGACTGAAAAGGTAAACTTGAACTTGTAGGCTTCTGTCTCCTCTTGGAAACACAGAAAAATATAGGTTGGAAGGGACCTCCGCAGCCCAACCCTTGTTTGAGGCAGGGCTGCCTTTACAGGACATTTCCCATCAAGAGTGAAAACCTCCAAGGATGGAGATCCACAGACTCTCAGCAAGCTGAGGCTCCTGTCCCTCCACTCTCACCATTATGGCCTGACAATTTCCCCTGTGGCAATTTTTTAAAATATTATAATATTATTAGATATACTATTTTTTATATTATAATATTATTATTATATAGTCTACTATGATATCCCCTGTTGACAGACAAATCTTGTGACATAGTTTTTTGGCTTTTTCTGTGAACTTGTTCACCCGGCAGTTTCCCTCCCTGCTAAACAGCGTGACTTTCAGTGTTGTTACGCATCATCTTTGTGGCAACTGGGAACTCTTTTGAACAGTCAGGGCCCAGTCTGTCAGTACTGTGTTCCCCAGGATGCAAGGGGAGTATGTCAGTGTGGCATGAGTCAAATGCAGAGCACTGTTACAGTTAGTTCTGGGTTTATTACATAGATATTTCCCTCTCCTCAGTTTTCAGCCAACACAAGCAGCTGGAATTTTTTCTTAACTTTTTAATGATTTTTTTTTGTAAAAGTCATTCCCTGTCTGAAAACAGTTTTCTCCTCTATTCACAATGACGGTGATTCCTTGAAAATGGCATTGGTTGCTCTGTTATTTCATGTTAAGCCTAGGCCAGAGCTGAGTATGAACTCTTAACACTTTGCCTACTCAAATTGCTCAATGCTCAGCAGAAGACTTGGCTCTCCATTGCTGATCTCTGCAAAGGGGTGTCAGATACCCCTAGGTGGAAGGAGATCATCTCAACCCATTTGTTTGGCACCACTTAAAGTGCAAACAAGGTACCAAGAGCCTCACAGAAACAGGTCAAGAGGAGAGCCCATCATGGAGCATGGACCCTGAGAGAGCTCTTCCCTTTCTCAGTTTTACACTGGCCAGGGTCAGCATTGTTGCTCAGCTGGGACTGGATTCTGCCATCTGCGAGGTCACTGCTCCTTCAGCTACCCCCAGCCACAGCTCCATGCCTGACCAGCTCCATGCCTGACCCATCTCAATGGTCTCTGCATTTGGGTTCTGGGCATGTATTTTCCAGTTTCACTGTTTTTGCTCTTACATCTTGAAACCCTTGCTGATGGCTACCAAAGCAGAGTGCGAAGGATGCTAATAGCAAATAAAGCCGTACAGGTGAAGACCTGGTAACACAGCAGCTGAGGCCTTCATGCAGAAGAGAAAAGCTGTCTGCACCGAGGATGAAATAAAAAGTACATCCTTGTGTTTAACACTTCAGAAGATTTCCTTCGGTGGAACAGCTTTTGTCTCGACCAGAAGCAGTGTCATCCCCTAGGAAACAGTCATCCTCTTGGAAATAAAGATGTATTTAGATTACAGAAACTTCCAAAAAAAAAAAAAAAAAA
>JAOXNO010000013.1:11371377-11412711 GCA_028565335.1 Limnodromus scolopaceus | reverse complement strand
CACAATACAAAGCATTAAGGTTAGAATGTGATGTCTGCTTTGAAAAAAAAAAAGGATCAAATACTTACCAGGGCTGAGAGTGTTCTGTCTGAAAGAAATGCCTTTATGAGAGATATAAAAGTAATAAAAATAGCCAGTACTCACAAGAACCAGTAAAAAATTAGTCCCTTTCTGGGAGAAGATCTAGCTGTACATTAGGTTAAAAAAAAAACAACCAACAAACTGGAGCAATCAAAGAGGACTTTTCCCTCCAGTGTGTATTTTCTTGGCAGTTGTGCTCACTTGTGGATGGTGTTAAAGCACTTTAGTTTTCATTGTAGAAAATAGAGTCAAAGAAAACAGAAGTGGAAGGGTCCTCAAAAGGTCATCTAGTCCATCTCATTGCCCAAAGGCACAGTCAGCACCGCCAATGCCATCTGGACAGATGTTTTGCTTCTTAAACAGGCATTTCACACATCCATAAAGACTGGTTCACAATTAAACCATCTTAAACACCAACTATATTAAACGTAACATGTAGCTACATTGTCCTAGGAGCAGTTGAGAGAAGGAAACCGTTTCAGATTTCTGTTTCTCCTCTAATTTCCTGCTTTGCTGTCTGGAAGCAGATGCTAACTCACTGTTAGTAGGCAGGAGAGAGTAGGAGGGACGGGATGAGCAGTGCTGTTCCCCCTGGTAGCAGAGCCACCAAGGGGTCTCCACTGGGAGAGCCACCACTGTCTGCAACGACAGCGTGTTGATGGCCATGCAGCCGTAGTTCCCAAATTTAGCATCATGGACCCAAGTTGTGAACCCACCAGGAATTCAGTCTGAGAACAAGTGACCGCAGGAGGGTATCGCTAACTCAGACCTGAAACAGAGATGAAGGTGCTGGGACATTTGGGGAGGAGACTTTCAAGTTGTACTAAGAGTAAGCAAAAGGTCAAGCAAATGCACTGTCATAGTTGTTCACTCTGGGACAGGTACAATTTATTTGGGTCTAGTTTCTGCTGACTTTAATTGAATTTTGCACCTTATGCAAATGTGTACTTTATTTGTCCTTGTCCTTTAAATATTACACTTCTTGTTGCTCTTCACAGGGTTTGTGGAATAATTTGATGAAGTCAGATGTGAGCGGAGAAGACATTTTGTAGAATTAAAATAATTAGATATGCAAGTGGCAGAGAAGTGATATGATTGTTCTTTTCAGCTAAGTCGGTTTTCCTTGGTGAAATTAGCTAATTTTGGTAACAATTCTGCGTTCTATTTTTAAAGTTACCTTGTTGCTTATTTAATTTATTTGGTCAGCCTAAGCTGTCAGTGAGAAATCTCACACACACTCTTTGCACCTAATTCAAACTCTTAACTTAAAGCTTGAAGACAGAAAACCTTCCTTGACTGCTTATTTTAAAACAACTTAAAATCAGTACAGGCTATCTAAAACCTTAGAAAATATTCAGACGGACACCTTAAGAAGTATCTTGAAACAGTTTCTTGACATATGACATTTGGGCACTATATAATGAGATTTCAGTATAAACTGATGTGAAGGTGTAACTGTGGCTCATGTCATGCACAGATGCAGAGTGCTGCATGTGTGGTTGGTGGAAGAGTAAGGCTGTAGTAGAGTGTGATTCACTGAAGTGTCCTGGAGTGTGGCCTTCCCATTTCAGCAAATGATTTCCAAGTAAATTCATGGATTTTTATCACTGGAAGGTCAGACCTCTTCAGAGCATCTTGCTTTGTCTGTGAACGTTGTGAGCTGTATAAGCACCGAGTGAGTGTGTAATGGCAATTTTCAGCTGTTCACAAATCAATCACAATGCACTGTTTATTACCAAATTTTCATTTCTTCAGTGAGGATTTTTTTTCCAGATGAGGAATTTTCTCTATAGAGGCATCTTAACTTTCTATGACAAAGGAAATATTTTTACACTGTGTTTGGGAAGAAGGTCACAGCCACAGTGGAGAAAATTTCTTCTCATGCTGCTATAAGCCTGAGATTTTATTCAGATCTCCTTTCAGCTCCAGCTCTTGTATCTATGTCTTAATGTCTACTCTAATGAGAAAGCAGACTTCAAGATGGTGTTTCCTGTCTGTAACAAAGATAAAGCTCTATCTTTGAGACACATTTGTTATTGCTATTGTTTTTTGCTAGGACATAACCAAAGTCCTTTCAAGCCATTGTGAAGACTTCAGTTCCTCCCTAGAGACCAGGATCCACCATAACGAAAAATGCAATAGGGTAATTTTATTGTTTTTCATTTTGATGAGGCTTATCCTTTCTAGAGTTATCGTCTTTGGGAGTATCTCCACACATCTTCCTCCTTTATTTTCAAGACCTTTAACCTGCCTGAATGATGATTAGTGTAAAGCTTCCTTTCAGCAGAAAACACCATTCTAAATATGTTTCTCTACCAATATCATTTTTTCAAGGGCAAGTTTGAATGTTGGTTTGCACAACCAGAGCATTATGGTTCTTTTTGTGGCATCACAGTACTATGACTCGTGTTATCAAAACCGGTGCTTAACAAAGAAAGTATAAGGAGAGGGAGTTTCCAGTACATATTCCAGAGGCGGGAAGTTTGGAGTTGTCTCAAGAGATTGTCACTACACATTATTGCTGTCAAGACAAGTTAACTGAAGCATGATGTATACAGAAATTACTTTTTCAGTTAATAGATATAGGGAAAAATAGACATAAGTGCCATATCATCAGTGAAAGATTTATTGCACTGCTGTTTAGGATCTGTATAAAGACTAGAGTAGATTGAAGATAGGGTGCTCATATGCAGATCATAGCTCTCAGAGCTGCCCAGGCTCAGTTATTTAACCCACTGTACTGAGATTACAGTTTTGTCATTACTGGGTATTAATGAATTATTTTAAAATTTAGTCCTTGAATTTTTCCAGTACCTTCCATGTTTGCTGATGAGGAGAGAATCCCAAAAGATTAGGAGACTCATTTCTTTCAATCAAAAGCTTATCAATGCATTTTATATCTACTGAGCTACTCAGAAAAACACTTCAGGACTATTTGTAAAGTTCACTTTCTGATTGAGTTAGAAAAGCTGACAGACTGGCATTTTTTATAGTGTTTTATCTGGTTTTTATAGTACTTCTTTCCAGGACATCTGGATTCAGGAAATACAGTATTAACCAAACCAGGTCTACAACTTTTACAACGTTTGACTGAATTTTGTGCACATGTTTCTGTTGGGTTTCACTTCATTCATACTGACCACCCACCTCCATGGCTGCACAGCAGAGACTCCTGATCCTGAATACGTTTTACTGAAATTGCATTTGTAAGTGAAAAGTAATCTCATGATCCTCACAAGGCCTGTAAGCCACTTGCATCCTGTATTAGCATCCTGTTAGTGCCTTTTGCACAGCAGTGAGTTTAAGCATACTCTATAGTCTTTAAGCCTGGAAGGATTTATGCACATGATCTATGAATAGAAGAAGACAGAAGTATTTTAACCTCCTTGCAAAATAATAATCTTTACAGAAAGTTTCATTAAAACAGTCTTTCAAGAAAAGAAATTTGGGTTTTTTTACTTATTTCTAGTTCTTCCTGAGATTTTGCATGGGATTTGAGTCTTGGATGACCATATTTTCTACTGCTGCAAACAGAGCCCCATTATAGCTGAACTGATTTACAACAGCTAAGAATCTGTCCATAAAGCCAAATCAACCTTTAAATTAGGCTCAAAAGGAATACTACCAATTAAATTTAGTCTGTGACCTCTAACATAGGTTTAACAAGCTCAACATATTATGGATTTCAGTAGGGGAAAAAATCAATTAAACTTAAAAAAAAAATCAAATCCCCAAAGTCTAAACCTTGACAAAAGTAGTTCAAAAATCCCGTAGCATCCAGCTGTTTCCATGGTTTCACATCCTGTGTTCCAGTTTTTAGGGTGCTATATAGGATATGAAAGCAGCCTGGAAAAAAATCCTTCATGAGAAAAACCTTTATTTCAGTTCCCTTTTGTTTTGTTTGGTTTGGTTTTTTTCCTGCTGCTAGAGCTGGGTTTTTTTTTCGGTTTGATTGGGTTTTGGGTTGTTGGTTTTTTTCTCCTCCCTCTCTCTCTGAAAAAGCCCTGTGTTTTAATTTGGATTTGAACACTTCAAAGTCCTCGGAGATCATGGGACTATTTGCTCTGTAGGCAATAACAAAATTCTCATTGCCTTTGGTGGGAGCTGGATTGGGCCCCAAGAAAGAAACTGAGGGAAAAAAGCATCATCTTTTCTCAAACTCCCTTTCTCCCCAGAAATAAGCTAACTTAACCACCCTGATGCAACAAATTTATTAAAAGCAAATAGTCATCTTGTGCTACAAATCCTTCTGAATACAATGTTTTGACTAAATGACATTTAGCGGTGTTGTAGCTTTAATGGTAAAGAAAACACTAGCAGCTCAGTACTTAAACCTCTGTCCCATGGTGAATATCATTTTCAATATCCTGTAAAAATTCTTTGAAGTGTTTGTATCCAGACTGCCCCAACGGATTTACTCAGAATTAGTTAATAGTGAGAAAGCATTGAACTAAATTTATCGGTTATGGTCTCTCATGATCGCATAAAAAATAAAATTAAAAGGAACCCTCTATGGAATACTTTATCAGGCTTGGTAATGGCATCATCTCTGACAGTGAGGCAATAAAAGCATATTAGTGACCCCCTGATGAAACATGTTTACAGGCAAAGTCAAAGAGATTGATCATTCTCTCTGGAAAGTGGCATTTTCCTTCTATGCACTGTTACTGCTAGTCGCAAAAGCATACTGATCAGCTAATGCATGACAAGAAGGAAATGTGTGAAAAGGGATGCAATTATCAAGACCTGCTCAGCTTTTCAAGGAAACTTGGGAATCTTTTCTGCTTACAGCCTGAACTCTCCTGTTATACCAGTAATGTCGCTAGCGCTATGAAAGAGAGCCAAAAGGTCATAGCCAAAACTCCAAGTGTTGTTTTGCTGGGCTTCATACAGGTATCATTCCCCCCTGAAGTGTTCACAGTATAAACAGGTGAGAGAGACAAGAAGAATGAGAAAAGAAAGGGGGACAGTTAAGGAAGAAGCTTCCCTAATATCATAGCAAGGCCAGGAAAGAATCCCTCTTCTAGTGTCATGAGACCATGAGCAACCCCTCCTTAGCAGAGGGGTTGGCACAGTTGGCATTTTCAGTTGTGATCTTTGGGATATTTTCTCCATGTTCATACTCTCATACTCAAAATCCCAAGCCCTGGCGACACACTGATTGTTTCTCACAGTTGCATCGTCTTATAGAGTCTTTCTGATCTGTTGCAATTTTTCTCAATTTAAATCTTTTTTAGTCTGTCACTTTATCTGCTATATTTCCTCTTCTTTTTTCCAGTTGCTTCATATATTATTTGGGCAAAAATGGAAAATTTTGTACTGCATACATGACAGTGCAAATTACGTTCTTTCTGTTTGAACAGCTCACCTGGCAAACGATGGACCAGTGCTCTATTAGGAATGAATTGTTTTGCTGAGAAACTGCCCTGCTTTCATTCACCCCCATTTATATTTTCTGTAAAATGAAGCAAAAACCAAATCTATGCATTTCTGAACTACTTTTAGCACTCAGCTCATCTCCCATCTAAATATGTAACTCAAATATCACCTGAAGTGTTTTCACAGTGCCTCTGTATGTGTGGCTCAGCAGCGGGAACAAGACAGGATGACTTGTGTCTGGCAGAGCTTGGCAGGACCAGGGAGGGGTCAGGGGCCAGGGCTCAAGGACAGTAGCTTTGGGAATTGGTGTATGTGGAGGAAAATCTTCAAAACATTGAATGTTTTTAAAGCCATCTCTTTCTGTTAGGTTATTGATTGTCTTAAAAGCCAAAATTATCACAGTTCTTGGCTAGTCGCTCACTTCTGTATTATCATCACTATTGCTATGTTAAGATCCAGTTGAATCATTGCCTGGTTGAAATAAATAAGACATTAAATATGAACCACATAGGTACAAGTGGGAAGAAGCAAAAACTTTAAAGAACTGGTTAAGACAACAGTTTTCCTTGATGCAACAGATTCATTAAGATTTTGCCGTCTCAGCTGGTCCCATGTACTTTGCTGCTTCTAAGTGCTCAAGACATGTCTAAGGTAGAAATATCTTCTTCTAGCTAATCAATAGGCTGCATCCTTTCCTGCCATGTGGCAGAAAGATCAACCAGCCTCATGTTTGTCACCTTTGTATTAAATTACTGAGCATTACTGTACAAGGGCTGATGGAGAACATGATGAAGAGGATCCAGATGGTCCAACACATGGTGACCTGTCACATCAGCAACGCAGACTGATAGGAGTTGATCCATTCAGTTCATCACAGACCACCCTTGGCTCATTGTTCAGTAACTATGTTTTATTTTTAAGACCCTTATTTTTAAGGCTTTCAACTGTCTGGATCTTGACTGTTTCCTTGATCCCATTTCTCACTGCACCGATCACCTATGGCAATAATCATCTACTACAAGAAGTTCTCTGGAACAACAACTGACAGATACTGAAACAAGACCTCAACAAAGATGACAAGACCATCTAAATGGACCTTGAACCAGAGTCAAGGCTACATATCAAATCAGCCATGCTCCTCACAACATCTAAAATGAGATATAGAACCATATAAAATACTTCTTTCAAGATTTGACTTCCAAGGTTCACAGTCTGCAGAAAAATGAGGGAAGAAAAGAGAATATTAGTGAGAAAAACAGGTACAGAAAAACAATAAAAACTCGAATTCTCCCCCCTCAAAAAAAGGTTTTAGAGGGACATAAGAGAATCTGCTGCCTTCTAATATTAGCAGACTTAAAGCTCAAGCGGTGAAAGAGTCACCCTTTGTAACAGTGGCTGGATAGGGGAGAATTTGTTCATATATCTTAATAAAGAGGATTAGGAAACATAGAAAATGCAAGACTTAAAAGAATTTTTAATGCATTCAAAAACTTCATTAAGTGCCTGCCTAACAATAATATTGGCCATGCTACATTCAGGCACTGGAATACAGATTCACAGCTGACTGCTGTTTCAAGCATAAGAGGTGAATATCCATCTTTGACCTGCACATTTATCTGAATCCATCATATAGCCTGCAAGACACAGGTCAATGTGAGTAGGTCTGTATGGCAAGAACTTCCCAGTATGTTCCCTGAATGGTTTTTGGCTAAAAACAAAATATCCACAAAATTCCATCACAGCTGGAAAGCAAATTAATCATTTCCATAGGACTTCTTCAATCAGAAGAGAGCAATGGGAGACAAGATAAGGACAAAGCTGTTTAAGGTTTAACGTAACTCAGTAAATCAGATCTTAAATCCTTTCCTCACTCCACATCTCAGCACAAGATGACCAGAAATCACAGAAACTTTTTCCTCTATTTAACTGAAAATGTCTGTTTAAATGTTTAGAGTCTACAAGAAATGAGGAAAAACTGAAAAATATTAAGCAGAGATACTCAGAGAAACAAAGTGGGTTATATATCCAAATTCAAAACCATCTCTGGGGGATTTGGATGCTGTGGAATCTGCGGCTATAAAACAAAGTAAACAAGTCTCTCTGAATATGCATTTAGCTAAGACTGTGGGCAAGTTACTTAATCTTGTGTCTCAGACAGGCTGCACAGTGTAAAACCAACTGGAGCCATGCAGGCAGGGCTCAGCAGGGAATTAAAACATCCAGGCTTGTCCTCTGCAGACTTTCAATGGCAGAAATAGAAATAAAGTAGGAATAAGGGGACAGATTTGAGTGAAAGGGACTGGAAGATTCCTTTTGAAGGTTCATGAATAAGAAGACTCATTGTCTTAAATGCTAAAAATTTAGTGGTCGCCAAATTTAGGGCCTGATTCAGGTTGTGTGAGGTAGGAATGAACTTTACTGTCCTCGGTAAGAGAGAGTGAATGTGGAGATTAATGAAGACTTGGCATATTGTGCCATTAGGTTGAGGAGTCCTGGTATGACAGCCCCACTTGAACCAAGGTGAAGAGTGCTTCTGCAACCATTTGAAATCCGCCTTTCCCCAGCATTGCAAATTTCCACTGGATTTTCCTGGAAACAAACAGGGCTGCTGTTTGTTTCAGTAGTCTGGAAGCCAAGAACTCCCACTCTCCTGACCTCGAGGCTGGGGAGCCAAAACCTATCCCTTTATCTCAGCTTGTCCTGAAACAAGGTAGGGGAAGTTACTGAGAAGTATAGGCTGTATCCAAATGAAGTCTTCATCAAAAGATACAGAAGTGTTCCAGCCAAGGTCCTGTTTCCATATCATAAAAATTAACTAGAAAAGTGTTCATGTGGAAGAAGTCATCCTTTCAACAAGTTTCTGACCCCATGTGGAATGAGATATTCCCACCTCCATTCTGCAGCTAAAGGCTTGTTCTGATAACAGGCTGCTCTCTATTCCAGCTCGCAGAGTGGGAAGGCTTGGATTCAGTCTTCAAGGCGCATTTTCCTTCCGGTCCAAATAACATTTCTACTCCATTTAGGTTGTGGATTATGTATTTTGCTGAAATGTGAACTCCAAATAATTTTGTTTTATTTTAAGACATCATAAATATGTGTAGAGATCATATCTCCTTCTTATGTATAATAGCCTTGCATTTTATCATGCTATAGAGATAAGACTTTGCACTCAGTCCCTCATACTCTTAAGGCCATCCCTGTAGTCTTAAAAGATAGATAAAAAGGACTCTTTTGTTGATACTAGGATACTCAAAACACATTGGGGGAATTTCAGTCCTTCTAAGCACCTGAAATGCCTCTACGAGTCATTCACATCTTTTGACAACTAATGCATAGACAACATGCCCAAGGTTGCACAATGAGTCCTCTGGTAGGATACAGGACCAAGCTTAGAAGATATTAGTTATATGTGCTATAGCACTTGGTTCATATTCTCCTACCTAGAAAGCATCAAACAGTTCATCACAATCGCCCTTCTTGTGGTTTCAAGAAAGTTATGTTAGTCTCATCTTATATTTAGAAATCAGAGTGTATAGAATCCACTTTGTCTTCATGCAAATAAATATACTCAAGAAAAAATGTTTTAATGCTTAGTAGCATTGATACCACCCCAAAAAAGATGAGTTTCCCAGAAGATCATTCCTCCTTTTTATAGTTCTAGTACCAGCATTTCCCTCTTTATTTTTCCAGATCCATTCAGAAAATGCCTTGCCTTTGACTCCACCTTTAACTGTAATGTCTGCAACTATTGCAGAGTGATGGGGCCGGAGTGTGGCAGCAGCAAAGTTGATGACATAGGCGGAAAGCTGTGGCAGCTGATGTGACAGTACTAATCCACTAAAATGACACCAATTTATTGCCCTGTTTTTCACAGAGTATTACCAGAATAGCTTTTGTTACCGTTTGTGAGGAGAAAAGCCCTGCTCAAAAAATCTACAAGAACAGTATGTTCGTGGCCTTTGCAAATCTTCATAAGCCAAGTCTTGTTTTCTTGGACTCAGGAATAAACCTACCTGAGCTTTAGTCAGCTAAAGGTCATCTGTCAGCTAAAGGTGCTGGGCCTTAACTTTGCTGTCACACTGTCAGAAGTTAGAATTGGGGAGACTTGCAGTTGCAGGGGAGTACAGTATTTCAGCATTTTATCTCGCAGGCTGGCTGAGATGCTGTAATATTTCTTGCCAGCTTAGACTTTCTCATGGGATGCTTGAGCAAGTGTCATCTGTACTAAACCAAACACCGTAAGTCCTGGGGAGCATGTTTCAGAGATGCTTTTTCTTGTCCCAGGTAATGAAGATAGGTCCTGGTCATCACTCCCAGCTACCTCAAGCTAAAATTGGGCAGCCAAAAGAAATCTGGGCTGGTATCCATGTGCTATCGCATAGCATGAACACTCAGTGTTTCACCTAATTTTAGACATCCACACTGGGAATGTCCAGAGCTGAGCTAGTGTCCCCTTAGTGTCAGGTGACTGCTAGTCACCAGAGGTTCCTTCTGTGATCAATGAAGAGAAATAGGCAGTTCTCATCAGGGATTCATCTTATCTATTTTATCTGACTTCTTTGAGAGGGGATAAATCATTCCTGACTCTCTTTTGAGGATGTTGTTTCTTTGGTGAGTTGAGCCAATTGAGCATCCCAGGACGCTCAATTCATCTGCATGGGATTAAGCTGGAGATGAGACAGGAAACACTGCAGTGCCCATTGCAGCACTGGACACCTAAGTTAGGACACTGAGTCCACACAGTCTCACTTCTGTCACTTGATGACTGCAAGATAGCATTGCTCTTTGTCAGGTTTTACCAGTGAGAACACCAACAGAGCTGCTTTGCGTCAGCCTCCCATGAGCGGCCAAGAAGCAACCACACTGGTTCAGATGAATCACTCATATTTTTACATTCTTCAGTAAGTCATCTATGACAATGGCCCTACTGGATGTTCAGGGAAGAGTGTAAGAATAGGGAATGGATATAGCAATACTTTCTTAGTGCACATGCTCAGCTTCCTGTGATCTGCGGCTCAGGACCATGAGTATCTGTATGACCTCAGTCACTCCTGTTAGAGTTTTCTTCCAGTAATTCATTTAATTGGCTTTGGAAACCATTTACTATACACAGCATCCTATTGCAAGAATTTCCACAGCTTAATTATTCAAGGTGTAAAAACTGTCACATTACCTTGTATAGTGTCTGTCCTTTGACAAATGTAAGTCATTAGCTGGATCCTAAGGGACCGTGTCTACCTCTAGGAGCTAGAGCTGTTCTCTTGGTCATGCAACTAAGTAGAGATACGGTTTTATTCATGCAGTAATGAACAAGAGACTGTGGGTGCTCCCTGGTGTTGCAACGGCCACTCTGATGTCCTTGAAGATCATAGATTTCCAACAAATTCCCTCTAGCATAGTACTGCTGTCAGGGCCTAATAACTGTACCACCATTCGTTTTTGTGGAGACTTGGATTTGAAAACACCACCTGTAAAATTCTCCATTTAACTACACTTATTACAGTATATACAGAGAATAAGAACATGTCCATCTGTACACACAAATTTGTGTTTGTGCTTTTCTGTCTCTGGTAAGCAAAGGTTCACTTTAAAGGGGAAAAAAAAAAGGAAACATGGAGAGGTTTGGAAGGCAAGCAATGAATCGTGGATGCAAGGGAGCCCAGCATGCAGCATTAGAGTGTTAGATTCAGGGAAACCAGCTTGCATCTCTCAAGCATATGCTGCTCTAACAACAGCTACAGTACAGGGAGCTCTGCTCGGAGGCACTTTGGAGTGGCAACCTATAGGGCTGCCATCTGTCCCATTTCAGGCAAGGAAAGCTTGTCATTTCACAGGAATGGAATCTGCAAACCAATCGCAATCATGTGGGGCTGGGGTTTCCTTGCTGGTTTATGTTTTTAAGAATGAGTAGCTAGATAACCCACTGTTTTGGATCAAATTATAAATGTTCACAGTTTGACTACAATGTTCACATTCCTGCAATCAGTGTCACGCAGGTACCCAAGTTCTTTGAAAACAGTTATGATCTATGTGGCATTATAAGAAAATCCTGCACTGGCAATGTGTGCTGGCTTTTTGGATCAGTCTTTTTAAAATAATTTAAGAAAAAATAATTTCTTCTGGCAGAGAAATGCACTAGGTGACCTCTTGAGGTCCATCTCTTCTGCTCTGTGGTTATACAACAGCTAGAGTTCAGGTTCAGGGCTCCTTCAGCTTTTTCCAGAAAATCTTCCTGAAGCTCTGAATAAAAAATAATAGTGAATCAGAAAAGAAAAAATAATGCTCAGAATATAGCTGATATGTCCTTTGTTCCTGTACCGGTACCTAGGTCACCAGTTACGATGAACCTTTGCATGTTTTTTCTTCCCGCTTTGAAGGAACCTTGGTGTGTTTAGGAATCACCAGTAACTTCCCAGCACCCTTATGGTTATAAACTGAGGATGCTGGTATCATAAAGTACAGAAGAACCAGAGGAAGATTAAATGCTGTAGCTTCAATTTACTCCCAAAGTAACAGAAATACACTTAAAATAGGATTCATTTTCAGTTGTGAAATTATTTCTTTAACTGCAAACACTGTCTCCCTAACCAGGTCATCTGAGTGTACAGAAACAGCCTCTCTTCCTTATGGGATACAAGCAAATGGGTGAAATTAAGGCGCAAAGATAATAGCACACATCAGGGGAAGAGAACTAAGCTTTTGCTTCAAAAACATTCTTCGCAGAAGGGTCTAGTGGGATTTGAAGTTTTCTTCTGAAAGTAGGTAAAAGTTAGAGCTTTCATTTGAGTTCCACTTTATGTTTCATGTTCATTTCAACCCACAGCTCAAAGTGAAACTCCAGGATTTGGGGAAATGAGCAAAGACATGAAGATGTGCATTAAAATGCCACATGTAGAAATATTCCAGTTTGGGCCTTACTCACCATCCCTTTTAAAACCACAGTGGAGTTTTGATATTTGACCTGCAAAGACTTCTTTGAAATTCCAGCCTTATGCATCCTGTCCAGCACAAGGCAGCTCTGAGGGTGCAGGACTGTCTCCTCCCTTTTCTACTGCAGATGTGTCTTATGTGCATTGAAGTTGGAGCAGGTAATGCAATAAATGCTAAAATGCCTGTCATGTCCTCAGAAAAGTGTTTTCCAGTAGCAATATACATGATATGCAGGCATGAAGGCTCAAATATTTTTTCGGTATATCATGACAAGGTTACACTAGAAGTGCTTTTGAGCATGACGTCCAGCCTCGTGGTAAAAATCATATCACATCGAATATGGATGTAGGCCTAAAAGAAAGGGAGAACAATGTCTGTGGGAGAGGATCACATTTCAGCAGCAAACAAAGAAAAATACAAAGAGGTTTGGAGAATAATGTTTTATATGTGTTCTGTTAAAAAACATAATGATCTTGCTCCAAAAACAAAAAGCTCATTTTCCAGCTCGAGCTTGAGCGACCACCTCCAGGAACCACCTGGGGTTGAGGAACTATGGGGTGGGTTGTTGCTGAAGAAGACAAAGTGCCTTAAAGGCTCTTGGATGCTAGTCCTCTTCCCATGTGTTGATCTTTTCAAGGCAGAAGACTTTTTTACCTGGATAAACAGGAATTTCTTATTCTTGGGCAAATTCCTATCTTTTCAAATGTGTGGGTGTGTGAGAGGTCTTCCTGCCTTTAGCAGGCTGAAGTTGAAGTAGAGGAGTGTTATTTCTTACAGCATAAAATTTCATGAGCTCTTATTGTACCTTCAGTGAGAGGTTGATAGAGTTTTATATGTTAAAAAGAGGAAAGGCTGTTCCTTCTAAGGGTGGAAGCCAGATGATAATTTCCAGTTTAAAATTTTGAAAGAGATGTCCATACACACATTTTTTTTTATTTTTATTTCCAACTCTTTGGAAGGTTGTGAGAGCTAGGGTATTTTTTATTGTTTCCTACCACCGGCTGAATTAAGAAATTGTTGGGATTTTATCTACAGGCTTGTTTGCATTCAAAAGGGCTGAATGGGAGTTAAAAGTTACAGTTCCAACCAAGCTTTCTTCAGGAAGAGTCTCTGAGCTCTAGCAGGGAGGTCCTGGTCAAAACAAAAGTGTTAAAATAGTGCAGGAAGCAGAAGACCCAGATCCTGTTGTGCTGTTCCTGGTGGGATTTGTTTTGTCTCATACCTGAATAGAAACAATCTACCCTCTGAAAATAAATGTTCCCAGTAGAGCAGTAGTGGTCTACCAGTGTCTTTGCCCTTCTTCTTCCACTGGTATTAAAGCTTCCAAGACCGTGTTTTCCTTGTCGTCCCGATCTGTTTCTTTCAAAGAAAAAAAGCCCTCCTACAGTATTAGAAGCTCTTTGCAGTTTACTAGTTCCTCTAGTCCTTCTAGTTCTTTTTTTTCTCCCTTTTCTTTTGTTCCCCTGTTCAGATGCATAAAGTAGTCCCAAGTCAGCATAGGTTCAGAAAAGAAATCTGGCACACCAAGGGCTGCCCTGGGCTGCATCATTCCCATCATGACTCCCCTCAGAAATTATCGTGTTGGAAACTACCTCAAAATTATTCAGTGAATAATTATGAATTATTTCCCTGCTAATCTGAATCCAAAGTTGTAAAAGGGGGATGGAGACAAAAAAGAGGGTTTGACAACGCCAGGAAGAAATAGAAAACCAACAGTGTCCCTTTCTTTTGCATAAAACCACTAGGCAAAAGGGAAAATCTGCAAATTAGACCATTACAGCCTCTTCTACAAGCCTTGGTGTCTTTGGTGGAGCACAGTCCTTTTCACCTGTGAGATCAGCACCACTCAGTTTATAAACCTAAAACATCTTGTTTGTGCAGTTACTTAATCACTGTAAAAGTGCACATTACTGTTGTCACATGGCTATACTAAAAGGAATATTTAAAAGGAAACAGAGCTTAAGGGTAAGGTAGGGTTTGGTGATCTGCCAAGCTGAAAATAGCATTTAACAGGCTTTTAATCTATTTCATAGGTTATTGTCCCCATGAGTGCTGTTATAGTCTGGAGATAAGAAAAATGAGAACAAAGGGTTATTTTCACTTGCAGTTCAGCAGCTGCTGGTATTATTACTGTGTCATTGGTAATCAAACAGAGGTACACTAATAATTGTATCCTTTAAAATGCAGCGCGCAATAAATATTTGTTGATTTAAAAATAAGCAGGCTGTAGGAATTAGACAGCTCTTTCTGTCAAAGTTAGCAGATTAAATGCTCACAGAGCCAGGCACCACAGAGAGAGAAATGCGTGGCATTTGTGGAAGATTTTGTTGATCTCTGCAAGATTGCTCAGGTCTGTTTGCACCAGGGAGAAAAATAGACGTTTGAAGTAAAAATGCAATTAAAATCAAAATTAAACACATGTTTTTCTTTTGATTCCTAATTTGTAGATAGTACATAATATACTGTTTTATACCTTAGAGATAGGCAATTACCAAAATAACCCTCTACTTGCATCCATTTGACTCACTCTAATTACAGGAATACACAAAGCATGAGAAGAGAAACTTTTATATCTTCCTGCTCCTCAGCTCTGCTCAGGATGGAGAGCAAGGCTTTCCTCACACACTGCAGAGGAGAGGCAGATGGCCCAACAGGATGGTTTGCTCCACGTTAGCAGCACAGGAGAGCTACTGGAGACTTCATTTTGCCTTGTAAGGGCAGGAGAAGGGAAAAGAGAATTTCTAGAGTCTGGCAGGTTCCTTTGCTTGCCGTTGTGCCTCTCCCATGGGAAAAGTGATAGAGTGTAGGCTGGGATGGCAAAATGTCTTGTCCTCCTCATTGTCTGTCAGCTGTATTCTCAGGACTTGTGCATGCTGCTTTCGAGTGTTGCATACTGGAGAACCCTACACAAGACTGGAGTACTCCATGCCCATGGCACAAACTTAAAGGGTTGGACAGGCCTTAGCAGAGAGAAGTGATGCTGAGGATGCTTTGTTATCCTCGTTGCACAGCAGAACACAAGGTGCATGAGTGCATTTAACTTACATGTAGATGCCTACAATGCAGATTTCCCCACTGGGGCTATCTGCAGTCAATGGGGAGAATCTAGGGGTGTGTTGGCTCTTCCTCACACAGGAGAGGATGCAAAAAAGGATCTCCAGGAAGACAGATGACTCATGGTATACCTGTGCCCTGTTTCTGCCCGGTAACTGTAAAGAAAACAGAATAACTACCTCAGATGAGTTAATTCATTCTGGAACTGCCAAAGTAATTTAGGAGACTACTTACCACTTATAAGTCTATATGTTATTAGCAGTCAGTAGGATGTAGGTTCTGAAAATGGCATTTCAGCTTTGGAAGCACTGCACACTTATGAAAATGTTAACTAAAGTGACTTGCCCTGGTCACAGAGTAAAACAGGGAGAGCTCAGAGCCACGGCACACTGCTTTAACAGCCAGCCTGGCTTTGCTCTCCAGGGCTACCAAACTGTCCAAACACTGCAATAGCAGAAAGCCTGAGTATTTTGATTTTATAAGGTTTCTTTTAAACACTTTGAAATATTTTGGGGTCTTTGAAATTTGATATAATAATAATAATGCTAACAACAACAACAACAATAACATTAACAACAATAAATTAGCAGTAGACTCCAGACAGTGTTCCCACTGTGCTCCAAGCTGCATGCAACAGCTACTGCAACTTTCAGAAGCCAGGGATTTTCCCCCTTAATCACCCTTTGGTTTTGTAAGTGAGGAAGGCTCAGACAGTAATAAACTGAATCTGAGCTACACATCTGCTTTTTCAAGTAGTGTTTGGTGCAGGGGCAACACTGACAGATTTCATTACAGCCGCCTTTGCAGGCGTTGATGTATTAACACTGTCATCTCACATGCAGTTTGGATGAGAGAGCCCCTGAATGAAGCTGAGAGCTTCTGATACCGATGTGGCAAATGATTCAGCGCAGATCATTATACACATTGGCCTGTTATCTCCTCGACGACGTGTGAGGCTGAGAGTGAGCTGTCTCTTTGGTTCATTATTTATTTTTGCTTTAGCTCGGGGTTCTGCCAGCCGAGCAACCTGGAATGGAGCCCAAGAAGCTGTTTCGGGTACAGCACGCTGCGTGGAGGATGCAGTGTGAGATCATGGCACTTGCAGCCTCTCCTCCACTCACACTGGGGTGCTGACCCCATGCCTCTGCAATGGCAAGAGGGCAGGAATGTCACAGGACATCCCGCTGGGAAACTTGGATGACTTACCCTCTGTTTTTTTGCTGAAGCTTTTACTGGAGCCTTTAGCAGGCTTTGCAGGGCGATGCTTCAGAGAAGATGTCTGCTGTCATCATCCTGTGCATCTGTTGCATCTTGCATCTGAGCAAGTTTAAGCTCTTTGGCAAGCATCAAGCTTTTCCCTGCTCCCCTCAGATAAGCAAAATTAGCTCTGTTTTGTAGGTCAGGAAAGTATAACAGCAAGATTAGGTTATTTTCCTCAGGTCATCTTTGAAGAACGATAACAAAACTGGGAATAAAATGAGAAATTTTCCCACCTGCTGCAGTGTTCCAGCCATCCCAAGGATGAACCCAGTCAGACTGGAGACTCTGCGACATGCAGGTGAATATTTATTTACAGAAAAGCGTGGTGGTAAGAACTATGAGCACGGAGTGTTAGAAGAGTTTCATGTAAATGTCTCCGACAGGAGCCGATGCTCTGAGCAATTCCGGTGTCATGCTCTGTGGTGTGTCCAGGGATGCCCACAGGCTAGTACCACTGGTGCCACCAGTGCCCAGCACATCCCCGGGGGACTGGAGTGGGTCTCAGCTGGTCAGGCAGCTCAGGCTCCTCCACACGTGCCGTGCCCTCTCCTCCTGGGCTGCCGCGCTCCCCAAAAGCACATTGTCCTTCTCAGTACAGCCAGTCCCTTGGCTCGTGTAAACTGATAGCCCAGTCTTATTTCAGTGTAAATAGGCCGGGTGAGTCTAGCCAAGAGTCTGGTTTATATCTCTCACAATAGGCTTCAGCTTTAAAAAGCCAGGGTTTTTTTGCTTGTCAAAAAAAGCAGACAAAAGCTCTGTCTCTGACAAGAGCTCTCTATAAGCTCCAGAAGCTATTTCATTTCATCTTTGCCCATGAAGAAAGCTGTACTGTAGAGCAGGGTGGGGATAACTCATGTCAAAAGCTTTTTAAAAGTTACTTTGAAAGTATATTTCATCTTCAAAATTTAAGTGGCTTATCCAACTTGTGGCAACAGAAATCGGCTTTCCTTTTCTTGGTGTATGGTGTCCCTCAGGCAGCCACCCAAAACTGTTCAGCTGAGGCAGCAGTTTTGGGGACATCAGAAGAGCCAGCCTGGAGCTGGCACTGCTGAGAACGTGTGTGTTGTGACATGCCACAGCCCCATGGAGGGTGTAGGGGTGCCGGCACTGCATGCTTTCTTCTGTTGTCTCTGGATATCAAATCTGAGCCTGAATCCACAGCGGGACGTGAAGCTGGTGGCCTTATCTCAGCCCCTCTGTGACCACAGCATGAAACTGCCAGGCAGTCTGGCAGCTTGTTTTGGGTGGAAGAAATAAGAAAAGCCTACATCTGGCATCATAAGTGTGTTTCAGATGAGAATTCATAGCAAAACAGCCTGGAGATACTTGTACACATTCCACTAGCATCCTGCATGGCTGTAGCTACTGTTACTCTTTATTGTGAGTAGGGTTAATTTGCTTCCTAAGTGCTGTCTACAATCCCCTTCTTGCCCAGCCAAACCTGCCCAGATGCCACTGCGTGCTGGGTACGGGGATTATTGATGAAAGCTGAGCAAGACACCACATGCAGCGAGCTAATTAGAAGGATCCCAAACCAGTGAATATCCATGAGCATGGTAAAATATGGATGAATAGAACTCAGGGGAGTGTATTCTTAAATTAGACGTGCAACTTGCATTGGAAGTGGAGGAGCAGCTGAGTAACTGAGCTCTGCATGTCAAGTTGAAATCTCTTTCTGTACACATTAAGGCTGATTGTTTGCTGAAAACGCCTCACAACTCATCGATAATAGCAGCAAATAATCATTGTTTGCGTAGACGAGATGGGGAAATGCACATTTAACACTCTTCCGCAACTCCCCTAATGCCGTTAGGGCATTTGCCTATTTTTACACCAATTCAAAAATGCAGTCCCTGAAGGTCACTCTTTAGGAAAGGCCTTAATTAAGATTTCTGCCTGCAGCAAATCGTGTGAAGTATAATACATCACGCTGTAGCAACCCAGATACAGATCATTGGCTACCTTGATCCAGTCATGTGGTATGAGCAAATATTACCATTTTCTTATCATCAAGGATCATTTTACAATGTGAATAAAAAAATAGCAGCATACAGGTTTTTTAAAATGTCCATGAAAAGACAGAAAAATGTCTGCCATTCAGGCTAAATAAAGCGTTCACTTAGGGAGTGAAGGTCAAATGGAGATATATACTTTACTGACAGAAAAATGCAAATCTTCTTTGCATCATAAATATTAAAAACAATACTGTTTAAAAGGTCTAATTTATTTTTATTGAATTAATTTCCTTCCATCTGTTTTTCTGCTCTTTCCCTCTGGAGCTCCAAGGGCTATTCTTCCCAAACCAAGGACAAATCCTCTCTGCCTGCCAGCCTGAAAGTTCAGTTTTGGATATATTTCCAAACCAGAACTTTTAAGCCCTTTTTTCCAAAGCACTCAAAGCTCTGGCTATAGTCAAAGACAAAAGCACCGATGTAGTCGTGCATTGCTGTGTCCATCTGTTTAACTCCTTCCACTCTCACTTCCACTGCTTGGGATATTCCTGTCCATATACCATCAGCCAAATAAATATTTTAGTTCATGTCCTAGTGAAATTGTTTACATAGTGAAAAGGACCTTAGTGTGGATGACTTTTACTCCCCAGGAACAAATCATTTTCTGTTCAGATGTACTTACGAATACTCATTCGTTGGAAACACAAAAAGCACTCACCTGTTGCTGCTGTTAGTGGAATGGATGAGTGGTTCAATTCAACATGAACTAAACCCAGACGTTGCTCTGAAGTGTCAAAGTTTGACTTACCAGGGATGCCTGAATCAGGGGCACGGGACTAGAAAAGTTCACACAACTACTGATCCTCTTTCCCGCCGACAAATGACAAGGTAGAGTCAAACTAAGCCCCTTTAGCAGGTTGATCATGGAGTTGGCTTCCAGCTGGAATTAGCTGTCAGCAAGACAGGAGGATCTCTGTCTCCCTATTTTGAAACGAGGGAGCCTTCTAGGGAGAAGAGGGGTGAAATAGAAGCCTTCTGTAGCTGTGATGTGTTCCCTTCCACTCCCATGTTTGTTCTCAGCACTGCTGATGTCCAGCTCCATCCCAAAGTAGAAATGAGTAAGAACTAAAGAAAAAAGCTTTTCTTGCATTTTCCTTCCTAGCCAATTTCCCTGAAGAATCTCTTCCTTTCAAAGCTTCCCACCTGAGTAGTCCCATATTACACTTTTGCCCAAAGATTGCTATTTCCTTCCTCTTTCCTCTGCAGTGTGGCTGCAATGGTTTTCACTCTCTGTTTCCACTGTTACAGCTGCAATTACAGGAGTTGGCTCTTTCAAGAAGATTTGTGGGGCACTTCCTCAGAATACCTGTAGAAAATACATGTCAGACATCCACTGGCTACAGGACTATGCAGCCGTCCCTCACAGCTCCCACCTTTCCATAGGAAGATCAGGCATCCCAACCTGCTAGATTTGGCCTGATAGAGACCAGGAACACAATGTTCTGGAAGGTCAGGCAGGTCTTCTAAAACATCTAGTATTGTTGAAATGCTTGGGAAAGGCAAGGAGGAATGTGCATTCATACAGAATGGTGTCTGCATGGGGCTATATCCCAAGCCCAAGCTCTGTCCCTTCTCAGAGTTGCAGAGAGATTACTATTTGCTCTGCATAACGCGAGCATTTGAAAGGAAAAAGAAAAGGAAAAGGAAAAGGAAAAAAATCTACTTAGTCTTTAAGAGTAGAACTTACTCTAAGGTGGTTTTACTTTTTTATTTATCTTGGAGGAAAACATTTCCAGGTGATGGGACAGTGAAGAACAAGTTAGTGTTTTAGCCTTGAGGGTCATAAGAGGCCAGTAATCAACCACCCCTAGAGTCCTGGTAGCATTTAATATTGCATCTCTTATAAGGCATGGCAGCATATGTGGCCTTGAAAATGTGACAGTGGATAACAGTAGTGGGTATTTAAAAGATGCCTGTCTTTACACACAGAACAGACAATATTCTTCCTTTCCTGATATGCAAAATGCTCTCGTGATGCAAAGCAGTTAGAAACAAATGACAGTATCATTTCAAAGCAATCAGGAGTACAGCAGCCTAACTACCTTCTTGCCTTTCTTTCATTATTTAACTTCACTGTCATGTTCAGGGAGGGTGTTAGTAAATGATGTGCTGCGAGAAAGATGGATGATAGATAGATGGACAGATAGATAGATAAATAGATAGGAAAGTCTTCACATGAGCAAGAGGCAGTTTACCTATGACTTTCTTGTGTGTCACTTTTCAAACAGATTTTCAAGGATTTTTTCTCCCCTTTGCAGCCAAATGAGAGAAATATAGCCTGCACATGAGAGATAATATTGTCCTGGGAAATATCCAGTGGATTAATGTATTTCTACTGAAGCTAGCAGGAAATTGTGTTTCAGTTTGTGCTTATGGGCTTATTGTGAATACGTCATATTGAGAACAATTTGTTAAACAAGAAACATAGAGTGTTAAAAAAATCAAAAGGGAAAATAAAACAGGAATGTCAGGTTCCATAATAGGCTTGATGTGTATCTGCATTGTCAATAACCCCGATGGCAATGACTGGCTCCCTTCATTCTTGTTTCATAACGAAACAAAGACGACGGTAGTTTTGTGTGTTATTTATGATCCCTCTCTAAGATTCTCTATGTAAATTATTCCAGTGCTCTACTCTAGCAAACAGCCTTTTGATGACATCATTATAGACAATTAGTTCTATTCCTTAATTATGCAACAAAGCTTTATCTGAAATGCAGTTACTCTTGAGCAAGATTTACCTTTGGGATGGCAAAACTCTGAGCATGAACAGGAGCCATAAGAGTCAGGTCTGAGTCAGGATTGTTAGGGCACAGTGGATGGATGGCCCTAGTGAGTCAGACCCCAGGGAGACAAGATCAAAAAGAAGCTGAAGTAAATGATGTACGCAGTGTCAGCCACTTATATGTGGCCAGAATTTGATGGAAAATTGTTCCTTTTTTGTGTGTGTTTTATTTTCAGTGAAGCTATGGCAGTGTTCATTATTTACTTGTACAGCATACTGTTGGTGGGATCTTGGACTTAGTGCTGCAGCTGGGTGAGATATTCCTGCAGCCACCTCCTGCCTCTCTGTGCATGAGCCTTCCTAGGCTTTTTCAGTGTATTCAACAGCAAATGGGCTTTGCACCATGTGATTAAACCCTTCCTATTTAAAAAAACAGATATTGCCCCTTTGGTGTAATTTTTATATATATATATATATATATGTAAATAATAATCATAATATGAAACCAGGGTAACCCAAAGTAACTGATGATGCTGGGCACTCACATTTTTTCCTGCCTAGCACGAACTATGTCTAAGAGGTTCGATTTACAGAGGGCAGAGGGTCTGCTCCTCCTGTTCTGCCTTTGAAAGTCTAATATTTTGCTTCAAACCACTGACAGCGTATCTGCACTGGCACTTTGAGCTCTCAGAGTGTTCATGCTGAGGTGTGTGTCTGTGTTGGGTACCAGTTCCTCTCTGTAGGTAACACCTTTAAGTGAGAATTCTTCCTGATACTGACATGTCTGATCCTGTTTCCATGGAAACCAAGGTCAGATAACAGAGAAAAGGTTAGAGGATTTTTTTTCTTAATTATTTTTAAATCTTCACCTTATTTTCCTCTTTCTGCTGTCCATTTTCATAGAAGAGAAAACACGTATGTTCTATTTCTATGTATTATTTATATGGCACCTCCTATATGTGGGTGCACACACGCACTCATGCATACATACATATACACATATAATAAGAGATGTCTCCAAAGTTTACATGATATTTAACAGACAGGACCATAACTCAACTTCAGATGTTTTTTCTTGTCTACAAATCTACCTTCAGCTTTAGAAGCACAGTAAGAACTATGATACCATACAAAATGAGCAACACCAACCACCCGAAGTTATAGTAGTGCTTGTGTAGTTTTGATTGTTCAGCCGTTGAGACAGATTACTTTGATGCTGGAATTAAACTAATGACTCCAGGCCAAGGTTGTAGTACCATGCAGGGCAGCTATAAGGACCACTTCCCAGTTGTATCATATGTTAGGTTCAATCTCTGGTCCTTCTTTCTTCCTTCCATGGAAAAATGGCATGTTTCTAGGGGACCTGAGAGAAACAAATTCTACCTGCTACTCAGTTTGAGAACATAGCATTGAAAAAGTGGCCCATGTCACCACTGGAAAACAGACTGGAAAACACGTTACTGCAAGAAACAGATTACTAGAGCTGATAGTGTATGATATTATGTGCCTGTAATGGGCTCTGTCTCAGCTAACATTAGGCATGGGGTCTGAAGAACTTCTTTCTGCAGGAAAATGATAAGGGAGACAGATGCTTCCAGAGGGAGTATGCCCTGTCCTGAGCCAGAGGTATTCGAAGCAATTAGCTTAAACATCAACCTTTCAGGTGGGTAAGGCCAGAGAAAATAGTCGGGTAGGATTTCAGAAATAGGCACTGAAAAGTACGTAAAAGAAATGGATAGACATGACACATACATTGGAAAATCCTCCTTACATATATCTCTAAATTGGAACCAATGTTAAATACTAGAGCTTGCCTTCATATATGTAGTGTTTCACATTAGCCCTCGTATTTACCATTAGCCCATATTTATCCCTCTCATATCTTTTTATGGCAAAAAAAAAAAATTGTCTACATCTGTCCATACAGATTTCCCTTTCCTGAATAACTGATTTTTTTTTTTTTTAAAAAAAAAAGAGGAAAGATGAGGCTTTGTCTCTGCTTTCATGCTGGCTGCCAGGACTTTTCTTGGCTTTTTATTTTATCCTGAAACTCATATTGCTATCAAGGGCACAATCTACACTGCAATCAGTGTATAAAAAAGCAATTAAATTCCTCCTGGGTGTCAAAAAGTAACCTGGCTGTTAGCACTGAAAGTGCAGACGATCCCACGTCAGTCAGTAATATCAGAGGTCTGAGCAAACGAACAAGGCAAGAGAAATGAGTGTAAGGGATTGACACTTAACCCATGTAGGTTCCTTAAGTTTGCTACCAGCCAAGGGAATGGACTTTTTGGTTGCAGGTTTTGAGAGGGAGGATAGTGCTTGTGGGTGTTCTCGTGTGCCAGGGAACCAGTTGGCAAAAAGAAAGACGAGAGACAAGTAGCCATGGGCCCATCTATTCTACCAGGTAAATGGTTGATCTTCCTAGCGCTGAGTGCATGAGCTTGCAGGGGGCTTCCCCTGTGCCTCAGTCCTTTACAGGTCCAAGAATAAGTGGAGCCAGCCACAGAAAACAGGTATGGGTCAGAGCTTGTATGCGTCTGTTAGCTGACTATGGAGAGGGATAAACCATCCTTGGCATTTCTGGGTAAGCGTGATGGACTGCCGGGATGCGTTGTCAGTCTGCCCCGGAGACCCTTCCTTGTGTTTCAGCTTTCTCCCTGAAAATGCTCAGTTGAGTCAATCTTTGATACAAGAAACTAGTTAAGGAGAGTGTTGTCAGATCACTGAGCTGGAACAGCGCAGAAAACCCTCTTGCCTGCTGAATGAGCATTAGGTTCAGCCAGAACCAGAGCAAGGGAGCGGTGCAGAGAGCTTTTGACGAAAACTGTATCGCTTGAATTTTGAGCTGGTGTGTTAATTAATTGGGTATGCAAGTCAGGATTTTTCAGACACTAAATCAACTTCATAACAGGTTATTCATGAATAATTTCAACCTGGTTTTCCATTATTAGTAATTATTTGTACAACAATATGACATCAAAAGCACTAATAAATGTAAGGCCTCATTGTCCTGGACACTCTACTAACAACATAATAAGGGACAACCTGATAAGTCTTATTAGTGTGCTGAAGGAATTGATCAGCATTACCTGGAAAGACTCTCCTACCGTAAAAGGACTTAACTGTAGAAAAACATTCCTTTGGTTTCCTACAGAACTGCCTGAGAGTGCAGAAGTGCCTTGACCCTATTTCCAGAGGAACCGTAGGTCTCTTCAGGCTGCCCAGAAATATCAAAAAGAGGGGCAGGGACAGGGCAACACAACACTGTAGTGACAGGGAAAAGCAGCTTTTGGTAAATCTGGAGACATGGGATCCCTAAGCAGTCAGACTTCAAGCCTCAGTACAGACCAGGAAGGTCAGACTGCAACACAAGCAAGATCTTTGGTAAGAAGGACATTACTATAACTAGGGATATCTTGCTTTTCTTCCACGGGAACTTTTTTTTCCCTTTGGCCATAAACTCTGCACTGGATCCAAGAAAACTTTCCTTATGGAAAGTTTTAATGTTGTCTAAAACTCTTATATCCCCACAGAAAGCTTTGGTTATATCTAGATAATGCTTTTTTTGTGAGGAGTTCTGTTGGTTTTTTTTAATGTACATATCTTATTCTGATATTCCTTGTACCTTATTAGAGAGGAAAGACCAAAACTAATCCTTTCTAATCCTGATAAATTTCACAGGATCTTTTCTTTCCTTTAAAAATACTATAGTACTGTAAGCTTTAAAAATAATTTGCATTTTTCAGCCATTTTAGAGAGGCTATGCTTTTAAAAAAAAGGAAAAAAAGGATTGTTTCTGACAACCATACCATCCTAACATATTAAAAACATATTGCCTGAAAAGTTATGATTATAAATAGCTGGCATTGTAGCACAATACATTAGTGTGCTAGTCTTTGATTCCTCTATAATTATAGAATGAAAGCTTCAATCCCTGCATTGGGTGAGCACTTAAAATTACAGCTGAGGTAGTAAATTACTGGTCCTCAATGTCCTAGTCAGACAGATTGCTTTCAGTTCATAAAGAGAAATTCAGTGTTGTGTCAGAGGCAGATTCCCCAGCGGGCTTATTGTCTTCTATTTAAAACTAGTAGATGAACTAAAGGAAATACTAGAATATTTTGCAATACACTGACGTAAGCAGAAATTCTTATTTTCAAAAACAAGCAGCACCAGTGTTGCCTCAAAATGGTCACATTGTTCATATTGATTTTCTTTTTACACATCCACAGGAACAAAACGTACTGGCTAATAGATTGTTTTTATTAGTTTCACAGGATGCTGTATCAATAATGGGTTTAAGTCTTACATGAAGGTAAAGTGCGGGACTTTTTGAACCTGTTGATGTACATTTGATTCAAAGTGTCACCCTGTCAGTAGGAATCCTAATAAGCACACAAAAAATCAGGAAACACCACAGTGAATTCTCATTCTAACAGGTTTAGTCTTCTGACAAATTATTATCTTCTAAGGATTGTTTCCAAAATGTAAAATAAAAATAATTCTCAGACCTGGAGATTAATTTCATCCTTTTAAAGAACTGAAAAATACTCTGAATTAAATGCTTTTGCCATAGTCTAGAGCAAAGTCTGACAATAACGTTAACTACAGATTGAGAAAAGTCATGTATGTACTGTGTCCTCTTAAGCAAGACAGATTTGTGCGTTGAGCAAAAGTGTATTCTCTTAAATCCACGTTTAGGTGTGTAAGTAGCTACGTAATCCAAAACAGAGTAAATTCAGTAGGCAAGTTCACATTGAACGTCCTGGCTCATGGCATAAAATGGTCTTGAATTTCACATTACCACGAGCTTGAGATCAGCAGCACTTCAAAAGCCAGACAATGTGAGTAATTCCAGCCTGACTTCCATCACCGAGGCTGGACGCTCTGGCTGTAACTCTTGGAGAGGCAATCATTGTGTGGCTGGCACAAACCTGTGCTCCTCTGCCTTGAGGGCACGCAGACTTGAAATGATCATGGAAGGCAAATGTGTTCTAGATATCCTTGCTGAAAAAAACAGTATTTCCATCTTGTTCTAATCATCATTCAGTCTCAGCAGAAAGATCAAGAATTAGCTGGGCAATGAGATTAAATTACTTTCAGAAATAACTAAGTTGGTGCTGAAATATATTTATGCAGTGCTATGAGAAAACATAAAATTTCTTAAGGAAATCTAAAATTTCTTAAGGAAATCTAAAAATTCTTAAGGGACACAGGAAAACCTAAGTGCCAGTGAAGCTTGCCTATGAAAGTTAGAAGCTGCTTAGGAATTTTTGGAAAATATACCAGTACTTAAGTACTCAGACCTCTACCTTATGAAAAAAATCTATCAGATTAGGTTAAATGAAAGCTCAACTAAGGACACATACTTTTCAGAATGTCTGGTATTTTTTCACAGTCCTGTACTTATATGAATCTTATGTGCAAGAATTAGTAGTTACTGTCTCATATCAGTTAATATCTTGCATCTTTCACTAGAATTATTAAAATAAATACTTAACTGTAGGGATAATGCAGAACATAATCTTGAAAGATTAAAAACTCAGTTTTGAAACTGAAGAGATTTTAGATACAATGTTAAATTCACAAGATGATGCCTTTTAACAGGAATGAGAAGGAGACTTTTTTGAGCAGGAAACTTGGAGGATTAAGATGGCCAATCTTTCATGAAATCATTTCAGTCGTGAAAAAGCTAGGCATTGGTTCAGATCCTGTGAAGAATAATTTTTACTGTACTCTGCACACTTCACTCCACAGCTGAGACCAGATAGGTATCTGTGTCAAAAGCATCCATGTAAATACACACAAAAATTTGCCTCTTTAGTCTTCATGTTCAGATGCTTATGGACAAAAGCCACACCAAGAAAGACGATAATCAGTGTATGTATGACCAAGGTGCGTGTTTGCACAGTCACAGTGGTGAAAACTGGGTTTAGTGTGTTATTTTTTTGTTGTTTAATAGAGAAGCTTAAGTATTTCTCAAGAAGAACATACAGTAGCAATACTCACTGAAGGATTAATTAATCTCATTTTACATTTAGTGCTATTCATGCAAGCATTGGCTGTGGTATGTAGAAATGAAAAAATATTGCTCATCTGGATGACCTGTCACATGAAAGGCCTTCCAATAGTTTTCTGATAAAATTAAAGGATTGGAGCATTATTCTAAATGAAGGTGACTGCTTACAGTTTGAAATGCCTTTTTAACTATAAAAAGTTTAATGGGAAATAAAACAAAAAAACCTAATCCTTTTAAAACATATACCCATTGTTTTTCAACATATTGAAATAGGTTGGGAGCTTATGTCTTCTGCTATTAGATCGACCCTTTTTTGCAGTGTGCTGCTACCTCATTGTTCTCTTAATCTGGCCTTGTTGGGAGCCTACCCTTAATAGCAACAGAGAGAAAGCTGTTGCCTTCTTACAGAGCAAAGCTATATTTGCAGTAGAAAGCATTGCTTCTTTTCTTAGATCGGGATGTCTGTAAAAGTGCTAAAGGCAGACACAGGAAACCTGTAGTGATTCCATAACATTCTGAAACCACTAACAGATATTTGATTAAATTCCAGGCTGTTGGAATTTCTTTACATAGAGGCTTTCAATTCAGAGAAACGTTCTTACTGCTCAGGTAAATGAACTAATTGTGCTTCTGAGGTCACTGGTTTTGAGTTTGCCTTGGATTTGTAAGCAAGAGCTTGCTGGAGAAGGGAAGGGAAGGGAAGCAAGCAAGTATTTGATTTTGTTATTATTACCAGCAGAAAAGTCCGTTTTACTGCAGCATGTTTTATGGAGGGAGTGAGTGACATGAAAACGATGACATCTACCTATGAGACGAATTTCAATCATATACAGGAAAATAATCATTTCATATGTCTAAGTTTGAGTTTCTATTTACAACACATTCCCCCAAATTAATAAAATCTTAGCATGGAATGATTTAATTCAGAAGGGACTTCTAGAGGTCATCTTGTGCAACGCCCTTCTCAGAGTTCGGTCATATTGCTCAGAGACCTGTCCTGTCGAGTTTTGAAAATCTCCAAAGACAGTGTTTCCACAGCTTCTCTGGACTACCTGATCCAGTTCTGTTTTGTTTTCTTCTTTGTATGCCATCAGAATTTCCCTTGCTGGAATTTACAACTTTGATGTCAATGTTTCCACTCCACCCCTCCCAGAAGATTCTGGCTCTACTTTCTCCAAGACTCCCCATTAGGGAACAGAGTCAGCAAATCCTTTCCCTTTGTGTGCCCACCCCCATCAACCTCTTTGTGTCCATGGTGTGCATCAACTTAATGCATGAATACACCAGCTGCGTATTTCAGATGCAGCTTCACAAGTTTCTCAGAGATGGAATAATCACCTTTCTTGACCTGCTAGTTGTGGTCTTGCGAACAAGAAGTCTTTCACCAAATCCTGCTGCCTCGGCACTTTTGTGCTTGTGTAGGAAAAAGCCCTTTAACAGAGATAACTCGAGACTTCAAACAATACTAAGAATGAAATGTTAGATTTTCTTAATTTTGAGGATGGTGAGGGCCACTTTGCTTTTATAAATTAGACATCTTAATTGGTTGAATGAATCACACACTAAAAATTCCTATATCTCCCCATTGTCTCTTCACACAGTGTTCCTTTCCCTGAGGAGAACAGCAGTCTCTTCCATGAATTTCTGTACATTTTTTATATCCCTTAAATATAAATGTCTATGTGCTTGTGTGCAGATACATAGGTGCACATACAGCTATACAGCCAGCTTTCTAAGCATGTATGGGACCGAAAAGTGTTGCTATGTCACATTGCTGAATGCAAAGATAAATAGTTGTTGTGCAGGGGAGCTTCTGTACAGCTTCCCTCTACGCACCAGCAGTACGAATCTGATGAGATACTTATCAGTGTCATACCAACAGTTACTGTCCTGTGAGCAGCTTGGGCTGATAAGATGCTGAAACAACTGATCCGAAAATATACCATAATCTTTCTCTGCTCTCTTTTTTTTTTAAAATGACCTTTAGCTAAGCAGCTCTTTAGTTCATTTTTCAACTTTGAGTAAAGAAATAGTAGGGGAAAAGTAACATTACTTTTAATCCTGGTCTTCTGATTTTGGAGAAATGAAGTTAATCTTTCGTTATCATTCTTCAGATCTGCACATTTCTTTCAGTTTACTTAATTAGATCTCTGTAATTAAGTATCATATAGAATGAGCATTGGAATATTTGAATGAGCGTATAGAAAGAAAATGCCTTTTCCTGTTTTACTTTTGTCAGAAACCACCAAAATTCCTCTTCTACTCTTTCAGTTCCAAATACTAGAAAGAAATACCTTTCAGTAATTAATTTATTATATAGTAAATCTCATCGGTTATTCTCTGTGAAGACCAGTCCAGCTTTTCCTACTGATTTGTTCTTACTAGTGACTTCAGTGGTGACAGAACTGACCACTGTAAATACACAGAAATAACGATTATACAAGGACATTTTAAATAAATATATATCTGAGAAAAAATCTAAATTGAAATATAACTAAGTGTAACTGTATGATCAGATTTTATGAGGACAACGGTAGTTATTCATTCCTTAACCATGTATGTTTACGAATCTGAAATGAATTGGTGCAGCTTACAGAAAATACCTGAACACTGAAAAAAACAACTATTTCTCTTTAACAAGTGTGAAATTAGGAAAAAGGAGACAGATAAAACTATGCAAAGACATATACGTCAGTGGTATTTTCAGTTACATTCTTAACATTTTATTGCTGCTACAAGGTTTATGTCTAGCAGCAGGTTAGTACAACGTGCTTGCTTTGCACATGGGATTTATTTGCAGGAAATCTTCAGGGTAGGTGCGCTCTGCTCTTGTTATGGAGAGTTGCAAGGTGTCACGGGTATCTATTAAGGACATAACAGGGAATTTCAAGAGGCGCTGATATGTTACTATGTCTTTCATCCTAAGGCCAGCTGATGTGTTTTGTAATGGTAGCATGTGAAAGAAAGAAAACAAAAAGGAAACGGACCTTAAAAAGTCTTCATTAAGCTACGCATGTTCCTGACTGCCGCATTAGAAATGTTCTGGGTTCAGCTTTGCATTTACAAGTGCTTATGTTAGTAGTCCCCCAAATGTGCTGCCCCACGGACCTCAGTTTTGAGCAAAACAAGTCATTCAGCAGCATAAGACTTCCCTTTATGCTCAGCTGTAAATTCTTTGTCTTCTGTCAACAGCCAGATTTGGATGGGCTCATAGTCAGCACCCTCCTTGCACTGGAACTGGGAATCGCTGGCTCTCATATTTGCCACTTTAGCAAGGACTGACAGGCTTGAGAGGACAAGAGGCAAAGCAGCTTCTGTCCTCCACCCTTGCTGGCATTGTCAAACCTCCATACGGCTGTGCATCACACAGTCACATCCTCCTCTCCACGCTGGATCTACACACACAGTCTTTCTGGGTTTTACAGCCTCAGCTTTCCTCAAGCAAAGGACCTGAATTTCATCAAAAACCTTAGCCTGACATCACTTTCTCTGTGTATGTAAGATTTTTCTTTTTTTTTGTCAGAATACATCAGGACTATAAGAATTTTAAGAAGAAGAATCTAGTGGGTGAGACATGATTTCCAGGAACAGTTCATGCCTGGAAATCTACCAAACTTAATGCCTTTTACTGTGTTACATGTTTCTGAAACCTGCAGAGCTGGTACCTTATCCTCTTTGTGGTGGAACTGAGAAGATCATATTTTCCCATGCACGAGAAAAGATTAAACAGGGGAAGTTTCAGTGTCTCTTGAAAAACTCAGGCAAACCTTTTCTTTTTCACTTTCCCTCAAGTTTTTTCCTTGACTTTATATCATACCCAGGTGCCTGCTTGCTTTGCCATGATACAATAGCACTTCTAAAGCCACATCTCTCTAACTTTCAGGAGGTGTTGCTTCACCTTCAGGGATCAGATTAAAGAGGAAGGAGAAAGGATCATTATATTTCAAAATTCTCATGAGTTGAAGCCCTGGAGCTACAATGCTACAGTAAATAAGCGATAACAGAAAGTCTATGTGACTTTACCCTCTTTTACAGACCACATATGACATGGTTAGAATGTAAATGGACATGAAAGTATCTGTGGAGTACCAATTAGATAAAGAGAAGGTCAAACCAAAAAAGACTTCCTCTTTTTTATAATGAACTTTCATTTCATAAAATACTAAGTCAATAAATTAGATCGAAACTCTTTGGTCTTCTTGTAATTATATATTACAGATTATCCCATCTATTAATTATCTGAGAAGAGATCCAGTAATATAATAATCAGAACTGATTTATGTTCTTTGGGACTTGAATCCCAGTCTTATAAATGAACTCTTTTCCCAGAAATTCTACTTTTTTCCTCTTGCTGATAAATGGATTCGGATCAGTCCTGTGGGAGAGAGGATTCTTATATTTTCAAGAGGCAAAGGAAAGGAAAACTGATACCATTAGTGAAGTATGTTCATTTATTCCAGTTCAGATACCTTACACATGATGTATTTCACTTAAACTCAAATTTTCTATTTTGGATAATTCTCCATGATTGGATCTTATAACTTGGATGAAATTTACTTGTGCTTAGAGATTTACAAATTCACACCTACAATACCTTCTTCTTTACTTTTAATAAACAGGAAAGGACAAGTAGCCTCATTAAAAATCCAACCCCAGGAAGCTAAAATGAAGGCATTGTGAACAATTCCTTTAAGAGATCTTCAAATTGTCACATTATGGTGAGATAAAATGTTAATACAAAGAATACGGGTATTTTCTCCAGCTATTAACAGGAGCTTATCTTTCCATCAAGAGCCTAAGTTCAGCTGAATCTCTATGACCTAGAATCCACTATGTACGTTATTTACTAATAAATATGGGAAGGGATTGTTGCTGTTTTATTGTTTCAGAATGACAATGGCTGTTTTGTTTGTAAACCTAGAAATGTAATCAAATGTTATAGCCACTAGCACTACCAGTCACAGCAAATTAGCCATGTATTTCCTCATCAGTTACCTAGCCCTTAAAACATTCCAAATTAACATTTTTAATTCATCACATAGCAGTTTTTTAAAGTAATATCTAATGAATAAATTCCTGCCAGGTGGTGTCTGATATGCAGCTGGCAAAAAAAATATAGAAGCAGCTGCACTTTAACAAGTAGCCTTCTTTTCACCTGCTAACAAGCATCTGTCAGCTGGCTGTATGGATAAGCAGGATGTGGATATTGCTTGTAAATAAATTATACCTGTGAGAATCATGTGGTGCAGCTCTTCCCTCTACAGGATAAAAAGAAAGGGAAAGGACCCCTTTAGGAAATTCTTTAAAATGTTTCAACTTTGATGTAAACTAACGTCCTTCTAACCTAGATCTTCTGCAGCCCCTCTAATAAATGGACAACTTTCGTGTCAAAGCCTTTAAAGGACAGAGGGCACTGGAGAACTTAGGAAAAGGGAGAAGGGGAAATTACAGATATCATAGTTTTTTAAGGGGAGGTAAGGTAGAAGTGGTAGATGTAAAAGCGGGATTGAATTTATTCCTTGCAAAAGTAAATACCTTCTGTAGAAGAAAAATTATTTAAGCTTTCATGGAGACCGTCTCAAAGTTTATTCCAGCCTGCACACTGTAGCGGCCTTTTGCTGGCCTTTAAATGGATTTTAAATTTTCCAGAAATTATTCAAGGTTTCATGTTTAAACAATAGGTTTTGTCATAGGGTCAGCTTCTCCTCTCCCTGTCTTGGCAGCCTCTGATAAGAGGCAGCCCGCAGTGCTCTTTGCATTTTGAAGCTGGCTGCTAGATTAGTTGTAGCGATCAAGTGTATCCCTAGAAACCAGTTCAGATGCTGCCTTGTGTCCCCCAGACTTCCATACATTTTGAAGGGACAAATGTCTTCAGAGAGGGCAAGAAGGAGGGCCCAGGAAACTACAGGCCAGTCAGCCTCACCTCCAATCCTGGAAAGGTGATGGAACATCTCATTCTAGATGTCATCTCCAAGCATGTGGAGAAAAATAAGGTTATCGGAAGTGGTCAACATGGATTCACTGAGGAGAAGTCATACTTGACCAATCTGATAGCCTTCTGTGATGGCATGATTGGCTGAATGGATGAGGGGAGAGGAGTGGATGTTGTCTACCTCAACTTTAGCAAGGCTTTTGACACTGTCTCCCATAACATTCTCATAGGTAAGCTTAGGAAGTGTGGGTTAGATAAGTGGACAGTGAGATGGATGAAAAGTGGCTCAATGGCAGAGCTCAGAGGGTTGTGATCAGCAGTTCAGAGTCCAGTTGGGGACAGGTAACTAGCGGTGTTCCCCAGGGGTCAGTATTGGGGCCAGTCTTGTTCAGCATATTCATCAATGACCTGGATGAGGCCACATCTGGAGTTCTCTGTCCATTTCTGGGCTCCCCAGTTCAAGAAAGACAAGGGACTAATGGAGGGCTACAAAGATGATCAAGGGACTAGAGCATCTCTCTTATGAGGAAAGGCTGAGAGACCCAGTCTATTCAGCCTGGAGAAGTGAAGACTGAGACGGGATCTCATCAATGCTTATAAATACCTAATGAGTGGATGCTGAGAGGATGTGGCCAAATTCTTTTCAGTGGTACCCAGTGACAGGAGAAGGGGCAACAGGCACAAACTGAAACAAGGAGATTCCATCTCAACATGAGAAAAAGCTTCTTTACTTTAAGGATGACAGAGCACTGGAAGGTTGCCCAGAAAGGTTTTGGAGTCTCCTTCTCTGGAGATATTCAAAACCCATGTGGACACAATCCTGTCCCGACTAAACCCCCCTTCTTCACCTTTCACCCCAAAGTGCTGATGTGCGGTCAGTCGCAATCAGCATCAACCTGCTTGGGGAAGTCCTCCTCAAACACTGCAAGGAGCAGGACTTGTTCTGGCTACAGAGCACTCAGGTCATACCCCACTGGTTCCTCAGGGACAAACATCACATTTTTTCAGAGATGCCAGCATTCTCAAGGTTCCACACCTCTCACAGTGTGCTCTTGGGCAAAGGAGATGGCATAAAGCTGTTGAATGAAACCTGTGTCATGAAGAGGCAGATCTTCAACTAACACAGTTTTGAACATGTATAAAACAAGAACAAACTAGAAGAGAAAAAGTAATTGGACCACAGAGTAGATTCCCAAGTAATTTTCAAATGTGGTAAAGAAGGACTGGAAAAATATGGCTGTGCTCTCTGTATGGCTAGCACTTTGGCTTGCACCCTTGGCATCCTCGCCCTCCACCACCTTCAGCCCATTTTATTTTTGTGCCATCACTCCAGACACCCTGTAAACAAAGTCATGCTTAAAATCCAGGACAAAAGGTTTCCAAAACAAAGGTGGTGCTTTGCTAGGAAGCTTTCTGCCTAAGTGCGGGACCTTTCCATTCATTTTAGGAAAATATGAACCCATCACAAATATTGAAGCGATCCCTGTGAGCCTCTGCAGCATGGTATCATCACTAATTGCAATGATTGTTGCAACAGCTCATAGTTGGCTGAAGGAAAAACAGCAGTATTCAGATGTTGCTTTATTTAAGGAGCTTTTCTTTTGGCACATAGTGTTCAGCTCCAGAAAGATAAAATGCTGTCAGTGTTATTGACAAAAGACAGATTTGAGGTCAGAAATCCAGTGTAAGCTTTCTTGTCTTTTTGCATAATAAAACACTCTGTGGCTTCTTCCTTTATGGCAAGCTGTTAGTCAACAAAGCAGATGATAATAAAAATATTTACACTAATAAATAGGAAAAATAGCTAAATGTCCGTGTATTCTCACTAACCATGCAACTTTCTTTCTCATGATAAATTATATTCAAGCAAAAGTAAATATCAGGTCTTGAAGGTTACTTTAAATAAATAGGTAATTTAAATGCAACAGTAACTTCCATACTGCTTGGTGTTTATTTTTAAAAAGACCGCTTATCAGAAGTATGAACTCTCTCTCCTTTTTCACAGCATCTGAAGGCACATATCAAGGTCACTAACTTTTAACAGTGTGATTCAAAGTCTGTCCAGCCTTTTCTGAATCTAACCTGAACCAAAGATTTCCTTAAAAATATTCCCCTTTTAGAGGGGGAATTGAGTTTGAGAAGCTGGAAAGTGTAGATTTTTTGCTTGCAGAATAAAAACTTTTCTAGTCTGCATCCATGAATGCATGACTGAATATTCAAAATTCAGGTAAAGAATGGTGGAGAATTAGAAGAGGCTTTGATAGAGTAATGACACAAGCTCCATCAACCCGAAATACAGACACTCTCAATTTCAAGCTGTTTTCTGACAAAAGCAGGAAGGGCAGCCCTCAACAAGTTATAATCTCTCTTGGATTTAGGTGGACTATAAGTACTATGGGTTTCATCCTACTTACCTTCCCAGGGCAGAATGAGATTTAATTCACTTGTATTCAAATATATTATATATCGATCAGTAGATAAACACACACACATCATGTATATAGTAGATAAACACAGTTACATCACGTATGTAACTCCGTACATGGGAAGGCAGTTTTGCCATGGGTTCAGCAGGGTACGATTTTCACTCAGCTTGTTTTGAAACCCTTTGTTAAAAATATTATGGAGATGAAGTAGCAAAATTTTTTGTCAGTGTGTGTTTCGCTGTGTTATGGAGGCACTGGTTTGAGCTAAGTCTCTGTTCCCTAGCCAGGGGAAGCCTCTGTGCTTTATCTGAGCCCCCTTTTAGCTTTGTTTTTCATTAGAAACAGATCCGTGTTCAGCAGTACAGTGTATTTTCTATTAAGATTTTAGTTTGTAACCACTTATCAGCTCAAGAAGCTCAGCAAGCTACGGGCATACTTTACCTGAAGCTTATTAGTGAAACATAAGCACAGTGCTGAAACCCAGATAAGAACTCCATGGGATTTTTTTAGCCCTCCCTGGAGTATTTGTCTCAGAGTATCTGAGTCGTCAGAGCCATACAGGAGGGAGGAGAGGAGAGCCTCCTTCAGCAGCAGCCCGGAGCGGTGCAGGGAAAGGGCAGCCCCTTGCTTTGGCAGTTTGCAGCGTCCCTTGGGACTGCTGGGAACATCAGTTCAAAGTCGCCTGCGTTAAAGGTGGCATTAGCAGCCTTGGTCCTGCACTGCCAGGGTTTTCCCACTGGTTTTTCAATATTAGGGAACAAGCCGGGTGATGGATCACCCTTCAGGTGTAGCGGGAGCCCTCAGAGTCCAGCTGGTATTTGCAGCACATGCTCTTTTGACCCAGCAACATCAGCTTACAGGAGTGCATCGCCGAGGTCATGCTTGGCCTTTTTCATGGTCAGGGCTTCAGAGGTGCCACTCTGAACCACTCTGAGGAGGTGCTATTTGTACCTTAGCAAGTGTGGATTAACATATCCATGTGAGGTAAGATTCTTTGGGGCCACGTGTGAAGGGAAACGGGAATATCTGTCCACATTATTCTGGAGCTTGTTTTCAGTCACAGGTTCACTTTGGTTTTTGTTTTACCAGATATTCCAGGATCCAGAAGCTTCCCTAAGTTGATTTGTTTAGAGATGGTACTATAGATGGCTCAGGGCTTGTACCACTTGCTTGCTAACTTACGTTCAAGTGTAGGAGACTCTGCCATTCCTCACACAGTCTGTGGATGATAACTCCTGCTTTATCTGAGGCCGTGGCCTCTCTACTTTGTCTTTCCTCTTTTTAAGCTCTTATTCAGTAAAAACTGAGTTTAAGCTCCACAGTTTAAACATTACTTATGTTGCCAACAGAAGCTTCATTATTATTTATGAACTTATAACTCTATAACTTCACCTCAGATAATAATTCAACATCCTAGATAGGTTTTCTAATGCTGTTTTTGTATAATTTATTGCAGTCTTGATATTATTTTACCATTAAAATATAATATCACTCTCTACTTTGATTATAATGATTTATATTTCTGTTTTCAAAGCTGCCTGAGTAAGACTTGGAAAGACATGAGCAGAGGAAGAAAATGTTTTAGAACTCCTTATGATTGTCAGGAATTTATCCCAAGGAAATTCAGTAGACTTTCCTTTAAGGAGATTGTCCTATTTATGATTTACAGGAGTGCTGTCAATGTAGCCAATTTTTATTCTGCCAGTGTTCCAGATGATATAAGAATCAGTACGTGTCATTTCAACTCTTTTGAAGGAATTCATAACCCCTTCAAGCTCTTGTCTGCTATAGATTACCTCTTTGTCCATTTGAGAGATAACCAGCTACCCAGCTTCATTCCATGATAATTTTCTTGCTGTAGGTAGCATACGTAACTGCTTTTGCCCTTCATCCCCAGGCTGGCTCAGGGTTTGGGCAAGGCTGGCAAGGATGTGTCCCACACACCCTACATTGTCTTACTCTGGCGTTGCCAGGGAGCGCTGCTTTAGCTAATGGTCTCTGAGTGTTTTCATTATAAAACCTGCTCACAGGGGTTGATGAGTTCATGGTACCTACATTTTGCAGCTTCACACATGTAAATAGCTGAGCAGTGGTCCATCCCATGGCAATTGTTTTATCCACTCTTTGACTGCTACCAAACCTCATCTGTGCTGTGTATGATTGTATTTGGTATTATGTTCTTTCCCCAGTCTGCAGTTAAGGTTTTATAGCAGCTGCTGGAAAGCCAGTGTTTCAGCATGAGCCTTTTTTACAACCTGTACAGCAATGCATCCCTAGTCTATCAGGAAATGTGTGGTCAGAAAAGTGCATCCACCATTCCTTGCTTCTTTCGACGTGAGTAGCTGTGCTAAAAGTTTTCTTCTCATCTGCTGTGTCAGTCGAGCTGCTTCTCTTTCTGTCAAGGTTCTAGCAATTATACAAGAAATATCAAGGCCCAGATGGGGCAGAAAGCTGTGGATGGGAGATGTCTGTGAAATCATCAGGACCGTTTCTTTGAGCACAGCTCGTGCTAGTGCCAGGTCCAGAGGAGTTGCTGCTCCCCATCAGGAGGACATGATCTCATATTTCCTCTGGAAACAAGCAGAGAGAATGTTGTGCTGCATAAAAAGAACTACTCTGATATTGTCAGGCCACTGAGCCATTTCAACATTTTTTGTGTCTTTCTCTCAGTGTGAAGGGAAATGGCAAATGAAATGAAACAGAATGAACTCACAGAACATAGCATGCAAGGTTCTGAGGGTTTTCTATCAGTGCCCTGTATGATAATGTCATATAAGTTCTGGTTAGAGTTAAGTGTCCAGTTAATTAATAACCTGTCCAGCTTCTCAATCATAAAAATAACAGGAGTTCTCTCTGCTGCGCATGGAAGGCAAATTAAATTTTCACTCTCTTTCTCTCTGTGATCCAAATCCTCCATAATTTGTAATGCACGTTTCTTTTCTGAATTATATAATCCTTTTTGAAAATAAGCTCAATTACTCTTTGCAACCTAGGGCACCTGGAAGCCTTCCTACTGGAGTTTCTGCTCCATAGGTTTTGCCAGAGTGCATCAAAATGTCCTGCTAGTGACCCAGCTGACTTCTGACCCGTAACATGATGAACACCTCCTGCCACTCGCCCTACTTAGCGATGGAAGGAAAGGAAAGGCACTTTCCTTGGCTATGGCAAAATTACACTGATCAGAACTTGAGGACGATAAGTGTAACACAGAGGTCCGAGGCAGACACTTGTCATCATCTCAACTGCTGTTGAGATTAAGATGCTTCTTCAAACCCAGAGAAAGAGGATATGAATGTAAATGGGGATTTATTACCTGAGATGTCTTCTAAAAATAAGAATTGTATAATAACAATAAATTGCAAACAGCAGTCTTCTAAAATTACCCATCTCATCAAAAGCATTAACTTCCTTTGCATGTGCCCTTTTAAGTAACTGGGGAAAAAAAACACCCATTACAATAGTTTATTGTAAGAGAGATAATAGGATCCATACTATGAAAAGCAAATAACATAAACTGTATAAAAAAGGGGAGGAATGTCATTTTACATTCTTTTGAATTTCTATAAACACAGATATTCCTTCCCCTATGCATTTGGAAAAAGTGGTGTATAGGACTGATATTACTAACTAGTCTATAACAAATGAAACTAGGTAACAAGCATACAGTCTTACCCTTTTCTGCTTGACAGTTCATACTTAGAAGTGATTCAACTGACACCACCAAGTAAGCTTAAAAACTAGGCTGTCACGCCATGTAGGGAGAAGTTTTATTCATTAAAGATCTGTACAGAAGGAACATTTGTAACTAGTCTGCCCTATTCAATGTATTTGACTGCCCATATTTGGCATGTGTTCACAGCAATAAAAAACCTTTTTATTTCAGTGCATCATATTTTATTAACACTATGTATAAAATATTTCCAATATTTGTCCTAAAATACCATGATTCAATATAAGTTGTGCTAGAATACATTTTGTTATAGCAATATCCAATTAGAGACATGTTTTGTTTGAAATCTGTATCTCATTTTTCTTTTTTTTTTCTTGTTTTCATATTTCGGCAATAAAAGGAGAAAATTGCATCTCAGAACACTGGTATAACAACGTTTTATCTTAGAAATGGCCTGACCATATTACAATACCATGCTTTTGTAGGGAGATTTTGTGATTTTAAATTCAGCTCTCCAGGTGAAATTAAAAGACTGGTTTAGTGAGATTGTTAATTTAAAATGGCTGCTTAAAGTGTTGTTTAAGAGCAACTAGGAATCTAAGGTGTGTTTAAGTTTTGTTTCTTTCCCACCATTCAGTTGCTTTTAAGCCAAAATAGATGTTGCTGTGAGCAGGTAACAAATTCTTTTTTTATATTGATCCTGCAGTAACAACTAGTACATCCTAGAACATTATATTATATAGACATATGTACAACCCACATGAGACCTAGCAACTATATAGTATTGAAAAAGTCTTGCTATTTATTTAAAGTATGGCTTTTCTCTAAGTTTGCTGTTAGAGGCGTGGTAGTAAGAATGGCTCCCTGATTTCCCAGAGCTGATGATATTATTAATGGTCTGTATCCCATTTTACCTTTTCTTATTAGATATGAGCATGAATTTAATTAATTTCAAACTGCCCTGCAGGAGAAAGACCTCAGGTCATTTGTTTAACTACATGAATTCTCCTTCCATGGAAAAAACAGAATCCAGCAATGAATCGTGTGTCAGCCCAGTGTGAGAAATCACACCCGGTCATCAGCCATCCCTCTCCATTTCTTTTGTGCAAAATGTTTCTTTCAAAACCAGAAACAAGGAAAGAGGTGGTGTCCAAGGAGGTCTCTTCCTCCTGGTTCTCAGCAGTACCAGCAGGTGTCCTGTACAATGTAGCAATCAGATGGTTAGTACCCCAACTCATACCTACTTTGATTTTGGGTAGTACAGTCTGTTGAGGAACATTATTAGGCATCTGGGGGCATTAACATTGTTCAGCTGCAGGTATTTATTTAGATGCCTATGGTCCAAATAATCTATATGTAACTCATCCTTGAAATCCTGTGGTTCATGGTCCTTCTCTGATGGCCAAACCCTGTAAAAGTTTAAGTGTCTGTGCAAGCTTCTTGTCACCATACCTGAATCTTTTTGAGCAGAATACATTTATGATTTGAAATCAAAACCTGTCAACCTTGTTTCCATCATAGCAACATTGATTGGGTAAGTATGTGGTCTTACAAAACTTCTTACTTCATGCTCCTTTTCAGAGAGCCATACTCCACCACCACCATCCCTTTCTGATTTACTATTAGAGCTCAGTCCAGTAAGATTTTGACTGCACATTAGTAACACTGGAACTGTTAGGACAGACACTTTCTTAAAAATTAATGTGAGCTACAGCTGTGGCGCTTACATACGCTTCAATACAAAGGAAGGTTTTCCTGTGTGCACAATTGCTTGCTGGAATTTACAATGTGCAGTTTATGTGTGAACGAAACCAGTTGGTGAAAAGCTATGCTAACCATCCTC
>JAOXNO010000013.1:11318320-11371277 GCA_028565335.1 Limnodromus scolopaceus | reverse complement strand
ATTGCTTGCTGGAATTTACAATGTGCAGTTTATGTGTGAACGAAACCAGTTGGTGAAAAGCTATGCTAACCATCCTCGGGAGACTTCATCCAGTTTTACTGCATAATAATCCTTTTTAAACCATGTTCATGCAAAGGTATATAATATTAGAGCTTCATCTTCAAATCTAATAGAAAAACTGCAACTGGAAGGTCTTTTTTTATCACTTAGAAAACAAATATAAAGACTCTCAGCAAAAAATAGATGCTTTTCCCTTCAAAATTGTGTCTTGTTCATCCTAAGCCTAGTTTTACTGACAGTTAGATACAATTTCAGAAAAGTAGAAGGGGAAACTTGAAAATCTTTTCATTTCTCAATTTATGGGGAAAAGGTGCTTTTGAGATAGATAACTTTTCTCTTAACATCTCCAATAGCAGACAGCAGGGTAGTTTATTCATGTGAACACAAGGCATTAAATCCTGCAAATGTATTTATCCAAATATGTGATTACCTTATTTTCCATTTTTTCCTCCCAAATTTCATTGATACAGATATGGTGAGATTAATATAAAGTGCTATGTAGCAAGAAATATGGAGTTGGGTGTAGAATGTCTTCTTAAGGAATATTCTCCTTGAAGGAGTATATAGTCAGTAATAAATCAACATGCTGCAGGGTTACTTGAAGCAGCTGCATTTCCATCCCAGAATATAGAACCTTTTTATTTAAATGAAATAGCTGATTTAAAGGAATAATGTAAAACTTGAAATGACAGTTAAGTCATCCCATCCCCAGGGGAAATTTAGATGTACCTGTATGCATTAAGAGTTCCAGCACTGATTTTTTACCTCCTCAAAGCCATTGCAATTTAAGATATGCTCTTGGAAGTCCCAAATGAAGTGTTACTTCCCACCAGCTTATTTGTCTTGAGAGACGGTAAAAGCCTGTCCTCACTGTTGTCAATAACAAATCTCCTGTCAGCTTCAGTATGGCCAAGGTTCCTTTGTGGCTCCTCCCATAAGAACCTTAGGTCTTAAGAATTTAACCATTCCCATAAAGATCATAGCAAGGTTGCAGGGAGAGGAATGTGGCAGTCCTGAAGAAATACATGGAAGTCATAGGAGCAGAGGAAGTTTAAGTGCCAATGCACTATATTCCACATAAGAAATCACAAGATCAGTCCTCAGTTTTAAGGATATCATTTAGTAAATGTGATATCACTACATACCTTCCACTGAAGACTGTCCTCCATGTTATACTGCTTGATAGAACAGCCAAGTGTTGCCTACTGTTGCTTATTTTCCTTCTGCCTTTACCAAATGGCAAATGGGATTTCAAATACCAGCCCTATGTAGCTCATTGGTGACCTTTAAAGCAGGAATAAAAACCTTAAATTGCAGGAAGGCATAAAGCCTCTTCCGGAATAGGTCTCATGTTTGTCTCAAAAATAGTGATCACTGCTATCAAAATTGCTGGTGGCTTATTGTTGTGTCCCAGTGCCACAAACCTTCAGGAAATTTATGGGCATTTCATAAATGTAAGTGACTTCAGAAGAACAGCTCATATTTGCATAACAGTATTCATTCTGTTCATAAAAGATGCTCAGAGTTTTTGAAGATTTATGTCTGCCATAAACTGATGTTACATTAGAGGAGATTCTGATTGGTGCAGTGAACCTTCCTACCTTTCTATGGTTAATAAATCGTTTCAGCCAATTCAGCTAACATTTACTTGGTGAACAGGACACATGCACCCAAACAAGAAAGGAGGCTCGGCAGCAGAGTGGAAACATGCTAACCACTGCCGAGAGCCTTTTGGAATGGCCATGCCGGTACAGGCGGGCAGAGCCAACCTCTCCATCCTTCCTCATTGATATGTATGGCTACATCTTGCAACAAGCATTCAAAGGCCACTTTGGGGTATAGCTGTCAGTGACATTCAGGATATAATCCCTTCATAGGTCAGACTCAAGCTACAGATCGATTCTTGTTATTGTACACTCTTCATTCACCTCCCAGGTCTCCCTTCTCTTGCTTGGCCTAAGAGAATGAAGGTGGTAAAGAAGCAGGAAACTGTACAAATATTTGGTTTTTTAAAGAAAATAAAAATCCAACCTTGAGTTCTCCCATCATGCACCAGTTTCAGCCTATGGTACTTTTGTCTTTCTGTATTCACTGAAAACTGACAGCAACTGCAGAAGGAAAAAGCATGATCATTTCCATACGTGCTACAGTCCTTTTTCACAGCCGGCAGATTATAAAAAATCCTAACACGCAAAGTCCCATCAGAATTAATCCCTGCATGAAGAAAGGGTTTTCAGAAATCTCTGTCACATCAATTTTGCACTAAGGCGAACAGAAGCAGACAAGTAAGGAATTTTCAAATAATTTTTTATTTGTTTGACCCTGGTGGAGTCGGTGCACAACACTGGGAAAAAAAATGTGGCCAGACTTGCAATGTCCTATGAAGTTTAAATCAAATGATGCTAAAACTGGGTTGCATCTCAGGTGCCTGGCTTGTGCTGTCTAGTGTTGGCTTTGATTGTAGGCAGTATCAATCAAATTTTCTCTAGATTGACCCTGATTTTCTGTTCCACTGAATGTAAAATATACAGAAAGTCTCCTGGTAAAAGCTCTTCTCATCAGATTTCCTCCAAGGCTTTGCAGTTCTGCAAGGAATGGGATGTGTAATAGAAAGACCTGCAGGGTAAGGAAAGAAGCAGGAAAGTGAAGTCCCTGAGTTCCCGGAGTCCCAGCTGCTCCACTGGGATTCTCAGACGAGATAAGAATGTATTTCTGGTGTATGTATAACAACCTGCTGAAAACCTAGGAAAAGATTATCTTCTTATGTGAAGGTCTCTCTTAAACTAGTGGATCAGAATCAGAGAGCTACCCCTGTTTGAGCAGGGGGGTTAGATTAGACGATCCCCAGATCATCTGCCAAATTCAACCATTCTGTAAGGGATCCTGCAACCACAAATCTGATTTTCAAACCAAGAAGAAGTAGTGAGAGACTCAGTGTTAAATCTTATTGTCAAAGAGGAAATAGTACAAGCAGTAGTTTCATTTAGAGTATTACAAGAATGTCATTTTGATACGAATACAGGGTCCAGTGTCATGCTACCGCTCTCCGCAATAGCTACATGTTCACTGCAACCTTTTAGAACATAATCTCATTTAGTGCACACCACACCTCTGTGTTTAGCAGCCATCTGAAAAGCCTAAATAGTGTGAGAACACTTCATTATCAAGTTAGACTTTCTGTGAAACGAGCTACATTATGGGCTGTTTAATCCTCAAATTGTTCAGCTCAAAATGTGCTTTGCAGTCATGGAAGGTTGTCTTAATTTTTAAGGATTCCTTCAGCATATCTATTCCTGGTTCACTAGACTGCTTGATTTATTATTTTTTTTCAAAGCAGACTAAAAGTCTGTCAAACACAACTTTAGCAAGGTTTACCTCACTGGAGACATGAAATGGATTTAAGAAAACTAGACACACTGGCAGCATTCTCATATGCTGTAATTTAGGTATTGGCAGGAGTGAGGAACATGCTTTTCCATCACCTGCAGTTGCCAATTCTGGGCCCAGTTCTTGCATGTTCACTCACAGAGGGACCCTTTTTGCAAATAATCCTAGTCAGGATCATGCTGCATCTTGGGTTTTGTTGGTTGTCACTCGATACTCTCCTGAGACATCTACTTGAGGGCCACTCTCTGACACTGAGCCATCCAGTTTTGCTTTTTCTTCTCAGGCTTGCTAGTATTGCATCAGTTAAACTGAGCTGAATTTTTCTTTTAATAAAATTAGTTGCTATTTTTCTTGTCTTTGCAAATTAGATACTCACAAACCAGAGGCAACCTGAAAAATCAGTCTTAAATATCCACAGCTCCAAATACTGTAAGTTGGTACCACCTAGAGTGTATGGTTGGAAAAAAGGAGCATTGTCATCTAGTCATTAGAGGACATGAGACAATAGGAACTAAGGACGTCAGTTTTTTAGGTGATGTTGACAGGCATATGTTAGCTCAGACCATCTGAAAAATCTGGTGCAAAATGGCAGTAAACTTTGCAGGTTCTCAGACAATAAGGAACACCTGCTCACCTTTTTGTCAGAACCGTAAGTGATTCAATAGCTGCATGTGTCAGGGAAGATTACAACTGTTCAAAGGTGTTCAAAATACTAGGTTGTTTTTTGTTTAAATCTTTCATGTGTAATTCAATTAGTAGCAGAGAGGAAGTATGAACACTCTTCTTTCTCTTCAAACTTGTGGAGTACTCTGGGTCTCAACACGCCATTAATTTTAGACAGAACTCATGTGGGACTCATGTTCAAAGCTTCGTAGCCTGGATATTTGGAATAATCTTATAACAAGCTGGTAAACATACACTATGTTATTGTTGTTCCAGTACAGATAAGGTGCTAATTTTTCCTTCAGTAATACTAAAGAAACAAGATATGGCCTGTTGCTTGGATCCATAGTTTTAAAGGATTATATGCCATTAAGTCGAAAAGTCTTTTCATTATTTTGAAGTTGCTGGCATTAAGTTCAAGTTATGTTGGCGTATTGCTGATCATTCAGATTAATTATAAAAATGCATGAGTACTTTGTTAACTACAAAAAGTTCAAATCAGTATTTTTTTAGGTTACATGCCCATTAAACATGGATGCTTCCACTGTGTTTCATAGGCATTCTCGTATTTCTGAAAGCTATTTATGGGTATATTGCCCAGCCATTAACAGAACCGAAAATTTACACCTTCAATCAGATCTGCACTCTCATGCCAGAATAGCTCTTGACTGAAGATAAATGACTTAAATTAGTCACACAATCAGAATTTAATGCAATAAAGCATTTATAATAAGAAAATAAAAAAATCAGACTGGAAAAGAAATGAAATCAAACACTTTGATTCATTGGTAAGGAGATGAGGTAAAATAAACATAACAAATCATAAATCACAGGGCTGTCTTTCAAGATGATGATCAGCGTGAAGAATTGTGGGAAAAAACATTCTCAGCCTGTATTGATCAACCCATATAAACACGGAGGTTCCTTTAGGATCTTTACTTTTGTCTGACAAACCAATATATTTATGGTCAGGTTCCTAACATAAAAGACCGAGCATACAAAGGCGAATGTTAAGATCACCACATGCACACCAGCAAGTGCCTTTTCTGCCCCCTCCATCACTCCTGTACAGTCAAAGAAAACTCACCCAGCTGTAGAAACAGATGGAAATGTGCTCATGGACAGCGAGGACAAACAAGCTGTCTCTTGCTTAAGTGATTTGGTTTCTTCTTACAAATACAAAATGTCTGAGGAGAGATTACACTGAAATTTCTGCTTTTAAAAAAATACAAAAAAGAATCAAATCCACCACTGATGATCCTTGGAACAGCTGGTGATTTCTACCAGTTAGTCCCAAGTGGCCAGCAGTCGCAATTTGTGACTAGTCTTGTCTTCAGACATCTCAGGGCAACCAAAATGCGACAGGATGACAGATAGTCCTTTCAATAGATACTGACAAACAAATTAGTGCAAAGATGCTTTTCATAGCATACCAGATGTGTTGAGTTCTATCATATGGAACAAGGAATGAAAAACTGTCTACATCCCATCTGTGCTTTTTCAGTAATCACTGATGCACTCGTTGTGGAGTGTAAGGTACAGTAAACATTTGGACTGGGTTTTACGTGTGAAATAGATGGAAAACCCCAGGTCTTGACCTCATCATCAGTGTCTAAAGCTTTTCTATTAGCAAGAATACCTTAAATGCCTGGGAGAGAGATGTTCTGGAGTTAAGGTATTGTCCTGGTGATTAATTGAAAAATTATGCAAATACCAAAAGAAAGGTTTATGCAAATCAGAATAGACTGCAAAAATGCACTTTGCTTCCGAACGCATGCAGGGCTTCCAGCCTGTCATAAAAAAGCAATAGGTTAAAGAATTGCTGTTTGGATTTACATCATTTCCTCTCTTGGGGCTTATCTGTCCTCAGACTGTTAACCCAGATTTAATTCAAAGAGGCTGCAATTGCAGCTGCAAGAACAGCGTTAAAATGGAAACAATGAAAAGTGAGCGCTCCTGGCCACTGATTGAAAGACCCAGGGCACTGCAGCACATGCATTTCTAGCCCACTGTAAATGAAACCAATATCTCTCAGGAAAAAAGCCCTTTGTGAGGGTTATCCTTCCATTCAGAACAAAAAGCCACTGGGCTGGAGCAGGAGCAGGAGGTGGGGGGAGAGGTACAATAACGTGTGCCAAATATCCATAATGAGGGAGTGCAAATGAAAGGAGCAGGAGGTCTGATCCAGACCCTTTGTGCAGGGTTGAGCTTTACCTGCTTTTAGCTGTTTTTCCTTAGACTGAAATGCTGTGTGTTTTCCCTATAGCTTCCTGCCAGAAAATAATTTCCTAACAGCTTTCAACTAAGGGACCCCCTTTTGGCTCCTAGTGTCATCATCAGCCCTGGTCCCTCTCCACATCAGCGCTGGACCTTACACAGGGATGTGAGGGGATGTAGCCACCCCAGCCCACATCCCATCCCAGATGACCCCTGGCTGCAGGATGTCCTCTCAGCGCCGAGGGTTGCATTGCAGCCACCACTTGTCCTGCCTCTCCTCTGCCCATTTCCAGAGCACCCCAGGAGGCAGCTGTGCTGAGGAGACAAGCAGCCAAGTCTTGTGGCTCATTGACACCCTCTTGCCAGAAGTCCAGGACACCAGAGGACCTCTTTTCTCACTGGGTGCATTTCCTGTGGCCACTGACACGTGCTCACCCTCAGCCCTACAGCTATCCAGGCTCTCTTCCCTCTTCTACCATGAGACTCTGTCTCCCTTTCATGTCACTGCCCTCTCTGGCTCATTCTGCTCTATTGCACAAACCCCTTATTATTGCATGAGAAATAATCTGTTTCTCTGAAAAATCCATTTGGCTTTCTCTTTCCTTTTTGGTTGGTTAGACAATTATTAATCCACCTCCTTTTCATAAAATAGCCACAACCGTAATAATAAAGTCAAAATATGATTTCCCCATAATATAATATAATCTCTTCCTTTTCTTTATTCCTTGCAGATGGTACACCTCTTAGCATAAACAGCACGATAGCATACTGATTCCAGATGCATAAAATACGTACAAATCTTCACATTTTCTCTCTCTCCCCCCCGAACGAGTGTGTGTATATATATTATCCTTGCCATTTAATTTTCCCAGCTTTTCATTTTGATTCCTCTTTTAGGACGACATGGACTTGTCATAATCCATCTGGGGTTTTTTTCTTCATCATACAAAAATGTTGCTTGAAGGCCAGTTTTTACTTGGCATTAAGAAACTGAAGATCAGCCTAAATCACAGTTTTATAAACCTCTTATAACCAAATCCCTTCAGTTGTAAATGTGTTGTCTCAATAATTAGATAAATATACCAGACCACTTGTTACCAGACTAGCACAGGAACTAATTACATTATTTCCTGTGACTGCATGTGATACATCAATTCACCATCAAATAAGAGGGCTCCAGTATCTGCCAGTATTCTTCTGACGTTGTAAATAAATCTAGTTCTAAAAAGGGGTTACAACAAAGGCTCTATTAGAAGTAAAAGGCGTTTAAACAAAGAAATCTAAGAATATGCAGTGTGGACTAAAGGATAAACTGGATGTATTCTGCATTGGTAGGTGAGGGGGTTTAAAATTCTCATTTGATCATTTACAGAAAGCTTCTGACTTGATTGTGAAATGTTTTCTCTTGTACTTAAATTTCATGCCACAGATTATTAAAAATTGACTTTGCAGTATTTATTTTACTTATCTGCCCCAGCCAGGCTATGCTTAACCATAGATTTTGTGAATTATTAAATTTTAAAAGAAATTTGTGTTGGATTTTATACTGCAGTTCTGTCTGTAGGGATGTACACCTCCAGTCCTATCCCTGAAGCTGAACCGCTTTGATTCATCTTTAATCTGAGCAGTTTTAAAAGTGCGTGTTCCAAGATGTAAGACATGATGATAGTCTCCAGTGTAATGCTTAACTAACTGCTTGTTAGTTTTAACATTTAACATATGATGAAAAATAACTAGTTTCAATAGGTTATCTGAGCCATAACAATGCTCAACATAATTCATTCAGTCAGATAACAAGAACTATTTTCGAACATAATGAGAAGCTAATAAAGGTCACTGTGCCTACAAACACATATACATCACTATTAATTTAACAGTACCGGTGCTGAACGCATACATTTCAAGTACAAATCTCTTTAAGTGAAACTGCTTGATGTTAGAACAAGGAAGGCAACTGAATAAATATTCAGAATTTAAATTATCACTAGGCCCAAGTAAAAAACCTAAATCTAAATCAGGAATCAGACTGGAAGTAGAATCAGACTAGACTTTGAGTAAGAAGCCTGAATTACCCAATTAAATGTGTAAGGGCTAAAGTTTAAAATAAGATTTGCGTTTTCCAGAAATTTGAAGTTGAGATCCATTTTCCCTGTTAAAATCAAGGGCAAAGCTGACGGGTTTGTGTGTAAGTTTTGGTGCCTCCTTTTTGATTTATACAAACTGATTTCCAGAAAAATATGTTTTTCAGGATGTTTTTAGACTTCTCTAGTAAAGTGAGCCCCTATGTGAAGGTGGGAAAATCAAAATGCTAGTGTTGGAAATTGAGAACCGTGTTAAATATTTTGTCCTATCACTGTCTGAGGACAACAGCAGTAGATGTCTTTAATGCTGTGGGCATTAAATGCAAACACAGGTCTGGGATTTACTTTGGTTTTTACCAGCACATTGGTCTCAGTGATTTGTGAAGAATTCTGCTGCCAAGTGAGATGCATTGTGTCATTTCCTAAGTCATACAGGTGTGGCAACAGACAGAAGCAACAACTAATATGCAGCAAATAAATTGTGTAAAATAATTGCTAAATGGATCATAATCAAAAAGACTAGTAAATACTCCATGTACAAACCTCTGTTCTAACTAGGTCCGTAAAAACAAACTAAAATGCTAAGGCCTGGAGGTGCTCCATACTGTAATTAATGCCAGATTTCAAGGTGAAATTGTTTTAATTATACAGGGCATTCGCAAGATTAGCACACTCAGTGTTGACCTCGTTGGTTTTTGTTTGTTTGTTTTCTGGTTGATTGCAAAATTGTTGCAATTATTTACATGAGGACTTTTTATTTCAATGGCTTTTTTGTGTGTGCCACGGAGCAAACAGTAAATCCCCATCATCCTCCTGAGCAGCCTGTCAGAGCTGGGCAGCATGTAAGAAAGAGGGAAGAGTGGAAGGAAGCCTTCCCTTTTCTGTTCTATATTGTTTGGGGAGAAGCTGTGATATAGTTTGCTTTTTCAGTAATACTTTAAGAGCAGACCTTCAAAAAGAAAATCGTCCTTGTGAGCCAGAAAATCCTATTCTTCTGATGGTCATTCAGGCAATATCAGGGGTAGTTGTGTAAATCAAAATGGGATGTCTTTCTAAACATGTATTCTGTGCTACTCCTTATAAAGCCACCATTCATCCAGATCTACCTCCCTCCAGATCTCTGTAAGGGTTTGGTTTCTCTTCTACAAGCCTACTCATAATGGCCTTTAAAACCTGCGAGTCTGGCAAGCTTTCCACTTTAAAACAAATAGAAAGATTTTCTCTTGGACAGAGGAAACCTTGTGTCAAACATGAGTATCTTAGCTGGATGCCGAAGTGTGAGGTGTAGGTTGCTTCTCTATGTGTTTAGATGTTTGGAAGCTACGATTTACAAACTCTATGCCCGTGTTTAGAAAACCACAAAGGTTCCTGTAAATATTTACATGTATGCATGAGAAAGTGATGTATGTCCATAACAGCGCTCCAAGGATGTCCACAAGAGTTGATAATCATTGTTGTCATGGTGCTAAAACCCCTTTGGATGACTTTGGCTCACATTTGTAGGTGGGAGGCAGCTTATGGAAGAGATTCTCAAGACTGTAAGGCTTGCATGCCTAACCATTAAAACTGAAGATACGCAGCATGGCTTTGAAAATTTCAGAGCATCCTGTTGCCAGCTTTTTCTGAGTCACACCTTGAAACCAGCTTAGAGTATCTTTTCATTGACAACAGTGCACATTGAAAGGACAAATCTCCACAAAGGGCTATAGATAGTAGCATTGAAATTAGAATGTTACAGAAAAGCCTCTGTCAGCAGAGTCCTCAAAATAACAGTCCTGAATGACCTTCCTCTATACATAAAAATACATGCTGCCTATTTTAGGTCAGATATCTTTATTTTCTTTTAATTATGCCACATGTAGCGATGTTAGCACAAGGAGTCATAACAAGGTATTTTGGGTTATGCACACTCCGAGTCAGAGGTTGTCGCTTACGAGAGGCTGGAAGCCTCTGGGTGCGACCCCAGTCTGGACATTAAAAAATGCAAAATATTCTGATCTGTAACATATATTTCTAACTAGGTTGTCAGAAATAAATGTGGCACCAAGAGGTGCCTGGGACTTCACTCAGATAATACATGGAGCTATGGTGAATGATGCACGTTTGGGAGCCCTGTTCTGTTGCACTCTGAACGCTGTTGCGCCTTTGCCCGCAGATGTGTCATTAGCAGTCAGATTTCTTCTGCAGCTTATTCCTGAAAGCCATGCTAACTAACCATAAAAACAACATCGTTGTTCCATAGGGGATTCTGTAGATGAAGGCAGCGTTATTACTTCTGCACTAATCCAACAGTCTTCTTTTGACAGCCTGGCGCTGGCAGTCGTTACAAGTCAAGACAGTCAGAGTGGGGTTCATCTCATCTAACCTTAGCCATTACTGGGCTAACCATCCAGTTGACCAAAGGACTCTGGGGCAGTCAAGGGATTTGTTATAGTTTAGTCTTGAGAGGTTCTCTGTTTTTATTCACTAGGAAAGATCCACTGCCATTCATCAGGAACAGAAATCACATCTCTTTTTACATGGTAAAAAAACCATAAGGTATTGACATAATTTTACCCAATGGATTCAAACCGGGGAGGTAGTCCAGACCTCCAGACCTCTTCAGCAGCAGCCTGATAAGAGATAGGTTATGACAAGTCAAGATCTAATATGTATCAATATTAGAATAGACGTTTTATTGTATTTATTTCTCTGTGAGGAATTCTGCAAGCTAGCATTTGTATTTGTTATTAGCTTATAAAGAGATTTTTTAAGTGCATTTTACATTTTAAATATGTTTGGGTTAAAAAGAATCACAAAAGTGTTCCTTTTCCAACTTATTTTGTGTGTGCAAATCACTCCGTCATTGTTTTCATTTCTGTCAGGACTCTAAGCATATCTGCTAAGTGTCAACAGATAGTGACCCTTGTTATGTGACTGAGAAATAGCTTTTGGTAACCTTATTGGGTGACTGGAGACAGATTACAGTAGAGATTTGCAAAACAGTTCAGGGGCCTTCAGGGATCAGTCATCTGCAAAAGCTCTGGAAAACTGCAGTTTGCCTTAGGTGGCTGGTTACACAGCATGAGTAGTGAACAGTCAAAACAAATAGTTTGCATAGGCTGACGTATGTTTACAAAATGCATTTGAGCAAATTCTACTGACAAGTATATCTGGAAAAATCAAAGTCTGATACAAACAGAAAAGAAAATATTAAAACCACTGAGCAAATTAGGTACAAATCACTTCTCAGCAGTAGACATGCTAGACAGATCCCAAGCACTACATATATCAATGACACAGACCTCAATCTACAACCTGAACCACCTTACAGTATCAGGGCCATATGGAGCGTGACTTTATGTTCTTCTCGTCCCTTTGGGGGAAAGATATGGCTTTGTTTTTCTCCATTTCTTTTTGAATTGGACAAGTTCATTTTTTCGCTAGTAAGTCATTTGTGGAAGTGGCAGAGGTCACATTACAACTCCAAAGTTTTGTCACTTAGGGATGAGGAAACGAAAAATAGGATTGTTTGCATTTAAATCATCAGCATTAGACAATTGCATTTATCCTGAAAACCATCTATAAAGTCTGAAGCAGAGTAGTAGAAATGGACTTTCTCCCATAAAACTCTGTTCACTGGAGATTTACAGTGTGGCTACTTTTGGAGACAAATTGCTATCTTTTCTTTCTTCCCCTTTCTTTCTCTCTTCTGTTAACAAATATGAAGCAAATCCTTCCGCTGAAGCTCAGCCAAGGCCAAAGTGTTTCAATTTTCTTAGCACGAGTGCTCCTGGACACTCAGAATGGTCCTGGACAATCCAGTGCCTTGGAGAAGTTAATAAATGTGGTTGCAATGTCTTGGCCTTTAGCCATGGCATTACAGATGTGACCCCCATAACTCCAAATACATTGCAGTGTCCTGGATTCAGAATTTGAACAAGAATACTGCAAAACTGAACAAATCAGTGCACAGACTATTTCTTGTACTGAAGAAATGAGGGCATAAGTATTGTTTTGCTCTACTGACCTAGCATTTACATATGGTAGCATGAGGAATAAACCATCTGCCCTGCAGGAGGTCGGTCTGCAGGCTGGCCTCATCAGGGGGTTGCTCAGATGAGCCCGGTGGCATGTCCCTGTGCTGCAGGGTCTGCTGCAAGGTGGTTACAGGAGAAGTCACACGGTGGTAGTTTACAGTGTCTTTGCTGCCTATCAGGACCCAGCGTATTTTAATCAATGGGATTGGAAGTCAAGCGAGGCCTTGGTGAACACAGTCATTAAGTGTATGATTACTGGAAGAGCTGGTATCTTGGGTGGATTAGTGCCTGCTGTAATTTGCAGTGGGGAAGAGCAGTATTACTGTTAAATGTTCATCATTATTTTTCCTACATTGAAAATTGACTGGTCTAATTTAAATGTTAAGATATGTATAGAGGAGCATTAAAATATACATAGAAAATGAACTGTATGTGCAGGTAACCAGACTTTATTAAAAGTCTGCTGATTATCAGGGCACTGATGTCCTCCCCCCATCCTGCCCACAGCCCAGGACCCCATTTCAGCCTCCTCTGGGGCCATTAGTCCCAGTCCCAGGAGTGCCAATCTCCAGCCCCACCACAGCGCTGCTCTGGGTAAATGCAGTAACTGTGTCTCATGGGGTAAAAGGGCCTCCCTTCACTGTCATCCCCCAGCTACCCTGTCTCTTATCCCTGCTCTTGCATTGCATGATCATTGCTCATGATCCCTGCTCTTGCTTCCTATCAGTTTGAAATGCAGGGCCTGGACATCAGTCCTCAGAAAGAAATGCCAAACAGAAGAGGTCCTTCCCAGTTACCCTAAGCAACCCTTCCAATCCCTGAAGAGGGATGGGATTTAGGATGTACTCTAATCTTCAGTGTTTACTACTTACTACTTGGATCAAAAACCTCACTAAGAAGGCTGTCAACTGTATGCCCCTTGTTCAAGATATCTGATGCTTTCCAAACCTAAGTCTCTTAGGCTCTGATTCAGGTTTACAGCTGCCGCTTTGGACGCCACAACCTTGTGCCTCTATCTATATTTCTATACCATCCAACAACAGTTATGAGTCTTAGCCACCTTCAGACACCATGTTCTGCCTACAATCTGGTGCCATTATTTTCCCTTTTTCTGCCACCTCGTGCCTGCGTTTCCACAGGAAAAAAACCTAGATGCAAGCCAAGGAGGACGTTTCACAAAAGCAAGCATGATAGGTCTGCAGATGACCAGACATATGACGTTAGTTTCATCTGACCAAATGTTTGCCTCTATATCTGAGCCAGTCGCATGAGTTTCCCTTTGTAATCTGTGGAGTTTAAGGCACGAGTCATCTTATCCTAGAATTTAGCTCATGGTCATTAGAGATTGCCACAAGTGGCAGAACCAATGGTATGTAGCACCAAAAGAGTAAGGTTTTGCTGACAGTGAGTATATCCACATATGCAATAATTTAAGTCCTGTAAAGAAGTAGCTTTTATTTTCTGGTGGTTTAGGAGAGGACTGTAGTCATGTTACCCATCAGCACATCCCTAGTTTGTTAGGAGCTATGGCAGATACCATGGTCTTTTGAATCAGTGCTGTTCAAATAACTCCTTCTTTACCAGAAAAGAGGATTTTCTTTGTTGTTGTAGAAAGAGGGAAGATGGCTCATAAGACAGAATAAAAGATACTGAATTCACATGACTAATAGAGTTAGATACATTTGAAGAGTGTGAGCTATACATTTTCAAGTAAAGCAGCCCTCTCCTCACCAGGATTTCCTGTGCCAGAGGGAAGAAAGTTTCAGATTGCTTTTGCATTTTAAAATGAAAGAACTGAGCATAGGAGCTGCTTTATAATCTCTTGCTGAGATCAAAGGAGAAGGGAGGTAAATGCGTATGTACTTCTTTCACTGGTGCTGCACCAGCTATTTAGTAGAACTAATGGAGCCTCCAGAGTAGAAGAGGCAGAGATTAGCCTCTTCATCTCTGCTAACTGTAAAGACTCCAAAAGGATTAATATTATTAAGAGTGAATTTCAGCTGGAAAGTAGGAAGGAAATTCTCTCTCCTCTCTTTACCTTTTCATCTTTGTTTCCAGAAATAATTCCGAACCATGGTTTTCAACCTCCCACCCATTCCTATTTTTTCCATTTTATTTCTCTGTAAAAACATACTCGAAAATATCTAACAACTCTGAGAAGCTTTGACTTTGTGGAATTTTTGACCAGTTTGCATGAGAACTGTGAAGAACTAATGAGACTGAATAGTAATGATAAGTTTATGGGATCAGATCCTTAACTGGTTTGAAACAGTGTTATTCCACTGACCTCAGCTGGTATGACTCTGTATGTTTGTGAACTTCAATAAAGCCACACAGACTCACTCCAGCTGAGGATCTGACCAGTGAAATTATGGAGTCTTACCCAAAGAAAACTGAACTTCTGTCATGAATTGGTCTTCGAGGGAAAATAATTGCTAATTCAATGACTCCTACTGTTTTTACTGCAGCTGCTAGTCATTCTGTGCTGCAGAAAATCTTTACTTTTAACTGGTGAATCAAGAGTTTCCCCAGCAGCTTCAATACACAGAAGATCAGAGGTGCAGAAGTGTATACACAGTCCTCCAAATGTTATGTAGTAGAAGGCAAGCCCTAGGGTCAGTCTATGAAGCAAAAGTGACACACTCAGGAGAAATCTTCCCAGCTAGATATTATGCCATAGCGTCCTATTAACTTTTATGGTAAATGGTGAAAAAAACCCTAAAATCCTGGTTAAGATGGGACTTTGGTTACCTTTTCAGGGTTAATTTTCTGTAGAAATAGTCTGAAAGAGCTTACTGGGACCTGTTTTCAGAGTATCAAAGCGGTAACCCTGGCATGTGCATTGATGCTGCAGCACCATCCAGACAAATTAGTCCTCAGAATTGCAGACTTTGGAGCTCAAGAAAGTAAGCAACCTGCTCAGGAGGTTACAGTTCTGCTGTTCCTCTTGGCAGCCACCGAAGGGAGATGAGCAGAAAAGAAATGCGATAAAAAGTAAATGGCACTTTCCTGCAAAGCTAATCAGTTCAGTTTGAGAACGGAGGGCTGTGCCAACTGCAAATCAATGCACTAAATCACTTTTGTTCTTGTGCGAGTCCTGCCACCATGGCAGCTGCTAACAAGGGAATAAAGAAAACTGTTATTGGATATTTAGTAGACTTTTAAAGTGCTTGTGTAAAATAACATATTTAATTTAATGCAAAGTTATAAATGTAATTGGAGTTTATGGACACTATAGCAGGGAAGAGAAGAGTAAGATTCTTTTTCTTTCTGCACAAAGAGCAGTTTTATGTACCCAGACCATCCTTATCAAACTCTCTCTGCAGTGTTAAAGAGCAACTTTCCTATCAGATTTTACCATTTCACCAGTTTATTAAGGAGTAAACACTGAGATAATAATATGTCTGATATCACATGGTTTTTAATATGTTCAAGTCACAGAACAGGACTGATACATACTTACTTTAGGAGAAAATTAATGTACTCTAATGCCATAGGCTATATTGACTAAGTATTCACTGACTGTCAAGAAAGTCTACAGTGACTGCTCCAGATGTGGATATGTACAAAAGCGTGTGTAGATTTAATCGGATAATTCCACTTAAGGCAACAACTGCACCCAATGGATTTATTCAACAATGTGATATTATATACTTTTTTTTTTCCCATTCCTTTCCAAATAATTCCCAAATAATAATCTTTCTTGCCCCTAGCTGTGACTGGGACTACTCCCTTTCTGTCACCAGTCTCTGGGATTTTGCAGTAAAAAGTTATTAAATTGCTCATAAGAAGGTTGCAATTTTCCTAGAAAGCTCTGTGTCTGCAGCATTCTCGGAATGGACTCACATCCCTGAACTCCCAGTTCAAATCACTGTTCCACATACAAAGCAGCCCAACTTTGTCATCATTTAAATCATCAATCGTAGCTGTGCAGTGAAACGCTTGATATAAAATACCCACAGGCAAGCAGTAGACTGCCTTCTCTTTAATTACATCAATCCTCAATCACCCCAAAGCAATGCCATCCTTGGAAGTACTAACTCTGACAGGTAGTACTTCTGGGAATGCCATAAAAATGCCAGCAAAGCAGCAATGGCAGAGAAAATAAGCTGCCTCATCTTTGGAGAATTATTGGACTGTACTAACATTCAAGGGTACAATGTCAGCACAATGCAGAAAGAGTTAGATGCATAGCCCCCATTATTATTGTTGATGGGAGTCAGGTGTCAAGTTTCCTTTGCATCACTCTGAAAACTTAGCCTTCTTTGTAAAGCCTTAGCCAACTTTTCCTTTGTCACCACTCTAAATTGAGGGTTAGATTCAAAGCCATTTGTGCTGTGATTAAATAAAGACTGAAAAGGTAAAAAGAAAATACTAACAAAGTAGCAATGATGAATCTGGAGCTTTCTCTGTGCAAGCTGTGATGGAAAGCTTAATAAATATTAAAAGCTCATTCCTTAACAGGTGACATTAGAGCAGTTGCTTTCTAGTAAATGGTACTGAAATACCAGTAACACCTGTGACAGCCCCAGGGCAGCCCCTGACTCCTTTTAGCTGTCTCAGCTCCTACAGGGGCAAATGGGACTTTAAGTGTCTAAATACTTAAATAACTGGCTCAATTAGCAGACCTGACTTCTGTCAGTACCATCTTGTCTGAGAAAACCATGTAAATCTCAGCCCTCTTATATCACTTGGAGTTAATTGTTTGCTCTCAATAAGCACATGTATCTCAGTAAAAGCATTCCTAAATTATTACGGTAGTGCCTTTAACTTTCTGCCCACACACAGATTGGTTAACACAAGACTGCCTCATGTTATAAAGGATAAAACAGGGCAGGATTCAGGTTAAATGTGTGTTATTATGGAAGTACAAGAGAGAGAGGTCATACTTGGCTGGCTTACAGTAGATGAACAGAGAGCAGATTAAACAAAGCCTTTCACCACTAATTGCTGACTGGACCTTTTTGATGCAGGTCATTCATTTCCTAATGTTTAAGCAGGTATTCAGTTTGGGAAGGAGAAGGTTACAGCTCAAAGAGGAGCGCTGACAGGCTCACTGGTGGTGTCTGCCCTTGACTGGGACTGTTTCACATTATGGAGGGGAGATGAGCAGTTATATCTGTATGTCCATTTGCAGGCATTACTGCAGCCTGGAGAATGACATCTTAAAAGAACTAAGAGAGTGGTTTGTGTCGAGGTAAAGCACTTCATTATGCCAATTTAGGTGATCCGCACATTATACGGTGAAACTATCGTCTTGTAAAATGTAAAAGAAATACTTAGCTGTTCATCTACATTGCACCTGTACAAACATCTTCTTATATTTTCTCCATGTGGAATAACTCCTAATGTTTGCACTTCTTTGAGTACCCTTAGAATGAGGTCTGTGAGCATAAAGGAGTCCTGATCCCTTCTTCAGTGACAACCAAACCAGTTTGTTACCCAAACCGATGTGAAGATCAAGGACTGAAACAGTATCAAGAAAATCTGTCAATAGCCGAGCCTTCGTGCTGGACCTGCATCACTCAGGGAAGAGGGAGGTCTTCCTCTGGACCGTGTGATCCAGCAACAGGCAGTGATAACACCCACCAGAATACAGGCCAGGACTTCCTGGCAAGGCAGGGTAAAAATCATGTCTTCTAACTTTGGACAGCTGCAAGTCAGTCTTTTAGTCCAAATCAATAGTCCAGGCACCCAGTAGAGAGGGATCTCTTGTACCTTCTGAGAGGGATTTATTCTACATATCTCAGCAGGCATTTATCTGTACATGTCCATATTGATGCCTCCTCTTAGAAGATAAAGTGACATCAGTTTCTCCTAGGGTTGTTAAGCCCCTCTTACAGCAGATGGTGGCTGAACATGGAGACTCAGAGTTTGGAGAACTGAAGTTTGGCTTTAGCAGCTCAGCCCCACCTCAGACTTTATGTACCCAAGTGGTCTGCTGGTTTCAGAAGGTGGCAAAGCCTTTCAAAATCAGGTAGCAAAGCACAGAGCTTTGCATCCTCTGTGTCCTTCTGCATGCACAGTCCTAAGACTCTAAGTCTGTAGTACTGCCTGTGTAGGCAACTGCTTTGCTTCCCCAATCTCAGCTCTGCTGGGTCCAGGCATCCTTTTAAATACCTTTGCTAACTTTGGTAGTTTTACTTTGGCATAGACCAGTTATGTTTCGTATAGTCATAATTTAGTTAACAGGTTTAAATTAGTGATGGGCAAACCTCTCTTAAGCTAAATTGAGCATTTTCATATCATTTTCTGTCCCAGTTTAGCTAGGTCTCCTTAAGTAGTGCAGACTTGTATGTAGCTACAGCCTAATGACAAATTAGCCTGTTTACCTTAATGCTGGCCAAACTAGTTTCCCATGTGACTGAAGAAGCCCTTCAGTTTGCCTTAAAATGTGTAGACAGATGCTCTTCGATAATGCTGTTTGATATGCAGCTGGCATACAATCAAACAGTCATAGGTAGCGTTAATCACACAGATATATTATATGCTTAATAAATCCACTGGCCATTTTTATGGTCTCCGTTGCAAGACTGCAGCACACAGAGCTGAGCTCTGATGGTTTTTATGCAATTACTCTCTTTTCTGCTTCTCCTGTTTTCTAAAGTGATGACATCCCAAAAAAGGAGGGAAAAAAAGGAAAAAAAACACCAAACTCTATCAACTCTATCACAGCTTATAGAATGCAAAATAAAAATATTTCCAAAATGAATGTTCAAATAGCATAAGAAGCTTGCAGAGACGTAATTTTTAAACTGCCATCTCCAAGCCACAGCTAGATCGCTTAGAAAATACATAATATAGTACAGTCCACAGGCAGACAGAGGTGCACATAAACTGATAATAACTCAGGAGTGTTTATCTCTGTGTGTCCTCAAGCAAGGCATCAGGAGAGAAAAACACTCTTCCAACAAAATTAAATAGTTTTAGATCTAATTTTACTAGGCTGAACTAGATTTCAGATCGATTTCTGTGGAATCTAATAGAGAACAACACACATACACATTGCCTTTCTTATAAAAAATCCATCAACCACCTTGTGTTTTTACTTACTTTGCTCTTTACTAGAAGTAATAAGAAACTAATATTTCACAACACAACGTGTTTCATTCTGTAAATGGTCTTTCATGGTAAAGGAGCTTGGAGTGGGCTGTTAGGGAGCGATGAAGTACATCCCCTGAGATTTGTCTACTCAAACACCTATTTACATTCATACAGTGAAACTGCGGGTAAAACCTACTATATTCATTCTGGAAAAGGAGGTGAAGAGAGCTGTGGGACATGCCTCTGTGGAAAGAAATAATTTTGCAGATGCTGCATACACTGGCTGAGGCCCCTGATGTGATCAATTAAACATATCCCAGAGGATATATCCCGTATCTCAAATTATGTTGGATGGATCCATACAAATGACATGCACGGCTTTATTGCTGGCCCTTTCTGCTTCCTAAGTGCTAAACTAGAAGTTACTTTGACCTGGTAGTAAATGAGCATGCCGTGTGTGGAGGCCCTGTGTGGGATGCAGGGCTACAGAGTGACCAGAGCAGAGCACGAACCTGCAGCTGCATGGTAGGGGTTGGATCATTATCAGCAAAAGATTTCACATATCTTCCCCAAAATCTTTCCAAGGGTAGCTGTTCTGGGTCAGAACAGCTGACAGAACAGGATGTGCAGAGGTAAAAGGATTCGTCCAGTTGCCAGCCCCCTGAGCTAACTGATGTTCCACATTCAACATTCTCTGCAGTATCATAACACCATAAACTGTTATTGCTATTTAATATAATGGCATTTCAGAACTCTCATCTTGGACAAGGATCCCATTGTGCTAAGCACTGAACAACAATAGAGCAGAAAGATATTCTCTGCCCCAAGAACTAGATAAATAAATGATAAAGGCAACAAGTAGGTCTATTTACAGCAGACCTCTGCACTTGGCAAGCCACGATCTCCTTCAAGGCAAGGCACAGGGACAGGTGCTTCTGTGCATCGGCACTGCGTCATACTGAGCAGCTTGTTGCCCTGGTTCAGGAGAAGACTTCGCAGCTCTAGGTTTGCACCTCTGACTTCTAACTCAAAGCACAATCTGCCTCGTGCAGCTGAAAGCCTTCGCCTGAAACACTGACTATCCAAATGTTCTCTGGTTGTGTCGTCCCTTTGGTTATCAGAAAATAAAAAATGTATTCTGGTATTTTACATCTTCATTTCAGGTCCCTGCTGAAGCAGAGAACAAAACCAGTAATGCTGAATACATTTTTTTTTCTTTTAAAAACCTAAATTCCTTAATCTGAATATTCCCTTGTCTCCCTGCTTTTAAGAAAAATGTTCCAGGCAAAAATCTTATTCAACCAGAAGGTTTTTCTCTCTGCGTATTCCTCCACTACCTCCAAGAAAATCTTTCCTCCCTGTTCCCACGTGGGCCAGGGTGGGATATCACAGCAAATGCCTTGGACTGAAAACCAATTATAAAAAACAGATCTTTAGTAACTGTCCACCTTAGAGACCACACTCCCAGGGATACCAAGCAGCATGCAGACGTACAGAAACAGTCCCACATATTTTAACCCTTTCATATCCTCCAGTAAACAGGCTTTTTTTCCCCCTTGGACTGCTCAGTTAGATGTGCTGCTCCAATTGCATTGACCAATGGCTCTCAAGGACTCATGCTGCCAGCAAAGCTGCACCTTCAGATCTCCCAGTGTAGGAGTAAGAGAACTAAACACAAACCAAGGAGGATTAGGCACGTGTTAATAGCCCCTTGCAAATATATGCAGGCTTGAATTTATCATGTGCAATGCAAGGCACCAAGCTGGAACTCTTGCACCAGCCACACAGCCGTGCCAAAGCTGCTGCTGCGTCCCTACAGGAACACAAGCCATCTGAAGGTGTTTAGGGCAGCCACGCTTCTAGCTTGAACACAGCTAGAGGGGATGAACAGAGATGGTCCTCCCAGCCACACTGGTACCGCAGTGGTCGCTCACAGGCACCCCAGCACAGCTTCATCAGCGTGGGTATAAAAGAGCATTGCACAGAGCCTTCCCACTTGTCTGTGAAGCCAAAAGCACTTGGGCCATTCCACTGCAGCTCTGCACACTCAGTAATTCATGGCCCAATGGCTGGTTCTCAAATTCAGCTGTAAAAGCTGATTCTGACACCAAGCAAGTAAATCGCTATCTGGAAACTGGCTGCTTAAACTAAATGATGCAGCATGGTGGCTGTACAAGCCATAATTTAGAAGACTGTGAGCCCTTCTCAGTAAGTGCTGTGGTTTAAAGATATTGCTATTTTCCCCGCAAATTTGCCATATTTTTCTTTTGTGTAAAGAATCCCCTCATCCTGTCAATCACTGTCAGCCCAAGCCTGAATTGACTAAGATATGAGAAGGAAGATAGAGAATCGTCTCCTGATGGGCAAGCTCTCTTCCCTCCCTATATCCCCCCTTTAAAAAAATTCAAGGCTAAGATGACTGTAAAAATTTAGCTATTTGAATAGCTGCAAATACTGTTTTAGAGAAATAAAAATCAGGTGTTTTTTCAAGAGTTTTTGCATGCTGAGTTTACATTATTGCCTCACAATTGACCCTTCCTGAGTAATTTCATACTGCATGCAAACAAAACGAACTATTTAGGACTAGTTTATAACGTCCTCATTGTGTTTTTGAAAGAATGTTATTTAAGAAACCTCTGACAAGTAAAGTAGCTTATGGTAATCAATTAGAATATAAGAATGAAACTAATTCAGTAAAACATTGCTAACGCTGATCTGGCAAACCACTGGTAGCCATCTGCCTAATCCTTCTTGTGTTCAGAAGTTGTATTTAAAAAAAAAAACAATTATTAATAGCACTCATTAGCTGCCAAGCAAAAGAGCATGCCACAAGCTTCTGCTCAGAGATTAGCTAATATAAGCAAATATTACTCACTTTTCCAAGTTTGAGGTAGAGCCTGCTGCATGATCTCATGGTCAGGACAAGTTTTTCTACTTGGGTCCAGAGGGATAGGAGAGACTATAAGGGATGGGCCCAAGGACAGGCGCAACACCCTGCAGATACCAGCCATCTTCCTACAGCCCTTCAGTGCCAATGGCTCCTCAACCTCCCCACTAGACAATCTATTCCACTGCTGTACTATCCTTAATGGTAGGAAGGGTTTTTTTAATGTCTGAAGTGAATTTTCCTTAGTGCAATTTAAGTCCATTACTTCTGGTTGTGTTAATGCACATGGAATACAGTTTGCTCCTTTCTTCTATGCAGCAGCTTTTTGTGTATTTGAAGACTGTTTTTATGACCCCACTCAGTCTGCTCTTCTTAACGCTAAACAATTTGTCCAACATATAAGGCCTGATTTTCAAAAGTGTTGAGCTCCTGCCATTCCCATTGCTTTTATTGAGGTGACTGAGAGTGAAAGAACTTCAGTACGTTTGATGATCAAGCCATATTGTCTGGTTCCCCCTAAATACTGAGAGGTATGAAGGGCATGAATGCTCTTTCCAGCTGTATATGTGTATTCTTGTCTTCACAATAAAAGTGTATTTACAGGAACTTTGACCAGTCTTCTGACTGCATCCACAGGGCAAGAGAAAAATCACAAAAAGGGCAGATTTTAGTGGAAACTTGACTGCCTTATATGCCAGTCATTTGGACTAAATAATTTTCTGGTTTTCGTACAAAACGTATCTTGGCCAATGGTTTTTTGATTCATTTAATTAATTTATATGGCTACTGCAAAAATAGCGTTCATAATTATTTTTTAACTATTTGCTGTTCTTAGAACACATATATTTAAGAAGCATGAATTCAAATCCTTTTCTACCCAAAACAGAGGAGAGTGAAGTTTCTTCCTATAATGGACTTCTCATCAGGACAAATGGTGATCTTTGTGCTTAGGGTACTGGAACAAAGTTCCAGTTTGCATCACTTGGAAGGATGCTATCATAGGAATACGCTATAAAATGTGATGCTATTGTCTTGCAGTAGTGTTCCAGGCTGGCTAGAAATAAATCCTGCTATACCTGGTCTTTGTCTCTCAATTTCCACTGTAAATACAGCTTCCTTTGTGTCCATGTAGGCCCTCAGGAAATCACTCCTTCGTGTCATCAGAGAGCTGTGGTACAATTGCAATGCAAGGAATAATAGCTCCTTGTATTGGTTCTTATAAATGTAGGGTTATGTATTCTGCCTTTCTGGAGAAAAGAGTTTTTGAAATGTCTTGTTTTGTCCTCTAAGACTCTCTCTCATAGCCTTGAAAAATAGTTACCTCAGACAAACAGAGTGAACATTTACAACTATAAAGTAAAAATAGCCGCTTTAATTTTGGGCTACCTGTCATTGCTTCTTTCTGGGGAAAAAAAAAAAAAAAACAAAACCAAAAAAATCCCACAACACATAGAAGGAGAAGAGAGTGAGAGAAAAGTGAAGGTTTAAAGGTATTTCTCTGAGAAACTGTATGTTTTTTTCATATCCAGCTATGTCCTTTATTCTTATTCTTAAGATTTCATCAAACTGCTGGAAATAAGACTAATTGTGATGGACATGAAAATATACAGGGACCATAAAATGTGAATACACAATTTTCCTAATCTTCTGAAATGGTAAACCAAATTAATACTGAATTTTACCATTGGCAATAAAGCTGAAGTAGTATCCTATGGTATATGTATGGTAGTAGCCTATAACATGCAAAAGATGGAAGTGCACAGTCATATGAATAGCTTTATACATAGCTAGATTCTTTCCCTGTAAACACTTACATTTAATTATCCAGACACCTACCTTCCCCTCCTCCACAGGGTCAATAATTCATCTGTGCTACATGCATACCACAGTCCTCTTACATTGCCCACTCAAAACTCTGCCCTCTTCCTCCTTCCAGACACACACTAAATCTTCCATTGCTCAACCAATGGATTGAAATATTCAATTATAATCTTTATCGTCTGTATTGATTGAAGGATATCCTGTTATTAGGGTCTGCCTGAGTTTGGTTGACATGAGCCCATCCATTGTGGCTCTAAGAGTGCAGTATATTTTTCAGGCCATCCCATTTCTCTGCCACAAAATGCAAAGACATCACCAAAGTCTTTGGAGACAGGTGGGAAACAGTAACAAAAAAAAGCTTCAGATGGCTAAAGGGTCCCTTAGGGCAACAGGGAAAATAATTTGATACATTTTAAATCCACGTTGTAAATCTGGCCTACTGCATGCACAAAATGGGTTGGAGTGAAAGATCAATCACAGAATATTCCTTTACCCAATAATAGTACAGCATAAAACTACATGGGTTTTCTTTTTGATGGGTGGCAGGAGTAGGCGTCAGCAACCTCAGCAAGAAAGCATGGGTCTTCATTGCTTGGTGAATGGATTAACTCACTACGAGAAGTGAAAGTGTTTTCTCAGTGAAGAAGCTTTAAGTTTGTGTACAATATCCATCCAGTGTCTTGAGGGTTAGTCCTGAAGGTCTGACAGCCGGCAGGAGTCAGGCACAGGCGGAGTAGACTTCGGCTCACTACATCTCAATAGCCAGACACAACAGCCATCGCTGGTGCTGAAGCCAAGGGCTCCCCTGATCCTACGTCTATCATCTGAAGCATTCCCCTTACCAAATGTAGCTTTTGGATTCAGTCCCAAAAGTCTACACTTTTTTCACTTTAATCAAAGAAACCAGTTGGAAATGTCAGGAGTGAATAACAGCCTTTATCCCGATCACAACCCAACAGTCTCACATGCACTGAGACAGTGTTGTACAGAGACAACACATTTCTCAGTGAGCAACGCCTTAGCAAAAGGTATCAAAGTATTCACTTAAGAAAGTGAATTTGGTTAAAGTGTTCATAAACAGCTTCATTCTTTTGGTTTGTGACACCACTAATATCCCTCAATGAAACTGCAATTCAAGGCGGCTAATTTGTACTCTAGTTATATATTAGTCTGGGCTGAAAGGTTTCTGGACAGAAAAAGGTTTTCTTCAGGCAATCCTTTATTCCGTTTATTGTATTTAGTTAACAAAGAGCAGTCAGCTTTTACTGTGATTTCTCATAATAGTGTTGAGCTGTAGTGTTACCTCGCTAAGGACAAACATCTGTGTTGATGGATTCTGATAACAGTCTTTAACAAGAGCAAGGATTATTTGCAAATGTAGCAAGAAGAAGGCCAAAAAGCTAACAGATGCGCTGCTAAAAAGAGTTTAAGAGCTCTTCATCTGGAATGCCATCCAGACCAGTGGCAGATTAGCAGCCAGGTAGTTTAAGGAAATTTGGAGAAAAATTTTCTCACCAGTAAAGGAAGTCCCCATGGAAATCATTTTTCCTGCTTCGCTTGAAAAAAGACATTCTTGGTTTTGTTTTGATGCTTCTGCGTCAGGATGAAAGCCCAGCATTGCTCACAATGTGCAGGATTCTGAGCATTTCCACCTAACAGAGGCTCTCTAAGCAGAGAAGTACTTTAGGAAAGCAATTAAGTCCTTCAAAGCTATGAATTACCTACGTAAGGTGTATATCCATGTCTTCTGCTAGCTAAAGTAGACATTCTGTTAATGTTGGTCCCCAGCAAATTCAAGTTCTGGTTCAACCTCTGTCAGGGAGAGGACATAAGGGGAGGTGAGCTGATGGTCTCATCCATTAGAGCAGTTCGCATGTCCTTCCTCCCAGGATCGACTGCCTCCCCCGTTCCCAGCTGGACCTGCTCAAGCCTCCCGCGTTGCCAGCTCTGAAGTGCTCAGGCACCGTGCTGGGAAGCACAGAAAAAGCACTAGACAGAGGCAGAAACCAGAAGGGACACGCATTTGGTATCTGCATGTGCCAGCTGAAAGAAATGCATTGCTGTTTCGTGAATTTTGGTGTGGTTATAGAGTCAGGCAAAACAAAAAGGAAACAAACCTGGCAAGAGGTTTTCACCTGAGAAAAAATGTGGACTAGATCAGAATGCACTGACAAAATGCTGATTTTATATGTCTCTTTTTTTCTGTTTTCTTCTAGAAAAAGTAAGCATACTGTCAACCTTCATAGCGCCCTTCAAGTACCTGAGTCCTGGAGCAACCACCATGGAGGATGAAGACAATTTAAGTAAGCAGTCTCTTTTCTTTATAGGCAGATGAATTATAAAGTTTAAAGGTAAAAGCTCTACAGTGTAGGGGCAATTGTGGAAAGGAGATGGATTTGCAAGTATTGCCAGCCATAAGCCCAGTAAATGCAAATTTGTAAATTTCAAAATTCCCTGATGCTGAATGCAAACAAATTCTCCAATCTCCGGCAAAGGAGGGGTTAATCTCAGCTCACCTTTCCACTTTTCCTTGCGCAGACCCTAGCGCGGGGGCTGTAAATGGTGTGCCATGAATGCAAAGGAAAAACTTCTTACAAAATGGAGATGTATACACTCACATTTATGGGACTGTGGAACAACTTTTCCTTTCCTGTTTACGTGAACTTATTTTGCTCACTTGCTTTTCTCACAGTCACTAAAAGACGGGATATTTTGGTCAAGTGTCTTTCTCCCAGTTTCTATTTCCTTGATTACAAAAGGACTTTTGTAAAAGTAAAGGCTGCAGGAACAAGCCCTCTACTTGAAAAACTGTTTTCTCTTCTACTTCTGTGAGATGACCTGGAGGGGGAGGAAAAAATAAAATAAAATCCACTTGAGAAGAGATGATTAACCAGGTTTAAATGAACTAGATGTAACGCAAAAATTAGCTGTTGGATTCTCTTGGGCCCTTACACCTGAACAAAGTCATTGATACTCCCTGAGTATTAGAGCTGGAGGAAAGCGCTGCTGGCTTTGAAAGAGCTGTGAATCCTTCAAAACACCAAGAAGTCTGGGATTGTGCAGTTAGGACTGAATAATCCTCAGTAAGCCCTCCCATTCATCACCTAGGAGCAATTATTTCGTGATATCCAACCCTGCTTGTCGTAATGCATCTTGAGTCATTAAAAAAAGGGAGGGAAGCTTTTCCAAACCAAATGAGCAACTCTTTGAGTTTTAGTATCACCTACCAGATGGGTTTCTTTTCCAGCCAGACACAAACTGTCATGTTGCCCTATTAGAGCCTGTGGGTGGAAGGAATGGGCTTTTCTCCCCTGTTGTTGCTAATCTGCTGTGGTTTGATCATGGTGTGGAACCAAGGGGAATAGCAGTTGAAGGAATGAGGGAGCACAGCCCTCTGTTTTTCTGCTGCCGAGTAGCACATGGACATCACACCCTTCTGCTGCACAGGGACTGACAGGTTTTTATGTATCTTAGCAAAGGGAAAAAAGAAAGTAAAATAAAAAAAAAATCCTGAAAAACCTTCAAAATTGGTCCTGTAGAGGCTACATTTTCAGGAAAAGATACGGGAAGTATACACAGGAAACATATTATGCACATGATGAGCTTATGCAGGCACATCCTGCGTAATGTTTCCCAAATGTGCTACTTAGTTATTTTTAGGTAATGTAGGAAGTTTGTACAAGCCAAACACTGTAACACCATTTTCTTATTGCTGCTGTAATGCCAAGACTGCTTCATGCCTGCACTGGCTTTAAAATAGCTCACATGGACAGGGTAAGCTGTGTCTTCTGAAATAGCAAATTTCACTGTTTTCGGGGACATCCTGCCTAGTCCTCTCTTGGGTCAAACATACACTCCAGTGATAAAGATAGCAATTTTTTTTCTTGGCACATACAACACATTTTTAGGTGTTACTATTAGCATCTGAAGAAAAGAAAAAGATGAATTAATTTTAAAACAGCCATATTTCAGTGTTCACTTCTAGTGTAGTAGTGTAAATCCCATTGGTTTCTATAGCATCCTGTAATTGTGTAGCAATTTGGCATTTTAAAGAGCTTCAGTGATTTTCTCTGAACAAGCAGAAGAACCTTCTTCTGTGTTAACAACTTAATAGCAGCCTAGGAGAATGCTAGCAAGGCAGAGAAGCGGTTTGTAGTTTTCTGCTCACTGAGCATCCTGTGAGAGTGCCCCTTCCTAGACACGATAGGCAGAGTCCCACTAGCCAAAATGGATTCAAATCCTGTTTCACGTTCCTTTAGACCTTTTTTACAAAGGGACTGTGGTTTAACCCCAGCTGGCAACTAAGCCACTCAGCCACTCTCTCCCCACTCCCAGAAGGATGAGGGAAGAGAATCAGGAGCGTAAAAGTGAGAAAACTTGTGGATTGAGATAAAAACAGTTCAATAATTTAAATAAAATATAATGATAATAGCAAAAGCAACAATAACAACAACAATAACAACTTGTAATGAAAAGGAAAATAACAGAGAAAGAAATAAAACCCAAGAAAGGCAAGTGATGCAAATGAAAAGAGTTGCTCACTGCTGGTAGCAGAGGATGGTTGCAATCCATGCCAGGTTAACTACACATGCACTTTCAACTGGTGATTATTAGCATACAGACACTATTACTGAGGTTTATGATCCATGAACTAATACTAGAAAAATGTATCAAAGTCACTAGGTGCCTTTGGAATGGCATTTTGAGTAAACCAATAATCAGTCTCTGATGAGGACCTTATCTTGAATGTGTGAGATAAGGACCACCCTATTCATTTCTAGAAGCTGATCATACCTAAGAATGTAAGAAATGTCACACAGGATTAGAAATAGGAAGTTTAACTCTTCTCTTAACAAACGTCTTCAACATTTGCTGTTAATGATGCATTGAGTAGAAGGACATTTAAACGGTGATCTTCCCCTCAGTATATCTTTCTAGCACCCAGCAAGAAATTTACTCAGCTAGAGTTTGCACCTGAACCATCCTATCTTAGACATCAACAGACCTGTCTGGTCCTCTCGAGAGCCGACTGATACTTCTGATCTCAACAACAACCAGGAACAGGGAGTTCAGTGATTTAGTGTGTTGTCAAAAAATGCATCCTTTTATTGCTTCAAGCTGCTGTGTCTAGTGCTTGGATTGCATGAAACAGAGAATAATCATTCCCTGTTCACTGCCTGCCTGCCTTTCATGATATTACAGGCCTCTACCTTTCCCCGATCTTTAATTGTTCCATCCACACTATGCCACGGCATCAAGGCAGACTGTCACCATGCACAGGTACTTGCACACTGAGGGTGTACCTCTAGCAGGAGCGTGTGTTTCCTGTGGATCTCATTGTGCAATGCTGCCGTACGCACAGACATGGCGCATCGCCCTTCTGCAGGCATGCATCTGTCCCCGGTGTCTCCAGAGGGACCTGATGGTGATGGTCCCCCACATACGGATTTCAGCCACTGCCACAGTCTTATAGGATGAATCCCAGCCCCAGATCCATTGTATTGAATGAATTAATTGTATTGTGTTGGTCAAAGTCCCCCTCAGGCGGCATGAGCTTTTAATTGCACAGTATGATATACAGCAGGGACCCTGCCTCTAAGAAGACAGTGAATATCCCCTTCCAGCACTCAGAGCCCCAAACAATCCCCCACAGAATCAAAAACTCTGGTTTTGTTTTGAAAACTGTGTCTATTGCCATCGTTTGGATTTCTCCCATTCCTAAAGCTAAGCTATAGTCTGGTCCTCATTCAGGAATGCATGTACTTAATTTCCGTGATGGGTTAGAGATGTGCATGGATTTCACAGTTATTTCAGAGAATAAGGTGGGCGAAGCACAGTGTCTTCATTCTGGAAGAGCTAGAGGCAATAACAAGTACCTTTCACAAATTTTCTGTCTTCAGTTTAAGCAAAGTCCTGTACTTTTCTGCACTGGAAATGCTTCCCTTCACAGTGTGGTGTTACACACCAAGTCTAAAGGTTTTGTTTTAAACAGCCTGAACCCTGTGAGCTGGTGGAGAGGATTCAGCAGCAACAAATACATCGTGGCAGATTTCCCTTAGGTAGATTTATTTCATGAAGGTTTAAGAATACATATGTGTGCATTTTCATATAAGAGGAGTGATTTCTGTTGTTAGCTACAAGTTTATTATTCTAAAGTCAAGAATACAAACCTAAAAATCCCCAGCAGAAGAGTTCCCAATCCTCCATTGTGGATTGATTAAGTGTATGAAAATGCCATCTTGCTTGATGTAGTAGATGACCTTGGACAAAGGTACCATGGCTTTGGCTCCTTGGTGCACACCTGTTCCTTCTGTTTTAAATTTTTTCACTTTCAAGTATGCCAGGAGTTACAGAGCTCAATCCTTCTAACCTCTGCAGCCAAAGTAATGTAGAGGGACAGCAAAAAATGTACTCTACATAAGCAGATCCAATGAGGGTTAGACATTAAAATACAGAAAAGCAAAAATTAAGTCCTCCCTGTATTGCTGAAAATGTGTTGGTAACAATCTGGTGCTTATTAAACATTTCTAAAGAGAGTAACTTCCTCTGTCAGAGATATCAGTTAAATCAGAGGTTTGCTATACTACAGAGACTGCAAATTATTTATTTCAATATCATAGCTTTTCAGTAATGTACTGTCCCTTGTAACTCAGTAGTAAAGATGCCGGCCAAAATGAAGATGCCACCTACCACCTCTCCTTTTCCACCCTGCCTGGAAGTTGGCTTGGCAGCAGGATAACCTTCATCAGGAACAATATTATCTCTTCAAATGTAGCGTGGAGTATCGGATGGCTAGTTCTGCAGAGCCCTTATGACCCACAGACACAGGCAGTGTCATTATTAGTGATGCATTATAGTTCTGAAAAGCTCTTGATGATGCAGACTCTCTAGGTTAACTCTACTGTGCATAATGACCAAAAGGAGAAAAACATGAAAGAGCAGACAGAAGATTGAGGAATAATGCATAAATAAATATATTTCACTAACTGCTTTCCTCTCTCCCATCCAATTACTGAAGGAAATACAAGATTGCAATGCCTCTTCCTGCTTGTGAAACTGCAAAAAATCAATGAATAAAGTTACCTGAGGAGATACTACAGTGCAGAGGTGTGGGGTTTTTTTAGAAATCTTACACAGTAAATTAGAAACTATTGCCAAAAAAATTGTAATATTTTTTTTCCCCTTTTTTTTTTAACTCCCTCCCATTACAATTTTATTATTCTCCAACCTTTCATCATAGGAAAACCATATTTTATTATCTTTATTATTTCCAAATGTAGAGAATGTGTTTTGGGAACTCAAGAGCAAAGACATTATGAGAGATAACAGGACTGAAAATTATCCACAGTTTTGCATTTTCCCTGTGTGCATCCTCTGACTTACCCCTTTCCTTTTACTGCTCTTCATTTCTAAAATTGCTTGTGATTGTTCTATTACAGCTGCTTACAGTATTTATCTTACATAGTTTGGTGTCATTTGCCTGCTTTGTCTGATTTTCACAATAGAAGTACATGTGCCACCATTAGAGAGGTAATCTTATGTCTGCTACACAGAGGTCTCATAAAAGACACATTTCAAAGACCTCCTATTTCAAAGATACCTGAAAGTATAAAGTAATTTCACATTGCCCGGCTGCTGGCAGGTATCACAGGAGTCCATCAGGCTCATAGACTTTCTGAGGCACTCACTGAATTTAGGCTGCCTCTGATTTACATCCCACAATGACTTTTGGCCTGCTGCCGCTCTCACTGAGGTCTGTGAAGAACTGAGCTATTTCCTGGTGTTCCAGGAAAAGGTCCTCTAGAAATCTGGTTGACTGCAAGGGTACTTTCATGGATTTCCTACACTGTGACTAGGCCAAAACATACCATAAAGGCAGACACGTCACCATCACGCACGCCCAATGTTGTGCATGTATCCTTTGTGACTGATCTCTGGAAGTTTTACACTTGCATCTCTGCATTTTTTTCACTACATCAGGGCAAAGTCCCCGTTGACGAAAACCTGCACTAGACAACTTCATAGACAAAATTTAAGACAAAAAAGTAATGTTTATTTTATGTCGCCATGTTTTTATTTAACCACTGTGTAAGTGTGGGTGATTAAGGTAAGATGCTAAGGTCATACATTCATGTTCACAAATCCCTGGTTCTTTGACTATGAAAGAAAAAACAGATGGAATAAGACAATATGAATTATAAATACAAATAACACCTTGAGTTTTCCTATTCAGTGGTGCATAATCAATACAAATTCTTTTCAAACCTGAATATAGTGTGAAGCAAGAGCTATCTTTCTTTTCATGCTTCCTGTCTACAATATCATTATGTACCATAATTGGCTCTGTAAAAACCTATTAGATAAGATGAGAGAGGAGGTGTGAAATACAGAACCAAAAGTAAAAAAAAAATCTGAGTCAAAATATTTCACCTTTATTTTAAAAAATGCATGCTACCAAAGAGGTGTATTCTGAGTGGGATGGAAACACGAGAGATGGTCACAGTGGAAAATGGCCAGCCAAAGCCACTGCCAGGGTAAATAGAGCAAAGTTAAAGTTGGCATCTCCAACTTCCATAAATAGAGTTGTGAAGTCAATGAGAAAAGACCACGTTATCCTTGTGTCTTAGTTAACCTGACCTTTTAAATGTCTTATTTCCAGAGAGGCTGGTTTAAAGATGTCACATTTTATACAGCTGAATGCCATACGATTAAATTTTTCTTTTTCTATTATGTATTTCTTTTTCTTTCCTTCCTCACCTGTCTTCATTCTCTCCCCTTAGTTTCAGAAAGTAAAAATTAACCAGTCACTAAAACCTTAATTTGTCAGTTCACGTTCTGCCTCAGCAAAGCACTGCAGCGCATAGCTCTGCAAGTCACTTTTGGGTGACACAGACACAGGCTGGAAGCTCAGTGTGTACCGAAGGGTTTTCAGGAAAGGGAGCTGAAAGACTCGGTCCTGCAAACGCGCCCCCAGACATGCAACGCAGCCATGATTTATACTCTCCTCCACGCAGTCAGCTGCTTTCTGTGGAACAACTTGCACGAGTGCAGACTTACTGCTCTGATGGGGAAAAGTCTTTTGATATTCAATACAAGTGCAACTCATCAGTTTATAGAGAAGGTTTTTAATTGTGACGGTTGGTTCCACATAATTCTCTGCCTGATACTGGGCTGCAGCAAAGACACACTGCTCCAGCAGAAGCTCCTCGAGGCATAGCCAGCAGGTCACCCCTTACATCCTTGCAGCCAGCTTGTACATCAGGGTAGAGAGGAAAACAAATATGGCTATGGTCCTGCAGAAAGCAAGAGGACCATTCTCTGTCCTCTAAGGACTGCAGCGTCTGTGCTTGGGACTCAGGCAGCCTGCACAGGGGGCATGCTCCTCCCTGGCAATAACAAAGCATGGGAAAGGCTCCATGCGGCGTGCTGGTTGGAATGCAGCAGGCAGCCAGGCAGTGCTCTGCTCAGAAAGGGATCAGGTGCATCGCTCCAGGGATGGGTTGCTTCACGGGGTGGTTACACTCATGTTTACTCCCTCAACTTGCCTCTGCCCCAAGCAACGTGTAGGAGGACGGGAGGATGCATCAGAAATGCAATACATTTAAACAAACTCATCAGAAATGACAGAAATGTTATAGCATGCTTACTTAGCAGTACATTTTCTGTCTCGTTCAGTGAGATGAATCCCCGTTCTCAGTCATTCACCTGCTGTAGCAAAGAGCAGTGCCTCGCAGCACGGGCATTGCACAAGCATAGTTCAGAGCAATGCATGATTCATTGGCTCGACAGCAATGGCATGCTCCCTCCACAGCTCCCCACTGGCATTTCATTCCCTTCCTGGTGCTCCTGGCAGTCACTCTCTCCCATCGATTTTCTTTGACATAGATCATTCTTTACATCAGTAATTACTCCCGTCATGATGCCCTGTTTTTTCCTAGTCTCATTTAGATTTATCTAGAATTTTTGCAATATTAGTTGTTGCTGATGCAGGAGCTAAGTGTGTCTGCAATTGAATTTGACAGAAAGACTCTCACTTATTAAACTGGAATCTGAGTCCAGACCAAATTATTGTTTCAAATGCTAGGAAGGTCTGTCAGATCATTTCTTAAGCTGGATTCATGATGTTAGAAACACAAGAGTCTACGGTGTGAGTAGAGCCAGTCAATGTATTCATTGCAAATAAATTATTCAATGTGTTTGCCCATTTTTCTGCTTGTGAATCATTTGTGAATCATTTCTGATTTCTAATAATGTGCCCATGAGCATTCACCCACATGGGTTATAGAACAAATCTCTGCCTAAGGGAACTTTGCAAACTATTCACTTTTTACTAGTAATTATCCAGGGCGAATATGGTAGTTCATTTAAGTCACGTGGCATCAGTTATGCTTTGTCTTTGAATGATGTAATCTTTTTTTAAAACAGAAGGCTAGTGACTAATACAAGTAGAACTTTAGAGACAAGTGAATATTCAGGACATGCAGAAAATCTGTGCTATAAATAATAAACTCACCATTATACAGACATTTGAGGAAAAACCCCAAAAAGGGCTAAGCAAGGATATCTGTCATTAAGTTTTTTTCTTTTTTGGCTATTCTGCCAGCCCTAGGCATAATGTCAGCTACTATGATGCCAACTGTAATGTGAGGCTTTTTCTTTCTTTACTGACAGGTACCAGCAGTGCAGAAGTAAAGGAAAATCGGAACATTGGCAACCTGGAGGATCATCCAATATCCTCTAATGAGAGGGCAAGAGGGGGGACATCTAGCAGTAAGAGAAAAAGACCCTTAGAGGAAGGCAATAATGGCCATTTCTGCAAACTCCAACTCATCTGGAAGAAAGTCTCGTGGTCAGTGACGCCAAAGAACGCTCTGGTTCAGCTACATGAACTTAAACCAGGTTTACAATATAAAATGGTTTCCCAGACAGGCCCAGTGCATGCTCCAGTCTTTGCTGTTGCTGTGGAAGTAAATGGACTTACGTTTGAAGGCACAGGGCCCACAAAAAAGAAAGCCAAAATGCGTGCTGCGGAGCTAGCTCTGAAGTCGTTCGTTCAGTTCCCCAACGCCTGCCAAGCTCACTTTGCCATGGGAAACTGCATCAACCCATCCACGGACTTTACTTCTGATCAGGCAGACTTTCCAGATACTCTGTTCAAGGAGTTTGAACCATCTACACACAGCGAGGACTTTTCAGTCTATAACCCCGTTAATAACGAATTGCTTTCCACCGCTTATCGACACGGGCGCTTACTCTGCCATACGCTGGACTTAATGGGCCACGCTAAGCAAAACAAGCACAAGATGGCATCCAAAGCGGAGAGCGAGAAGAACCCGGTGGTGCTGCTAAATGAGCTGCGGTCGGGCCTGCGGTACGTCTGCCTGTCAGAGACGGTGGAGAAGCAGCACATCAAGAGTTTTGTGATGGCGGTGCGAGTGGACGGGAGAACATTTGAAGGCTCAGGACGTAGCAAGAAGCTGGCCAAGGGTCAAGCAGCGCAGGCGGCCCTGCAGGCCCTCTTTAACATTCGGCTGCCCAGCCACATCCCCAGCAGGAGTAAATGTCACCACTTGCCACAGGTGAGAGCTCCTGGGTGGCCACCACCTCGTTGGAGGAACTCTTTCAATGAATGGGATCAGTATTGCTGTAGCTGTTGTTGTTCCACCAGATGGTTCCTCTGATGTTATAGCAATTGCCATGCCATGAAATAGCTCTTTTCTAATAGAAAGAGCTAGATGCCACAGGCAATAGCTTGAAAATCGTATCCTGAAATCCCTGGGTGTGATTTGTAGCCCTTTCCATAAGAGGCATAGATGAGAGAGAAAAATGTAGGGGGAAATACCAAGGTTTCAATTTGCTTGAGAGAACGATAACATTGACACAGGCAGAAAAATCAGGTCATTCTGTGATACAGCATCTTTCTTGACAGAAAGGAGCCCATAAACAAAGGGATGCCCAAAGTCCTTCTTTTAGAGTTAGTTTTTTTATGAGGACAGTGCCATTCAGAGGGGAAAGTAATAACAAGGAATATGCCTGTGTCAGAGTAAAGTCTTCAAACAATTCTGCCACTAGAAAAGTTAAGCATTTTTGTTTATTATAGGCTTACTTTTAGGGCTGTGTTTTTTGTTGTTGTTGTTTTCAAATATGCCTCCAGCAGCACATGGGATAGTGAAAGCTCTGAAGTTTTCCTGGAACAAATGTAGAGATTACTGCTGTATTCATACAGAAAATATAGACCTGAGGTACATACTTAGCACATCAAAATCCCATAGTTGGTCATATGCCAAAGGCTATCTGAGCATTACTCAGACTTATGTCAATTTTATAAGTTCAAAGGAAGCCAGGATTTGCAGACACTAGGAAGCATTACACGGGTTCAAGTAATTTCTTGATTTATTTGCGCTATCATAAAAGGTTTGATCCACCAGCACCAGGAGGTGATCTACCGCTACAAAGCTCCCTTTATGAAGGGAGCTGTTAATGTCCAGGATTTAATGCAAAGCACTGGGAGCACTAAGAGTCATTCTGTTGCTGGCTTGCTGTGAGACCCTAGGCAAGTCATTTAAATTCAATATGCTTGCAATAAAAATGAGCATATTATATGAAAGAACACTTCAAGATCCTTAAGTAGTGTGTAAATGCAAATTATTAGTAGCAATTCTCATTAACATTAGTAAAGATGTTCATTAGATCTTCAAAGAGTTTGATAGGGGATGAATCCTCTAGGTGACATGATTGCCTGAAGGACCCAGGAATTACATTTGGTGACCCAGAAGTTTCCTTCCTGTGTTTCCAAAAAGGAAACATGAGAAATGTAAGAAATTCTAAAATACATCATAATGATCCACATCTTCCTTTTAATTCTGGTTTGTAAACTCCACGGACCAGTGGGATAATAACATTATTTAATAATGGCAGTGATCTTCACAGAGGGCTTTGCAGGCATTTTTGAAGCCTTGCCAACCTGGCAGTTCCATCTTCCCAGTACTCCTCTGAAGTATGGATAGTTTTAAATGAGAAATCCATGCTGTTTCCTGCCCTAATTAATTTTGTTAGAAAGCAGTTTGTTTTGATAAGATGCCTTCCATGAGGTGCCCCATGGAAGTCTATCGATTGGATATAAAGATGAATCTCTAGTAGTGTCCTACTGGCTGCTTTGCTGCCCCCAGTGAACTTTGCTGGGTGGGGTCAGCAGGTAAATACCATGCATTCATCGACTGATGGTTTGTCATGTTCTGAAACTGCACCACAAGTATCCCTCGTTGCATGACTTCACGATCATCTTCTACCTGAATATCAAATCTTACCTGGCTCCCTGGTTGTTCATTAGGCAACACATTCTTCAGTGCATATTCCCTTTTTTATGGCCTTTTGTCCTTGCTTTAGACTTCTGCCCTCCTTATCTTCTTCTTCTCACTGTTCTGGAAGTATAAATGTCAGTGAAAAGGTGTCAATGAACTTTCTTTGTCAGTATTTTTTGAGTGGTTATGTATTGTCCAACTAAAAAATTACTCAGGCACTTTTAATGCCAGCATTCAGCACATCAATTGAGAGAGAAGACTTAACACTGATTTCTGTTGACCTCCTTACTTCCTGCGCTCATCAACAGACATTGCAGCCATGACACAAAACCTGAATTTATGTTACTCACATATGTTAAAACTCAACTTGCACTGATATCAACAGACATATTTCCACTGACTTCGCCTGGGCTGTAGCTTAAGCATTAGATCCAGAAGCATCTTTACTTGTTCTCGCTGTGTTATGCCACATCTCCTCAAGTGACTGTCTTTCCTCACTGCTTCAGTCAGCCCATCTGGCTGTTTGGTCAGTTGAAGCAGTGGTAACCATGTTGGGGAGACTGTAGTTCTCATGGAGGTGTGGTCAGAGCCAGCTGCTCCAAAAGTTGTGTCAGCTCCTCCTTGTCTCCCTGATCTTCTGCAAAGCACCTTTTCAAGGACATATTTCAAGTTATATTTTCAAAGTGATTCCTACTTAGTAGGCTCTGCTTGTTTTGTGTACAAAACTGTTTAAAAGCAAGAGAGCACCCTGAAACCCAAACAGCTTAGAGACAGAATTTGAAATATTGGGTTTTTTTTAATTTCTTCACAGAATAAGGAATAACTATTGTCCTATCCAACCATCCACTCTTTTCATGTGCTTCACTGTATTTTTTAGGATATCAGATAGCTAACTCATTGATAGTAGGGACAGGTAAATGAGATGAACTATAACAGTTTCACCTATATTCGGAATATTTTGTAGAATCCAGGAGTATGTTTATCTCTGTGGTTGTCCTTTACAAAGAGTGTTCCAGCTTTGTGTGTCTCTTTTCCTTGCTGTTATCAGTGGTGTCAGGAGGCCAGAATTTGGCTTTTCCTGAATACAGCCTGCCTGGAGATAGGAAAAGCCAAAAAACTTGTAATACTGGTAGTCCAGTTGTGCTGAACTTCTGGATTTCACAGTGTTCAAGAAAATGTCAAAAAAGTTCAGACATCCTTATAAGCTGGGCCTCCCTACCACTGACATTTCTGCTGTGCTCATCAGGGCTCCCAGGGGACCTGGCGTCCCTCAGCCTGGCCCTCAGGCATGCCCTCAGACTGACAGCCACTTTTCCTGCTGACCAAGGGAGATTCAATGTAAAATGACAAAAGCGGCACCATATCCTCCAGTCTGTCCTGATAGGTGCTGCCTACACAGGAGGCTTCCTGAACCACCTGGAAATGCAGAGCGTAGATGTAAAATCCTGCCAGCTTGATCTCCTCTGATTCAGGCAAAACAAAGAAATGCAAGAATAGCAAAGCCAGAAATAGATGAATTTGCTGGGGCAGCTGCAGTCTAACTTGCTTCTTCAGCTGCCGCTCCTGCCCCTCACTTGCTAAGACTGAAAACCCACCGTGAAATTGCGAGCACTTTACAATACTAGTTCTGTCTTAAAAAAACATCACTGTGCCTCTGATTTTTGTCTGTCGAGTTGCTCCACAATGTGTTTGTGCTGACTGCAAAATTATACCAAAAACATAAACAAAAGCATATCACACTTTACACCAGGAAAAAATATTACTCTCATAATTTAAAGCCAAAATAATTGAGATTGTGGCTTCTTTACAGCCCTCAAGAGTGCTTTGATCCAATTCTGTTACTTTCCTACTGGTACAACAATGGCTGGAGGACCTGAGTTCTTGCCCATGTATAGAGTGAATAGGAGGTAGCTGAGATAACCCAAGGACCAGCTGAAACGGTCACAAGATTTGTCTGTTAATCTGCCTCTACTGTTCTTGCTCAAACTAGGTGTCTTATCTGTGTTATGCCACTGAAGTGCAAAATAAATACTATTGATGGCCTGAGGCTGGGCATACCATGGTGATCAAAGTAGCCAGGATAGAAGCTTGGTTTCTATCTGCTAAACTAATGTCAGAGATAAAGGGAGTCAGGAGAGTGGAAATTATAACTGTGCGTCTTCCCTAACTCACTAAATCTTGCTCCTTGTTTCCTAGCATACTTGGTCTGAACTCATATTGTCCTTCAAATAATATGCTATTTCTTCAGTTCTCAGCTTTTATGGAAGTCTAACAATTGTTTTTCCCCACCTTGGGAGCAAATTTTTTTGTAATCCAAAATAGGAGAGAACACCAAGGAGCGCTAACCCTGCCAGCCCTAAAGAGTCTGCACTGGTAGAAATCCATCCGCAGTCCCAGGCTTTCCGAGTGCAGTGTGCTCATTTCAGGAGAACAAGGTGACCCCCAGCTGCATCTGACCAGTTTACAGATTGTTTTTCTAATCTTGTAGTCCTTCTAATCTATCTCACTCAGTCTAAACAGCATTCTTACTGCTGTAGAGCAAAACCGTTAATTAATATTGCCATAACAAATTAGTAATAGAGGGATGCTTGGGTTTCAAATGGACCTAAATTAAAAAAGAATAGGTGTGAAAATCACATTCACTCCACTTTGAAATGGCTTAACACTGCTGTTGCTGGTTCACATCCAGAGCCTGAAGAGCAGTAGCTGTCAGTTTATTTATTTAAACAAACCTTTGTTTTGTTTTGTGTGTGTGTGTGTGTGTCATCAAAAAGAAGTAGGGTTTTTCTTCCTTCGGCAAATAGGACTAACCATTTGAATCCAGTTAAACACCCGGTTTGTCAAGCGCTTCATCTGCAGAGCAACACAATCTGAGTATCCCTGTTGCACTGACTCTTTACCCAAGCAGGTCAAGGATTCCTGCCAGCTAACTTCAGTGTCACCTTGATGAGTGGTGTCATGGGAAGAACAACCACTGTACCCCTCTCCTCTCACCCACTTCCCTCCAGAAGTCGGTTTCTCTCTGCTGTAAAACTGGTTCATTTTCATGCCATATCAAGTGCTCCTGCCTCCTCCACTTTATTTCTCTAACTCTCCTCATTTGCCAGCTTCCTTGCAACTGTGTCCTCTTGCCTGTGTCACAATTAGCCTGGGGCTGAGGTTGGCAGTGATAGATTTGACTTCGGTGTGAAGAGGGACAGCACATGGATCTGGCAGTGAGCTTTGAGAAGCTGTTCTAGTGTGTTTATGTGAAGAGCTTTGTCTGGTCAAGTGACTAGGTACACACCTTTAAAACAGTCTCTGTTTTCTCCTGCACGAAGAGAAGCATCTCATACGTGTGTGTGTAGCTCCTGACAGTGAGATGCAAGAAGAGGAAATGGTGGGGACCAGCGAGATGCCTCTGCAATATAAATCATGTTTGATTTTCATCATCTGTTTCTGACTCTGTAGGTGGGGAAAGTAGCTTTTTATAATCAGAGCAATGGGCAGTCGAGACATTTATAGGATTACTGGTTCTTAAGCAAAACAATGGTAAAAGAACCAATTTAGAGACACAGCATTAGTGCACTGGATACTGTTATTATTATCCTAGCTGCTAATAAGATTGCAGTCACTTCTAGGCTCACAGTTGAGGAACCAGGACCACCTCCTTACCTCCTTACAAGTCCAACATAAAAGGTTATTATTGCCCCATAGAGATTACAGCTTGAGTCCTAGATGAAGAAATTACCATGTTTTAATGTATATTATCCATGCAAGATCAAAAGGGGTTGCAGAAGCCCTGCCTACGTGGAATCATGGGAAACAAATTAACAGTGTAGAAAGGGCTTCAGTCACTTGCTCTCACAGCATCAGCCCATACGTGTAGACACATTAAGGTATTTGCACATGAAAACTAGTCATCGCTGCCAAATAACATATTACTCTGCATCAGCTGGGCTACAGTAGTGCCCCAGCCATCTGCTGCAGGAAGAAGTGTCTGAGTCAGTGTATCCATCTCCACCCTCTATACCTCTCTCTTTTGCTCCTCAGTTGCTCTTCCCTGGAACTCCTTTCTCCCTCCCTGCCACAGATAACTCCAGTGGGATCCCAAAAAGATTCCCCTGCACTTGTCTTTAAGTCCTACATTATATAGAGCGTGCTCAGTGCTTTCAGAACATTAGGTATGCTAAACCAAACTCTTCTGACGGAGATGTTAAAGTCTAAATATACCACTCACCTAATTAATAATACTTAGGAGAGCTGTAATAATGGTGACAATTAGTTAATGAATGGCTGATCTTAATTTACATAAATGAAAAAATAATTTTAATATCCTCAAGTAAAAATAGTTTAATGCTGAAAGGCATTTTTCTCAAGAGTATATATACTTATGTAATTTTAGTTTGTCAGCAACCCAAACCCCTTCTTCCTCTGAAAAAAAAGGAAAAAATAAAAATATCTAATTCTCTTTTACAAAGACTCAGAAGAGTCCACCATGATTACAGTGCACTTAGAGTGGGATGAATCTGGTTTGGCCATCTGACTTGGCTGCTGGCTGCTCTTTTGGAGTAGTTGCAAATACTTCATACCATCCATACATCCACGGAGCCAGTGTTTAATTTCTCCCTTTCAGAGCCTAGATCGCTTATTAAACAAGGCTAGTGAGACACAGCATGGGTTCTGCTGACTTCTGCTATTTGCCACAATGAACTAGCCTTGTCTATTCCGGAAGCTGATGGCGTGGATCTGATTTGTGAAGAATTATTATTTGTGCAACCCATTATGGTGAGACAGTTTGTGCAGAATGATTAGGGCTCCAGCAAGCAGCAGAGCTAGTTACTACATGAAAGCTGAATCCCAGTCTGGTGTCATCCACACATAAAACTTCTTTCTAAACCAGACACTCTCGCAGCTGTCAGAGTCGCCTTTGTTGCTTTCTGGCTTTGTGAGCAAGCTAGGGACACTTCAAAAAGCTCCCAGCAAGCTGGACCTCGTTAAAGCTCCTGCTTCGTCCTGGACTTGCATCCTGACATTGTTTATGATGCTTCATTATTATCTACTTAATACAAGCCATGATCGTTCTGCTTCACTAAATGGAACTGTAATACAACCACCCAGAGTGAATTTTTCTTTGGTTGAGTTCCATACAAAGCCTTCTCTGTTTGAGCCAGAGTGCTACAGTCATGCCAAAACCACATTCTTTATCTATTTTTATCTCTAGTCACATCTAGGAAGCCTTAATTATTGAAACAGATTTTTCCTTCTATGAGTGGAGTATCAGAAACAAGTTCCTACTATTTATTTTACGATGACTACCTCCCTCTTGTGGTCCTTGTGCCAACCGTGTGGCAGGCAGATCATCTCGGTGCGAGGGGAAGACTAATTTAAGCACGGAATGCCAGCGCATCTTGGGAAGGTGCTCAGAGCCTGCCGTCTCCCCAGTGATGCTCCTGAGAAGCCCAGTGTCCCAGGCAGTAGAGGGACCGCTCCCTTCCTGCCAGATAGCAGAAAACATCTTTCTCTGTTTTATTTTATTGCATCCGTTAGCCTTTAAATAGAGCATTTGTATAGTAATTTTGGAGAAAAACCAACATTCGTCCTGCCCCTTTATCTCAGCTATGCATACTGCAGTGTGAAAAGATTATATACATCCACGTCCACACACATACATTCAAAATAGTATGCATGTTATAAGATTCAATAGGTAGAATATCTTTATTATATTTATTTAGGCTTAATTTTAGGATTGTTGAGAAATAATGGACAGGGCAGACTTTAGACTCATTGTTATAATGGATGTATAATATGATTTATATGTTTAGACACTTATACAACCAAACAAAACTAAAGAATTGGCTCATGTTCTTTGAGAAAGTAAAATCCTTTGTTGTTCATATAGTGCTTTCTTTTTATGACCATCTTACAAGTGAGTTTGCATCTCTAACAGGAGCAAAATTTACCAGAGCAAGGTTTTTTTTTTACTTTTTTCACATGCATGATATGAACTTTTGTTAAGATAAAATATTTTTCCAACCTGCTGGGAAATAGAAATGGGAGAGAAATCTGCATATTCACTGGGAAAGTGGGCAAATTATACATCTCCTTTCACCACAAAGTTTTATTCAATGAAAACAATCAATATTGACTATGTCTCAGGATACCCATCAGCTTCTTAGACTGAATTCTAAGACACATAAAATATTAATGGATCCATAAACCTTTCCTTCTCCACCTTAAATACTTCAGTATTGTCTTGAGACAAATTCATGTTGCTTGTTTATCCTTTATAGTTTTCTAATTGATAAGTCAGAGTTTACTTCCAAGCAAGCTAACCATTATTTCCTATTTGTCTTCTGAACTGGAGTAGACATTTGATATGAAAGCACCTAAGCATGATTGCTCTTAACCTACTTGTCATCACATCTGCTGCAGACACCAGCCACATCATCAGTCCTGAATTCAGACAACAGTACCTTAAATTCAGTGTTTCACTGAGATGTCACCCACATGAGCCCCTGCTACTGAAGCCACACTGATTTGTTGTATAAATTCCTTGTGTGCTGTTTCTTCTCACTCTCTTTATCCAGTTCACCATTAAAAACTAAAGGTGGAAAGAGAACATTCCCTGAAAAAACATAGTCAAATGGACAAAATGAACCTGTTTGGTTTGTTCAGAAAAAAAGTCTAAGCATCCCAGGATTTCTACGTTCTTCTGTTCGTGTCATTTCATTGTTGAGTTCCTATTTTTAGGCCATCTCCTATGAACTGGGCAGTATTACTCACAGAAATAATTACAATCAAGTCCTTTCCCCTCTATGTGGGTCATTACTTTATCAGGTTAAACACAAGGAGTAATGTGAGTCTCCGAGTTCTTGTGGGGAGAGTGAAGTTGGCAGCACTGGCTTCATTTCTTGTTTGAGAATTAGTTTTTATCCAAATCAACTCTGCCCTATACTTTTAAGGAATAATCCTCTCAGGGATGCTGGAGAATAAAATCATTACTCCAGACTCAGTCTCCTCTTTTATTCCACTCTCTTTAACACATGCACAAGTTATTCTAACCCTCGGTGCCTAATGACCCTTGTACACTCATAATATGGACAATAGTTCATAACAGCACCACAAATAAACTGTTAGGGCTTGGTTGTCCTGGTCATTGCAGAGAAACAGTGTCCAAGGGAGGTGCAGAAACTGACCATGCTTGTTTAAAGCTGATCCAGCTACACAGAAACCCTCCACAAACCAAGTCAGTGGCCATCACCGTGCAGCAGCCAAAAAAGTAGAGCTGGTAAATAAGAGGGAGCAGTGGTTGGTAACACAAAAGGCATGAAGTCAAGTTCCTTGAAGGCTCACAGCTATGGCAGCAATGAGGGGCAGATGAACTGACTCATGTAAACCAGAAAATACAAATCAGAACCACGCAAAAGTTTTTCTGTCTGAATATCAGCCTTTCAGATGAAAATGGAAGCAGATCACCACAGAGCTGTTAAAATTGTTCTCTGAGCCAAAAATTAGCAGTTGAAACAGCAGCATGATTGACCCAAAAATAGTGTCCTGTAATCATGCTTATAGAGGCTCATAACATGATAACATGGAGAGAAAAGGAATGGCTCATGAGGGTCACCATTCTGGAAAACACCTTCACAGATGCTAAAAGTACTTATCAGCTCCCACCCAAGAAAAATGAAAAAGCCCTGGCGCATACATTCCTATGGATTGTTGGTCGAGCAGCTCAGCTCAAGGGTTTTGCTATTCCCAGCCAGGACTGGCAACACATGAAAACACTGCTGTATTTTGCTGCCTTTTGTGGCATTGCATGTTCTCCCTTCATGCTCAGCTAAAGGCCACTCAGGATTTTTTCTTCAATTAACAGAGGGAACTGACATTATATTACCAGTGCAGGACGGTTGCTGTGACTTTGCAATACTGGCTTATGGTCATAGCCCTGCTCTCCTGGAGCGTGCCTTTGGTGCTTGGTGACTTGGAGGTCTCACTAGGAAGTTCATTTCAGCATAGAGATCATAGTGTAGGATTACATGGACATTACCACAGCAGCAGGCATGAGTTCTTGACACAAAAATATCTTTGCCCAGTTTATGCTTGTCTTCTTCAAAAATGCACCTTCTTCAATGCAGTAGCACATTCCTGCTTACCATAATTCATGCACATCTGTCTGGTTCTCTGATGGTTTAGGCCATGCCTAAATCAATATTTACTCTGGCAAGCATCTCAGCACAGCTGGAGGAGTCTGTGGATTATATTTGTCCTTCTTCTAGGTGCTGGCTACTAAGCAGAGAAGACAGCAAGATCTCTTAAAAATTATTTATTTTCTAAATAAGTAGATTAGTTTACTCAAATTCACAAAAAAGAGTTGTGAAAAACAGAACTACAAAATGTTGCCAAGTAAAAATTATTTTTTCCCTTCCTTTTTTTTTGGGGGGGAGCAAGAGGGGGGCACAATCATAATAATACTACTGATAGCAGATGCCCTCTGCTTTTCCAGGGCAAGAACCTTCAGCTGCATGTTTTACATTTTGACTTTGAGGGAAATCAAAGTACAAGAGGGATGAGGCTGCTGCTGTCACCACATTCTGGAGAACACTGACAGAGAGAAATGAATAGTATTCCCTGAAACACTGACAAGCTACAGTGCATAACTTTTCCTTTTAAATCCTTTATTCATAAAACAAAGGAATTAACATCCCTTTCAGACTTACTAGTCTTTGATGTAGATATTTTGAAATTTTTCCCTCTATCAATACTGAGGAGCCTAAAATGAATGTAAATTTTCAGAAAATTACATTTTTGCCTGCATCTCTTCTTTTTGTGAACTTAGAGAGATCTTAAGCTTTCCCTCTCTCAAAAAGGAAAAAAAAAATAATAAAAAAACAGAGTCTCCTTTATATATCAAAAATCAAGCAAACAAACCAAACTAAAAAGTCCTTACAGGCAGACTAACATCCTTGCCATGTAAATGAGCTGAAATCAAGCAGATATCTGAGCCAAGCTTCCCTGTGGCTGAGCGGGAACGACTTGTGCAAATCCATGGGATCTGTTGGGGAGCCCCCGATAACAACAGGTCACCAGATAAACGCCAATGAGGCTGAACTGAGCAGCAGGAGAGAAAGAAACATTGCAAAGACAAGCTGAGGGGAGAAAAAAAAAAAAAAAAAAGCAAAGCTTCCAGGCTACCTTTGACAGAAATCGATCTGAGCAAATTAAACACTCGTAGTGTAGTGGTTAGCGGCCTTTTTTTTCATTCCTCCCTTTCAAAACGTGAGGCGCCAGCGGGGTTTGCCTTTCCTAGGCAGTGGTGGTACCTGGTGTGCGGGAGCAGGGCTGCTCCCAGCTGCAGACCTGAGGGAAACTTGGTGGGGTCGGGAACAGAAGCTTAAAACATAGAATTTACTCCACTGAGGACCTGGGAACATTTTTTTGATGCAAGGAGCAGAGTCAATAGATACATTTAGTGAAAATCAGGCAAAAAAAAAAAACAAGCCCAAGCCTCCAAGCCTGGGCGGGAAACTGTTGGGTTACAGCACAGTCCTGAAGTGAAATCCTTACAAAAGTACACATAGGGAAATGCTTTGGGGATAGCTGGAGCTGTGTTTCCCTACCCATGCCACATAATGTGTTCTGGGAGCTTATTTCTTTACACATATACTTGCTAGCATTAAAAATATTAAAATTCCTTTTCTTTTTCATGGTTGGGAAATTAAGGTGAATAACTGAACCAACATAAACTAAATTTGCTCTAATACACGTGGACATGAAGCCACAAAACAACGTGGGAAGCTAATGCCTTTATTCCGTATTCCCACAGGCATAAACCAGAACAGAATTTGAGCCTGTGGATTTATAGTGAATAAAATATCAAACTTACCCTGAAATATGTTGCAGCTGTTTCTCATTCCATCATGCAGCTGATAAATAGCTAATCTCCAGTTCAGGCCTCTCTATTTAAATAAGCACAGTAAAAAGTTTAGCTATCTCTGACTGAACTACTTCAGCTGAATATCCCTAGTTCACTGCTTCTGGCCCCTATTAAATGCAGTTCAGATAAAGTCTGTTTTCTACTAGTATTTGTTTCTCTCTTGACACAGCTGATATCTCCTGCTAAAAGCTTTCAGAGTGGAAGAAAGATCTACTGAAAAATGCATTATTTGGTAAGCATAACTAGGCCTCACTAATATTAGGAGGATAGAGGATTTCTTCTGGGTTAACTGTTGACAAACACGCTGCTCTCTGTGGGCAGCCTCACCCCCACCATGAAAACTGATGATTTTGCAGAGCTGGGACCAAAAAAAGAAAGTACAGCAGACAAGCCAGGGCCGTGAGACACCCGCAGTTTGCTGCGTATTCTGTTTACTCGCTCCTGTGCTTTAGGAGCTGCCTTTTGCCCTGATGGCATCGGGCAGCTGCCGGCTCCGCACACCGGCTGTGGCCAGCGAGAGGGCACCTCTGCGTGCCCCACGCGTGGCCACCCCCCCCCAGCTGGGAACAGTTTCCTCTCTCTTGGCGTGCCTCATCCAGGCAGGAGCAGGCTGGAGCTGGAATTAAGAAAGCAACTGTGAGAACAATTCAGGAAAATTTTAGGTCAAATGTTAGGTGCCCCGTCCTTGTGGTAATTGCTTGCATTGGGGCGCATTAACACAATTGCACTTGCAGCGAATTAACAGTGATCTGTGCAGAGGCACAAAATCAAGTGCAATAATAATACACATGTATGAAAAACAATGTGATCGCTAACTAATTAATTAATAGCTGGTTACTGATTAAAAGGGGAGCATTTGCAGCTAAACATGTCCTTGACAACGCTAACAGGATTGGTTTAGTCCCGATTGTATTTTACAATAAGACATATAAGTGCAAATAATTGCTTCCACTATATCATGGAATTAGTTCCATGACAGTTCAGCTGATTAGTTCAAGGTTTTATCTGCGTTTTGTAGCTACAAGATTCGCTACCATTTTGCACCTTGCTAACTGGTAGCAAAACACTCGTGTCTGTTTACATGTATTGCATGTAATGTGGCAGGAGCAGCAGAATCAATACTATAGATATATACAGTACCTGCCTCACAAAGGTTACTGCGCTCGGAAAATAGCTGATGAAGACTTGAGGTAATGAGCTGAAACATCCTGAAAGTAATTCCTAGCAGCACTAAAGACAATAATATAACTTCGCCTGACATGGGTAATCCTCCGCAGACTGAGGGAAGCATAATTTTTTCTGGAAGGGAGTTTTGTGGTCTGCTGAGAGTTTGAGTGAGATATGGGATATACCTTTTGAGTGAGGAACGGCTCGTAACTCAGGAGAGGTGGAACCTAAATGAAGTCGCAGAGGTCATTCTTATTTTATCACTGGGGAAAATACGCCCTGTATATCACTCAGCCTTTTCATACATTTGGTTACTGGGATAATTCTGGGTACAACAAATTGTTCACATCTTTTTATCTTGTATTTCGTGAACAAAAAGCATTTAAAACAATTGCAGAGAGACCATTTGCCCTGTGAGTCCAAAGCTAGGCTCCTTTACCAATATGTTTCATGAAATCCATGGGAACTCTGTGGTTCATGTAGAGTATGAAACTATCAGCTAAACATTTTTGTTCTCTTTCAATACATTTTTTGCTGTTGCTGTGGTGCAGAAGCTAGAAGGTCCAGTGAAACAGTCAAGAGAAGTTTGTCCATCCTTTAATCTCCCTCCATGGTAGCAGCCATTCATGTGATCTGAATTTTTCTCCAGAATAGATGTCCGTGCATATCATTAGATTGCTTTCCAGACAAAATTAGCTTTCTGTGATCAGCTTGCTGCTGCTCCTAATAACAATTGAGACTGTCCAACTGTATTTGATAGCAGCAGATACCTCAAGACACTCAGTCTCTATCTATACAGTATAAAAATGGGGACCTTGTAGAAGCAAGAGCAACCCAAGCTAGTCCTGCACAGGGGACGATGCAGTTACCCCCAAAGCAGCAGCCAGTGGGCCAGGCAGCGTGTTGGCAAGATATGCCAAGACATACTGGTGTCTCTGTTTGATCCTGTTTCTTCTCTTCTTAAGACAGGAGGCCTGTGTGTCCTCATTTTTAGAAGTATGAGTTTATTTGAGCCTGCAGAGTGATACAGGGTATAAGAGGAGCCTTGGGCTTAGTAAGTGTTTCCCTATAGCTGCATGTTATCCAACTATTTCTTAATTAAAACCTACACAATGAATCAAATCAGTGTAATCATGATATTGCTGTGGCTGTCACCTGAAACAAATTTTGATATGATGCACCTCAATTTGTTCCCATCAGGAGGCAGCTGGACTTCTTTTTCTCACTTAAAATGGAACTCTTCAGGGTGGGATGGGAATTGTGTAAAAATATGGACACCTGGCAGCCTCATGGGACCCACAGTTCTGACCTCAGCATCAGGCAGGAATGCTTTTGCTGGCAGTACAACATTGTCCTAGACCTTGAGGGTACCATAGGTTTGGCACCACCAAGCTGCACCTGTATGGAGCACAGGAGCCCACAGCAGGTGGGTCTGGCTCCAGCGTATGCACACCCAGAGCTTGCGCAAAAGCCTCCTGCCACATCTTCGCAGCTCCCTCCTCCCATGGCATCCTTAAGAAGGCTGGAAGGAGTGGCATTTGCTGCAAACAGTGTCAATGGGGTGGCAGTGGTGGACCTCTACAGAAGCATGAAGTCTCTGCATTTTCTTTTGAGGTAACCTGGCCACCATTGACATCCCATAGTTTCTATAGAGTGGTACATTTCATCTGTAATATGTGCGGGCACTCAATTATCAATTAGCTGTCAATGTAGGAATACGCAATACAAGAAGGACAAGATTTCTGTCGTGTATGTTTGGACTTCACTGGACTAAATAATTTTTTTTCATATAGAAAATGTTTCTCTTTTATGAGACCTGTGGGCCTCTCCCTGCTTTGTTCTGTACAGAACAAAGTAGTGGGTGACATTGAGGTAAACACTGGGACACAGTGCTACTGAACCAGGGAAAGTGAGCTCTGATGGGTTCCCTGTGGATGGAGAGGCTGAGCCCATGTGTTTGTCTGGGACAAGACTGGAAAAGATGAATATGAGGGCAGTCATCTCAGTGCTCGATTGGTCGGGCCAATGGAGCAGGCGAAAAAAAAAAAAGTTTTATTTGTACCTATGTTGGTAACCCAAAATTGATCATCTGAGTTTAAGTGCATTCTAGTAACAGCTGTGAACAATTTTGCTGTTTTTCAATGCAGTGTGTTGCCTGTTCAAAGGACTATTAGTGATCCTAACAAAGCTATTTCTCCTTCTCTCAAATAGTAAGATAAGCTCAGACATGGAATTGTTACATTCTCTTTTTATCCTAACATACCTGATTCTGATTTCTGAGGGACTTAATTAGCAAAAAGCAGAAGGTTGAGAGATGGTTGATTAGAGGTTCAGCTGTAAACTGGAAATGTAGTAAGTCAGATGTCTGTTGATGAGTCTACTATGGTACATTTGTTATAGGATAGATGTGGCAGGTGCTAAAATCCTTACTTAGCAAAATTGAAGCCAATCAATGTTGACACTGGATTAAACAGGAGCATTTTCTGTGTTTGGCAGCTGTGAAGAGGTTTGCAGTTTGTTAGAGTAAGGGGGCAGTCTGCGGTGCATCTGAGGGGTTTGTATGAAATATTTCAAGAGATGACTGAGAGTGTTAGGGGGCAACTGAGTAAATGGGTGTACTGGTTTTGGCTGGAATGGAGTTAATTTTCTTCTTGGTGGTCTGTTTTGGATTTGTGACCAAAACAGTGTTGATAACACAGGGATGTTTTAGTCATTGCTGAGCAGTGCTTAGAGTCAAGGCCATCTCTGTTTCTCATGCTGCCCCACCAGCAAGGAGGCTGGGGGAGCACAAGAAGTTGGGAGAGGACACAGCCAGGACAGCTAACCCCAACCGCCCAAAGGGATATCCCATAACATATAACGTTGTTCTCAGCAATAAAAACTAGGGGAAGAAGAAGAAGGAGGAGGGATTCAGAGTTCAGGCATTAATAAACGACCTATTACAGTGTCTTTATCTCAACCCATGAGTTTTCTCACTTCTACGCTTCTGATTTCCTCCCCATCCAACTGGGAATGAGGGAGGAGGGGAGCGGCTGCGTGGGGCTCAGCTGCCTGTCAGGGCAAACCAACAACAGCGGGTAACGCTGGAACACGACTGTGAGAGCTACATAAACTCACTGTTCATGAATCTAAATTGACATACTAGTTTCCATTGAAACCAGTGGCAAAATTGTGTTGGGTCCACGTTCCATATTACAGGGCCACATTTAGAGAATATTTGGAAGGGAAAAGACTGAGATAGATACTACAATTTAAAAACAACATTGATGGCTGTTCTCAAATAGCTGCCTGGTTTCCACTCATACCTTGAGGGACTAATCAATAAAGCATAATTATCTCCTCTGTTTATAAGGTGATGCTTGTTCTCAGTTTGAATCAAGAACTATTGAAAGGCCATATGAGGAAGATCTGAATGTATGTGTTAGGATCAATTCAGAGTTTAAATTGCTTATAATGGCTTTTTAATGTCAATGCAGATATCTTTGAGTGGCCTAAAGAGAGGGTGACAAAAAAGTAACTGGCTGTGTCACTGGCTAGTTTTGATTTTGTAGTTTAAAGGGATATTGTCAACTGGAAACCTAGGCAGGGAACTAAGCATAGTGCTAAGTACAGCACTATGGCATCTTGCTACCACAGCTTGTGATTGTTTTATTTATTTTAGTTCTCTGTTCTCTCTGATTGCTGTTGAAAGATTCAAATTGTTAAAAAAAAAAAGAGAAAAAAGGTAAGAAGGTCACTAAGATCACTAATTATGGAATTTGTTGAAAGTGTGAAGCTGATCATAAAAGGTTTTGATAAATAGAATCATAGAACAGTTGAGGTTGGAAGGAATCTCTGGAGCTCATCTTGTCCAACCCCTGCTCAAGCAGGTTGTCCCAGCCTCCACAACCTCTCTGGGCAGCCTGTCCCACTGCTTGAGCATCCTCACAGGAAAAAAAAAAAAAAAGTTCTTGTATTCAGATTGAATTTCAGGGCTTTTTAATTTGTACCCATTGCCTGTTGTCCAGTAACTGGGCACTACTGAGAAGAGTCTGGCTCCCTTGCCTTCATTCCTTCCCATCAGGTATTTATACACATTGATGAGATCCCTCTGAGCGTTCTCTTCTCCAGACTGGGCAACCCCATCTCTTGCAGCCTCTCCTCCTGTGAAAGATGCTCCAGTCTCTAAATTGTCTTAATGGCCCTTTTGTTGGACTCACTCCAGTATGTCCATATCTTTCTTGTACTGGGGAGCCTAGCACTGGTACAGGATCTTCCTTCTTGCTTTTCTTGAAGATAGAAGTGATGTTTTAGAATCATAGAATCATAGAATCGTTTGAGTTGGAAGGGACCTTAAAGATCACCGAGTTCCAACCCCCTGCCATGGGCAGGGACACCTCCCACTAGAGCAGGTT
>JAOXNO010000013.1:11268409-11318220 GCA_028565335.1 Limnodromus scolopaceus | reverse complement strand
GACAAAGATGTTAAATAGTACTGGTCCCAGTACCGACCCCTGAGGAACACCATTCGTTACTGGCTGCCACTTTTCTCTCTTCCAGTTTTCAGGAACCTCTACCAGTTGCCATGACCAGGAGCAGGATAGAGCAGGGTATTTTCCGTTTGGTTTTCCTCTGAGCTGTAAGTTACTGAGCTAATTCCAGGAAAAGTTGTTACAATACTGTCATGGTCAGTGCTGTGCTGGAAACTGGATGAGAAGACCAAAATGGTCCCTTCTGCCTTTAAAATCTTTGGGTTTGAAATTACTCATAATTCTGTGAAGTCAAATACAACTGATACAAATACAACACCTTTTTTTAAGTTGATTATTTAGCACGATTATTTATTAGTCTTAAACAGTGTTGTTAATAATGTGTGACTGGCAACTGTGGTGGGAATGCTTCATGATTGCTCCTTATGCAATATCACGCTGGGATTGCAGACCAATGCTCTGCTGTTTATGTTATCTGTACTTCACGTCAGACATGTTTTATTATAGTACTTTAAAAAGGAGAATGGAACATTTTATCATATTTTCCTGCCAAACCCCTTGTGTCTATTTTTTTTCTTAAAGAATTGTTTTTATCATCTATCTTTTACTGTGTATCACAGCGTTATCTTCACCTGTTAAGGGAAAAAATGAATGGACTTACAGTGTACAACAGACTGACAGCAAATCATAGCATGGATGTTCCCTTTAGAACGACAGTTATACCCTAGATGGCATAGTGACTAAATAACTCATTGTGAGAAACTCCTTTTCACAGACAGTTGTTAAATTGAAGGTATTACCGAAACAGGACGTAAGAATTATTGCTTGCTCTATGGTCATTTTTCTTTAGGTAAGGATATCCGCCTCCTTTTTTTTTTTTTTTTTTTTTTGCCTTCTATAAGAAACAAACCAAAAGAACCAGTTCAGTCCTCAGCATCATTACAGCGCCATTATCGTTTATGCTGACTTGGTATTTTTACTATAAATCCTGTTTTCCACATGAGTCTTAAGATCAGGGTTCATTTGCAGTCTGGGCTTGTTTGGGGAAAATATTTTTTAATGCACTTTGAGGACTGAGCCTAGCTCTTTTAAAATTTACAGTAGAGTGACATAAAGATAAAAATGAATTATTTCAGATGCTTTCTAGTATTACTCTTTCATTCCTGTAGCAAAGAAGCTAGATCTCAGTTTGAAGTTGAGGTTTTGCTAACATTTAATGGGAAATTACTATAGCTCTGCATAGATTAGAATCAACACACTCAGATGAATGGCTTAATTTATTTAGAAAAGTGCCTAATTTTTCATAGTGAGTAAATATTCCAGAAACTTTACTGTATAAATACGATACAAAAACCCAGGTGTCTCTGGTACTCTGAAGACTGCAAGGTGTTTTGTTTTATTAGAAGATCAGCAGCAGATCAGTAACGCAGATGAGCAGATCTACCTATTTTAAGCTGAGTACTGACATAATAAATTAACAAAACAGTGTCTATTTAGAAAAAAAACAAACAAGCAAACAAAAACCAGAAAAACCACAAACAAAAAGACAGCTTGTTCCTGCTGAGACACTGCAGGAGTGCACTGAAATCCACTGGACATGAAGGGTTAACCTAATGTCTGCAGTAAAGGTGATCTGAAGCCTTTGCTTTGGAGCAATGACTGGGTCCCTGCCACCAGCAGAGCTGGGCAGTGCTGAGGAGCTGCCGGGGATGGCAGTGTCTCCAGCCAGCATGGCTGACTCCAGGAAAGAAAGCCTGGATCACAGCTACAGCTCCCATTAAGGTCTACACAGCATAGCTTAAGGGAGGAAAAATGTGCTTTTAAGTATATTTCCAACACAGAGTCCACCACGTGCTTGGGCAGTTCTTTGGCATCATGCACAGCTGGCTGGGGGCTCTGCAGTTCCCTCTGTCTCCTCATGCCCAGGAGGTCCTTGCTGTGTGCCACCACGGTGGGCTTCACATAGGGGCCCTGGCTGCAGATACAGCAGCTGTCAGCTCCTCAGCAGAAATGGGATCCTACCTGCAGCATCCACAAACACTGGATAAATCAGACTCCAGTCCAGTTCACTACCTGCCAGGACAGCACTACATATGGCACAGGCTCTGCCAGGTCCCTAATTAAAGTCTAGCCCTGTTTATTACTGAATGGAAGACCCTAGTTAAGGCCTCACTGCATGGCCTAAGTCATCTGGATTTAGCCAGGGTCTGTTCCTGTTGTCCATAATGGGTTGGTTCTGCAACAGGAGTATGCAGGGACAGGAATAGGAGTAGAAAGCAGTTCTCCATGATCTGAGCTCTTGCGCTTGGAGGGTGTCCCCTCCCTGGGCACTAGGGCAGCTCACGCTGGGCAACGGACTTTGCTTCACCCGTCAAGTTAGTGCTCAAACACACAAAAACCTGTCCAGCAGGATAACTGGAGCCATCCTCTGGGATAATCGAGCCTTGTCAGCCCAATTCCTGCTTTCCAGAGCCTGAAAGAGAAATTAGGGTTGACTTTTGCTTAAAAATGAAATAGGGAGGGAGGAAAACGCTTTCATTCCTGTCTCCCTGCCATCTTGTAAGTACATGAAAATAACACGGCCGCACATGGGTTTCATGCAGAGTATAAAAGCTGATTTAAATTCAGCAGGTGCAAGTTTTCTGTGTGGACAAGACTCAAGTCTATAGGAAATCAATGGGCTTAGGCATTTCTGAAATCTTCCCCTGCACCAGGCAGTATGAAATTACCTAGCGCTGGGGTAAGTGACTACTCCAGGTGCAGGTCAATGCCAAGTCAGGGCAGCTGACTGATTCTGATAAAATCTGTTTTCTGCCTCCCTTTTCACATCTCCCCCACCCCCCCATTTTATTTTTTCTAATTTTTTTTCAGATACCAGTGTTAAAATGACATCAAGATCCTAGTTTAATCTGCCAAAGATTAGGGACAGAGAGAGATTGAGAGGGCTGTTTGCAAAACTGTCAAGAACCTGGAGCAATCCAAGTGTAAAATCTATTCACCTTCACTTTATGCTGCTGATGGGTATAATAAGAAAACATTTTCCGTTCATCCATCAAAAAAGTTAGAGCTATTTACACACGTCTATGCAGAACGCGCAATGTGACTTGGCATAAATGCTTAATCACATGCATTTAAGATGTAACCTACTTGTAGCTCCCCACCTGAGAGTGTAAGGCATCTGTCTCAAGTGCAGGCTGACAATAAGCATCGTGAATCTTCCCTCCAGATCCAGCAGCACTTCCCGGACAAGGGGCTCGATGTGGCCTGGGCTTTCATGCAAGGCTTTCACTGAAGGCAAAAGCAATTCCATGTGCTTCAGAAGAGCCCCCTGCACCACACAAAGGCAGCCACTTCTCGGGGGTGAAGCACTGCAACTTGAACCAGAGCCTTGCTGTCGGGAGAACCATCTTTTTTCTCCTCAAAAATACTTGAGCCAGGAAAAGATAAACGAGCACAGAAAATGTCGTGATATCATTAATGTCCGAACAAAGACAGAGGACATGTTCTGTGAGACTCCTCTTGTGTGGCTTTATCATGCTTTTAAAGGAAAGAGAAAAGGCATCTGGTGCTCCAGCACATCGCAAAGCACAACACGTGCAGAATGATAGAAATGCACACAATAGTCTATTCCAATGTGCGAAAAAGGAAAAAAATTGGTAAAATAAGAAACAGCGCCCATTTACAGATGGAGGTCATTTTATTTCCTTATATTTATACCCATAAAAATATTTTCTTTCCTATTTCAAAGCTGGCAGAGAGAAATAGCTTAAATCTTATATCGTGGTGTTAGCCAGATGAAAAACATCTCTGTTGTAATTGATTTTGCTGAATTTCACATGTATGCACACACACACATGCGTGTAATTGCAGAGGAAGATACAACAGGCAATTTTGCAAGGTTGTTTGGGTAAATGCATTTTCTAAAATAAATCTCTAAAAATATAATTTTTAATAAAAGTTAAAGGACCCTAGACATAAAATAAATGTTAAAGGAGCCTAGGCATAAAATTTTTAATCTTAAATGCTTTCCAGAAATATTTGCAAAATTATGAGAAATGCTCAATGAGTCTGGTCAAATACTGATTAGTGGGAATTTTTTCATTACTGCCACCAGAATGTGATCTGGCCATATTTACTTACAGGGATCACATTTGAAGAAGGAGGAAAATACCTTTTGTTTTCAAGATTGTCAGGTTTTGATCTTTTTTTTTGTCTTAGCTTTACAGACATTTATGGAGAGAGATTCTTTGCTTGAAAACTGTGAATATAAAATTCAGTATATTTGCACTTTTTGAATGAAGTCCGGTTGAAGTAAGTGCTACAAAGTAAAGTTCATATACAGTGAAAACCTCTAGCATTAATTACTCCTGAATGTTTGTGAGTACCCAAAATCCTGACATAAAAGCTGTAATTTCTATGCAAAGTAGATAGGATGATTGAGTTATAATTAAAATGGTAATTATACCCTTAATGCTCTGTATTTGACTTTTCAAAAAATGTTATGCTCCAAGAAAAGCTATTTAAAGATCAGAGAAAAATGTTTGAAAAATGAATGTATTCAAGACATTCTAGATCTTTTAAAATCCAGTTATTGATTTTTACATGCTTTCATGTGTAGTCTGAAACATTTTCTTCATTTATTTTGGTCGATGGAAATAATAAAAAATCATTGGAACGTGAAAAGCTTAAACGAAGGCAATATTCTCCAAGTTGATATTTAACACGATAAATATTTGAAATGTCGGAGGGCAAGCGACAGTTTTCACTTGCTGACTAAAAGCCTGGCCTCCGTCCTGTTAAGCGGGTGACACCAAGGAAAGAGCTGGTGGGAATTACGTAGCCTAACAGTTCCTTTCTCTCCTTTTCAAGACGTGTCACACCGCACCCTGTAGAGGATAAATACAACATTTCCTTTGATCCCTCATTGGTTCCTTGGAATTAAAACGAGAGCACCTAAAGCTATACATCAAATGTCAGGAGTGGCAGCCTACTGGAACCGTATCAATATTTGATGATGTATGGCTTGCTGGGAGGCGTAGGAAGCGCTGGCCGTGGCAGCGACGACACCCGGGATGCTTTGCACTCACCCAGCCGCGGTGCCTGGCCAGAGCTGTGGGAAGGGGCAGCAGAACCCTGCCCCCACGGTGGGATGTGCCTACAGACCCGAGAGGGGACTGTGCAGCACGGCAGAGCCATTTCCCTGGTTTATTCAGCGCATATTCACTCGTTTGCCTGTGCAATTAGTATGTCCAAAGAGGGAGTACGAGAGTCTTTATTCACTTTGGAGTTGGTACAGTAGTCCCTTGTGCTGCTTGAGTAAGCACTCCTCTAAGCAAGGCAAAAGGGGGGCCATAGGAAGCTGAAGGTATTTACATTAAAATCAGTAAAGTTGTGTGATCTTAGGTGCTTGGGGTTTTTGTAGCGTTACTCGCCAAAGAGGCCTTTGCCTCCATCCATCTGTTTACCCCATTTATCTATCACTCACCCTGGACTTCATGACTTTTCGTTCTTACTAATCTTGCAGATATGGATGGAAGTTTTTTTTATGTCCCACAAAAAGCGTGATAGGGAAGTTTTAGGTCAGAGTGATGAAATTTTGTAATTTCTGTAAAATCCACAGTTTCCCGGTTTCTAGCTAGCTTTCTCTAGCATGAAAAGCAAAAAGAGCCAGGGATTTCTCTGCTGATGATCTATTTTCTGTTCTCTTATTCCACCCATGGGTGGTGGTGAAGAGCTCTGGGCAGGCTCTGAAATTGGGGTAAAGCTGAAAAGTCACTGAAGGAAATGAGCTTAATTCCTGTTAGGTGTGGTCCCTCCTTATCCAGTACCTGATACGAAGCCAGGACTTGCATTCATCTCACTAGCAGATAGTCCTTCTACTAACCCATGATATTCATCCATTTGCAAAATGTCTCCTGGTTGATGGAGGGGGGGTGATCACATTTTCTAGTGTACACACTGAATAACATCCTTGGATCACTGTGTGGCAGGTCGTGTCTCTGTCCAATGCTAGGTCTTACCACCTGGATCCAGCATCGTACATCTTCCCTGCTCGTGCCCTTATGCCATGTACCTGTAACACTCAGGATACCCCTCTTCTCCGAGGGGACTAGAAACGGTAGCAGGAGAAATGAAAAAAAAAAAAAAGAAAAGGACATCTGAAGGGTGCAAGGAAAAGGAGTTAGAGTGTGATAACAAGATAAACCATAGTAAAGAACATCTGAGAGTGATTCAGAAGATATAGTGAAAAGCTGAAGGGTAAAAATATGGGAAACAAGCAAGTAGCGTGTGAAAATGGAGAAATCTGGGAGGAAAGGTAGAGGAGAAGAACTATTGGCTATCATCTTCTCTTGCTTTTTGTCAAGAAACATTTGTAAAGTTTTTTTCCTGTTGAGTGAGTCTCTTTCAATATCCCATCCCTTGTTTCACACGGTGGTTTATAGTCTGTCTGGCTTCCGTAATTGAGAGCTGCTATTTGCAATCCCCTGCAGTAAGTTCTGAGTGACTGATTTTCAGTCATTGAGATTTTCAGAAATAGTACTAGTTAGCAAAAGACATGCTACGGGTATGCATCAACGCCAGTTGGCCCGAAAAAATGTGTTGGTAGGCATCACTGTTAGCCATTAGCTATTCCAGATTCCTACAGATGTAGGCTGAAATTAAATGCACAAGCAAATTTTTGAAAAGCTTTGCATAAAAAGTTGAACTCATGAAATGGCAGAAATGTTCCACTTTTAAAGACACAGGAAGTCCAAACCAAAGCCTGCTTAGGCAAAGGTAAATGTTTCTATGGATTTATCCAAGATTTGGCTCAGATTCTAAATTCTTTCCATATGTAACACAACTACAGTCTGGCAGGGAGGCTTTGCAAGGGAAAAAGGAGAAGCAAAAAGTTTTCTAAAATTGGCACCACCACCACTGATGGTGGATTTAGAATTTGGTTTTTGAAGAGCTTTAACTCTAAAAAAGGCGTGTTGAGCTGCCATGTTCTCAACCATGTTCAATTGGACTTACCACATGGAAATGAATGTAGCTCACCCTGTTCTTACAAACTGAGGATCTCACCAACTGTGGGTCCTTTGCCAAAACTGGTATGAACATGTGCCAATTATTAATAATTATTTCTTTCTTCTACTTCATTTTGTGCTAGCCTATACCTTTTGAGTTGGGTTTTACATTCCAGGCTTTCTAAAGTAAAATTCTCAAAGTAAATAGTCAGAGGGACTTTTCTTATCTCTTAAGAGATTTTTAGAAATCTCTGCAGTATGAATGCTCCTGGATCCTTGACCTTCCTGAGGAAGAACAAGACCGCCAGCTGGGAGGGCTCCTTCTCCCTTGTTCTGTTTTATGTTGAATACTTGTGAAGCTGGTGCAAGCTGCAAAAGCATTTCACTCTTGCTAGGTCCTTAATCAGAAACAGAATCAGCCCTTGGTCTCCCTAAGCCCAAGTAGGCCACTTTCTCCTTAAAACAAGTAGTCCTTAACTGGTGCTGCTGGCCGTGATGGAAGCTCGTGCCCAAACAGTGTTTCCCAGGGGCTGCTTCCCACCAGCGATGTAGAAGTCAATGTCAGCTGTATCCTTCTGGTGGGACAGCTGTGTACCTCCCCAGAGAGCTCATGACTTGATTTGCCACCCACCATTTGCCACCCCGTACACAAAGCAAGCAGCTGCTCCTGGTGGAAAGTTGGTATCCTCCATTCTTCAAGGTGTGACAGGCAAGTACGCCTCTGCCTTTCTAACAGGGCAATTCAGAAGACAAAATTAGCACCGTAACCTGTTTATTTTAAATGCAGGGGCACACAGATGGAAGGATGGTTTTGCAGTGACATCTCCCAGCTGTTGAACAACTGTTTTTATAGTTGCACTTCACCTGCAAAGGAAATAAGTCTTAATTTTGTCTTTTTGATGAGGACTGGGACAGACTGTCCTGTGTTGCTGATGTGCCAACACTGTGATGGCAATGCTTCGGTTTGCCACAGAGATTTACGTACTGAGGCCATTTGCAAACACAAGGGAGGGGATCCCTGGGGCACTTCAGGTAGACAAATGCAGGCAGAGAAACTGAGGCACAGGGATCTGATAGCTGCTTCAACAAAATGGTGACAACCTCTGACCAGGTCTGTCATGTCTATACCAAAAAGCATTATAGATTTATGTCCTTGGCATCACATAACATAAAAGGATGAACTTGCTTCTGGTTTGGGCCTGCAATGAGAGTGAGCTCCTCAAAGGCCTCCAGCCGTCTACCTATGCGAGTTTGATACTTAAAAACCTAAGGGAAGCTCAGGTTTTACCCTGTCCTGTGGTATGACAGTGAATTTTGCAACGGCAATAAGTTCCTTCAAGTGTCTTTCAGTTTTGTACCCTGAGAGATTTCTCATCATCTTTGCCTTGAAATACATCTTAGTACCTTTTTGGTGAGAGTCTGTTCTGTGTTTTTTCTAGTTCTATTTGCACAAAAATATTATGGACAAAATAAAAGTAGTAAAGCCTGACATGCTAAACTTTGGATAGATAAAAAGGAACGACACTCCTACATCCCTCTTAGAAGCCAGTGAGCACTAGTCTTCCAACAGTTAAACCCTTTATGTGCTAAAGAAACCATAAAATACATGACACATGGCATAGATTCTAGCTAAACAGTTGTTGAGATGTGTTGGAAATGTCAGCTAAAAAAAACCTCCTTAGCCACCTTAATATATATAAAATGGCAATCTACAATTTGGCATGACATATGCATATATGTATATATATAAAGTACATGACAAAATACAGATGTACCACATCATTTTAGCTAGCAAGGGTAAGACTTCCTTATTCTGTTTGTTTTCCAGGTCGCAGGGTCTGTGCTAATTTCATTAGCTGCTAAAACACATTTTCACTGCGTTCCAAGGACAATGTTAAGTGCACAGGACTCCTGTTATTGGCAGAGCAAATTAATATCTAGGACATTTCAATAGGATCTGCACATTTCACTACAAAAGCATGGCAATGTAATGAATGTAGAGCTAAATGAGATTTAGGAGAGGGGATTTTATTCCATTTTCTGGTGTAAGGAAATCACTTTATTCTGATCACTTACTACTGGTATCTAGTCACTACTGAAACTGAAGGGATAGACAACTGATTTAATCTGCTGCTGAAAGCCAGTAGATCTGGGGTCCCTGTATGGTCAGGGGGGAGAAATAATCTCTTGTGGGAAGATATGGCCAAAATATGGCCATCAATCCAGGGTCTTGCATGACTCCGTGGACTGACCACTAGAAATGAGGGTAGCTACTGAAATGATCACCTAGAAATAACAAACCTCAACAAAAAAGAGTTCAGTTTCCTAAATCCACCTCCCCTAGCACAGCCCAGCCAACTTCCATGGGACCACTTCACTGATTTCCATCAGGGCACCCTGCCCCTAGGGACTAAACCTCGTTACCCTTGGCAAAGAAATGTTACAGCTCACCACGCTGCTTGGCTCAAAGTACATTTTAGTATTACTAATCAAGGAGACAAAAATGCATGACATAACATAACATTGTGTCCTTTGACAGCACAATCTGAATTTAGCCATCTCTTGAGTGCCCATAGAAACAGAGGGGTGGGATTCTCTAGGACACTGATAAAACAGACTAATATGCAGATTAGGTTTTAAGAGCATACTGGATTATAAGAAAGAGGAAGAAGAAATATAAGGAAGAAGATATAAAAAAAGCTTGTGTTGGCTGTGGAGGACAGAGACGCTGAGGTACAATTGTGTTGCCCAGCTGTGTATTACCCAGCCATTTGTCAAGATAGATATCTTAGGGCACAATGTGGAAGTGGCGAGAAACCATCAAACACAAGAAAGTGGCTCCGTGGAGCTCAGGGATGGCTTGAAGGCGTACAGCTTCGGTGAAAGGACATTCTGGCACTTTGACACAAGAACGATAGAATCACATTTCCCAGCTCAGTGACCTTGCCGAGCAGTGTCTGCATCACAAAAAAGAAAATGTGCTCATTTTAACTGTCACTGCTCTATGGGCAAAATATTATTATTATTACTGCATTACTTCACAACTAACCAAATGTTAAAATGCAGTAGATCATCCCCCATTTCCCCACCAAGAGATATGATGGCTTTTCTTTCTCTCTCCCCCCATCTCTTTTTCTTTTATTTTAATCAGTTTCATTTCTAAACAGAGGCAGAAGTTGTGTGAGACCAGTGGTGCTCACCCTTGGGAAGGGAAGTCAAGGGGTTTAATGTTTTGTCAGTTGTAATAAGTGAAAGCAAATCTCATGCTTTTAAATTCCTGTCTGAGGTTTCCTTCCATTCACCCTGCAAAGCATAGCTCTGCAGTGAGGAAAGAACAAATGGCCGGCCAGGTCCACGAGTATGCTGTGTGCCCATGTTCACACACACACACACTTTCATACCCGTGCTGCTCTAAAAACATGAAAAAAACCAAACCCACAAACCTCTGCTAGAGGAGACTGTGCCAACCTGCTTCTCACCTGCGAAAATGAACTACCCAGATTAATTACCTGACAAATGCTGGACCACAGCTGTCAGCTCAAAATGAGTAGTGTGTCAACGAGAAACAAAACCGGAGATGTTCTGGAAGGGCTTTGTGTGCACCAGGTTTCTTTTTTTTCTTTTTCCTTTTTTTTTTTTTTGTCCTTTGCTTTTTTTTTTTCTTCTCTATCCTGAAAATTTCCCCACTGTTGCTATCACTTACTATTTGTCTTGCGGTCATACCGAGGCTCTCTGGTCCTGGAGCACACCCATTTTGGGATAATCTCTGCACAGATGTGGAGCAAAAGCGCTGCAAACTTCAAGGCTGTACAATTAGAACAGAATGGGGAATACTAACGAGGTGGCTGCAGTACTAACCACTGCCACCAGTATTACACAGATGGTAGTTAAAATGGTGATAGTTACACGAGCTTCATATTGGTTGGAGCTTTTTACTCTTCCTGATTCCCTTGGAGGACTCAGAAGTGGTACCAAAAGTGGGCAGTTTTTCTCCTGGTGTAGACAAGGCAGATGCCCTCCATGCTCGAGTTGCTCAGTGCAGGATCCAGCTGCTATCATGGCTCTGCATGGCTACAGGGCCAGTGCTGGCCACAGCAAGGATGTTTTACCACTTCTCCTCCCATATTGCCTAGGTCTAAAGCTGGCCAGAGATGCTATGCAGAGCAGAAGGATGGGCAGGACAGCTCTAAACCCGTGGTAAACTTGGCCATAAATTGAAGTAAGACAGTACTTTGACCCCCAGCTATATCAATGAAGTCACACACATGGCTTCACCAAAATATTCCCTTTTTATAAAATGGAAACTGAGGCAGGGGCTGATGGTGTGCCTGGCATCAGGCTTCGGGGGAGCCAGACACAGGAGCAGAAACCAAGCCCAAATCCTGAGCATTCACCCGCCCCCTGCCTTGCCTGCCTGTCAGACTCACAAATGTTTCTTTGTGCTAATTTGACCGTAGTGAAAACAAGACTAAGAGATGCTGCAGTTTGAAGCCCGCATATAGACTCAGGAAGGGTCCTGATCCTACAGTTGAAATAGTTGCAATTCAGGCAAGGGTGACCTAGAGTCAGCAGCGAGTGCGTAAATCACCGCTCAGCCTGGAGCCGCCTGAACTGCTACCCCATCCGTTACACCTCCAGTTGTTTGCAAAGCCTTTCTCCACCCAGGGGGAATTTTCAGTCAGATGCATGTAGAAGTTCTCAGATTAATTTGATTTTAGGGGGAAGGCAGAGGGATTTAAGTGAGGGGGATTTTTTGGTTTTGTTTGTTTCTCCCCTCCGAGCTGCCTTTCATTGCGCATTTACTAGTTCTGGAAGACAACACCCTGCTGACACTTAGAGAAGCATCAGTGAATAAAGTCTGTTGTACAGGCTGCAAAGCCATCTGGACTTTCTACTGAAAAGGTTGGACATGGTTTTAGGCAAGATTTTATCACATCTGAAAAAAAAAAAACTTCTGCACTCGGTACCTCTTCCAAGGTTGATGTCAGATATTTTTTTTCTTTTGTCAGTTGCAAAACAAAAAAATTGACAAACAGTTGGAAGGCAGTAAGGATGGAGATATAAATCTCTAGAGGAAGCTTTGTCAAAGGTAGTGGAGTATAAACAAAAAATAAATTAGTTTTGGTGTTATCAGAAACTGGACAGACTTTGATTTGTATAATAGTTTGTCTGGATTTCCAGACCACCCAGACAATGCTTCTATGAGGCTAAGCACAGATTGACTCGACAGAAGAGGTGGGGAAAATAGTAAAACACATAATCACAGGAGGAGAAGGGATGAAGAAAGACAAGAAGACAAAGGTGCGATGGCAGACAGCTTTGAAATCTTCTGCTTTTTTGCTTTTATAGTTTTCAGGGCCTATGAGCAGCAAGTTTTACCTTGCTGTCCATATTATTCAGCGCTGGAGTCCAAGAATTTTCTGTAGCCTTTGTTACAACCTCCCCAGGTTTTGGCAGGACAGTTCTGTAGACTGAAAAGAGTAGTGCAAGGCTTGTGTGCCAGCTCCTTGCTGAGGAGCCTGTGAGCAGAGCAGGAGGGAGAAACATGCTGGATGTAATTTACTGGAGTGCCCTTTAGGTTATGTGCATCTTAGCAAGGACCTAACATCCAGCAATTACCTTAAAACCACAGATTGGTGACACAGTTTTATATATTCTGAGAGCTGGGTGTGAAGTTGGTTATTCCTTTTCTCTCTGGAATTGCTGTCTGAATTTGGGGATATTCTTTCTTACCCCATGGCTGTTCATGAAATCCCAGACATGTAATACCAGACACCTTCGAGATCCTTAGAGGTATCCTTCCAGAGGTATGGTGTGCTGATAAAAAAAATTTATTCATATTTATATTATGCCTTTTTTTTTGCTGCAAGGGAAGAATTACACATTCTATTTCTTGTCTTTGATGCTTACTTACCTGAGCAAAATATTAAAGCTAGTTGTCTCTCAATTTAATCATCAGTTATATAGGAACAAATGTATTTACCTGTATGACATGAATTTTACAGGATTTGGTTAATTTGCAAGTGAACTGCTTTGAGATTTTTGTGTGAATAGTTAAATAAGTAAAAATAATTGGCTGTGAATTTAATCACTGGGTTTATCCAGTTATTCTTTGTCTTTTTCTTCCCAAGAAATTCTTCTTTTATTGCCCACAATGAATAACTCACTTAAAGCACCTCTCCTATGACGAGGAAGTTTTCTTAAAGCTTTTATTTGCAGTAAGAAATCTGAGCTGTAAGTGAAAGCTGTAACATTGCACTCATCTGTGTCTAGATCTCTCTCACCCCTCCCATGGGTATGGTCCCAAGGGAAGGTCATCCCATGGATGACCACTCAGTGCCACTCCACAGTCTTCTGGCCTCACACTAAGTCCTTCCCTGGGCTCTTCCTTAAAGACAACTCTTGCTGAGGCAACGGGTTTTGCCCAAGGGTTGTCACAGGGTTTAAAAAGGCCATTCCCACATTCCAGGTGTGGACACTTGTTTAGGAGTTTCTTGACTGGAGATGGAGGGGAAGGTGATGGGGAAATGATATTTAGGTTTTAGAATGTGGGCTAAAAGTAATGCTGAATTTTTAGCTTCAGATGCAGATTTGCAGCAGATATAAAAAAATAAAATTCTTGCTTAATTTCAGCAATGTTAATTACTTGTGTTTGTCCAGTAAGGGAAAGTAAGTCAGGAAGAGACTGGTTTTAGCCCTGGCTCCAGGCACACAGCAGTCCCAATGGCTCTGTGGGGTGTCTGAGTGGCAATCTGGATTCAGCAGAAATCACAGTTCTGCCTCTCCTGGCACAAAGCCACCGTAGATGATGAGAACTGTCCCTGCTAATTACACATTTGAGGAGAAGCCCAGAGAAGGGTGAGGTAACATGAAATGTAGATTGCCTTACCACCCCTCCCAGCCGAGGGAAAGGTTGTTAGCAAGGTTACATCCGGATTTCAAGAATCATTACAGCAAATGACAGCAAGATCTTTAACAACAAGAAAGGAAAAATCCCAATGTCTGTATAGTAATTGCCACACAGTGTATTATATGACTTGCTCTGCAGCGATTCAGAAAGTTGAATCGTGCAGTGCCTTGCTGGGATCAGCAGTTCAGAATAGATTAAATTTGTTTTGGACACTGCCTGCACCCTGCTTTATCTAACAAAGCATATGTGTGATGGGGAAGGCTCTTAATAGCACAGCTCCTTAATGAGAACGATAAACACACAGGCGTAGATTTTCAAAGTGATGCTCAAGGGACTTGAGCAAGCACTGTTCTCTCCCTGCTTTGAACATTTACCCAAGAGCTGCTAACTGGTTGGGCTTTAGGAAGGGAGTGGACCTCAAATAGCCAAGAGTATTGTATGTGATGAGGGTTTTGCCACCGTTAGTGTCCAAAGGGTATTCATTTTAATGCACCTAAGAAAGATAAAGTGAGGAAACAGAAAACTGGAAGGACATTTCTCAGATAAAGCATTGATTTTATTAAAGAGACAAGGCTCATAATATGAATCTAAAATCTAGTTTTTTATAGAGAGCATAAAAGCCTTTTTACAGAGTTAGCCATTCCTAGGCACTGGTGGCTTTATAGAGCTTTTATCTAGTTAAAGAAAACCCATTTGTGCTAATTTAATATCTGTAGTGTACAACAGCTTGACACCTGAGGCTTGTCCTAAAGCAAGCACAAGGCTGCAAAGCGAACACTACTTCATTGTTTTGAATTATTCAGTACTTGCAGCCAACCTTATGTGTGCCTCTGTAGGAAGAAGGCTTTTGGGTTAAGGATCAGTAAAAGAAAAGAAAAAAGGCAAACAACCAGCCCCTCCTTTCTGGCATTTGTTAGCAGGTGCAGTATTGACTTCAAGAATGATTCTGCAAAATTGGTATGGACATTCTTCATTACCAGAGCGATAAATGCAGAGCTGTTCTCAGAAGAAGCAAAGCTGGAAACTGAGCATGGCCTCCTTTAGGGAACAACTGTTCACGTCGGTGGAAAAGCTTGTTTCCTCTAAATTCATTGAAATGGTACTTATTGGTAGCATCTTTTTAGAGCAAGATGAACGCAGACAGCAATGAATCAACCTCAAATAGAGGGGCTCATCTGTTAGCATCCTAACATTAACACACTAATGTGAATTTAAAGATTCTAATTAAACCTACATACAAAATGTTTTCCTACTAAATAGAAAACCGTACTTTTTGGAGGAGCTAGGGCATTTAGATTTGACAGCATTTCCTTTATCAATAGTATGCTTATTTTATGTGTTCTATTTTCTTTCAGTCACTCCAGGGGGTTCTGAAACAAATAAAAAGATACATTATACTAAGTTTGATTGATTCCCTGTAGTCAAAGGATATATTGAGAAAACACAACTTTTTTTTTTTTCCACTGAGCTTTTAGAATAAATTCCTGTTTGATCTTTGTACTTCCTACTGTTGTGACAAATTTCTTTTGAGATATTTAGCATTGATTAATCTCATTTACAGGATTACATAGTAGTACCTATGTGTAAATTCAGAGGCATTTTCATTGTAGCAGAATTCACATCACAGCTATCAGTTTATAAATTTGTCCATCCCTCTCCAAATACCCCAAGAAAACTTGCCCCCCCCTTCAAACATGATATTTGTGTGAAAAAATTCAAAATTTTAAGAAAAAATTCTATGAACTTTGTCCCAGTACCTTTTTGACATTCATGACTTAAAAACTCATCAAAGAAATTTTTAAAAAAATGACTAGGAGACTTTTGGATTCCCTAGTAAAAAAGATCCAGACACGGTGAAGGATTTAGCTTGCATTTAGCCACTCAAGAAACATCAAGTGAGAAGCCTACTGCAGTCTTCAATCATTGCTGGAGCATATGCTGGATATATGAACAATTCATCAAAATCTGATAAAATAGTTTTTAGCAGACCTCACATTCGTTAGAACAGGGTTGAATCTAACACTCAAAGAAGTCATTGGGAAACCTCCCAGGCATAAAGATGCTGAGATTCACCAAAGATGGACCTTAACTAACCCTCCCATTCTACCTTTGTCTCATCTTGATTTCGCCATGCATGCTGTATCCTCCAAACCCCAGGGCAGGGAGTAGCTATCAATTTCATAAAACCATAGATTACTGAGAAACCCAAAAAACACATGGTTGGAAGAAGGAATTTTCTATTCTGACTCCCCTTCTGGGAACTTTTGGGGCATTTTGTCATTCTTTTGTCTGCTACACAAGAACAATCTTCAAAGTCTGCCTCATACAGCAGCCAGCACAGTGCTGATATTTAGTAAATAATTATATAAGCAATGGCATGGAGGCAAATATGTTTTGTGGGGCCTTGGAAATTAGCAGAGCAATCAGCCTCCAGCCAGGGTGAGGGGAGGAGGGGGAAGCAGCCTGCAAATAATCGCTCTGAGCCCATGAGCCCATTGCACAGTCCAGACAAGTTGGCCAAGTCAGACGAGGTCCCCTGAGCCACTGCGGAACCTGTATGAATGCAGACCAAATTCAGGATATTTATTGATTACAGAAATCAGGAATTCATTATTGTAGCTCAGGATCATACATAGCTAAAACAACTGTAATAGGACTATGATCAGATGGGGGGGAGGGGTTGGTGAAAGTGATTCTTTTGACTGAATCAATAGAAGCAGTTGATCTTCCCCATCAATCTTGATAAGAAAACAATGAGGATATTCAGTGTCAGAAGTGCGCTATTGGAGTTTTCATTAGAAACTCAGAATAGGAATGTGCACCCGGCTGCTGCCTGTGCAGAGCGTGCCCAATCCCCTCCAAGAAGCATGAATGAGAAGAGACCTCTCTCTGCAGAGGATATACCAATGCAGTCAGCTGAAATGAAAACAGAGCCAGACAAAATGAAACCATGTCCATCTAAGATAAAACAAAGCCCACATACACTGGCCCTGAGGGATAAGCCAAAACCAGACGTAATGATCAATACTGTAGGAGTTATGATCAGAGAGAAATAATTATAGCACGTCTCAAGGAAAGAACCACAATGAATTCCCTGGCAGTGCCTTGTTCTTTGAGTAATACTCTGCAAATGCCTGTGCATGCTGAAGTTCAGCTGAGTTATGAAGGGCTGTGGACTGCAGCCTCCAGTCTGGCTGCAGAAGTCCTTGCAGGACCCTGCTTGGAGACTCTCGACACCGTCAGTTCCATTTGCCTCACAGTTCCCTTGAGGGGTGGGTAAAAATCGTCCCCCTGCTACCTCTGGAGAAGTGGGACTCATGGCAAAGCAAGTGCCTTGCACTGAGGCAGCAAGGAATGAACTCAGCCTGCAAACCACTGCCCTCCTTCCTTCCCCGGGCCACCCCTGCCTGTCTGTTCCTCCAGATCCTCGTTCAGCCCTTTCCACGATGCTGGGGGAGCTCCTGATGTTAAATGGATGCTAGAAGACTGATGGTGGAGGGCAGCCCACAAAGCTCGGCTATTTCTCTTCTCAAGGCTGCATCCTGAAGATGATGTAGTACCTGGGAAGAGCCTGACTAATTCATTGGCTCGAGGGTACAATCACTAAGCGATGAATCTCCAACTAGCTACAGCAAACTTATTTACAAGCTTGGGAAAAAGTGTGTTGTGTAGCAATTTGCTACACACCCTGACCAGGAGCAGTGCGTCAGGATTGATATTCTCTGTGCTGTGTTTTCCTCCCTTCCCATTTAGACAGTGAGAGTTCTCCACAGGAAAAAATAGAAACTCCCACTGTCAATGAGTGCGTGTTTCCTTCTCGACCACTAAAAAAGAACCAGGTGTGCATCTCCTTTTATCTGTGAAGGGAGTTGCGAACTTAATTCAACCCAATCCCCATTCATCGTGTTCAACATTTACCCCCCAAATGTCAGTAATTTTCTGGAAAATAAAGTACTTGGAAGACAGGAGAAACAGAGCTCTTGGTGATATCTGTATAGCAGAATATTTCTTCCATCCATATGCAAATCTAACCTTTTTGATATTTCAACCCTATAAACCCTAAGACAGGATTTCAATAGAAAATGTTTACTAAAGGCTTTCTCCTTTATAATCTATTGATTTTAATATCCTTACTACTCCTGTTGAATGTCAGTTTTACCCTGAAGACTCCCATTGCAAACTTGAACACATTTAATTATTTATACCATTTGGAATATTAGTGCTGAGAAATGACTAAAAGTTTTTGGTTCTGTAATGGTATGATCTAAAGTTTGATTTTCCTTTGTGAATAACATGAGTAATTTGATATGGTAATCAAGGACAGATGAATACTTCAGAGAACATAGTGCAGTTTTAATAGTAATGACATCTATTTTTCATTTTTCCAGCCTCCTTGTATATGTTAAAATATAGCTCTTTAAGCAAAGCAGGATCTCACAGTCCTTTTTTTCACAGTGAAAATTTAAGCATTATGTTTTCTTTCGTCTGCTAGGCACCTGAACAGGTAAATGTTTCTTCCACCAGTGACAGTAGGCATTTAGGCAATGCTCATGTCTTGAGTGCAACCGAGAGCAGTTTTGTTCCTTGGTGTGGGCCTAGCCGCCTTATTTGCCTTATTCATATCACTGACTGTTTAGTAAGAATGAGCAAAGTTTTGGTCTCAAGGAATTTTTCTCTGAGACGAACGTTTGTACAGAAAAAAATCTAAGTGAGGACCTGTGAAAGCTAAAATTTTGATAGCAGGGGAACCAAAGCAGGGGTTTTGAAAGAAACTCAGCACCTGGAAGGTCAGTTCATCTAGAAAGTTGTGTTTTTCCCACCCAACATTCAGTCAAAGCCAGCATGGCCAAGGTCACCCTGCCTGGCTGGGGCATGGGCATGTTGAACTCCTAACCTTACCACTTAAGCCTTGGCTGGAGCGTCTTTGATTCAGGCCTTCTTGAATTGATTCAGACTTCCACTGGCCTCAGTGGCATTTTGCATCAGACCCCAGTTTTCTAGGGGGATTAAACCCCTAAGCATAAGTCCCTCCTAGGTCCAACACTCAAGCAGTAATTGAGCATTGTGTCTCTTGTGTGCCTCGGTAAAAATTTTCAGAGTTCTGACTGTCCATATCTTTTTATTTCCTTCTCCCCTGTCCCTTTGCCCCAAGGTGCTATTTCTCTGCCATTGGATGATTAGTGCAATTGCATGTACCTCTATTAATTGCACTGCATTTCTTTTGCAAGGAATATTTCTACTCTTTTTTTCTCCCATCTTCTGAAATTTTCCCTTTTTCTACTACCAACCTGATAGTCGTACAGAAGCTGCCAAGATGTATTTGGCTCTTGCATTTACTGCAGATGGAGATTTTTATTTCCACTCATATCTGGCAGTAGGAAATGTGGTATCACCAAACACAACTTTTCTCTGAGATTAATTGTTTTGATAATAGAGAATAACAAATGAATGGTTCCTTTTGTGTATGGTTTTTAAGTTATTTCTGGTGGCAGACAACATATTCTAGCCTGTATCCCAAAAGTTCAAGCAGTCTCACAATAGCCATCAGTAGTTGGATTTTTCTGGTTTATAACCTATCAGGAATGATCATCTGGATATGTGTATTTTAATAGCCTAGGATTATTGAGTAATGGTAAAGCAAAAAAATTTCTGTAATGAAATCTATGGTTCTAAACTGAGCAGCGGTAAATGTACCAACTCTTATCTCCACCATATCTCTCCTGTATGCATTAAATATATTTGTAACCAGTTTTCTCTTTGTAAAAACATTGAAATCAAGTCTAAAGACTCTATATAGACAGAAATGCTGTCACTGACTGCATGTGAATGGATCAGGCCAAACAGCTGCTCTGGCATGTGTTAGAGTGGAAGGCAGCACTCTACACCTCTTGTAACTTATGGGTATAGGTCAGAAATCTAACCCCATACCCAGCTCTGTCACCGTACCAGCTTTTGGGGATGGAATATTTAAGGCCCTGCAATTACACTGCATTACATGCATCAATCCTCGGGGTATCATATCCCTTATAGGGCTGAGCCGTGCATCTATTGACTTCTTATTTTTCTCCATCTGCAAAAATAAGCAGCTCCTTTTCCTCCTTTCCATTGTACTTTGAAATATCCATTTGAAAACTTTGGGCAATATGAAGCTTGTAAATGACCTCTCAGATTAGACACTACGTTTCTGATTGTTTTTCCTGCATCCTACGTGTATTCAAGTCTGTCACTCCTTTGCTTCTATTAATTTCACTGGCATCGTTTTAGGCAATGGATTCAAGACGAAAAATATTTGCCTGACTTATTTTAGCTAAGAGGCTTCACATTTAATGGATTTGCTGTTCTTTAATGTCCCAGGTCACTCCTTGAGATCAGCGAATGCCGAATTCCTTATCGTGCCCAAATGTTATCTGAAGTCATGTCGTTATTTTGCCTTTAGTGAGTCTCTTTGCTCTCTGGCTTTGGAACCTACTGCCAAATGAAGTAAAGAAAGCTCTGACTGTGGGGATTTCTAAATCCAAAGTTAAAAGTTATTTGTTCTATTTAGCATTTTTAAAACGATTCTTGTAGGAATTGTATGTGCCTCTAAGCTAATTAACTCTTAATGAGCGCAAAATGCCCTGGGATGCAGATTTGGAGGGTACTCCAGAAGTGCAGGCATGGATTGGACTGCAGTACTGCAGGAGATGAAATTTATGGTTTGATTCTTTTTTTAAATGATGGTGCAGATAGTTTTATTGAGATACTCTTTTTTTTTTTCTTTATTTCTAGTCTAAATAAAGCTGATCAGATTTTCAGTCCACCATATGGGACCCAGTTATATCAGTCCTGCAAATACACATTAGTTTTCCGTTATGGATGAAGTCACTCTTCAGTAAGGAAAACAAGTTTAGGAGCAAACTTTCATATTATGAAAGACAGGCAGTGTTCCAGCACTGAGCACTTAGCTGGAGCATCAGGAAATCAGAACACCTGGCTGTGCCCAGCTCCATGCTATTCCCCTGGACCGGTCCCTCACCCTTTTAGTGCCTTCACTCATTCATCTGTAAAGCGACTATAATTGCATTTATATCACAAGGGTGCCTTGATGCTTGACAAATGAGAATTGACCCAAAATTCATCCTTCAGAAACTCTGTATGAGCAATACTTTGCTCACATGGTGGTTGTGGACAATTAGATTAGAAGAGGTATAAATGCAGTCAAAGTGAAATTCCATTTAGGAACTGTCAAACTGTTCTTGATAATTTTTCTTAGTTTTCATCTAATTCTAGTGTAGAATTTTGTATGCATCTCCCAAAGAGGGTTTATATGCCTCTCTCCTTCTTTTGCAACAAGCCAGCGTATTTTATTCTATGTTATATTAAACTGTCTTTTTGGGCAAATGGTTTGTTCCCAGAGCAATACCTTGAAAAGCTGCATTTAGCAAAACAAAGAAAAATTATTATGTCAAAGAAATCCTATTTGAGCAAATTGCAATCACTTGCAAGGACTGTCCATGGAAAAAATGTTTTATGAAAAGAGTGTTGCCCATTTGTTGTTATGTTTTATTTAATTGGACTTTTTATATTTGCTGTAATAATGTTTAAAAATTAAGCTGACTTTCTGCAACAAACTGTAGAAACATATGGTGTACTGCCCGCAGAGGCTCTCAGTGCCGGTAGTATTACTGATAATATTTGTGAATTAGAATCTGCTTGTCTCTGAAAAATAACTGTGTTTTCCCCCAATTTAAAATACTGTGTTTTCACCAGCGTGTTTTCATCAATGTTAACAGTTTTGGGGAAAAAAATAATGGATATGGTCTTCTTAAATACATTTCCTTACTTCTCTATGAGTCTGGATCTTTCATGGTGAGGGAGGCTGAATATCAGACTCAGTCTCTCCTCCGTGGGTGCCATAAACCTGCTGAAAGAAATGAGGTGAATTCAAAGGTGCCTGTTTTACCAGGACCTCCCCCGGGTAGGCTAGCCCAGCAACAGGAGAAAAACTGGAATTGTTGCATGGTCAAGCCACTTTTCCTAACAAAGGCACGATCATTTGGCACTAACCAGATTGCTGGATGCCAGGAAGTCTCCTGTCAGCACCCCAGAGTAGGATCCAGCCCCCAGGAACTGCTCCCAGAAGGATTTGTAGGTACAGCTTGGCTTCCCACAGGAAATCATACGGCTCAAATGGAAAAAGAAAAAAATCCCTTGGATCTTACTTTTATATATTCAGACTTGCAAAGCACTTCAAGAACAACTCATGCTCACAAACAGCATTTCTCTGACTTATCTCTAATGTATGCTTGAAAGGCTCTGTGCCAAACAAAGTGCAGAGATTAAGTAAATGAAAAGATACTAAACTTTTCAGCAGGGAAACGGTCCAAGTAGTGATGTTCTCAGGAGCACCAAAGCTGGTTTAGGTTCACATTCATCCATACACAATCTGCAAAATTCACTTTTAGACCTTGTACCCTGCTTGGCTTCCGTAACTGGCTTCCCAAGGCTCTCCCTGGTGACTGGACTCAGGCAGACCTGAGGTTCAGACCACACAGCCTCTAGAGCCCAGTCCATGGGAAAATTTGACCTTTCAACAAAGCTGCCGTGCTCAGGAGGAGACCTGGCAGACTGGTCCTTCAGCACTGCTGCACACCAGTGAGCTCGTGCGGGTAACATCTTTGGTAGGATGCACAAGCAGAGGTTCCCCTTCCCTTCCTCCCAATGGCTGTTGAGGTGGAAGCAAGACAGACCATGGTACTCCTCTGACAGCATTAAATACAGCCCAGATTCCTGAGATGATCATTTTACTTCAGTAGCTGTGAGTTATTAAAAACTCACCTTGACTGCAGAATTAGGCAGTCTTTACCCATAACGCAAGCCCCCACTCAGCTCTCAGGCTTCAGTGGGCTAATGGAAATTTTCAGTGGGCTCATGGAACTGAGTGGTTTGGTGAGACATGTGTCCACCTCTTCAGCTCATGACAATAAAATGCTTTAAGAACCAACAAATTTCCTGTGAACTGAATCTGGACCAAGGCCTAGGAAGCTGAAAAAAATCAACCTTCTCTCTTTACCGCTAGTCCTAGTCAATACAGACTATTAGCTTAAATTCAGTTAATTTGGCCATTTCTGAGGGTGAAATGGGTAGTCGACAGAGAGATACTCCTTTTATCTTTGCTTGAGTAGGTGGTGTCTAATTCTAAAAAGGTCCTCTCAGCAGTTGACAGCAGGTGACTAATCTGCAGAAACGCCCAAGTGCCTCAATCAAAGAAAGTGAAAAAATTCTTTCTGACTGTGTCTTTCAGGATTTTGCCGACTCCATATACCAAATGGTTGCACAGAAGTTCCAGGAGCTGACAGACAATTTCACTTCCATGCATGCACGCCACAAAACTCTTGCAAGCATTGTGATGACCAAAGGTAAGATATCCTCTCATTCATTTTCCTCTGGCATTTTTCATGACTAAGTAATACATTATTTACCTGGACCACAGTATTGAAGGATGCCTTTACTCCCACACAGAAAAATAAATAGTAATGCAGAGAAAAGAAGCATTAAATATTTACACCTCAAGTAAGTTCACACAAAAAAATATTGGCAACAGAGGTAAAGATTTATTCATAAATATGTCCCTACATTGCTTTGTTTACAGGACAGAATACAGACTCGCCTGATTTTGCATTTCCTAATAGATGGGGTAGTTTTAGTTATCAATAAAAAGCTATATTATTTATTAATTGCTTTTTTATATTTGGAAACGCGAGTTCTTGTTATACAAGGCTACTATAAACCTTGTTTTAGACTGACAATAAAAGCAAATCTCAGCCCATTTCCTTTCCAGTCAAAAGAAACAAAACCCAGAGCATGTGTAGTTTTAATTCTGCTCTGCTCTAACTGTGGGAAATATGTATCCTTATCAGCAGGACCAAAATTTTATATTCACCCCGTTAAGACTTAACTGATGGATACATTCTCCCCAGAAATCTTTAGCCCTTTGATGAAACCGTTGCACAGACGGTCTGTCTTCTTTTGTGAGCATACCTCAGTTGGGGCACCTCAGTATTTATGAGGATGTCAGCAGTGGAGATGCTGCCATAAACTTCATTCTCACTCAGATGCATGGAGCAGTGGATTGAGTTTAGAAATGAGAGGATAAACTCGGAGGGAAAAGGCATGTATAATTCATCCAGGCTTGTCTTACTCCTTCCTTTCAACAATTACATTAGCTAGATTCAATAGGGACATTTGTGAATATTGCGAGGCAGCAGGATGGAGACAGGATTATCTGCTGGATCTTTTCCAACCACAGAAACTAAATAGAGCTAAGAGTTCTGTGCAGAGTAACTTATTCTCCTCCTTTCTGATGTGAAAATAGTGAGAAATCAGAAGTAGGGAACTTAACTTAAAAGTCTTTTCCATCTCTGGTTGGAACTGAGCTGTTCCTCAGCTAAATTTGTTATTATTTTGCTTAATCTGCTTTGTTTTGTTATTTTTTATGCTACTTTGGGAACTGGAATAATGGATGAGGCCTCCATTTTTTAAGTGCTGAAAAGGCACAATGTTGTACAAACACAAAACAGGGTGTGTAAGTTCTATAGACCACAGAAGACATATTTAGTGTTAAGAAAAGTAAAAGGGAGAGTGCGATTGACTGGGATGTGAAAGATGGACACTAGACCCAGCACACCAGCTGTCTTGTCATAGTCAGATTTCTTGACTGTGGCACTCATCAGATTTAAACAAAGTGCTATAATTCATTTAGAGGAGCTCTTTCCAACCAGGACCACAGGAAGAATGTTTAGATATGTATTTTTAAAGAAGCTAAGTTACAGGACCCAAGAATTGTGGCTTTAACCACTTTTCAAGGGGATACTGTACCCAGTTCAGTGTCCCTGTTCAGTTTTTTTACACTCAGTGTGTATTTTCCCTGTCAGAATTCCAGTCCGTTCCTACCTTGCCAAGTAACAGTTCATCCATCCTTTAGCCCAGGTCTAGACCTGCTTTAAAAAGCATAATGGAGCCAATGCAGCATCATTGCTATATGACCAAAGAAGCAGTCTGTGGTGGGTTGACCCTGGCTAGATGCCAGGTGCCCACCAAAGCCACTCTGTCACTCCCCTCCTAAGCTGGATGGGGGAGATAAAATACAACAAAATGTCATGGGTTGAGATAAGGCCAGGGAGGTAACTCATCACAAGCAAAACAGACCCAACGCAGGAAAATTAAATTGATTATTACCAATCAGATTAGAGTAGGATAATGGGAAGTAAAACCAAATCTTAAAACACCTTCCTCCCACCCCTCCCTTCTTCCCAAGTGAAACTTCATTCTGGACTTCTGTACCTCCTCTACCTGAGCGGTGCAGGGGGACAGGGAATGGGATTGCAGTCAGTTCATCACACCTTGTTTCTGCTGCTCCTTCCTCTTCACACTCTTCCTCTGCTCCACCATGGGGGCCCTCCCACAGGAGACAGTCCTTCATGAACTTCTCCAAAATGAGTCCTTCCCATGGGTTGCAGTTCTTCAAGAACTGCTCTAATGTCAGTCCTTTCCAGAGGATGCAGTCTTTCAGGAGCGTACTGCTCCAGCATGAGTGTGTCCCCCCACCCAGGGTCACAAGTCTTGCCAGCAAACCTGCTCCAGGATGGGCTCCTCTCTCCATGGGGCCACAATTCCTGCCTGGGGCCTGTTCCAGCATGGGCTTCCCATGGGGTCACAGCCTCCTTTGGGCATCTACCTGATCTGGCGTGGGGTCCTCCATGGGCTGCAGGTGGATATCTGCTCCACTGTGGACCTCCGTAGGCTGCAGGGGGAAAGCCTGCCTCACCATGGTCTTCACCAAGAGCTGCAGGGGAATCTCTGTTCTGGCACCTGGAGCATGTCCTCTACCTCCTTCTTACTGACCTTGGTGTCTGCAGAGTTGTTGCTCTCACATTTTCTCACTCCTCTCTTTGGCTGCTGCTGCACAGCAGTTTTTTCCCTTCTTAAATATGTTATCTCAGAGGTGCTACCACCATCACTGATGGGCCCAGCCTTGGCCACTGGCAGGTCCTTCTTGGAGCCAGCTGGCATTAGCTCTACTGGACATGGGGGAAGCTTCGAGCAGCTTCTCACAGAAGCCACCCCTGTAGCCTCATCTGCAACCAAAACCTTGCCACACAAACCCAGTACACAGTCATATAAAGGACAGTGTAAAACTCCACACCATATGGAAGGAAAGTCACCCAAAGAGGTCATAAATTCCAACATCGCAGCTGCTGAGAGGGTGCAGTGCTAGGGGAGGGAAGGGGCACATCCAGAGCCCTGCTAGTCACGCTGGGCAGCTGAGGCTGTCGGTGCCTCATCTTTGGGAAAGGGGTGAAAGTGTCCTCCCACTGGGTTTTTTTATGAGTCCTATGCCCTTAGTAAGATTTTACACATTTGTATTTTGTATTTCTTCTTAGTCAGCATTAAGACAAAGTGTAATTTTGCTTATGTTCACAAACCACTTCCCTCAGGGCTTCCTTTTTAATTTTGAATTCCCTTTTATGAATTCCTTCAATCTGTCAGCCATCCAATTTGTCAATATCTTACCGGCTTTGTGGAGCCTAGAAAAGAAACTCACAGATATGAAGTGATTCACAGAAGATGCAAAGTTAGAAACAGCCTTATATTGGTACATTTTCCAGGAAGATTTGAGTTCATTCCAGCACGAGAATGTCTGCCAACGACGGCAAAAGGAATCATTTGCCTTTTGTGTCATTATTTTCTGTACTGAAGTTGTAGATTTGTGGTCTGTTCCCCACCATCACTCCCAGAGGTAGCAAGGATCTTGATACACTCTGTTCAAAGATGGCACAGGCAGGTTTTTCACATAGAACACCCAAATAAGTACCAATTTCCTGTGGTTTTAACGTATAATTTGGCAGAAATACGCTTAGATCTCTGGAAACAATTTATTAATGCCATAAACAAAAACAAATCTGGTAAAGTCTTGTTGCATTTGGTACTATACACAACCATAACAGACAAAAATTAATTTATTTTTATTTTCATTTCGATTTAATGTCATCCCCACTAGAAACAGATTTATCTGTGCTTGTACAGTTTTCAGACAAAGCTGGTAAAAAGCACAATGTGATTCTGTGATAACTGCTGTTAAGAAAATACAAAATCTCTACAGACGAAACAGAAGTGTGCTAGATTGGTTTTCTTTTCCTGAACTCTGACATTTTTTCTGCCATTTCAGTTTCCCATGGAAACCAAAGAGAGTTACATTTGGGCACTGTAATTGACTTATGCTGTAGCACCCAGGGCAAATTCCAAAGTAGGAGAAAGAAAAAAATGTAGAAAATTATGTTATTGACTGACTGTGAATGTTCCACAATAATAAATTGCCACTCAGAAAAACAGACAGTCCAATGTATTTAGATATACTTCGCTCTGAATAGTGATGAAAAGTTAAAATCTAAACACATTTTTGTGAAAGCAAGTTTTCAAACATTTGATTAGTAGACATCAAGATACCTTGAAAAAATCTGCCGAGGTAGGAGCAAATTATCACACTGGATACCAGCTGATGTGATCTGATGTAATATAATAATTGGATATAATAATAATTCAAAAACTAGCATAACATATCTTGAACTAAACATTTCAAAAGATGGAACAGTTGAAGTAAATTATTTAACAATTCTCCAGTTGTAATGTATTTGAAATCTGCGTTTTCTCTAACACAGTCTAATTTTATTGAAACATCCAGAAGAGATTGTTCTATCAAAAAAAATTGTTTGATTGACTCTAGGAAAAATTGTTTAACAAGTAAAACATTGTATTCAAATCTTCCATGTGCAGCAAGCTGTATTCCCACAGAATATCTTTAAGTGGAACATACAGTGTTACTGTAGCATAGTATTAATATGAGGACCTAAGTTTTCTTGTATACTGACTTCTCTGAAGATATGATGGGCTTACATATGGTGAATTAAAAACATTTCACCTGTGGGAAAGGCAGTCTGGATAACATCATGTCAAACACAAACCATCCCCTCAGAGCATGCATATCCAGGCACGTGATCGATGGAGTTAACTTTCCTCATAGTGTTTTGCATTTATGGCTAAAGCACAGTTGATTGCACCGGTGTTTTGGCTGTTGCTTGCCAAGAGACTGGACTTTCTTTCTCTCTCCAGTCCCCATCCCCAGCAAGTAGGCTGGGGGTGGACAAAAGGCTGCAGGGGGCATAAGCAGGACAGCTGTCCCAAGCTGATGAAGGACATATTCCATACCATATGACATTGTGCTCAGCAGTAAAACTTCGGGGAAAGAAGGGGAAAGGGGAGACATTTGGGTTTATGGCATTTGTCTTGCCAAGTAAATATGAACTATCATTATCTCAATCCACGAGTCTTTTTGCCTCCCTTCTATTTTCTCCCAGTTCCACAGGAGAGAGGAGTGAGCGAGAGGCTGGGTGGGTGTTTGGCTGTTGGCCAGGGTGAACCAATATTTCACTTCAGGATGTGCAAGAGCAAGAGATGGACATAATGTTTCTTGCTGTCACAGATATAGGTAACCTACCAGCTCCCCCGCTTTCCTCTGTGACTCTGTCTTTCAGGTGCAATTTGGACATCTTGGTTTCACCCACTCATCTGCTGTACCTTTTTATTGGGAAGTTTGCAGGGAGAAATAATATTTTTATTATTAGGCCAGTTGATACAGTGGGGAAAAATCAAGAGCAAGCAAGCTAATATTTTCTAACACAAGCAAACAAATGCAAAACTGGAGCAGTCTCACATACTTCCGCCCCTGATAGATGAAGTCACAGATTATCAGATCGCAGGAGACTGAGGAGCTGCTGGCGAGAAGCAACTCTTGCAAGGCTCGGCAAAGAGCATGGTCCCGTCCCACCAGCGGTCACCGGGCAGGGCAGCCAGCTTTACCAGCGCACGGGCCATCAAGGAGGGAGCACGGACAGTCTCCAGCTGGGAGATAGGAAGCCCCAGCCCAGGTGTGAGCTGCACACTGAATGCTGTGATCTATAGCCAGGTGCCATTCGCGGTGTTTATTTACACCACGGGAAGAATTTGCTTTTGCCACCTCTGAAGAGATATGGGCATACATTTGTGCTCTACCTGAAATCACTGGATGCAGTAAAGAATTCCTGTCACCAGTGCAGAGATGATCTATTATTACCGAGGTCCTTTTTGCAAAAAAACCTCCCATAATCATTACGGACAAAATGAGACTGCTATTTAAACACTATTTTCCCATTTGTGTTTGACAAATCTTAGCAGTTTAAATACTGATAGGAACTTTTTGTCATGCTTTCTGTTGAAAATGAAGCATTAAGAAAGTTCAGTCCTTTCACAGGAGCGTGGCATTCATAGAAAAAGGTTATGAGCTGATTTCTTACTTCAATTTTCTCTCTTCTTCTATCTTTTTTTTTTTTAGGCTGACAATCATTTTGATGTTAAGAGCAAACTAGGAGGTCTTCTCAGTTATCTTGTATGAAATAAAGATGAACTGGACAAAAGAGCTCTAAATAGCAATCTCATGCTGTGATAAAAGATGAGAAATTATCATCCGTATCTCATGGAACGGATCTTAATCATTGCTAAGTGGAATAACAGAGAAAAGTAAAGTTGACAATATGTCTCCATGGATCTTTACGGTCATATTAAGACTCATAAAGCCTGACATCTAAGTACAGCCAGGAATATTGATGGCCAATTGATTTCTGATCCTTAGTTTAAATAGGCAAGTTTCAAAGTAGTAAAATACAGTGGAAAATTCAGGCCCTATGTAGAGTATCAGTCTGCTCCATCTCAGGTGGGATTCAAGTAGCCAAATCAGTTAGAGGAACTGTGAATAATTTACAGATAAGTGCCATGGGGAAATTCCTTCAAGAAGAGAGTTACAGGAGTAATTTAGGCTCTTGGGTCCTATTTGCATAGTTACGTGGATGCTAAGAGCCTAGTCCCAGTGAAACTCAGGGTTTCAATAAGACTTAGATTCCCAAGATGGAAATTGGGTGCCCAATTGCTTGAAAATCTCTTGAGGTCTCTTCACCTTCTGTTGTCTGGTGCTCTTAAGGATGTGGCGGAAAGTCATTTGACATTCCTGGAAACATTATTCACTTCTTATATGTGCCCAGATGACAGATTTTCACAAAATATTTTAAAGAAAGTAAATAGATATGTAGTTAGAAACCATATATGTCACTCTTTCTCAGAAATCTGTTTTCTTCTGGTTACAAACCTTAAACCAATAATCTTCAGATTCTCTCTAAATAATTTTGAATTCCATAAGAGCATCTCTTTTCCACAGCTGCAACTCTGTTCTTGGATTTTCTAATATGGACCTATAATGGGCAAACTAGGATCCCTGCAGACCAACAGATTTAGGTTTCCAAATTTCTGCTCAAAGGACATCTGAGGTTTTTGTAATTTAAACTGTGGCTCCACCAGGTTCATCACTTCTTTTAAAATACAGGCTTAGGCATGCCACTGCAAACACTCCTCCTTCAAGAGCACCGTTGGGTAGTTCTTCATCTCTTCTGTTAAATCAGTGCTAAGGAACAGAAAATAGTTCAAGATATATTACTTAGAAACAAAATATGAGATGGGACATAGCCCTGTAGGCTGCTGTACTTGCACAGAGTGAGGAAAAACAGGTTCAAGGTCATCTGTGCAGGTCTGATTATATATTTTCCACTAAACAGAAATTAGATAAAATGCATGCATCGGCTGGGATAAAGTATAGAACCAGGGATTCACTTTTGGAGGTGAGGATCCCAACCAGCATCTCACACAGCCCTTCATTGCTGTTTTTGGCTAACTTAACTCTGTCCTTTTAGCCGTTTGGTAGCACAGGCTCAGCAAGAACAGGGGAAAACACCTCTCTCATATCAGCAATTTCAGGCATTCCCATTGTACAATGACCCCGCCTGGGAAGGGAATTGAGCCTCCATTTTCCACCTGCTGTCCAAGCTTTAGGTATCTCCAGAACTTCTTACTAGTGCCTTCTGTGCAGCTCCAGTGACAAACATCTTCCCTACTGTGCCCACGGGTTGTTCTGGTTTCCATTTCAGAGCAGTTAGCTCTTCTCAGATGCTGAGCCTTTTATCCCAGACCATTTACTGTCTCTGGACTTAGGTCCTTGCTGTTTAAAGAATATTTCAGATTGAAATAGTAACTGATACCTCTCAAAACCTGGATGCAGGCAAGGCCCTGTCTTTGTGTCACAGATAGTTGCATTGACCACAAGGATGGATATAATAGTTAACATAAAACATGTAAATGAAAAATAGGCACTACTGTTTCCATCCCTAAGTATGTGAAGCAAGGAGCTGGAAGGTTCAGATTTTTATTCTGTTCTGTGATAAACCAAACTGGAAATTGTCCCAATCTCAATACAAACAGTGCATCTCATCCTAAAACCAGATATTTCTTGCATGAATAATGGCTTAGTGACATCAACCATTGCTTTTACTTTACTCACTTAGTAAAACAGATATGAAGACTTTTTAAATACAAGTACACTTGCATTTAAGGAAAAAAGAAAGAATAAGTTCCTCCTGTACTTATCTGCCAAAATCCACATTCAGGATTTCAACCTTTCTCACTGCAATTAAAGATCTTACTAGCATATAAGACTGTCAATTTACTTAATGCTGAGATATCAGTGGCATAGCATTTATTAGAGAAAAACAGACATATGCACTCAGGACCTGGCAGGAAAAGTGCAGTTCAGCCCTGTTTTAAAATTAGTAACTATCTGTAAGCCCCTACAGATCTCTGTTCCTGAGGAGAAAAACAATGTTCCAACTCACATGAAAGGAAAAGACTCTCAAATAACATTGATTCTGCCACTATCTATTTAGGTTTAAAAAAAAATCCATGTGGATTTGTTGTGGGGATGAAGTATGCGGGAGCCTGGACTGACTGTCCCACCTACCTCTCCAGATTTCCAAAGCTCACATTGAGGAAGGGAAGGGAAAGGACACTGGTACTTGCAAGCACAGCGCTGTCTCCTTCCACACTCCTCAGAAGCAAAGCTGATAGGATTTCATCCTTTCTGTCTGCTAAGAGGAAGAGAGAAATGGACCATAGAAATTAGAACTGGGAAAGACCACTAAACTTCCAGTCCATTTCCCTGCAAGTGCAAGATTGTTCCCCATGGTGTGTTCCCGAGTGCTTTTTCTGGTCTAGATTTAAATGAATCAATTAGCAATGGGGCTTGCAACACTACTGTGGGAGATCATTCTGGTCTAACAGATCTCCTTGTTAATAATTCTCAAAAGTTATTCAGCCTGACTTTTATTTTCTGTTATTTCATCCCAGGTCCTCAGCTATACAGCCCTAAATTGTCCACTTAGAACCCACTTCGCTCCTTGGGGTTTGCACCCTTCAGATACTGAGAGGCACTTATACCATGTTCTTAGGTGTCACTTACCAAAGGATTACATATTTAATTTCTTTATTCTTTCCTGCTGGGTCACTCTCCTCTGTAGGCCTCAGCATTTCCCCCTCGGTTTTCCGATTCATCTCCCCTTTGGCAATCTCCATTCTTTTGGGGGCTGAGAAATCCTTCCTGTGAATGAGACTTACTGGAAAGACCTGCATAGAAATGTCTTGCAAAATGGATTAGTGCGGCAGCCCTTTTTCAGGCATCCGACAATGTGATTGAGCAGTTCAAAACCGGCTTGTGTTGGAATGGGATTTTTCTTCCAGCAGAACTGAATTTGGAATTTATTCACAAAGAAACACCCTGTGGTATTGGAGGAAGTTTGCTGGGCTGGGCTGTGAAAGGAGAGCCGCGGCGGCTCTCAGACAATACCCTGCGCAGAGGGATCAGAGATCAGGGTAGAGAGGACTGAGCTGCTGCCCCAGCTTCTTCACTGACGAAGATGAAGAGCACTGCAGAGAATAGCCTTCTGTAGGCAGCACAGTCAGAGGCAGGATTACCCAACACATTAATAAAGGAAGAAAATGCGAAGCTCTCAGAGGCTGCTTCTACACCCTCTCTTCCCTCAGAAATACAATATATTCACTTCCACATAACCCTCTGTTTGTTCTTTTGAAAAGAAATCCCTGCGCAACTCCAGCATTTCAAAGTCTACATTCCATTGATACTCCTAAATATCTTCAACGCCGCTGTTAGCAATTTCTTTATTCCTAATATGTGCTAGCTGTGTATTTGCCTTTCAGACTTCTGCTATTACATTTCATAAGCCTTTAACATGCTTCTTCCTTCCCATGTTTTTGGTCAGCCACTTCTTCAAATCCCATCCACCTCAGGGCAGCTCCTTGGGACACCCAGTTGTGAGCTATGGGATGCAGCCAGGGTGCTCACAGAAGTCCCAGGCTCCCGTTTGTCACTAAAATGATCGCAATCACCACCACTGCTACAGCCGAAATTGGGAGGGGGGAAGAAATAGAGCTGTAGCACAGTCTCTATGGCTGGCAGATAAATGCTTGCTGTTAATAGCTATATGCATACTGTGAATCATGCCTGCCCTCCGCACTTCTTCTCTTACGGCTACATATTGATTCTTTCGGAGTTGTGAGTGTGTTTTTGTTCTCCATGCTGGGGGCAGTAGAGCTCCCCGTGACAGGAGAGCGTATTCTACGTTGAAGCTGAAGGGCAGGGTATGCCATGCAACACACTCTCAGCTGCTTCTTCACACATGCATCTTGATTTCACTCCTCTTGAAACCTCAGAAAAGAGGGGGGTTGTAGACGCATCAACAATTTACAGGGCAAACAGAGAGCCCAGACTGACGGACCTGGGTAAACACATCCCTCACTTCTAACCATAGACCTAGCCCCGTGCAAGCATTAACAAACAGAGACAACTGTTTCAACTCCTTTTCAGAGAAACATGTCCTTTTCCTGCTTTCTTTTCATGGGGGAGAAGAGCTCTTTGCCTCTTTTGCAGAAGTATTTTTCATGGGACATTGCCCACAGCCCGGGAGGCAAGTACTGCCCCGCAGCCTGGTGGCACAGTCCCCCGCAGGGCTCTGCACCCACTCGGGGACCTGCCTTGGGGCTGTGGGGCACAGGACTATGCCCACGGCATGTCCCCACAGGCAGCTTTTCCAGCGTCACTGCACTTTCATGTCTTGACTGTCTCATAATACAAAATTAAAGCCATTCTAAGGATGTGGTAGAGCTGCCAGGGAAGAAGATAACAGAAAATAATATGGGACTTGTCAGTGCTATGTAGCATCAAGAAATTTTCTTTCTCTAAACAAACCTGAAATGGAAACCTGAACTTATTCAACTACGAGTAGAGGGTATTAAAAAAAAAACAACTACTCCTCTGTGATCAGAGCTCTATTAACTGCTTCGAAAATTATTCCAAATACACTTTTTTGTAGATAACAATAGACAATCCTTTTGACTGATTTGTTAAAAAAGGTAAAGAAAGAGCATAAAATTATTGCTTATCAGAGAAAGAAGCAGCACCATTTAAAATAACGTGAAATTGTACCCCATGAATTATTCACAAGGACTGATGTTACACTATCATTATTTCTGGCTTTCCTTTTTACTGCTTAGGATTTTGTGTCAGTTGTCTCCAACCCAATAAAAGAGGTGGGGTTTTTTTAATTAATCAAACCTGATTTTTCTGATTATTTTTTCTAATTTAAAATGCATATATTCCAAGCAGTGAGTTGTCATCACAGTGTCATGTTGAAAAAGAAGATAGATTTCATTATCGCTAGCAGGGTCTAATACATGCAGCGAAATAGGCGCTTGAACACTGACTGGTGTTTCTCTACGTGTTGTGCCAGCTGCTGAGAAGCCAAAGTGTGATCCCAGTTGTATGCTGGCATTAGCAGTTACAAACTCCATCCTGTTCAATGTGAATTAAGCTCACTGAATTTCACAGAAGTTCTCCCATATAAAACTGGTGTGATTCAGATTTCGTGTCTGCCAAAGCAGTTTTCTGATTGAACATAACAGTCAACACCTCTTGCAATTACCTGGTGATTTTGATTTTCCTTTTCCAACACACAAATATGCAGGGCTACAAATTCTGTATTATGGAAGGTCCTAATGATCATAGCACACTAGAAGTGAGAGTAACTCTATTAAAGTCAGTAGAAACATTGATTAGACTAGCCAGAACTCTCTAGTTTTATTGGTAGAGCTGTGTCTCGAAGCAGATGGGTGTAGACAGTTTGCGTTTATGGCCATGACTGACTTGAAAGCACAGCTCGTAACTGTAGTCCATAAGATCTCAGCCACTTCTCCATATCCAGCTTATTTGCTGAGCAAACCTTCATATTTTTTCTTGCTTACTGTCTCTTCTGTCAGCATCTTTCTGAATCATTTCTATTGCAAGCTCTGTGACTGCAGCACTGATGTTTTGGGAGATCATGTAGGGAACACAGCATTGTTTGCTTTGTGTGCAGTAACCCAGCTCAAGGCAATATGACCATCCATGAATATATTAACATTAATAGAAATAATTATCCTTAATTGTTGTGGGGAAAAAACTGAAAAAATTACCTCAAAAAGTATAAACATCAGGAAAAAACTTAAAAGGCACTATATTTCTTATAAATCTCATGATTTGGAGAGTTTTGATTTGCACATGGTGTTTGATTACTTACAATGAGAGAAATCTTCCCACAAGCAGCTGTCTACAGAAAGCTGTACTTCCCCTGGCTGTCTACAGGTCTTCAGAGTTCATGAAGAGAAGCTGGCAACGCTGAGGTGTAATTCAGGCTATCCAAAAGCAAATATATAAAATAGGCCGGATGAATCACCTCACAGGACAGTTCCTCTCCGTTGACTATAAAGAAAGTCTGCAGCAATTAGCTCAGCTACAGACATCTAAACTCTAGTTACCCAGAATAGCTGAAACGAATCCCACCGCTTGTGTCAGCAAACTGAAAATGGCTTATAATAAAACCTATTTTCTTTTCAACGGCTCAGCTATGACGTGAAAGTCTGGACTGTCACTGACACACAAAAAATGAACATTAGCGGGGTCAAGTTCCCCCCTGCCTGGCTGTGAGAGGAGACCCTGCCTACTAGACCCCGAGGAGAGCTCAGGCTTTCAGCAGAGCACCAGAAAGACTTATTACCTCACCAGATCATTAGACTGAATCTGCAATCAAAGGCCACGTGTCATTTATGGGCACCTATAATGCAGCTAATAATTGGTAGAATTTCTGAAAATAAAATGTGGTGAATTCCCTTCCCGCTCTCCCGGCTGTTCCCATCAGCACGGCGTTAGCCAGAACCCAGCCGGTATGCTGACACAGCTCCCCAATTTCCTTTCCCCTGCTCCATTTCCTTTTCAAATTGAAAACTATTAGGAGTCTTTAGGCAAATAATAGAAACCTAATGCAGGTGCCTGTTATAAATCGTTCGCTAGTTACTTTTAACCTAATGTCTCCTCAAACATTACTTCACAGAAGGTGGTGAGAGGAAGAAATGCCTCATGAACTCTGACAATCAGTGGGTCAGGAGTTAAGGTCATAATAATGCAGCCCATTTCTTCTTGTTTGTCAAATGACCTGAACACAGTTAGGTCCCTGGGGCTTTCATCTGAGATTGGCTCCCCTCAGTAAGAACATGGGTCTTGCCAAGAGCAATCCTCATCTAGGATCATACCCTGCTGTACAGCCCGAGGCAGGGAAGGGGCCATATGGCTGCCAGAGCCAGGTTAGTGCTAGTTTAGGATTTTGCCACACCCAATGCTATAGCTTTCCTAGGCACAATTTGATGATGTGCTCAGTCAAGGTCTACCACATGTCTGAGGTTAAATTAGTCAATGTTTAGGAGGTAGCTTGACATTTGTAAATAGAAACCATTTGAGAAATTTCAAGTAGTCTGCAGGCAAAATAAAATAGGAAGTAAACATTAATAACAAGAGTTAGTAATGACTGGTTTTTATGCAACATAGACAAATGTACAGAAGTGCCTATTAATTCTGAATCACTGCAGTAAATATCTAGGCTTAAGAGTAAGAAATGCTGCCTGAAGTGCCAATGTGATCAGTCAATGTTAAAATTTGCCTTCATCATCTAGGCATCACGTGTCTTATTCTCAGAGACAAATTCCTCCTATGTTCACTGGAAATAATACCAAGCATTTCATAGGGGATAAACCTCCAACTCTATGTATGTACGAAATAAGGTGTGCAAGAGGATAATCTGTTAGCATATATGCTCCTGAATGCATTGGGCAACTGTCAGGGTTTTGGAAGTATTTCTCATCATGCTGGGTACCCTCACATACGGCACTGAGTGGTGGTACATTGGTCACAGATCACTTTCCCCATTTGGCTCCCCAGCGAGGTGTAAATATTTCAGAGCTAATGCATAAGTCATGTGCACCTGTGATTCTGAGTGCTGTAGTTGTGAGACATAACTCTTGGGTATTTCTGAGCATGGAGGAACATGGATTATTTTCTGTCATTGCAAATGGAAAATACATGGAGATTTTTAATGTTTAACGCTCAGACTGGTTCTGCAAATTCTTGGAAGCCATTGCCTGCAGCCCCAGGCAACATCTAAGCATCTGCAAACACGTGCATCTTGCCAGGACTGGCAGTCACCCCAGGCTGTGTCCACACGTGACTACCTACTGGGGCCCCATATCACTGACAGCCAACATATGGAGTTAATTCACCCAAAAATGAACACCCCAACACACTTGCTATTACTGTGCAGGTGGACAGGACATTGTGACAGCAAACAACATCAGAGGGATTCATATCAATGCTGCATCAGTAGGTGTTGGGTGCCTTTGTGCTTCCTTTGTGAATAAATCCAGACCTCACAGAAAATCCGGGGTGCATTCGTCATCTTACACTGACGCTAGAAAAATGAAAGAGTTAAGCTTATTTATGGATAAAATGTTTGAAATAATAAAAGGCACCACACTGTGGGCTCTACTGATTGGAAGGGGTGAGTAAGGTATAGCTCCTGGAGAGCAGGAGAGCAGGATGGCTTCACCAGATGGTTTGCTTTGTATATGCAGAGCCTGGTGTTTTGACTATGAAGTGAAGGGGGAGATGGGGAGGCACATTGGTGGTATGCTAATGTGAGGAGAAGGAAGCAGTGGCTCTCACTGCTCTGAGAAGGACTACTGATGCAGGTCCTCAGGTGCAGGCAGAAAGGCTCATGGGTTTCTGAACAAGAGAACTACCCCCTGGTGTACTTCTGCTGTGCTGAGGAAAATAAGACTCTGTCTACATTGTTAAATAAATAAAATAGAACCAAAAAATAGCTGATTCTTATTACGAACCTTACAACCAAGGAAAATACTATATACTGTTCAGGAGCAACCTGCTCTAGGTGGACCTGCTCTGGCAGGGGGTTGGACTAGATTATCTCCAGAGGTCCTTTCCAACCCCTATCCTTCTGTGATTCTGTGAAAGTATACACTACTTTTTGAGATGCTGAGCAGGATTTTAATACCTCTGTTGCAGGCAGTGCCTCATGAAGCGTTTGGTGTTAGTCCCTGTGAAAGACACAGTTAACTTAGATGGACATGTGTCTGATCTAAGATACCTATTATTTTTCTCATGAAAGCAGTCACCCTAAAGCAAAGGGACATCAAAGAAATTCTAATGTACAGAGTATAAACAATTTTCTTTGTAGAGAAGGAGCTATTTGTCCACCTCAACCTATTATCTAGTAATAAAACTGGAATAAACACAAACACTGTAATTGCATCTCTCCACTGCATTCTTCCATGTGCTCGCATCCTTCCCTTCTCAGGTTTTCTAGATTGCCAGCTTTTTTCAGTTTCATTTTTGGTTTTTTTTGTTTAATAAATACTCCAAAACACTTTTTTAGGGCCACATTTAGAGTGACAAATAGAGATTGAACTTGTGGCGCAGGCATACAGTGATGTGTACTTTGTCACTAGTACCTCTAACAACTTCTGTATGAGACTGTCACAACGAGGGGGTGAGAGGTGATTAACTGGATTTTTCACAATACTTATACCTCTCCTACAAATGTCACAATGCTGCAATGCCACAATACTACTAAAACTTTTGAACTAGTGATGTAGCTATCATATTGATACAGGCATGAGATAATTTTGGTATCATTAAGCAAGGTGACAGTGCTATATCTTGTCATCCACCACCAGTCCCAGTGTTGTGTGGAGATTATGAAGTATTATTGGTCCTATTTACTAACTGGGACATCACTGGCAGCAGTAGCCCTTTACATTTAAAATATAATTTCTTCCTCCATTCAGCTGTTTTCTCATTTCACACCAATGGATCTTACGATAAAACATGGCCCCACCCATGGTGCTTCCACCTCAAAAAATCTCTGCATTTTGATTTTTCTGCCATTCAATAGGTTTCATCATAAAGGTAATATTGCTGACTCTATAAAATAATTCATAAAGCTTTTCTACAGCAGAGGAGCATCATAGAAACAGCATCACCATCACCCATGGTGAGATTGTTTCCATTCCCCCTACGGGTACTTGCAGCCTCAGGCCTGTCTTCGTCACTGACTCATCAGACTTTGAGAGCTTGATTCAGTTGTTTAAACACAGGCATCTGTTTTCACTGAGTCACTTTATGGTTTTCCATGTGAGATCCGTAGGGAGAGCACAGAACCTCCTGAACATCCCCATTTCCCTGGAGCAGCAGCCAGAGGTTAGTCACGACACCGAGGGCATCTCAGGTGACACTACACAGCCAGAACCCTGACAACACCAGCAGTCTGACTCACTATACTGTACATGTGTTTGCCTATGCACTGTCATGTACAGCTGCCAAACACGGTCCAACACTCTCAGGCTACCTTGTCACATCTAGAGGAAGCACCTCTCAGCCAGAAAAGTCCTTTTTTCCCAAGAGCTGCTCCTCTGTTCTTTGGTGTTCAGAGACATGCATCCTGAAACACGCTCTTTAATAGATTATTTCAGTTTGGGCTCAGTTGATTCTTAAGTCGTCTTTGAAATTTTCCACAGGGCTGAATGAGCTACGTTGTAGAGCAAAACCCAGGTCCTGTTGAAGTTTGTAGGTGTTTTGCCACTGACTCCAAAGAAATCAGGATTTTATCCCAGAAAGTTTCTGTCTGGACCAAGAAAAGCATGTCTTTCAATTGCCATCATGGTTATCTGGAGAGGCAATGGAGGAACGAAGTTGGTCTCAGTGATGAATGATCTGCCCCTTAGACCACAGTGGAAAAGGCACCAATGTAGCTACTCTTGGAGAAAGGAAAAAGAACCTGGGCTGAAAGTTAAATCTGTTTGTTCTCTGAATTTTTTAAAGAGCAGCTCCAGAAGTGTTACTTGCATTTTATTTAGTACTTATAGTGCAACAGCAATGAAAGCTAACATTACAGGGAGTGTGTGTTCCCACCAGAAAATGTCTTCAACAGCTCATAAAAACCTGGCCATTTATCAGCACTGCAGGAGATCTTTATTACCTCCCTACAGCATGTGCTCTCTTATGATGTAGTTATTGATTTAACAAGCAAACTTCGTAGCAAGCTTTTATCTTGGAATTAGCAGCAAGACTGAAATAGAGCTCTTATTATTCTAATAACACAGAAATGTGAGATTCCTGCATATTCCAAAGGCCATATCATCACCTTTACAAGCATCCCATTAGTGCTGTCTGGGCTGCCACATCAAAGCATGGGCTGTGAGATCTTTAACAATTATGATATCGTACTCACCCCCGGCAACTTCACAACCCTTTTGCTTTTCTTCCTACAGGTTTGGACATCAGGCAAGCTCAGGTTATTGTGCTGTCCTCGGGCACCAAATGTATAAATGGGGAATACATTAATGACCAAGGGCTTGCGGTCAACGACTGCCATGCAGAAATTGTGGCAAGAAGGGCATTTGTTCACTTCCTCTACTCACAGCTGGAGCTACACTTAAGGTAACTGAATTCTGTTGATGCCTGGGGAATGTTATATGGCCTTCGGTGGAACAGATTCATCCTCCAGACATTTGAACTATTTGTTTCTTTATGTTGTTTTTTCTGAGTCTTTGGCTGATGAAGGACCAATACATTGCACAGAAAAAATGACAGAGTTAGATAGTCAGGCTGTTGGGTCATGAGTTCCTTTACTTCAGCTGATTTTCTTTCAGTAGCTATTAGATATGTCTCATAAAGTTGGGTTTTATGAAGCCTGATGATTTTGTACAAATCTTTACGTGCAGGCTTATTAGCATCATTCACTGGCCAGAGACTGGAAGGGGGGCATTTTGCTCACTGCAGACATTTTCCTGTCTTCATTCTGCTGCTGAAATATCTCTAGGAAGTGATTTATTGATCATTAATGCCTTCATTGACTCACTAGAGAAGCAATGAGTGTTAACAGTACAGTAAACTTTGTGCCGAAGTGCAAGATGCTATCACTCACTCCTTCTTTATGATGTTTTAAAATGTTATAGCATGTAGAGTTATTACAGAGGAACTACTATTCCTGTCTTCAGCCAAACCCACCTTGTTACCATTTAAATGGTTAATGGGTCATACACTGCCTGGAAGATGGTAACAAGTAGGGTGCCGCAGAGTTCTATTCTGGGACCTCACTAATCATGACTACCAACAATCTGGAAAAAGCTATGTAGTGCTTGCTTATAAACTTTGCAGAGGACATCAGATTGCGGGGAGGACCAGTCAACACGCTTGAGGACTGGACTGCCATCCAGACAGGCTGGAGGACTGGGCCAGCAGGAGCTTTGGCAGAAAACTCAACAGAGACAAATAGAAAGTCCCACACCAAGGAGGAAAGAATGACCTGTATCAATACAGGCTAGAGCCCTACAGTCTGGGGAGCAGCTCTGTGAAAAGGCACAGGGTTTCTAGGCAAACAGCAAGCTGAATGTGAGACTGTAGTCTGTGGGGCAGTGAAAAGGGTCAACAGGATCCCATCCTGTATGAAGAGTCAGTCAAATGAAGTGATCATCCCCCACTACTCAGAACTTATTAGACCACATCTATGATACCATGTGCAGTTTTGGGTGCCCCAATACAAGAAAGACATCTACCATCTGAAGCAGGTTCAGCAGAGGCCACCTCGATGCTCAAGGGCAGGAGAAATTGGCCTGCATGGAGGGCCTGATGGACCTGACTCTGGTCAGCCTGGAGATGGGATGGAGGACCCAGCAGACCATATGTCAGCAATACAATGGATCTGCCGTCTTTCCCAAGGTGCACAGTGGGAAGGTGAAAGACAGCAAGCACACACTGAAACAAGAGAAACTCAGTCTAAATACGAGGACAAACTGTCCCCATGAGAAAAGGCAAGCAGTGGAACAGGGCACCTCGCAGGGTTGTGCAGTCTCCCTCCTGTCCTGCAGGTTTTCAAAACCTGAGTGGATAAAGCCCTGAGCAACCTGGCCACCTGTGTTAAGCAGAAGGTTGGGCTAGAAACCTGATTTATCCTGTGATTCTATGAAGACTGAGCAGAAGTGAAGCTGAGGCAGAATTTATTATGTTGAAGGAATCAAGGAATGAAGGAAGCAAGGAAAGAAAACAAACAAACACACCCCCCCTTATCTACAGGTCATTCTTCTGGTCTCCAGTTTTGCTTGCATTTTCATGTGACTTTATCTGAAGGCCATTAACCTCAGTGCAAAAACTCCCTTTGACTTCAAAAGGTTTTGCATCAGGTCACAAACACAAGGATTAATCTGAGCAGGATTGTATGTTCTTGTGAGGCCCCTATGATACTGTTGCACCAAAGCAACAATAATAGGAATAATGGTTATTTTCACTTCAGGCTGGGGTTGAAGGCAAGATAGTATATTGAGTAGATGAGCTTGGCTAACAAAGGGGGACAAGAGACTTGAAGGATTTAATCAAAAACTATATTCTCTCTATTTCAATCTGAATTGCTTCAAGCTTACATTAAATTATTATGTTTTCAGCAGTGTAGCAGCCCTAGTACTTGCTTTGTGTTACTATCTCTTGGGAAACAAGTGCTACCACTGTATCTGAAACCATTGTATTGATCCACCTCCCTGACACGTTCAGTCATATTATTATTTTATTTGGATCAATGTTAACAGTCTTTTGTTAAGAGAATCCTCGGTGCAGCACATGCTCTGTTCACAATAATTTCAAATCACTTTCTCTTCAGCCAAGAGCAGACACGGCTGCTTCCCTGACCAGCACACATGATAAAAATCTCAACCAAAATTGTCAAGGCAAAGCACCTTTGAAAGACAGAGCTGGAGATATTGTCAAATCAGGTTTTGCTTCCTTAAAGCCCATGGGGAGGCAAAACTGTGTGTTATAATATATTCTTCAATTCTAGTGTTTCTTGCTACACTCAGTTTTATGCCATCATCGGGAGCTTTTTCATATGGCAAGAAAACTGGGGTGTTCAAAGTGAAATGAAAAATGCATTTTCTGCACATTGCAGTCACATTTACCCCTTTTTCTCTAGAAAAAGAGACAACTTCCAATCATAGACAAATCACATGGTGCTACTGCATAGCTAAAAGAACGCGATTTTTAGTATAGACATGTTAACTCAGCTCCACTGGGACTCCCTGTACACCAGCTCCTCAGGCTTGGGGGAAACACAAACATGGTTTCTACATTGTTATGCATTTACATCAGCCTAGTCCAAATTTAAGTTCAGTCCCAGGTCAGGAATCTGTTGTACAAAGTCATACGTGAACTGAGACCAAAAAGATGGTTCCCTAACCCCCCAAAAAACGAAAGCATAGCTCTTGCCTCGAAGAGCTTAAATTTTGCATCTCTCCCTATGGAACACAGAAGTTTGTTCTGTGTAGAGTATTCCCTGTTTCCCACTTATCTTAAGCTATCACCAAGTCTACCTGCTCAAACTGATCTCCGCAGCTGGATTTCAAACTTCAGGAACTTCCAGTGTAATAATTATTTTTTTATATGATGCTGTCCTTAAAAAGGAACCACTTTTCCGGAATTTACAAATACTGGCATTAACTTCAGTGAAAGCAAAACATGTACTTGCCTGAGTGCAGCAAGAAGGCTTCAAAGAGCAGGGACAAGCAGGCTGGAGAAAGCAAGGGCCAGGGTAGAGAAGTAATGGCCAAGCGAGATGGACTCACTGAGTTGGATTTCCTTCTTGACACGTTACTTGAGATGTCTAAAAGTTAGTCAGTCAAGCGTGAACTAGATTCCCAAGGCTCCTTTTATCACCAGTGGAGAGAGATGGGCACCTCTGAAGTGGAACTCAGCAGATCTATTCAACTGTCTATTGTGGGTGAGACGAATTGCCAGGTACTGGGGCAATTTTTTTTTTCTCTATAAAGAGAGCAGAGGGTGATTGCTCCAGCTATTTAAACTGCAGAACAATCCCATCCACAAGCCAAAGTTGCAGCAATATGTAAAATTACAGGTTTTTTCCTTCTCTTCATGTTGCTGACTTTCCTTACTTTTCTTGGGAAAGAGAGTTCCAGAATGGGAACTTTATCCTCTCTAAGAAGCTGTAGTGACAAATACTTCAAAAGGAAACTTTCTTTCAACAATTCATTGTCTAGAGCTTGAGTTAAATAAAAGCTAAAAGCACAACTAAAACCTGACAGCTTCTAACCAGTCTGAGTAAAACCCGTAGCCCTCCCAGATTTCATTTTTATGACAACCATAATCCTCCAGTTCTCAAGACTTTCACGAAAAAGATGAAAAGTAAGACGTAAATTTTCTGATGTACAAAAGAAGGACAAGAAAGACCTTTTGAGAAGCTTTTTCTAAAAATCACCATCAAAAAGTACACAAATACCATACTCTGATACTCTTGTCATGATGGCAGTAAAATTCACATTGATTTCAGTGGGATTATTTATACCAACTGGCCAATAAGGAAGAAAAGAAAATCCAACTCTTTTATTTTAAAGAAAAAAAGCTAATCGCCTATTCTTAAAATAAATCAGTACCCTAGCAGTCTTGCTGCTGAAGTGGCACTGCAGGTACTGGAGGGATAACTTTACCAGAAGCTGTTCTTCCAGTGAGCCAGATGCAAACCACTGTTCATTTTGTACATAAAAAGCAAGGAATAGTCTTCTTCTGGTCCAGTTAAGGTTTTTTTCCCCCAGGAAAACCAGCTGATGGTTATACATCTACTATTCGTCCTACTCACCTCTCAATGGACACAGCTCCTTCTCTTTTAAGCCTGTTGTTAGTTTCTCTAGGATGCCGTGCTGTAGCGTATAGTACTAGAAATTTCCCATATACAAGCTGACATGCTAAAAACAGCTCGTCTGCATCTCTTTTAGAAAGTAAGGCCTTGTTTCAGCAAAACACTTTGCATACATTAAACCATAAATATGTGCTTAAATCTTCTTGAAGTCAGCTCAAAACATATGTGTGTGTTATGCTAAATAATGAACTTAAGCACAAGATTTGAATTTAGCATACTCTTAAATGTTCTTCTTGAATCAGCCTCAAATCCTAGCTCTCCCACAGAAATTCATAATGGACAAAGGTTTAGGGAGACATTCTGCTTTTTTAGCCACTTCCAGCATGTGGAAACGACTCTAATAGTGAATGACATTTGTGGGCTCACTGTGGGCTGCTCTCTTCATTGCAAAGTACTGCTACTCCAAACTCATTGTCCCCATCACAGCTCAAAACTACAATCCCAGAGGGAAGGCAGAAGTGCACAGGTGGTGGGAAAGAAATGACTTTGCACAAGTGCATCGTGTGCCCTATTTGGCCCAGTTTTACAAGGTCCCTGGGTCTCTCTGAGGTTTGAAATCCCCCAAGCCTCCTATGCACAAGACTGCCTGCAAAGACACTATAGGTGATATTGCATCCCAAACTCGTTTCTGACAATACTCTGAGAGCTTTCTTATTAGACCTATTCAGCCACTGCGTGAGGATGAATCTCATGTTTGAGTTCAGAAAACCATCCCAAAGGCAGGTCAGGACCACGTGTGATAGGGAGGATCTCAGCCTCCTGGAGGAAGAGTCAGGCTGCCTTGCCCTCCAACCCTGCCATCTATTTTTAGAGCAGCTGTCTATCACCCAGCTCATCAGCCACACTGGCCGTGGACCCTTGTTGGTACTCAGGGAGAAGGAAGAGAGCGAGGTTAATCAGTGAAAACCAATAACCAGTAAAAACAGGATGGGTGCTGATTACTGTAACTCCCGAAATCCAGTCCAAAGAATGACGGCTCCAACCCTACATAGCAACTGTTTCTAAGTAAGTGCAAGCTGCCCCCCTCTCCTCTGGTGAGGTTTAACATAATAATAGCAGGCGTTAGGACTGCACAGCTTTGTATTCTCCCAGCTGATTTTGCAGTGAATTATTTAAAACTAACTGCAATCGCTCTGAAGTCCAAGCAGCAGTACTTACAGGTATTTTATTAGTTCAGAGGCTTGTATCAGGGCGATAATATAATTAGTGCAGTTGGGAAATTCCACCACAGCCAGCAGAAAATGAAGGAGCTGCACGTGGCTCGGCAGCCGGTGTGGCTCCCTGTCCCTGACAGGCGAGCTAATGTGCCTGTAAATTCCTCCTGACAGCAAACGCATCCCGGCATCAGAAAATGACAAAACACCCAAACCACGGAAGAGTGACAGCCAAACAGCTTCAATAGCACAGAGGCTGCACCGGGAGAAAACAGACAGCGGCAGCTTGGATGAAAGCCAGGGACTTGCTCCAAGGCTGAGTAGAAAGCCCCCCTGTTTACACTAACAGGAGGCAGAGAAACCAGCAGAAGTCGCCTTGGTTAATGGGCTGTCCTACAGTGAATTAAACGGGTAGGATTCCGGCTTATTAAGAGCCTCCTAGGAAAATCATTACCTGCAGGTGCCGTTCCATTCAGAAATATTCCTGCAAAAAGACCCTTGAGTTGTGGAGGGAAAGACTGGGGCATCAGAGGGGAAGGAGCCTTTCATCATAATTTCACTAATAACATTTTCACCTTCAAAATTATAATCACGACCATCACCCAAATGTACACATTAGAGGCAGCTGCCTGTCAGAGAAATCACCCATGTCTTCCCAAATGTAAATCATCTGAGGAACCGCACGGCAGCGTAGCCTAAATGCGAGCGATTGGTGCAAACTGCAGGACTGGGAGGGTCTGGCCTCCCGGGCAGCTGTTGCTAATGGAATATGTCCCCATCTAGCTGCTGAACCACTACCACGATAAAAGCTCCATCTTAATAAGTATCCTTTTCAACTCAGCTGAGAAAAGCCCGCACAAGTTTGGTCCTCACTTTTCAGGATGGCTTCTGATTTCCAAAAATGCTGAGTGACCAAGAAGACAGTACTGGCTTAGATGGAGCTCTTGTAGGTGGCTCTGGTTGAACGGGGAGGAAAAGTAACACCTGGGGAGTGGGTTGGCAGGGGCTGTAAAATCTGAGTGCTTCATTAGAGGCCCTTTTCAGTGGAGCATATAAACACACATCTCGGTTGCAGTGATGCCAATGGGATTTAAACCCGTGCATAGGCATTGTGATGAGCAGGGCTGATTTGTTCACATAAGGGCCAAAGAGAACTTTTCCTTTCTTCATGCACCAGAACCTCTTTAAAACCAACGTGTTTATGCAACCGTGCATGTGAGGAAGGAGAGTCACCCTTCAAAAATCCACAGGTTTTGTCATTAGAATACATTCTAGGTAAGCAAGCCAAAAGCATTTTGACAGTTTTTACCCCCTTCACACATTTCTTCACTTGGAGAAGCTTATTGTTTTTCACTTGTTGTCACTAGGGGAAATATATGATGCCAGGTGCTAATAAAAACAAACAGAGAGAGAAAAACAGAGAGAGACAGGTACCAGAAATGTTTCTGATTTGGCATGTAACAAATGACCTGGAACCTCTTTTGTGATCATAGCAAGCGGCGAGAAGACTGGGAGCGATCAATCTTCGTGCGATTAAAAGAGGGAGGCTACAGGCTGCGGGAGAACATCCTGTTCCATCTGTATGTGAGCACTTCACCCTGCGGAGACGCACGCCTCAACTCCCCCTACGAAATCACAACCGACTGTAAGAAAAAAAATTCTTCCCTCTCCTTTTTCCCCTTTGCCTAGTTTTTTTCCTTTTTTTTTTTTATTTTCTAAGATCAGTCCTTTCTTTGTTTGCTTGCAGAGAATGTGTTTCAGTTGAGAGCAGAAACACTACGGGCTGTATGGTGTTTGTGTGTCTGTGCAACTGGTGCTCGGTCCCGTGTACTGGAGGAAGATTTGCAGGGAAAATCAGAGCTGGGCATGGCAGTGGGAGACTGCTGTGCGTGCCTGAGGGAGGCTCAGTGGCTCTGCTAGGAAATACGACCCCAACAGCCTGCCTTTCCTAGCAGGAAATGCAACCCCAACAGTAAATAAATGCCTTGGTAAGGGTCCTTACGATGTAAGAGATACTTGGAGCCGCAGCTGTGGGCTAGACCGGAGATTCAGGTCTCTAGCTGGGGATGCCTGGACTTTTCTTACACACATCCTGAGCTGTCTAGGCTGCAGCAGGTGGAGCCTCGGATAGAGAGATGATTATGATATGATATGATATGGGACATCTATAGCGTTGGTCAAACTTCAGGCTGTATGTTCAGGTGTATGCCATCGAGAGCAGAGCTTGTTGTCCATGAAGAGACATCCCGTCTCCACCACATTAACCCAGTACTCTCATCTCCTCACCCCCCAAACATGCATGTCCTTCTCATTTCCCCACCATCACAGAGGCATGTCCTTGTTGCACACCCGCTGCACCAGCTTTGCCCCTGCCTAGCCACAGGGAAAGCCCCCAACAAGGGACAGGGAACTCGAGAGGCCTGAGGCTTATTATCACATGTGCCTGTTGCTCCATGGTCCAATGCACGATGCGGAAGGTGCACTCATCTCTGCCCCTGGGTATTGCTTCTCATAGATGCATTTTACAGTGCTGTAATACACATGGTGCTGGCTGCTAAATGTACCTATAATGACAAATAGTCCTTGCCCCGGCTACCTTGAATGTCAAGCAAGCAAGACAGAAGAATGGATGGAGGAGGCAGCATAGACATAAGAATGTAAAATTAATCATCCAAGGTCACACAACGACCTAACTTCCTCACAGGCAAATCCATCAGATGGTAGTTTCACTCCTGTTTCTTATTTGTACAAGTTATTTATTAACGATTAGGTATTATTCTCCCCAGACTGAAATCTTTTTGTCATGTGTGAAACAGCAGCTTGCTGGGGCGAGAAAGCAGAATGCACCTATTCAGGAAGGAAATACACTTCCTTACCTGACATGGTTTTTATATTCTGTCAGCAGCGTTTCTAAAATGAAGAAAAGTAAGTAAATGTTTAAAAGGCAAAGAGCAAATTGACAAATTCCTGATGAGGTAACAAAAGGAGGTGACAACATCGTCTTAAAAAAACAAAATTAAAAATAAAAAAGCAAGTGCCTCTGAATATCAAAAATGAATAGTGAATTTGGCCTCCCACTTCACGTGTGCACCAAGAAATATCTAAAAAGGCTTTTTTTAAAAGGTCCTCATGAACCTTTTTTGGTTAAAGGTCCTCATGTTTTCCAGAAGGCAGGCTTCCTGGGGCACACCTTACTGCCATCAGAAGTGGAAACACCAAAATCTGTAAATTTTTTTCAAATCTGATCCATTCTTGAGAACAACTAAGACTCTCCAGGACTGATTCTGCTCTTTCATGTCCGAGGAAGCAGGTGCTTTGGGCAGCTGACGGGCAGCGCTGCCTGTCATATGCAGCTGAACCCAGCCCTGGAGGTGGATCATGGATTGCTTCAACAAACGCATAAATCTGGCAGATAATGAGGGAATGCTTCTTCAGATAACAATATGTACAGGAGGCTGTGTTTAAAAATATACAATCACACAGCACCTGACGCTCATGCAGTAAACTTGTACTGGGCTCACAAAAATACCTTTCAACAATACTTGTTGATTTTTCACTGAAAGGGTTATCAGACATTGGAATGGGCTGCCCAGGGAGGTGGTTGAGGCACCATCCCTGGAGGTGT
>JAOXNO010000013.1:11233132-11255704 GCA_028565335.1 Limnodromus scolopaceus | reverse complement strand
ACACATTCGCATCTTCAATTTTTAAAAAACAGGAAGGAAGTGAAGAAATGACCGTTGGGGGTTCAGCTGCCCATCTGTTGCAAGGTCACAGCTGACTCTGCAGTTCTACATGTGTTTGCTACCTCCACTAATCCCAATGGGACGAAGTGATTTATTTTCCCATGCCCTTTCTGTAAACCATCCACTGGCAGCAGCCAGAGTCAATCAATTGCTTACACCAGAGTTCGCAGCACAGAGAACAGTCCTACAAAGCAAAGACAGCAAAAAATGACAGAGGGAGAGAGCGAGCAGCTGGGGAGTGTGCACAGAGCCAGCTGCTCACGGACAGAACTTTGATCAGCCCTGCAACCTGTGAAACACCAATGTTACTCAGTGCCAGAAACCCAGGCAGCCCTGTAGCCCACTGAGGAACATCATCTTCACAAGCAGAAGCCTTCTGCTCCAGCTAAGGGGTGGGCCATGGAAAAATACACAGGGCAGTTGGAAATATGGGCAAAAGTCTTATGTCTGTAGAAGCAGCACTTCTTTTCCTTGAAAACAAAGGCTATCATGTACCTTCTTTCATTATTTTCCTTTGTTCTAGAGGGAAATTATGAAAGGTCTCCTTCATGGAGAAGGAGCCCTCCAGTGAAACCCTCTGGGGTAAGACAGCAATCAGACACAGAGGATTTCCTTGCTGTTTCTTGCTGTTCTTTTACAAACAAAATTGTTGGTAGTAACAGGGGCAAAGTAGCAGTATAAAGAGAAGGGTGATTTTGATAATAAACTTCAGGTTTTCTCTTATTTGAAAATATGAAGGTGAAGTACTTAGAAATATCATTATCTTTTGTGCTTACTGCATATCTGCAGGACTCAGTTAAGTTCATAGAGGTGCAGGACAATTGTGTTATCTTCTTGCCCTGAACCACTCCAAAACCAACTGAAATATATAATGTCACTCAGCTGATGGATGGCAATTGCATAAAAGATAACGGTATGACACAAGCCAGGAGGGTACTTCACTTTATGGACACTATAGAGGGAATTTAAGCAAACAATGAATAACTACCAAGTTTTTATTTGGTTTTGATCCAGAGTTTAGAACTTAAGCTTTTGATAATTTTCAGTGAAATTTCATGATAACAAGCCAGAACCTTGGTTCCGAATTTATTCAGAAAATGCTGGTGAATATCGTACCCGAGTATTAGACCAGATTGGGTCAGGCAGGTGAGTTTTTGATCACAGTCATTGAACCAAGGTTTTTCAAATATTCCCGAGACGCCTCTATCCTATAAGCAAGGGTTAAAACCAAGAAACTGTACTGTTTCTTTAAAAACAGAGCACCTCTGTTCTTCTTAAATATGGCAGGGAATGGGAATGGGAACATGAGCTCAGTGCGTGCTGTGTGAAAGTTTTGATGGATGTGAAAAGACAGCCATGCTAGGGAGCACATACTTTTCTCCATTGTGCTGCTTTCTTGGGCTGTAATCTCATCTAATTTTGAATCCAAATGCAAGCTATGGCATCAACACGGCCTCTCGGTTTCTTTCCAAAAACATTTGATTATTGCCACCTTTGTGTTTGTTTTGCCCAGTGAACAGCAGCAAGCACATAGTGAGAAAATACCGTGGGCACCTCCGAACAAAGATTGAGTCTGGAGAGGGAACCATACCCGTCCGGTGTCACAACGCAGCCCAGACGTGGGACGGCGTGTTGCTGGGAGAGCAGCTCATCACCATGTCCTGTACAGACAAAATCGCCAGGTACCGTAGCACCTGATGTATATCCATCACAAAAATCTTTGCATGTAAAAATGAAGTGTGATGCCACAGAGCACTATGACTGCCATTGGGGAACAGCTAGCAGGTGCTGGAAAACGCTGTGGAAACGAAGACCGTCTTTGTATGCAAAAACAAACCATATAAATAGGATGGACTGTAAATAGGACATTTTCCCAAATTCTCCATGGGTCATTAGTTCCTTTTTACAGCGTGACAAAAATATAAGCCCTCTTTGCAGCATTTCTGCCAATAGAATTTCAGTGTGCAAATAAAATACATCCACTCTGCTCTTATTGGATCATTTACCCCAAAACTTGCAAACGAACCATCATGCAGATAAACTTAGGTCACGTGCACCCTATTAGATTAAGTGCCCTAAAAGCTGCTAAGAATATTTCTGTTATTCTGAATGTCATTGCAGAACTTTTCACGTCACAGCCCCCTCCGTGGCTTTCTGCTCCGTCCTGTAAATGCAGCATATATTTATGTAGAATAATTGACATATAATAAATATTTCAACATTTTTCCATGGTGGCACATAAAATGTAAAGAGGTTCACTATTCTAATTCAGGGCGTTACCTAATAGCAAATGATGGCAATCACAAATGGAAAACAAAGAGTGTGCATTTGGATGTACATGTATACTATCAGTATATATCTATACATGCATGTATACTTATGTTAATAATTATATCTATATTATACTCATTAGCTATAAATGCAGCTCTACATATAAAATACATTACCTTATAACTATAAAAATGTAAATGTTATGATCAAATTCTCTGCTGGGATATCATGCCTAAGAACTCAGTTAAATTATACCAGCAGAGAATTTGTCCCAATTATTAAAGACCAACATAAACATAATCTTTCAAAAAATCATAAAGCTTTTGTTTAACTAAAATGTGTAAATTCTGCTCTTATCTTTAACCGGATGACCTACTGAAGTTAAATTAGTCTTAGGCTAATTTACTAAGTAGGCTTAGCAAAGCCTGCCATTTTGGCAGAAAAATGTATGACTGAACCAGCAAATGGAAGTACTGACAGACTCACAAAATCCGCCCTCTGCTAAGTGTGATCGTCGCAACTGTTGTGTTTGCATGAAGGATAAAGAGCAACTTCTGCTATAATGTTTTCATTTATTCATAAAGAGATAACAGAAAACCCCCCAAAAAAGTGGATCTCCTACACTGCTTTTAGATGCAGTTGGGTTTTCCAAATTCAGACTCAAAAAACTAAAAAAAATGTAGGTTTGAGAACAGAAATATTGCACTCTCTGTGGTTTTGAATGTCATTAGCCAGTGAATTAAATATCAGCTTTGTGAACAGTACTACATTTGCTGTTGATGGGGATGTTGACTGCAATGCACAATCTCAGAAGTTGGGTTTTCTCCAAGGACATCTGCTAAGCACTTCCAGTGAATCCTTTCTTTGTCACCACATATCTAAAGAGCATTAGAGTCTGCGAAGAAAAAAAGAATCTACCACAAAGTTTTTCCAGGATAAAAAAAATCTTGCAGCTCTCATCCTTGATACTATTACTGCAACGTTGTATGAATTACTGCAATTTTATTTGTTTGCACTGTAACTCAAATGGGCATGGTATTTTCCTAGACCAAAATAAATAAATGATCAGCAATCATTATTCTCTGCTTTGACCAGCAAATGTTTACTCTTACCAGCAAAGGACAGTTAAAAAAGGCACTGAGAAAAGTGGTGGGAAAAGCAACATTTGTAGGAATGGTGGTAGTATTGAGGCACTACCAATGCTTCAGAAGTTTGATCACTTCCAATCACTGTGGGCTCCTGGGTCAGGTTAAGAGCTCTGGTACAGTGAAAATGCATAGAATAACTGCTGAATAAGCAGATGAAGAGAAAAGATCAAGAGAGTATAGAGATTCAGAAATCGATGAAGGTTACAAGAAAGAGGGAATAGTCGTTCCTCTTCCATGGAGATGGGAAATGACCATAGAGGAGGTTATTTGTGGCTCAGGTGCAGGCAGCTCCCAGCACCTAGAAGTGATGGAAACCAAACGAGAGGGGCCCAAGCAGGGATTTTGAGGAGAAAAATTCAGTTAGTAAAGTAGAGAGCATAGAGCTGAATGTAAAAACAAATACCCTTTCACATGAGAAACAGAGAAAGGCAAATGGAGTCCAGAGAGTGCTGGGTGCATTGCTATGGCATGTACTATGGTGAAGGGTCTGAAAGCTCCTGGAGAGAGTGACCAAGGATTTCAAGAGACATGCCCAACCCCAGCTGTAATTGTAGTTCATGCCTTTCCCTTCCTTTCTCTCTCCAGTCACACTGCGAGACCTGGTCCTGCAATTTTATTTCCACCAGGCTCCTAAGTACACATACCATGTCACAACTTTAGTTGGGCTCACAGGTTCTGGTTTGGGAGTCACAAAGTGCCAACACTGCAAGAAAAGTTCACAAAAACATCTCTTGCATGGCAGAAAATAAGCAATCCCCTCAGGGCTGGTGACAACATTGCCAGAGATTTATGGCTGCTAGAGATTTTGTGCAGAGCTTGAAAAAGAGTGGTGAGAGATAAACTTTGCAGTAATTGTTTTCCCAGATTTCAATTTATCACATTAAATATGATCTACACTAAATTTTTATCTTTCTTGTCCTCACCTGTAAGAAGAAGAAATCAAAGGTTTCTTCACCTGATCTTTGCTTTGCCACATACAGGACTCTTTTCTGCTTTCTTTGCCTCTGGTCATAGAAAATAGAGGTAGGGAAGGAGTTTGGTGGATGAGGAGATTGCTGTGTGAGTGCCCTTTCCCCGCTCCTGCCCCCAGGAAGAAATCAGTAGGTGACTCCAAATATTTGCTCTACCGTGTAGACAGCTGATTCTTCAAATGTCTGTAGGATGCAGGACTCTGCTGCACATCATCTGGATTTGTCTCGCAATGAGAAAAAAAGATCCCCAAAGCTGAAATTCATGTTTGTATAAGCAAAATTTGACAAAAATCTGGCTTGTATACTTTGGATTTTATTGCTTGTAAAAGCCCCTCAGGAGCACTGGGCTATTAGAGAATGTTTCCTCTTGAGAACGTAGCCAGTAGCTGCTAAAATATACATCATTCTGCATTATTTGCAAAGGACATTGCTATCAGAATATCAAAGACCAAGAATGGAAAGAGTTACTCAGAAAAATGAATAATATTCTGTAAATCATGCACCTAACGATTATGTTCTTTCTTGCTCACAGGATAGCCATAAGCAGACAGTGGTTTAATCAGATATTTTTGTTATTCAAAGGCATTTAGCAATTTTTATTGCTATCACCACAAGTTTGAGAGAATCCGATGCTTGGTATGCATTATTTGGGTTCTCTGGCTGTGTTGAGATTGCAGGATAACCAGCCTGATATTATATCTATTCCCTTACTGAATTAAAACACAAACACTCAAACACTTCTGGCATGAATATTCATGTTATTTGGCTCAGGCAGGAATTACGAGATGAAATTCTGCGACTGCATTATAAAGGAGGTCAGACTAGATCTTAGTGGTTCCTTCTGGCTTTAAAAACTTATGCATTTATATGTGCAGATTTAAAGTTTGGGCTCTGTGAATCCTCAAATAACCCACCCTGAGAGGGTGTTGGCTTTTACACTCCCAACTTTTGTGAGTCTCACAGGCCAGCTGAAGGGAGTTCAGCCTCTCAGTGCCATAGATGTTAGGATTAAACCATGTTCTTTAGGCCCATAGTTCATTAATTACACTAACATCTAAGATTTTGACCTTCATTTTCTCTGTTATGTACACTGTATACACTTGTGAAAAAGCAGCAATACCATGAGCAAAATAATTTTGAAAAGGATCAGCTGTTTGGGGAAAAATTTGTGTCATTTAACATTTTCTTCATGCTAATTATAATCTATATTAAGACCTTTATGTCAACAGAGACATCCTCTGTCTGTGTACTATTAGAAACTGAGTTCTGCACTGCTCTTCCCCAGGACTCTCTTCCTTGATAGACCTTAGCAAGGCGACTGGAGACCTCACACTGGGGCAGACCACGTTGATGCTCACTGGGTATCTAGCTGATGTATTTACGTTGGAGAGGTGCCAGCTTTCTGTGCATCAAGTTTACACCTACACACACTAATAGTATGTAGACATATTTGTAAATGCACGAGCTGTGGCACTTGTCTTCTTTCAGAAGTGGGCGTCTGCAGCTCCTCTTGAAGGGTACAGGCATGGGGAACATGCTTTACAAGATGCAGGGTTTGGAGGGAACAATCCTCACAAACACTGTATTTATACATCAAGTAAAAGCCAGAATTCAGTGTTTATTTTGTAAGCTCTGGCCTTAAAATTGTCTCTTTAATACCGCTTCTCAAAAGTTCGCCTTTAAAAGTATTTTCTTGCCACCACGACCTCATACTTCACAAAAACAGTGACATTAATCCCAGAGGTTAAATAAGACCTTAAACATCTAAATTATACCTCACCTGTAAAATGACACAAACCATAACAAAAGACCTCCAAACTTTGCAGTGCGAGTCTATTCCTGCCCCATGGCTAAGGTTTGTGAGTTATTTGGGCCCACAAGCTAGCGAATAGGAAGGAATCTTTATTGAGAATGTATTCAGAGTATTGCAAAGTAATGTAGTTTTGAGGCACTGTTTCAGGATTTAGCAGTGGGAGTCTGAAGTACGTTTTACAAGATTATTTGAGCACATTAAGCTGTATTTAAATGTAGCATATAAAAATGCAAGACTAAAAGTCAGTGTTAGAAATTGGCATTCTTAGATCTATTTTAGTGGTAGCCTGTCGACCAGGCCACTGTTAACAGAAGACTGAGCCTGACGAGGTAACTCTTAAGAAAAGCTACTTCAGAGGCTGCATACTAATGTAAATGAAAATCAATTAACACAGCCAGATCTTCAATTAGAGATGATTTGTGCATATGATTTGTAATTCTCTCTCTTAACCCCTTTCTGTGTGACTGAGATTTCAATTTCAATCTTTCACCACAAGTTATGTTCCAGAAAACATATATAAACCACCTACTGTTAAAATACAGATCAAAAACGAATGCACTAGTTCCAGTTTCCAAACCAATAATAGCTAAATGGTCATATAAATAGGAACACCACAGGTGTTCTGCTGAGCACAGGCCACCATGAATAACAATTTATATTGTGTGAAGCATAGCTGGAAGTATTGGTAATAGAAACTGTGGTACAGGAGGTTAACAACACGCCAAGCGGGTAAGACTTAAAGCTCTTAGTAATGTCCAAAAAAAAAAGTGTCTTTTATAGAAAGCCTTAACAAAATGCGCTTTGAAATTCATCAGCGGTGCTTTTTAATGGGCAAGGTTTCCAAAGGTCCCAAGGAGACGCTTCAGTCTCTCCAAGCTTCAATGGCAGGTGGACACAGCTCCCTGAGATGTTTTGAAGCATTGTGCAAATTTCTCCACATCTCAGTTTCGAAGGGGTCCGAGGGCAGGAGCGCGTCAGCATTTGGCTTTGAGTAACGCTATGTGCAAACTGATGCTGGAAATACTCAGTGAAAGGGCTCCAGGTGTCACACCACATCTCAGCGATGGGTGAGGAGCCACGTGCAGACCCATGGGAGGCTGCAGCCCTTTGCAACCCCGTGGCTTTGCCCCCGAGCCCCTTCCTCAGTGTTCTTAACATCCATGTTTCGGTTGGTCCCAGGAAGCAGCTGCAGCCAACTCACTTGGTGAGATGATGCTACAGCATGCAGCTGCAAAGCGATTATGACTTGGGGACACATTTCACCTCACCAGTGGTCCCGGGATGCCAGAAGGATGGGGGCTCAGCGGGGGCTCACCCCCAGCTCAGCCCATGTCCGGGGCTGGGGAGCACAGCCTCTAATTAAAGGAAGGCTGCCTGCTCTGGGATGTCTCCCAGCTCATCGCTGGCATTTCTGTGATTGACAAACAGGCAAAAATATATTTATTCAAGGATTATCTATATTGAAAACCGGACGTGGGATTTTGTCTTTGTAAACAGTGCAGTAATATCTGCTGTTTGAACAAAAGGAAGGGTATACTTTCCTTCCATTTAAAGTGCCAAAAGCTGCCATATTTAAGTGAAATGGGGAGACATTTGGTTTTATTGATCCTGCTTGCTGAAGATTTTGGTTTTTTTAAATAAGATCTGTGACTAGGGAAGCAGTGGGTTGATTTTCACTTTATTGGAAGGGTTATTATGAAGCGCACAGCACAGAAGTTATTAGAGAGATGCGTGCCCTTGAAAACAGCCCTTAAAATCTTGCACAATTAGGAAAATTCAGAATGATACAGCATATTTCCTCATAGCGAGAAAAGTCACTTTGATATATTGAGGACCCAAAATGTAACACTGCATTGCTCTGAATAATAATTTTATTTTGAAAAGCTACATTTGAAGAGAGCACTTTGTTACAGATGGGAACACAGCTACTTTCATGGACCTAAATTAGGCTACAGAGAAATAGCTCCTCAAAAATGAGCACCCTTACTGATAGTTTCACTGTTGCTCAGACAGATCTTTCCCCATCCTCCACCTACAAATAATTCCATAGATGTTCGGATATCAAAGGAACGAATCAGTACATTAGCCATGTGTGTGGGTCAAGAGATGAACAATACACAGGATAAAAGACCTTTCCCCAAATATTTGTCAGTTAAATCTATTGTTTATGCAAAATACTGAACTGGCTGTCCTCCAAAATAGGTCTTTTTATCCACAAAGCAGAAGCAGAATGAGTAGATGAAAATTTCACCCATCATTAATGTGCTTTTATTGTGCTCGGAAGGACAATAGTAACAGTGCGAGGGTCTTATTTTGGCCAGCTCAGCACAACCCCTCTTTGCCTAGGACTTGTGCTGACTTAGTGGGATTCATGCATGTGCTCAGGGCTTCTTTCCAGAAAGAAACAAGTGGCTAAACACTTTGTCAGACTTGGACTAAACTTGAAAGCAAAGCTCCTTCTCTGCTTTTTCATCCCTCTTCTCTGAATGGATGCTGCTAAAACAGTGGTGTGTCAAACTGGGAAGTGACCAGTGTACAGTTGGTAGTTCCACCACCCTCGTCCTGTTTCTCCACCACGGTGGACACCAGCCTCAGCATTGCTCAAGGAGACCTGGCAAGCGGTCCCCTCAGAATATTGTCTTATCGGTATTGGCACCTCTTCTGATTTTTCTGTCCTTTCTACCGTAGGATGCCATCTGGTTCTGGGTTGAGTCTCTTCTTACACCACTTTCTGCCCATTAGACGCAGCGCTTGCTCTCACAACCTTTATGTCCTTTGTTTCTTTGGTCCAACCCCTCTTCCAAGCCATCTTGTAGCTACTTTTATACGTTGAACTCAAACCTCACTGTGGCTGTTTCATTGCCCCCCACACCTGCCTAGGACTTCTTTTGGGATGGGAAAACACGGTTGTCTTGAGGAACAACTATTGTGTCCAGCACTTTCACTCTGTCTCTGAATAATGCAGCAGTCTGCATCTGCCTTGATTCCCTGGGATGTATAAAAATGGGGCTTTACCTCACAGCATTGTGAGAATTAATTAATGTTTATGAAATGCTTTTAATACATAGGGAATGACCTGATCATGCTTACACTATGGTTTCCAATAGTGTAATTCCATTGACATCTGAATCCCTTTTTACACTAGGACGAACACGTTCAAAATTAGGCAGAGATATATCTCTAAAGAAAAGGCAGGTTCCTTGCAAAGAATTTAAATTAAATAATCATTATTACTTTGTAATTTATCATCTGAACACAATCCCCTATTTTGGTAAATAAAGCTCAGATGATTTCTTGTGATGTGCATATTGCTAAAATTCCAATATTGTTGAACATATGTTGTTTTTCTGTTTAGCTGCTTTTTTCTCTCCTTCAATCAAATATACAAGTGTTTTTTTAAAGGAAATGTCAAATGTTGAAAACAACACTGATATCTTACAAGTTTCCATCTGGACAAAGATATCACTGTCCAATTTTTTTACTCGTCTTAGAAACTGGTCAGAGGCATAGTACTGTTAGCTGAACTAAACTCTATTTCTTAAGCTTGCATTATTAATTTTGCATCATGATAAGATATTTACTCAAAGAGGCAGCTAGTTCTTTCCTTTTAAAGTGATGTTATTTGCAGGAATGACCACACTTTTTTTTCCCCAAATGAAGTTATGCAAATCTGATCGACTAAAGTAAATGTTTCATAAAACCAATGACTGTTTAAATTGGGGGACTAAATTGTTTGTATATAAATATTACCTTTTATATTCCATTTGAGTTTTATGTAGATGAACACATTACTTTAATGACCTGCATTTACAGAGGGAGACGGGGAGAGTCTGACTCTGAAATCCTCAGCAGCCAGATGGCTGCCTTTTCTTGCATGAGATTAAAAGATGTTTCTCATTCACAGCCCTGCTTCGGAGGCAAATTAATATAGCCAGCTAAATTGCTTGTGTTTTTGGAATAAAATTTAAAGAGAACTTTTAAAGCAATTGGTGTCACAGGTTCCTAGAGCAGATTGCTCTCCAGGTACAGCATGCTGGTTTTAAACATTCAGTAATTAATGGAAAGTATTCTGTGTTAATTGACTGCTTCAGGAAAGGGAAATATAATGACTCCTTATTAATCATGAAAAGAGACATACAGCACGGAGGCACTGCAATAATTGCACCAATGGTTGAGAAATGTTAATTAATGAAAAGAACAATGATGTAAGAAATTAGCTACATAATGCTTGCTGCTGATGGAGATTGTGTTTTAAACACATTATTTAGCATGGCAGCCACTGGATGTTGCCTTAAATAGCAGGCACCTCTTACCCTTTCCTTCAGTCAGCTACGGAGTTCCAAATGTTGCCGGTGTTTTGGTTTTTAATGAGCCAAAATACACTCTCCAAAACTACATTTTCTGAAGCATTTTCAGTTTGAACTCCTGAACTCAAAACTATTCAAGCAGATTGACAGCATTCAACATATAAAAATATTATCCAAATGTAAGAGAGCATGATAGTGTCTGTGTGGTGGGGAACATCTTCTTGGTAGGTGGGCTGAGCTAAGTAAATTTGCCAGGAAGATAACTGCATCATGACTTCTTTCCCCTTTTTAATTTTTCCACTTTTTAACCAATTACCTGTCCCCTGAAGAATTTGGAGCAAGCATCCTGTCATATTTGTGCCTAACTTGATGTAAAAATTCATAGGCTATTAAAATGCAGAACAATTCTGGCACCTAATCCAACAGCAGTAGTATGGACCTGAAAGCCATTAACAGATTGAGGGCCCCAAGGTTTCTACCATCACTCTGTTGCACCTTTAACACAGCAACAGGGTGAGACATATCCATCACTCTCTAAAAAAAGCACGTTAAACTATTGCTTACAAATAAATTGCCTAAAACTCTAACTCTTTTGTTTCTCTTCAAGAACAGGATTTGATTCTTGTGGATGTCTTCATATCTGCATGATCATTTCTGCAAGGAATTATCAGCCTTTGAGGCTTTTGAAAATTATTCACAACAATTTTGTGGGAAGCTTGGCCACCTAAGTCATGTGTTATCTTGGCTGTTTGCCTAGGGGTTGGTACTAATGTATGACAAATGGTAAATAAAGGTAGAATAGCGAAAGCTCTCATTTTAGCTTACCATGGCAAGCATAAAACTATAGATGCAGAAAAAAATTGAAATTCTGCTCAAGACATGATAAATGAACGTTCATCAAGCACAAAATGCTTTTATAAAAAGTAGCTCTCAACAAGAGGCCTCTGTTTGCAATAACACAGTCCCTTAATTCAGCAGCATCACAGTAATCAAAAACCATTGTAGAAGGGGAATGAGTCCACGGGTGTATAATAACCCAACAGTGAAGTGCTTCATGTGTCATAGGACAGGGATAGGAATGGTTTCATGCCTCATCCCTCCAACCCATGTGCTGGTCTTTGCTGATTTTCCCAGGGCAGCTGTCTTGTGGCCATTCCTCCACCCATGTGTTTTATTGCTCCTGAATTTCTTTTCCAGATGGAACATCCTTGGGCTCCAAGGTGCTCTCCTCAGCTCCTTCATTGAACCCATGTACTTGCACAGCATCATTGTGGGAAGCCTCTATCACACTGGTCACCTTTCCCGGGTAATGAGCCATAGAATAGAAGACATTGGTCAGCTGCCAGCTTCATACCGGCGCAATCAGCTGCTTCTCAGTGGTAAGCAAACACCTGCCTGCAAGACAAATGAACCCCTCTCCCATCACTAATTGTACCAGTCACCAACAGGAAAGTTTGCTTGTTTGTAAGTAAACCATTAGCCCATGCCTCCTTTTTTTCCTGCAGAGTACGAAATTTGTAGAATGAAGAAACTGATGCATTTAAATCCAGTTTCTTTTTCATATGCAGTGACCACAAAAAGGACCAGTAGTGGATAAAAGCTGAGGAGGAAAACAAACACTGCACAAAAAATCTCAAATTGGAAAAAAGTGTACGACTAAGTAAAAGATTTCTAAAAACCAGAGAGGAAGTTTGCAGTAAATTTTAGGTTTAACTCTTTCCTGTCCTGCTCTCCCTCACCCAGCAAACACACAAATGAGCAGAGTCAGGAGAACCAGCCCTCGCACTGCTGGCACCATACATGCAGCCCCACCACCACTGCCCTTAGCTCGGAGCCCCCGCTCCTTCACCACTTGCTGGCCATGGAGCAGGTGGCCATGAGAAAAGGGCTGTTTGTTCACACAGGAGCCACTGCCTGTTCAGCAGACCACAGAGAGGCATTGCTGCCGTCTGAGGAGGCTGCTGCCTGTCATGTGAGCATCTCCATGGTTTCCAGCTATCTTTTGGCCTACTCTCCCTGCCACCGCTTCTCCTTCGAGTCCCTGTCCTTACTCCAGTTCTCTGGTCATATCTTCTCTATCCCCCTGACTCCCACTCCCTTAACCCCCAGCCAGGCAGAAGCTGCCCAGCCTCATCCCAGCAAAATCCTAAAAAGTCTTGAATGCCTTCAGATCCTCATAAGACATGTAAGTGCTAAGGGCCACCAGTTCTGCACAGGATTAGACCCTTATTTGATTCTTAGACTATGATAATTCTTCTCCAGGAGGATTCCCTGAGACACCAGTATGATGTGAGGGTGACAGAGTTAGAAGGTCAGGATGCTTTAGTGGAGTACATGATCGCCTTTCAAAGTCCTCTAGGTTCCTCAGTCAGGAGAGTGCTATTTTATCCCTTGTCTATCTCATGTTCTTTTTTTCTTTTTTTTTTTTTTTTTGCATGTGTGTCCTTGTGACAAAATTAGTTTGGCTGAGGCAGAAGTGGTAGTTTAGCCACTGGGGAAATTCTCAGGTTCTGTGTGGTTTAGTACATCTGGTAAGTGTAATGTGCATGTCGGTGTTATGAGGTGAGTAGGTCAAAAGGCTTATCCTTTTTTGAACAGATTATCTCCATTTTGTAACTCTTCAGTGCAGCTAGCTGAAGACTATTCAATGCAGGCGTGCAGGTAACTGCTCCACACCTCTGCCTCACCTCGTGCCCGCTCCTGTCCCTCCTGCCCTGCTCCAGCATTAGCATGACTTAGCCCCATCTTCCTTCCCACACCTCATCATGGGAAGGAGGAAGGGACACACAGCTAATCAGGAATAACATCCCCATTTCCCAAACCTGGCTGTTATTTTGGCAACACACCACTGTCTGCCAGAAGCCCCTGCATCTCCCACTGGAGAAGAGGGTGTCACCCTGTGCCAGCTCTAACTCATTATAATTCCACCCATACACTACGATCGCAATCACACCCATTTTCACTGTGTCTGCAGGAGGTACAGGGAAATGCACTTGAACAGGTGAAGATCTGAAAACACAATAACTGATTTAATAAGAGATTTAACCCTAGCACAGCTATTGCTTTGCTGGGTTGGCCTTGCAGAGTAAAAGTAATGGCTCATACTTCTCCCAAGTGTGTATTTATGTCCAAGAGTCATTGCCAGAGATTTCCAGGGAGTTAGAAATGTATCAGAGAGGCCCTTGTGTCACTTTAAATATCTGCATGTTTCATGGCTGGTTTACTCCTTTCCTGAGACTTCTGTTTGAAAAACCTTTTGCTTTGCTTTCAGTTGTGTTTGTGGGTTTTCTTCAGCCCAGGAGAAGCAGTGGGAGGAATCTGTCTCTCTCTGTCTACATTGTTTTTGTCTCTAAAGCCATTATTTGTAATCTTCCTCCTCCACAAATCCCAAAGAGCCAATACTGTTTAAAACTTACATTGCTGAAGCTTGTGCTATGTTTCTTTTACCTGGAAAACTGTGCCAACAGCATATCCAGTGACTAAGGAGATGGGCACCTACCACGGGCCAAACTGAATGCATTAGAGACCAAACTTCAGCAACCTCAGCCAGGCAACTCCACCTCCCATGTTCCTCACAGGGATCAGACCAGCCGGGGATTTAAAATTGCAGGAGTCCTTCAATTATAGGGATGCCAATTTTGTCATTGATCATAGCGGCACAAACATTTCAACGGGGAGGAGGGTCACAGTGCGGGATGGGGTATCCTGAGATAACTCCTTGGACCCACAGAAAAATAATATGAGGTTTTCTACTCACACCAGTCCCAGCAAGATGGAAATCCATTCATTCACTGGGACTACTCTTGGGTGTATTTTTCAGATGAAAGAAAAGCTCTGTGACGTTTTTATTTCCTTTCCTCTTAAGATTGAGGCCATTCTAATAGGTATCCTGTAGAGGCACGAGGCTTTGCTAGGGGTGAGAGGAGAATGAGGACAGATTTCAGTTCATATCCCAGAATACTCAATGTCACATTATTTGTACAAAGACTTCTCTTTTCCTTCCAGTTTCTACAGTCTCCTATTGTACTCTGTTGTGTTGGTTTTAAGGAGGAGGTTTTACATAAAGGAGAGAAAATTATCTAGATTATTTGGGTGTTACCCTTCAAAAAAAATCAGAACAATTATTTGTCAAAAGGAAAACATGAAAAAAGTGTTTCAAAAGGATCAAAAACAACAATCAGAGAATATATCTAGGCTCTATATTTGCATCTGTCATGAGTCTCATGTTTTTTCTTTACAGCCTCTTCTCTTGCATTCAGAAAATGATGTAAAAATATCTTCTACTTATCTGAATACTTGTACTTGGATGTGATAGCTGGGAAGAGAAAGCATGAAAGCCAAACCAGCACGGAGGGTTTTCCAGGCACTGAGGCAAGCTCGGGGCTCTCACAGTACCCCACCAAGACTAGAGAGAGGTCCCAGGCCGGGCAGGGTTGTACAGCCCCATCTGATGGGCCCCCACAGCCTGCTCTGTCCTCCGTGCAGCCTTTCCTTCTTTTCCTCTGGTCAATGTTTTCACAGCATTCTTATTTATTTATTGGCCTGTGGCAACTTTGCACAGCAGGGTGTTTGCTATCACGTTTCTTGGCACTCAGTCCTCTAAGCTCTTGGGTGCTATCTTGTCAGAGACTAGTGCAAACTGTCAAACAGCCAATTTTGATCTGTTTGCATCTTGTTCTGTATAGAAGCGTTTGAATAGCACCAGAGAGCTATCTGATTTTCAAGCTCCCAGTTTATATCCTGTTGTCTAGGTGAACCGGAGTTTTAGATGCAGACTGATCTGTTATCTCAGGGAGGGGGGGGAACTGAAAGAGGTATTAATATGACATGAATGTGTTTACAAATCCTGTGTGAGGTTATGACTTAGCTGTAATTCTCTCCTACTCACGATAACAAGTTCAGTCCCAGTGACTGAGATGATTTCTGCAATTCCAGCTTTGCCACCAATACAAAGTGGTTGTGCTGTACAATTTTTTCCCTTCAATGGCCACCTTTCTCTCTCTGTGCGTGCCCAGTCCCATCTGGCCCTTGTAGCTCCCTCCTAGGGCAGAAGGGACCACACCGGAAGGAGTAGAGATGGAGCATGTCCCTCACTAACATTGCTTCCCATGATGCTGAGAGGCTCCAGGCAGGAGGCAGGAGCAGCATCTCTGCCATGGCTGACCCTACACAGCCCTCCATCTCTTCCTGGTCCCCTTCAGTGACTTACCAATCTCAGCATGTTTAAATGGGATGGATGCCAGGTTCCCACCAGCTTCCATCTCCTCCCATTCCTCCTGAGATCAAGATATGCTTATGGTGTGCAAGAAGGGGTACTTTGGGAAGGATGGGCTTTGATCTCTCTAATTTCCTCTCTCTGAATAGCCCGTATCAGTACTTCTCCCTCTCTGTAAAAGTTCTTTGAATCCCTTCAGTGGAAAATGCAAAAGACCTTTCTCTGCTGCCGTCTACCCAGGAGCAATGACATGAGGTCCTCATCAAGCTGGCCAAACAGTGAGCTGTTGCTGGAGCTGCTGCAGGCGGGGGCTCTGGCAGGAGCTGCCGTTTGGAAGCAGAGATCCAGCCCTGGCACTGGCCTGTGCTGGTGGCCCTTGCCCACCCACACAGTCCCCACCCGCTTGACCACCACAGTGGCTTTTTGTTGTCCAGGTTTGCAGGCTTATGGCCCACGCAGCAAATTAGTAGAGAAGTACTCAACACATCATCCAATACCTGCCTTTTCCAAAATATTCAGACTGCTTCAGGTCACGCTGTTTGTTCCAGCCTTGGAAGCTCCCAGTGTTGATTCTTTGCTCCCAAAAGCACTAATGAGCAGGGCAAGGCAGAGCTCACTTGGTTACATTTATCCTGTGCTGGTAAATAAACCAACCACTTTATATCTCTTATTTCCTTGCGAAGACTAATCCTTCCCTGGTTTCAGGTACAAGGAATGAGAAAGTGACAGGAGTCATGAAAAGGTTGAACTTCACTAAATGGTTAAGAAGAGACAGAAATTTTTGTGCTTAAAAATAGCTCTCATGTACACAGCCACACCTGACCTTGCAGCCCTGATCTGCATTTAGAGCCAAGGGAGATCTCACCCATGTAGGCAGCGAACTCCAATATGTGATTCAGATGTCCAAAACTGGCCATGTGAATGACACAAAGGTCACGCAGTCACCCCAGGTGACCAAAAACATCATGATTGTAGCTGTCTAAAATTAAATAAGATGCATTCTACTTAAAGATATCAAAAATAATGCCATTAGGACACTGACTAGCTCTTGAAGAGATTGTTGCACCCATATAGGGTAGGAATCTTGCAGGCAGACTCAAGGTGGGGAGCAAGATGTCGGTCTGTGGTGTCTACAGGATCATTATTAACTTGGATCTAATAAACTCTCTGTGACGATGAAATGTATGTTTTGTATTTTCTTATCCACCATTTGTTCCTGCTACAATCTAGAGTTCCTGTCACAGCAAAGGCCCCAGCAAGTAATAGCAGATAAATAAGCGGCACCATGGAAGGCTCACCTGGGGGAACTCATGGCAAAAGCACTTTGCTCTTTAGCTCCTTTTAAAATCCAGTTATCCCATTAAAGCCTTTCTGAAAGATTTCACTCGGCACTTGTCACACTGCTGTCAATACCACACGCTACAATCTAATGGCTTTCCTTAGGCTAATGAAAAGTTTGCCTGCAAGGTGGAAAAAGATCTATAGGAACTGTTGAATTATGTCTCTCTAAGGTACTCGGACTGGTAACGTTTAACCGATGGCACGTGCAGTGCACAATGCTATCGTGTTTGCTCAAGGATGGCTCATGCGTCACAGTGACCCACCACACATTAGCAGCCTCTGAGGGTTTTGAGCACCAGATGTTACTGGTGTCCTTCTCTCCTGCCAGGGGTTAGCCACGCTGATGCTCGTCAGCCTGGAAAATCTCCCAGCTTCAGTGTGAACTGGATTGTAGGGAATGCCGACCTGGAGGTTATCAATGCCACGACGGGGAAGAGGACCTGCGGCAGTCCCTCACGGCTCTGCAAGCACATGTTCTTCACTCGGTGGGCAAAGCTTCATGGCAAGGTAGGTCTGATGCATTGATGGGACACTGCCACCAGCCCAGTGTCCTATGTCCCTCATGAGGGACTTACATCTTGGGAGAGGACAGAGGTTACCATTAGCCAAGACCTTGCACGGTCAGCTATGGGAGCTGAGTCCAGAGAAATCCAGTGACAGAAACCAGGAGGAGAGATGGCTGTTCTGGCTGTTCTTGGCAATAGAGCCAGGCTCAGATGAGCAGACAAAACTCAAGAGAGGCCTGAGAGGAGTATGCATTGGAGACATCTACCTCACTTCATTGTTCCACAAGGGTTTAGACTCCCAACTTAAACTTCTCCCAATCTCACCCAAGTTAACTGACTAAAGCAAGCGCTATGGATTGCCTATTCCCCTCCTCTTCCCCACTCCCCCAGATGTGTTGATAAATCCATACAATGATACAGCTGCTCCTTTCAAGGTAAGTGGTCAAGTGCTGAAGGCTGTCCAATGTCATGACACTGAGCAGCAGTACAATTTAATGGTATTAAAACTACAAGTTGTACTTAATTGAAATGGTCATCACTCCTTGACAGCCCTGCTTTCTCTAAGGAAAATGGCCATGAACTCCCCTTATTTGAAATGGCACCAAAGTCAACCTGCCCTCGTGCTTTGCTATTACTTCCCACAGACAGGAGACAATATCAGAACAGAGGGATGGCCAAAAAACTACAAGGCTGAGCCTAGGGATGTAGGACATGCAGGAAGAAGCTTGATGTGGAATAAGGAAATTTTCCTTTATTTTTGCTGGTTCTGGAGTGACAATTTCTCCCTTTGCCTGATCCTTCAAGGAGGTGTTGGCGGAAAGAAGAACACAGATACCAAAGTGGTGAGCCTGATCCCACCACTTCCAGGAGGAGCAGCAGGGAAAACACAAAGCGTCTCTTCAGCTCACCTACTTTCACTCCTATTATAGTAATTTGCTGTAATGAGGCTTGTCAAGAATGGTCCTGCAGTCCATGGGGGTTGGGACAAGATGAGGACAAGAAAAAATAATTTTATTAAGTGCCAAAACTTTTTTCCTATTGGGAAACTTGTGGAAAAGAACAAGGCAGAGTGATGGCAGAGAAGTCTGGAGCCACTTCCACCAACAAAGTCATTTGGGAAGGCAAACGGACAGGCGGGGAGGGAAGGTGTGAAGACAAGGCCAAAGGGGTTCTGCTCTGCAGGAGACCCCAGAGAAGAAGGCTGGTGGGAGTCACCCGGCACAGGCAGTGCCATGACCTCTCTTAGCAGGGCCCCTGAGTCTGGGGGAGCAGAAGGGACCAGCCTGGGCTTCGGGCCCTGGGTTCAGTCACAGTTCAGTGGTGTAGGTCCCATTTCTTGCATGGCAGGTGGCAAGGGAAGGGAGGAGGGAAGCATTCCTGCTGCCCCCAAAATGGAGGGTTCCTCATGGAAACATCTCCTGGGATCAGTCGTGCCCCGGGACAGGTGATGGCCTGGACTATGGCTGGCAGTGCTGTACTGCACCTGGCTGGCACCGAGGATGGGGTTGGGGGAGCAGGAGGGAGTAACTTCTGGCTGAGCAGGAAACTTTGCTTTTGACAAAACAAAGGATTTGATAACGTCATCAGTGTCCTCCTCTGGGGAACAAAGGGGCAGCTGGAGGGCAGCCACCACCAGCCAGGCCAGCTTGTAGCCCATAGACACTGGGGCTGGCAGCATCATCCCTCCCTCACTGGCTGGGACAATGCACCCCAGCCAGAGCAGACCCCCGGTGTGCCAAAGCAGCTCATTTCAGGCTGCACATTCACCTTGTCCTTTAATCTGTCTTTCAGCATCTCTCCTTTTTAGAGAGAAGGGAAAGAGCGTTGTCTGCTCACCAAGACTGTTCTTTGAGGGTGCTTTTTCCTACAGCATGCTATTTCTCTGGCTTGTAAGCGTTGGGCTTTCACCTGTCTGTTTGCTCTAAGGCATTTTCCAGACTTTGGTTTCTTTTGTGTAATGTCACAGCCTCACTGCTGGTTCAGGGCTGTTAAGACTGTGGCAGGTCAGAGGAGGTTGCTTGTTTAGTTCTTCTGCAAAGCACCTCCCAAGTGTCGTCTCCCAGGGCACCTCCTGGAAGGCGGCTCTGGTGTCCCGGCAGAGCACAAGGTTTTCCCACACAAGCTCAAATCCTGATGCCTGGTTTCTGTCCTGTCCTGGGCAAGTTTCACAACACCTCTTACTATAACACATTAAAGACAGAAAAGGGGAGAGTGTGGGAGGGGAACCTCCTTCTTCTGTCTCTCCGCTTCCTGGGATAAACTGAGCACATTCTTTAAAGATCCCCAGAAAGGACTTTTTCCCCTTTTTTTCCTAAAAATTATCTTCACTGAGAAGTAGGGGTTTGCCCTTGTAAAACACACCAATATTTGCTGCTGCCTATGCCCACTCCAAGGCAAAGCTCTTTACCCTGCTCCTCTTCACAGTGGCACAAAGCCATGTCACAGGCATTTACTGCTTCTCTGTTTTTTTGTTGTTAAACCGAAAACAAACACACAAAGCACAGTGATAGTTTGTTTGTTGCTTATGAAATGTAGACAGGAAGATTATGCAGCTACCGAAGCCTCCTGTTTCTTTTGGCTCATCAGTTGATTTTTTTATTATTATTATTTCATTTTTCTCCCCTTCCCTGATTTTTGTTCTGCAGCTGAGCACACGAATCACGAGCCATGGAGACATGCCATCAGTGTACAGCGAGGCAAAGCTGGTGGCTCAGACGTATCAGTCTGTCAAGCAGCAGCTGTTTAAAGCGTTTCAGAAAGCCGGTCTGGGCACCTGGGTGAAGAAACCCCCAGAGCAAGATCAGTTCCTACTGACTGTATAAATCACTCGACACCTTTGCTACATGACCGGATCAAATCAGCTGGAGAGAAGGCTAGGCAGGACGCCGCGTGAGCCGAGAGAATTGAAGCAGTTTGAGATTCAATAGCAACCTCCATGGGAATATTTGCTTTTAATTCTGTATTGGAAATGCGTAAATAGAAATGTGTCTGATGCACTGAACTCGACTTTAGAAAACCGCTTTTTCATGATCCCTTCCCAAGAATGTACCTGCCCCAGTTATAATGTCACCTCCACAAGGATTCTGCTTTTCATTGTTTTTTTGCTGTTGGTTATTACTGATTTGAGGCATTAGCAGGCCACCTGTCTGATCCAAAATAGAGTTTGTTTTCCCTCACACAATCAATGCAAGAGTCATCACTGAATAATGGAAAATAGTGAGCAAAAGATGGAAGAACCCCAGGCACACGGCATGACAGCAGGTCTCAGAGCATCCATAATCATCCACAAAAAAAAAGGTGTCTAACCTCTATGCAAAAATCATCCTGTTAGCTGCCTAAATCTGTGAGAAAGAATTTGGACCTCAAAGATATGCAGGATTTTTAAACTCCATTTTCCACTGCTGGCTCAGAGCACAAAGCTGGGCTTTGGATTCCCTTGGTTTTTAGACTTACTCCCTCTGACGCCTTGGACAAATCACTTCCCACCAAATCTTCAAATCTGGCCACAACTTTTGCATGCTGAAAATTTTAATTATCCAGGCCCAGTTCATCACCCATGACCTTCAGGCACCAGCTGGCAGGCAGATGCTCTTCAAAAGGGCAATTCAACTCAGTGCTGCCTGAGGAGGTGCACAGCTCTGCAGGGGCCAGCAGTGAAGACCGGTGTGAGGATGGAGGCAGCTCTAGAGCTTCAGGTAGCTGCCTAAAATCAGGCAGGCTGGGGACAGGACCCAGAGCCTCAGATTTCAAAGTCTGTAAGGATCCACAGCTCTAAATTAAATGGGTTTGAACTCAGGATGCTCCATACATCTGCAAAATTGCTGGATTGGGTGACCACAACTAAGACAACGCAAAGTAGAGAGCACATTTAATACTTTGCTCTTTCCTGCCTCAGTTTCTCCATCTGTAAAGTGGGGATAATAATAATTACCTGCTTCACATCTAAGGAACTTGGCAGGAACAAAGTGTTCTGGTCATATGCAATGGTGTAAGCCAGATTCTGTCGCTCTTGCAGTGAGTTTTACCTCCCCATATAGTCCAATTGACATAAGTGCAGCAGATGCAGCTACAGACTTGGGTAAGGTCTTAATGTAAGAGCTTTCGGATTCTAGCTCTGTGTAAATGCCTATTATTATTATTATTATTATGATTATTATTAATCTTTGTCTGCAGTTTGAAAAGCAGGTGGGGTGTTTCAGTTCGTAGACAAGTAGCACCCAACAGTTAAATATTTTCTTCATAACTGTGGCTGGGTCTGATACAATCTCATCTTTAAACCATCCCAAACTTCATCAGAACGCAGAAGATACAGTCATGGGAGAACTGAGCTTTGATAGTCCCACTGCAGAACCAACCTTCAAATACACAAATACACCTTCAGTGTGTTTCTTTCAGTTTTTGGTTTTTTAAATGACAGGATTTGCGGGTATATAACTACTGTTTTCTTTTTATTCTTGTGATTCTCTTTAAATCTGTATATAACATGCTGCTACTGATTTGTGATAATTGTCTTGGTATTTTCTCAGAATTGTCAAGCTGAGTTACTTTTCAAACAACACAAGGCTCATATTTTTCCATGTAATTTCCTTTACACGGGAAACTGTTCCTATCAATAAAGATAGATGCTCTTTGTATAGGGTTTATCATGTTTGGAGAGCCATATACAGTAAATACATTGTTTATTGATGCCCACAATAGAATAGCTACAGTATTTTGATGAGATTTTATTTTTAGATTATAAACTACAAGATGTATCTATAGTGTCTTGTATAAAAAACAATTGTGATAAACTAGAATTTTTAAATTAGATAAAAAAAGCTCTCCCAGAAACCTTTTGAGCAAAATAATACATTCCATATTAACTACCAAAAATATTTAAAAAAATATCCTTAGAGTAGAAATAGTATTAAAAAAAAAAAAAAAAAAACAAAAACCTGAGA
>JAOXNO010000013.1:11208507-11223063 GCA_028565335.1 Limnodromus scolopaceus | reverse complement strand
TGCCCCACTACCGATGAGAAACTGAGGCACAGAATGCCAAGGTGACCACAGCAAAGTCCCACAGGCAAGAAGTGCCTCAGCAAGGCCATGCACCCTCTGGGTGAACACCTTGCTCCTCCATGACCCCTTCTGCCCCACCAGCATGGAGCTCGGGGCAGGAAAGGCTCTGCCCTAGTGAGCCAGAGATGGTGTGCAGTGCTCCTGTGCGGTGGGAGTACCTTAATTTTTTTAATTGCCCTCAGGAACTGATTGCCTGGGAAGACGGGAGGACGGGAGAATTTTGTTCATGCAGGACTTTCAGCATAACCTAGACAAAAACCCATGAGGAACACGAGGCCCGTGTTTGATTCTGCCTGGCGGTGACACCACGGTGGATCCCCTCCAGCTCCACCCCTCTGCAGCTCCGGTGGAGAGACAGTGCCTGCCCAAGCACTAGGGGGCCAAATTCTACACCTGAAACAGCACTGACTGCGTATTCCTATCCAGGCTATGTTTTTCTTCTAGTATGTGGTGGGCATTGGGTGTATTTTACCCCCACATGTCCAAGGGGGAGGCCAAGAAGGGGCCTAGTGAAGGGACAAGCTGTGCAGGCAGCTGGGGTGGCAGTCTATAGCCGTGCAAGGTCTTTGAAGGATCCACATACTCCTTTGGCTCTCCCCATGCATCGGGTGTAACTGGGCAGAGGGGCAGCTTCCAGCCAATACTAAATACAGCGCTTGGGCAGCCGGGAACAGTTGGGAGTCTGTGGTTTAGCAGCTGGTGAGCTACAAAACGTCAAAGCTTTTGAACCAGGCAACCCTAAGTCGCCTGAGTTAAAGCATCAAAATGTTTTCTTTCAATACAGATCAATCTGTAAAAGAAGAAAAAAAGATAGCAGCTAGTCAGAAAGGGTTTAAAATAAAACATACTAATATACATAATGGGATATTTAAATGTAAAAATCTATTAATATGTCGTAACATGTTATGGTGTGCAAGTGATAGCCATAGTACATTAGTAATATATATATTATCAACATGTATATACACACATACACACACATATTTTAAAATAAGAACAAATAATAACATACCATGATGCACCACCTGATGTAATCCATATTTATGGCACATCAAAAGAACCGCAAAGATAAGATTCCATGGAGTATCTTAGCATACATAACTATATATTTCTTTATAGGAAAAAAAGAACAAAAGTTAACTAGGAAATGTCCTATTTTCTTCCCAGTGGCAGTTCAGCACAGGGAAGCATCCAAGGTGGCAGAAGCCAGACCCGACTGTCGTGGGTGCCTCGGCACTCCTGTGCTCTGAGCTGGTTTAAAATGAAGCTCCCGAGTGTTTGTCTCTCCCTGCCTGTCAGTAGCTCTCTGGCATCCTCCGTGTTTCACTGCTGGTGTATTTAGGTGCAACATGTATTTTTTCAAAACTTTCTATCCATCAGCCATAATGTATAGCTGAAGTGTTTGGCTCCAGTACATTTACACGGTAATCAAATCATGAGCCTGGGGGAGGCATAACACATTAATGACTTTAGAAATGTTGGTTAAACTCCAGACCTGATCAAAGAGACCAAAATTTATTGTTATTCCTCTAATAGCCGTGTGGTAACCAAAATGAAATCAATTTGATGAAGATAATTAGGTTCCCATCTCCATCACCACACGCTTGGTACAATTAGGAGGAATGAGCTTCCCCTACTAGCAATATGATACTGTTAGCACAGACGAAAATTCTTCAGCAGCTCCAGCCAGGAAAGACTTAGTGAAACAACCATTTTTTAAATAAGAAACTGCTGGTTCATCAGAATGTGAATACTCCCAGGAGTCTCCATATCACGCACATAGCTCCTGGGCAGAGCTCAGGGGCAGACACTAGCAGAGGTCTTCCCTAGAGCGGAGGGCAACATTTTAGGACCTTGCCTGGGCTGTTGGACATGCACAGTCAGGTCCTGGATCTCCCTCGGGAGCCTCCTCCTGTTCCTGCAGGGCAGTGGAGATGAAGCCCACCCCTGAGACACTGCTGCCAAGTCACAGCCTGTCACTGTAGTGAGTGGGGTCAGTGGCTTTTCGGTGACCCTGCCCACTCTGTCTGAGCCAGGTGCAGGAGGACACCAAGGAGAAGGTCCACAGGGAGCTTTGGGGGCAGGAAGGTGGCTTCTCCCAGCAGGGATGAGGCTGGGGAGCTGGATCCTCTCAGGGCATCAGCTTCTCCCACAGCTGGGATGTTTGCAGACTCTACATCCCACGACTCCATATGCTGAGCCCAAAGCACAATTATTTTTCTCACTGAGAGGCCTTTGTATCAGCTTGGTGCTGAGCAGGAAAAGCAAATTAAATTGTTGCAGAGTAAGAAAAGCTTGTTCCAGCTCTGAACTGACTAGGCTCAGCGTTCCTCTTTCCATCAGCTTCAGAGGCAGAATACATTAGTGCCTGCACTAATCAAATAATGGCAAACCTGATTTGTTAACATACTCATCAACAAGTGGTCAAACTGCGTTTCCAATTTTCTAAAAAATAAAATATTCCGTTTGTGAATATTCCACTGATACTCATTTAATTTATTCTGAATGTTTGAAAACTTCAATAATTGCATGGATTTTAACAGAAATGACCCATATCTTTTCAGTGCAGACGTTCAGCTACACAATAAGCGTTGCCAGCATTTTGAAATGGAAGTAAAGATTAAGTGACTTAGGAACCTAACATTGATTTTTGGTCAAAGTTTTTGAAAACTGCCCTCAAAAGTTTTGTTCCTCATCTTTTAAAATACAAGATATTTTGTCCCTGATGTTATCATGCCACTTGGAATTAAAATTCTTCGCATTTCCTCAGATTTTAAAATCCTACCCAGTGGCCATATCTTAAAAGTGAACTTTCCAATAGGCAATTTTTACAGCGTTTCTACGCAATTTCTCTCTTCAGATTTTGGAAAAGACCCTTTACACAGTCATAGTCCTGTGTGGTGTAGAACATGTGACACAGGTTTTCCAATGGCATCTGTTGACATTATAGTGAGAAGCATTGTATAGATGCAGGAAAGAGAGGCCCAGAGAAAATATCTGTCTAAAATTAAAGCTACTCTATGTCCTTTTTTCCTTCCAGCTGCATCCCCCTTTGCTGCCCTCAGAGTCCTCCTTTAGTACATTTTGGACAAGTGCAACCTATGTCTCCATGTCTGAAATCCCCAGTAGAACAGGTCTGGCTTCTGCAGAGAGATTTTGAGGCCAAGGTAATGGAAGCTGGTGGGAGACGGAGAAGGTGAAAAGAAAAAGAGCAGCATCAGGGCAGAGAGGGCAGTGATCCAAACTAATCCTGCTCAGTGGCAGTGGTGAAAATGGGCCCCACATCTCCTGACCTGCAGGCAGAAGGTGATGTAGGCCCTTTGGAGAAATGGACCTCCTAGATCTCTCTCCTGGCCTGGGAAAGGGTTATCAATTAATATTTTCATTATGCATATAGTAAATAAATTAATATAAGAAAAATCCATCTAAAGATATGAAATATGAAGACTTCATATCTGGCTCAGAGAGGTCCCGCTGCTGGAGGCTGGGAGAGTATTCTTGAGAAATGTCACTACCTGCTTGTCCTGTTCGTACACTTTTCTCTAAGGGCAACAATCATCTGTTGTCAAAAACAAGCAGTGGGGTAATTGGAGGCATTTGGGCCCAATAAAGATATTCTGTAATGGTTTTACATTAATCTTATGGATTAGGACAAAAGCAGGTACCCCCTTGGGTTTTTTCTGGCTTGTTTTGTTGTTCTCGTAATATTTTATTAGACCTTGCCAGACCTTGAGGCTGTTGCTTTGAGGGTTTTTTCAGGTGGAGCTACTGGCCTATGGTGCAAGCAGGAAATAACCTCAACCAGAAGCTGAAGATCACAGTTTATATGCAAGGAGCTATGTATGTTCACCCTAAGTACATCAGGAATGAAGGCTGTAAAAAAATTAGACCCCAAAGAGGTGATAGAAATCTCAAAGAAGAAACTACATGAACTATTTCTGTGCTTAATCACAGTCTCTGGTATTCTCAGAGGAAGTACTTTGATGAATAAGCAGAGTAAATGATCAAAATTCCTGTGTAATGAGCCCTGTGTTAATTGCCCCACTGTCCATTGAAACACAAAAGGTACTAATGATGCACGCAGTCTCATCATCCCCTGACTGACTTTTGTTAGGCTTCTGTCTAAAAGTTATATATTCAGGAGAAACCATCGGATACAGGGAACTCCAGTAAAGGGACTCATCTCTCACTTGGAAATTAAATGTCCTTCCCTGGGACCTGACTCAAAACAGGCCATTTCAGCGAGGCTGAACTGGTAGCACACTGTCAGCCAACACCCAGAAGCATGAAATAATCCTCGATTCGTTCCCAGGTTAAAAGGTGATGCACAGTGCCCCAACCCCTCCCCAGCCATCACTCCTTGCCAACTTACATGCCACCAAGGTTCAAGATTTCACAGCAGCAGGAAGGATAAAGGCTGGATTTTTTTCTCTGTTTCAGTGGGACAAGTCATTATCACTGGGGCTCTTGGAGAGTTTTTGCTGGCTGTCAGACTGTGGGATTTAGGAGATGATACCCATTAAATTAGCTGTAATGCAGACACACACCCCCTATGTGAAGCTCACCAGGGTTACTACAACCAAGGACCAAGGCGATGCCTTTAGAGGAGGAGCATGTGCCTTTAGAGCAGAGATTGGACAACAGATTGGTTCTGGCAACACTGAGCATTTGCTATTTATACACCATGCAGGGGAGGGGAAGGGGGGCATCAGGAATTTCTCTAGACCTATGTGAAGGTTACTTTGATCATCTGAACTGAAGCTCACTCTGACTGAGATTTCCTTAATAAACCAATAGTTATTTTCACACAGTACTTCTGATTCTCCAGCCAAATGCCCCAAAACACACAATAAAACCTTTGTACTTTTCCCACATCACAGACTGAAGCTGGAGTGAGAGTTCACAGTGGGGAGGAGGACATGGAAGGCAGATTTGGTCACCCTGTGCATACACCAGGTTGTGGGATGGATGTCCCCTCAGCCCACACTGCACTGGATTCAGGTCTGAAGAAGCTGCCTTGAAAGACTCAGCTGTCTGCTGTTAGTTGCCAACAGGCAGTAACAACAGTTATCCTTCCCCCTTCCTTTAAAACATTTGAGAACCCTAGATGAAAATGTACTTCAAGTGCAAAGTATTTTTGCTTATAAAGTATTTAAGGCACATCAGTCCAACTCACAGAACTCATTTCAAACAAATGAACAACCTTTGAAAACATTTTATGGACATTATTTCCTCTCCAGCTGAACTTCATCTCTTGAATTTAGTCTTATGTTATGGTCTGATTATTCTCAGAAAGAATTAAATTGGAGGAGGGAAGAAATGAAGGTATTCCCTGGAAATCCTTTCATTTTATTAAAGCCTCTGTTATTGCTTGTGTTGTGTTTGTCCAAACCACTTGTCAAGATTTCATTACCCCAATTTAAAACAGCAGCACTATGTCTAAATGTGGTTATGCCTAAAATGAAGGTACCCTGCAATATTCCCAGAGAGAGTAGAGTACACTGCTTTTCCGGGCTGAGCTTCAAGAAAATAGGCTACAGATAACATACACATTCATCCATCAAATATCACGCTACAAAGCAGTGCTAATGTGTTAAAAGAGAATTTACAGCCCAAAACATTAGTGAGTCAGATAGGAGTTACCCTTTTTAAGCCAGCAATGACTAACACTAATCACTACAGAATTGATCAAATGCTATATAACATTAAGGGCCAAGAGTAAGTCCGGACCCGTATGAGATTAATGAGCAGCAGCAACTTCTCTAAAAGACCTTTCAAAGAAAGACTTGGTAAGAAATCAGCCCCAACAAGGGGCTCAGGGCCAACAAGTCACACCAGCTGCCAGCTGACATTGCTGGGCACAGACCACAGGGGGAAAGGAGGCTTGGGCTTTAAGGGGATAAGGAAGACAGGTATACCCCAGCTTACTGCAAGGCAGGAGCAGAGCATGCACAAACCCTGAAATATTCAGGAACAGATGACAAGCTGCCTGCCCAGAGATGGCTTTCAGGAGCAGGGGTCTACACCCTTCCCCTGTGTGACCCCTCACTTGAGATCCACGACAGGGAGCCTCAAGCAAATTGTGCCACCGTGGGGTGATGGCCATGGGCTGGTCAGAGGTGTGGTGGCCCCGCACCGGCTCCTGGACAACACACATGGGAATACCACAATATGAACTTCATCATGGTCTAGCTCTGTACTCTAAGAGGGTCTTGTGTCATTGTTGTTATCATTGTATGAAATGCTGTACAAGAAGTTTTGGAACACAGAAACCAGGAAAAGAACACTTCAGAGAAATGTTTTGAAAAGCCCATTAATTTAGCTGTAGCAGGTGCCCAGTCTGAAATAAAAATATTTCTCCACATTTTTCTAAATACACTAGATATTCATACGTGATCTCTGCAGGCCAAGATTTATATTTCTGTAATAATCATATGCTTCAAGACAAACATTCAACTTATATTTGACACACACATGCACAAAGTTAAGGCACTGCTTGGGATGATGCGTATTTCAGTGTTATTACTCATCTCTAGCAACTACGTGTTCTTGGTATCAATCAAAAACAAAATTCATGACTGCAATTCTACTGTGCCCATGCAGTTCGTCAAGTTTAATTCCTATTCCCCGTAATTACTGAGCTTGTTATCATTCTTTCTCTGTAGGAACATATCATCTGTATTAACCACTTACTAGAACTGTATATATAATTATTCCAGTTATTTGAAATATACTGAAAATGTGTGCCAGCACAAAGGTAACTACTGTGAAACTTGAATAGCATACAATATACAATACTTGAGCACAGTCAAGTGTTTCATTCCCACCTAGTGACTTAAATATGCATACTTCTACATTTTGTTATAGCTTTTGTTATTGAAATTAGCTGGAGCCTGGGGTTGGTTTCAATAGGAAACGTTCAAATCCCAAATCACCCAAATTCAGCACTGTCCTCCTACAACAGCAGTTTTGGTCCCCTGTCAGAAAGTCGGCCCTGTTTAACATGTAGTTAAATTGATACTTGAATGCTGGTCAATGAAATTGAATAATTTACAGACTCCCAGTGGCAAAATCATGGGATTTAGATAAAACTAAGAAATAAAACTCTTGGGGAGCAACTAGGGCCAGCTACACCACAAGGAAATGTGACACCCTAGCCAGGGCTGAAGGTGAGGATGGCAAGCAGCAATCCCACTGAGAGGTACACAGTTCCACCTCTCCTGAGCAACAAGAGTCAAGCAGCTCTGGTGATGGAAACCAGGGACAGCCACAGCACAACAATCACTGGGCAAGTCTGTGGCAATAAGACAGGGACATGGTCGAATTAGGAAGACAAGTCTTGGGTCAGGTTGGGTAAGGATCAAGGGTGACCAACTGAGATTAATGCAACTCCTCACCCAACAGGTGCAACACTTGATGGATCAGCTTCTCATGGATGTCTCTCACACGGCCCTTTCTCACGACTTAGCCATTTTCAGAGACACCCTGCCTAACGTTACCTCAGCACCATACCCAATCCGTCCCTGAGCAGCCAGACCCTGAGGCTGCAGGAGGAGGCTGCCCACCTATTACACAGCCACCAGCCTGGGCTCCAGTGGTTGTGAGCACTGTGTCTGTAACACAGCTGGGGGAGTGGTAGAACTACACCCACTCTTTTTTATAACAGACTGATGTTCAGAAATGAGCATTTGGAGATGGGCATCCAACAGAGGACATGTACCACGTGCCTCTGGCCATCCTCCCCAGGCCCTGCCAGTGCACTCTGATTCCCACCTCCCTACACCCAGCTGCAAAGTTAGGTGGTTTGAAACAGCATCATCCTTATAAAACAAAAGGTCAAAAAAATTGGTTACCCTCCGCATGGAGTATTACCCACCCTCCTTCTCTGCCTGAAACCAGGAAGGGGAATGGCTTGGTCCTGCCTGGCACAGGCATTTCTAGCACAAGCTGTGTCACCATTTAAATCCTCATCCACTCCGTGTGCAGGACGGGCAGGAAAGGAGGCTTCATTCTGGAAAGCTACAGAGGGTCATAGATCCCCTCTGGGAACCAGCCACGGCTCCATCTACTGGACTTAAAAAACATGACTTTCTGAGGGCTGAAAAGCTATTTACAGTAGGTGACTGCTTATGATCTACTACCTTATGTTTTTCTCTTTCTAGGAGCTGTACATGATTTGCCAGTTAGAGGAGCACAAAATAGGCCTAGTGATTGTATTGCAAGCCTTCTAAGGCATTTCTGAGGTCTGTAATCTATAAAGAATATATGACACTAAGTCTGGGTCTAAGTTGTGATAAACACAGACCTAGCTCACAGAGAAGAAAATAAGTATATGAAGGGTGGAAAAAATGGAAATAATTGTAGGTAGATATTTTGCTTTTTTAACCACCTCCCTTATGCTGGGAAAACCACGATACCTTCCTATACTTCAGAACTGCCATTTTGCTGTATATATATGTTTTGCCATAAGGGAAAGAGACGTAAAAATACAAAGTTTTGAATTTAACTTTGTGATTTTGCAAATGTTTCATAAAGCCCCCCCCAGCTACCCCTCATTCACTGGGAACAACACGCCAACTTAAAACTTTGCATATATACTTACAGAGTGTACATGGGAATTTATCTCCTATGACATCCGCCTTCCACAAGCTACAGGCTCTGTGTAAGCTGGGCGTAGGTGCCTATCACCATCACGACACCTCCTTTTTGGAGGTGGCCAGTGGGAGGTGAGATGAACTCTGTTGACACAGCACCATCACAACCCCTCACTGGCACGTGCTGTCAGCCCAGGCAAGGTCCCAGGTCCCCAGTCCCAGACCAGCAGCATCCTGATTCTGGGGACAGATTGGGCCACGCAGGGAGCACCCAGCAGAAAGGCACAGGCAGCAACACAGGCCATTTCCCTGATTGCTCCATTGATTATAATGATCATTTAAAGCAGGGATCGAAGTGAGCTGCAGGCATGGCAGCGAGCGAGGCGGTGGGACTGCTGGTTGCGCTCAGCTGCTGCTCCTCTTGCTGCTGGCTGAATGTTTAGGAGTTTATCCTGTTTAGGGAATTACAGAGCAAGAACTTGGCAGAGTAGACAGCATGAGACAAAATTGGTCCATAAGTTTACAGGGCAAGGTTTAATGAACTCTTAGAGTCCGCGGAGGGTACCAGTGCCTTAGGTGCTAAACATGTTTGTTTATTGCTCCACCAGTTCTCTGTTAGTTAGAGTTTATACATGTTTTGCCCAACCAAAATAAGTTTTTGAGGATTTTTTTGTTGTTGTTCTAATTCAGGAGAAGGTTTTTTATTGGAGATTGATTTGGTACCAAAGGCAGTATCGGAAATATTACTGTATCCGTATTAAAGAAAATCTTCTCATAAAGTGCATGATGCTTTCCACCTACACATTGCTTTTACAAGCACAGTTTGGACTCTCCGAAAACATCCAAGTGTCAGGTTATTTCCTTTCTGAGGGGAAAAATAACACATTTTTGGCTGGACTGAAAAAGATGTTTTGGTTTACTTCAAACTCTTCATTTCTTTTGGGGATCTTTTTGCTGCTCAGCTAAAAGAATCAAAGACTGCTTAGTTTCCTTTGAAAAAACACGTTACCTCAAAGTAACAAAACTTTTCAGGGATAGACATTACTTGATGGCTTTGCAAGCTATGTTGGTCAACCACAACATGTGGTTTTGGGTGGCAAAGTATTTCTCAAAGGAATATTACCTAAAACACAACAAAGAGGAAGAAATGAAGCAACAACAAACACCTTGGAGCTGCTTTCACCCATGGACTTCTGCCATTAACCTCCCACCCAACAATTAAAGAAGAAAAACCTGAAAAAACCCACGGCAGGTGCCACTGTGTACTCTGTGTAACCGCCGTGCCTGGGTAGAGGCTATGTGCAGGCTGTTTTACCTGTTTGCATGTTTATAACTGCAATGGTTCCAGCAGTAAAGTGCTCGGTTCAGGCCTGTGCCAGCCACAGAGAGACTCATCTGAGGTGCTGGAGTCAACACCTCCTGAAGGAGCTTTGGGGTCATCCAAGCTGACCCCAGGTGTCCACCTGAACAAGGCTTTCCTGGTGGAGGGATCTCACCTCACTCTATTATGAGCATGCACAGGTAATATTTCTTTGAATGAGGCTCTTCCCATGTAAGTCAGGGTGGTTTTGGCCAAGAGCCTGAAAGACAGGGGTACATGGGGAGAGCCACTATACATTTCCATACAGGAGTCTTAACTATGCTGGGAGCTTGTAGAAAACATGTCTTTTGAGGAAATTTGAATTTTTAACATGATCCATTCTCCCTGGATAGAGGATTGCCCTTAGGAAAGCCCTGTGCTAAATAGGACATCCCTTAATGAGTCCCAGCCAGACAGGCAGGGGGAGCCAGTGGTGGGGTCAAAACTGCCCCTGGCCATCACCCGGCAGGTTAAGACTCCCGGCATCTCAGCATCTCAGCCTAGCTGCAGGCACCACCTGTGTGTTTCCAGAGGGAACAAGGAGCTCTCCAGCAGGTGTTAAAGGCCAGTTTACCAGGTCAGACTGGCTTTGCCGTCATGACTTACTATCGGTGAGCAGCGACTGAGTGAGGAGCTCCAAGTCTAACCCTTCCTCAGGTTTGCAGCGCAGCCCCAAGCAACACAGTGCCTGCTGCAGACTGATGTTAGCTTCATGCAAGTAAGGACCAAGCTCCTTGTATCCACCTGCAAAAAAAACCCCATATTTTAGTGACTCTGGGAAGAGAGTTGGGTTCCTGATCTATGAGAAACTAAAGGGTGTAGGACAGTTGGAGTAAACACTTCACCTGATTAGCTAAAACACCTTACTATCTTTGAATATTTAAGAAAAATAAGCTTAGATTTTCCTTTTCTACATGCTACAGATTTTCCGCTCCACTCAGGTCTCACAGTGAGCATCAGCTGCTGAGGTGACCTGGGCCATGGAGTCAATTTTGGACCTCATCCCACCAGCCTCTGGACCCATCACCAGCAGGCTGATCTGCTGATCTCATCACCATCTTGTCCCACCAGCAGCTGTGCAGGTCCAGCACAAAGCAATCACCAGCCTGAAGCCCCCATCCTGTGGACATAGAGCAGGGGACACCCTGGACTTGATAGCTTTTCATGGGGTTTTTGGGCAGACCTATCCATTGCATGGTGTAAAATTAGTCAATTTATCAACAGATGTCACTAATGTTTCTTGTAGGAGGTAGCTGTATATTGGTGCTAGCCAATATACAGCTACCAATACATATGTGCTGTCCTACTCCAGGACAGATGTCTAGGGGATCTTTAATTCTCCAGGAAGATTCACATTTGGGCATTCAATGTGCACAATCCCACCCAGACTAGCATATAAATCATAGAATAGAATCATAGAACAGTTTGGGTTGGAAGGAACTTTTAAAGGTCATCTAGTCCAACCCCCTGCAATGAGCAGGAACATCTTCAATTAGATCAGGTTGCTTAGACCCCCATTCAACTGTAGAAGCCCTTCTTATTCTTTGCACCCCTTGCCAAGTTCAGCTCCAGCCTCTGAGAAAAGCTGGAAAACATCTCATACCACAAGCCTACATAATGTAAATCTAGCTCTGAAGAGCAACAGAAGCTAGTGTGTATTTAAAATTATATAAAAATGAGAGATACAATTATTAAAAATTATTTAAAAGCAAAACGCTGTGCCTTTAAAAGAGCAAAACTCTGCTTATACTATTACCTTTTCCTAACTGTTGTGGAGTTAAGGCTAATGGAAGAGGACCAGGTGAGCCAGGGGAAGGGAGGCTTTTTTCTTCCCATCAGCACATCTAAAACCATGCTACACTCGTAGTTGTTTTAAGATATTTTGTTGATAGCATTTTTCAAAGCAAAATACCACCACTGCCCTGACAGACCAATTATATTCCCTTACAATGTCCTACAGGCACATGAATTATGAACGAACAGAGTTTTGCCTAACTCCTCAGACAAACGGAACATATGTAATTTTATCTTCTTCAGTCTGCATATCTTGGCGTGCCCTCTGCTGGCGTTCATTCCTAACGACACATCACCGTGTGCTCAAACATCCTTGGCTGGGCTACACCTGGTGCCAGCAGCTCTGCCCACCCAAGGAGAGTTTTTGATACACGCACGTGATACGAAATTTCTGAGAAAAGAAGAAAAATAAGGCAGGGGCATTAGCAACAGAGTAGAACAGAGTATTGCTGTGAGACGAGGGCACATCTAGTGTGAATGCTGAAATTGCTCTCCCCAGCCCTCAGGTGGAGGCTCCAGGGAGGGCCGATGGGGTGGCTGGAGGTGGTGATCCCAAGTGTGCCACCACTCATCGACAAGTCTTTAACACGGGTAAGAGAGATCGTTTAGTGGCCACCAGGGACTTACAAACACGACCTTCTGGCACAAATCAGACACATACCTGTCATCCTGCCACAGCCAGAACATTTCTTTCATTCTTCCCGGAAGTTTTTACACAGCTTGCTGCTGATTTACCCTTTGAAAATTAGTTGAATTGAAAAAATGGAACGATAAATACAAAAATTAAGAATTTAGCCTTGCATATTATTTATTAAATTATGCAGCTCTAGCGGCAGTGTCAGAGATTTCCTCATTGAATGTCTTTTAAGTGTATGTAGATTCCTGAAGAATTGCTCATTTTAAAAACAATGAGATCTTTCCACTGAAAGGACCAGGGAGCATATGTGCAGGAAACTGCAATCTTTTTCCTGGAGAGCCATTCCTAATGGAGAAGAAAAGACTTCTTTTCTTCCCAAATAAGAAAAAGGATCTGTCTCTGCTCTCAGACATCCCGTGTAAAGCTGATGCTGGTAATGGAGCTACATCAGTATAAAATCAGTGTCATAAAGAGGAGATGGGCTCTATTATGGGGAAAAATGATGCGGCCCTACAGCGGCACTCTTGGCATGCAGCACGTTCCCTGTGTAAAGCCCTTGGACAGGAGTTATTCTCAACACATCTGCGAAGGGCAGATCACTCAGCAAGCACAGGACACTGTCCCAGTGCCTGCGGCTTTCTGACGGCCAGAGCTCACCTGTAAGTCTGGCAATTCACCAGTGTCTCATGGGCTGAAGAAACAAAGGACAAGCCCCATCACTTCAGACCCCCCTGGCTCGGGTAGTTAGATTCCCTTGGGGCAAGGAGCTTTCTTCTACAGCATTTGGATGCTAAAAACCCCATGTTCTCGTTTGTTTTCTAACCATTCCTCCACAGGTCCCCAGAGGAGGTTCCAAACCAGGTCTTCATGCCCCACCTGTCCCATGTCCCCAAATCAGGGCTGACCCACATTTGCACCAACTGCTGAGTGCCACCCCAGGAGCCATCCCCCTTGTCACTGATCTATGGGGAGGACAGATACCCACAGCCCTTCTGCCCCAAAATGCCTGTACTGGAGCCTCCGGCTCACCAGCCACCGTCCAAACACACAATAAGGGGGTTGATCCTGTCCAAGAAATTACGATGTAAAAGAAGATGACTAAAGACATCTCTGAGGAACAGAGGCAGGAGGCAACTAGGCTATGCTGCCTCTAACCCCAGCCAGGGGAACAACCCACCCACTGTATTGCAGAGAAACTGCTCCATGATACTCACCAAATATTTTGTGTAACTTACCCAGTTTATTGGCAGTTTCTTCAAGTCAAAAATTGCACATTTGATGGAACTACAGAACTGAAAGTGTATACCTTGATAGGACTCCACCGAGCTCAGCTGGACTTTTACGATGGTTCAACTCTCAGGATCAGGGTCTGCATCTGCATTTGGACATTGTTTATTCCCAGCAAGAGTTCTGTAACTCGTTGGCAAGACTGTCAGTGTTTAGAGGTCATTTGTTCTGTTGCATCTGGAGAAGAGGAGATAACTTTAAATACTTGTAATCAGCTTATTAACAAAGTGGATCAGAAGTTAGATACCATTTCTCCTATGATTTTATACTTGTAAACCTCAGGAAAACAGGTTAGAGGAAAAATCAAAAGGATATTAACCAGAGATCAAGATCAAATTAAGCTGGATTAAAAAAGCTCTGCATGTTATCGAGTATAACACAAGGCTTTGTTGCAAGGTGGAGTGGACGTTCAGATAAATTAATCTTTGGCCTTCGGTATGGGAAAATAAATACAAAGGCTATTGACAGAGCAGTTGATTGCAGCATCACACAAGCTGCTTAGGAAAAAGCCTGACGTGGACTCATTCGCTTGTTTGGCTTTACCTTTCTCTTCCCCCTTCAAGTCACTTTGAGACAGGATGACACTGAAGGAGAAAAAAAAAATCCCCTTTTCGGTGAGGGAGGAAGGAGAGTGGAAGAGGACATGAACAGGCAGTGGGCACTTGCAGCCCAGAAGGCCAATCACCTCCTGAGCTGCATCAAGAGATGTGTTGCCAGCAGGTCCAGAGAAGTGATTCTGCCACTTTACTCTGCTCTGGTGAGACCTCACCTGGAGCGCTGTGTGCAGGTCTGGAGCCCTCAATATAAGAAGGACATGGACCTGA
>JAOXNO010000013.1:11157945-11199491 GCA_028565335.1 Limnodromus scolopaceus | reverse complement strand
GGTGTCCCTGCCCATGGCAGGGGGGTTGGAACTCAATGATCTTTAAGGTCCCTTCCAACCCTAATGATTCTATGATCCTATGTTGATGTAACAAATTAAACACTGCATAATTAAAAAACAAAACAAAACATTAAACCTCACAATAAGTCATTTTTCTGACACAATTCACATCAGGACTTTAAAACACATTTTAAATGTTCTTACACATTTTTTCCATTTCATAGAGAAGGCAGACATTAATTTCACTTCAGTAAGGAGCAAAATTATGAGGAAGTCCAGTTGAAACACCATTTCCAATTCCAATTAATAAAATTCTAAGTATGTTTCTTATTTGCATGTTGGTCATTTTCAATAACTAACAGCAGCATATTTGAATAGACAAGTATCTTTCAGCAATTTGTTCATCTTTTAAACTAGAGAGAGACCAAATCCTAGTTTTAACCTTGTATGAAAGGGGAACAGATACACGTTAAGGCTATAAATATTCAGTTACCTGTCTATTACTGCGTGGGAGACGTGCTAATCGCACTCCTGACATGTCAAATAACCTAACCTGTCGGTTGTCATGCGGAAGGGCGATGATTCTTTGGCCAACACATACATTAATCCTGCACAGAAGAGACAAAAGTAGGTTACGTACCAAACAGTGAGCCTGGGAAATAGAACTCGACAGTACAAGTTTAAGCTGATGAGAAGTGATACAGCTGAGGTTTTCTTAATTAGAATTCACAAGTAAAAAAAACAAAACAAACAAACAAACAAAAAAAACCCAAACCATTTTAAACCATTAAGGTGTTTTTGATTGTACTAGATACTCAAACAGCCTTCACATCTGCATCCCATATAAAAAAAAAAAACTCAGAAAAGCAGTATGATGTATTTACTGAGAATTAATGTTGACTATATCTGCATTTTATAAAACCACATCAGAACTGTCTCCAAATCTCATAAATCTCAACTTTACTTTTAGCGACTAAAATTAAATGTATATTCAGTGAATTAAGAAAAATAGCAACTGGGAGATGTGCTTACCTGTTAACTGCAGAATCTGTACGGATGGTTGCAATAGGAGACCTCATGTTTTTCAAATCCCAAACTTTTACAGTACGGTCGTCACTACCAGAAACAACATTGTCTCCCACAGTGAAAACTGCAGATGTCACAGTGCTAAACAATCAGGAGCAGAAAGAAAGATGTCAAGCCCTAAAGTTCTTCATTAAACTAACATCTGTTTTCAAGTTCTATTTTCTGTTCCTGTGTTTCCTTTAAAATATGTAATTTGCCTTTTTTTTTTTTTTTAACACAAAGCAACCTGAAACATTAAAACTCCAAGTGGGTATTTTAGAATAAAAAATATTCTTACAAGAAGCTGTGTCACTTAAGGTATACATGGCTTGACTGGTGCAAGTGCTAAGAAAAGAAGTCCAACAGGGGACAGTCACTCCGGAGGCATCTGTGATATTCCACTGACCCTAACATCAGCTAAACACAGCCAGTCTTGAAACCTTAATTCACTTTTGAAGCTCCATATTAACGCCCAGTAGGCTTATCAGACAGCCAAAACTGAATCAGTAGCATACAGTACAATTCCTCTTCTCAAGTGTTTTGAGACAAGTGGTCAAATTCTTTTACTTTCCATCCAAGACTTCTGTAGAACTACCTCAGACATGTGTCCTTCACAGCACAGACACAGAGGAGATCCGAAATACCTGATCTCAGAGGTAGGTAAAGCTATTTTGTACCCACCCCTAAACATGCCGTAATACAGACACTGAGCTTCCAGTATAACTCCACTAGCAATAGCTATAGCAATCTAATAATTTCTAATTGTGACTTCTATTCCTATTTCACAAGTGGCTAAAGTCTGAGAGTCAGATAAAAAAAAATGGCAAGCAGGAATAATGAAAAGTATGACCAAACAGTTCTTCAAATTTTACCCATTATGTCTATAAATGCACATGGGCAGCCAGAGAAAGACTCCCAAGAACAGTTCCAGCAACTGGAAGTGCAACATGTTACTTTCAGAAGATACTAGATACATAATTTTATTTTAGAATTTTATTGTCTTCATATTCTATACTTTCAGAGAACAGTATACTGCTGAGGTCAAATGAATAGTTCTCATGATGATGATACAGTGATTTTTTTAAAAATCTTTTACCTATTATTTTATATTAACCAATTAAAGTTTTTGTACTACTATTTTCATTTTAGAACTACATGAATTCTCAAAACCAGTTATTTTCTGACCACGCAACATAATAACAAAGCACTTTTGTCTCTCCCTAAAATCATTAGGGAAGGCTTCTCAACTCCGTTTCTACAGATTTGATGCAATGACCTATCTTGTAACTTGGGTCACGCACATCAATTTCTTAGAATTTAGTAATTTTAATTTAAGTTGTCAGTTGTTACTGTCACTTTGGTTGTTCTGCAGAAATTTGAATTCATGTCCTATCCAAGCTGCTGATTGAGATTAGCACTAGCCAGGTCACAATGGACCAGTTTATGCAAGCCTCTTAATTTAAATTGACATCAAATTAAGTTTTAATTAGGATGAAGGCCCACTTTATTCATGATACCAAGTTTCCTAATGGATTATTAGAGTGCCACTAAGCTACCAGGGAGATGATTACAATAAGACCAAGAGGTCTTCGCCTTATCTTCTGGACTTTATGAACCAAAAGTCAGAAAGTTAAAACATACATGAAGGCCACAACTGATGGGGTCTCTTTCATCAGGCCCCTCCGCATCTGGGAAGAAAACTCATTCACGGAGTCCAATTACTGCAGAATAGGGTTGGTATGGTTTTTAGCACAGAACTTGTCTTCCACCTGCCTGACCTCCATTAAACTTGGCAAAGCCTGCATTTCTCTCCTCATTAGCTCTTTATGCAAGCTGCAAAATACCTCTGTAAACACGGCAAAATTCTCCATACTGCTGTAACACGTTTGTAAAAGCGTTGTTTATAGGTTTAAAATTTGCTGTTAAATCGCCATACTTTGCACATATGTCGGGAGACTTCCTTGCACACAACAGTATGAGGAATTCAAGCCATAGAAAAGCTCCAGGTGAGTGAATAAAAAGCATTTAGTATTCTGCTGCCAACACACAGATCTGATCTCTTTTCCCATCATATATTTTATTCCAATTATAGTTGGAATATGTTGTGAAACTGTTTTAAAATAACCCTCCAATTTTGGATGCTTTTTTTCCACATCTTTAAACACTCTGCAGCTTCTTTGCCCTCATATTCGTTCTCCTTTATCACTTATCACTGTCAAACACAGTTGTTGCTTTGACCACATAAAGTTCTCTCATTCTTAGATTTATCACCTATCAAATGAAAACTTTTGAAACTATCACCACGCAAACAGAACGCCAGCTCTAGGCTAGCTCAACCCTTTCCACTCCTGTAAAAACAAGACGACTCTCAAAAGAAAAACAAAATCCTTTTCTGTACCACTTTCAGTTGAACTATTCATTCAGGTATTAATGGGTACATTAAGAAAAAGTTTGTAAAATAAAAATGCAATGAGAGCTGTAACTCTCTCTGGCAACCAGGCAAGTGATAGAAAGGCAAAGGGAAGGCTGCGGAGCCATTTTCAGTGACATCTTTAAAGGTGTTTCATAGCCTTAGTCCTCTGCCTGCCATCCCAACAGTTCACCCCCGTAAGACACTGCAGGCTGGGATATGCACTATTCGCAAGCAGACGTGATAAAAAACCCAGTCTTTTCCTAAAGAGCTTTGAATTCAAAGGCTAGATATAAAAGCACTTCTTACTGAACCCACTGTTTATGATCAAGAATTTCGGTCACAGTTTCAAAGCAAACAGTATAGGGATGTACTACAGAACAGTCTTAGATATTATACTTTAACAAAAATGAAATAATATTAATCTAGGGGAACCTATAGACACACTAGATTCAGTTCTCAAAGATATCTCATTTTCAAAATAATATTGCAAACCTAGAAGTTTTAAGTAACTTAATATCAAGTCTAGAAAGACCAAAAGCAGTATCATTCTCACAAACTTGACAACTCTGGGGAGGGTTATCAGTACCTGATTGTCATCTGAGTAAAGAGCAGGTGGTTTGGTTTTGGTTAAGTGGAACATACTGAGTTGATACTTAAACCCACACACATTTAAATTCAAGAACATGTACAACACCACTGACTTAAGAAAAACACAAGCAAGTGCTGTGCTCATAGGTTTTCTTATACACTACAGACCATGCCTTGTCTCCTCTGCTCTTCTAATCTGGAACGTCTCTTAAGGTGAGACAGATGCCTCTCATCTCGATTGTGTTTGGTTTTTTTAATTAAGGCAAAATAGCAACAAGAAGAAAGACCACTTCCTACTTATAAACTAAAACAGGATTTCAGCCCCCCCCCCACCTTCAGGGGGGAAGGTGAGAAGAAAGGGAAGCAGAGTCTGTGGGGGGAGAAAGAAAGAACTTGGCAGAGCAGCCAATATACAAATAATCTTTCAAAAGTTTGCCTCCCTAACCCACCCCACCCCCCCTCACAAAAATTAGAAGACTTCTTTCTGCATTTTCATGGGCCTATTTTTACTTTCTGTTTATACTAATCCTCATTTTGCTCTAGCTCAGCAAAACCTGTGTTTAACATCCCTTTGGCTAAATTAATAAAAAGCATCAACAAAAGATCATCAGACCCTGTGTTAATGGAATGCTAGAAGACATTAGGTTTTTAATAACTCAAAAAGATGACAGGTATTGTAGGACATAAAAAAAAAAAAAAACCTGGCAAAGAGGAAGCAGTCTTATGACACTTCAAACCGTGAGTCCCACCGGGAGTTTGGTGCGCTACAACTATTCTCCAGAAAAGCTTCAGCCTCCGCCAAACCCCAGCAAAACTCATTTATCTTGTCGCAGGGAGCAGCCGAGCGTGTACTTCCAGCTGACAGCGTGGCACCTCCTCACCACACACCGCTGCCCGGCCTCCAACAGCCCGCTCCCGCCGTGGGTCTCAATCAAGTGAATTTCTGTAGCGCCAGCACTCCTCATTAGGCTGAACAGCTGTCTCCCCAGTCACACTGAGACACAAAACTGTTTTGCATAACAATCTGCTGAAATTTCACACATAGGGGAAGGGAGAGGCGGGGGGGGGGGAGGAAATGTTGAAAAAGTTGGACCATGAAATGCTGATGCAGAACCCTCACTGGCAACGCACCAAAAAATAAAGTTAACACTGTTCTTTCCGTTTTGATTTGCAACCTACACTGGGATTTACCATTGAACGCTTGGAGACAACATGGTTTTGTGCTGGTGAAAAGGCATCTACATGTAAGCATAAATCTGTGTGGGACAAAGTTCTGGAGAAAATGGACTAAAATAGAGTTTTCAGATAAATTTGTTCAATGTACACCAAACTGTATTTAAACAGCAAAATCTGAGTGTTCAAATATAACTCCCTCGTTTTAATTAGTAAAATTCAGGAACAAAACCTATAGAAGCCGTATTTGGGAGAGCAATTCCTGTACAAGTTTCCTTTCTTTTAGAGGTGCAAAGAGCAGCCTGTAGGGAAGCCAGGACCTGGGTTTAAAACCTCGGGATCCGGACAACAGTTTGCCCGTTTTGAAGGGCAACAGCTCTGGCCACGGGAGTACCAGGTAAGGAGCACACAAACACCTCCACCTCCGATTGTGCATTTATGTTTTGGAAGAGCTAAAGGGACTTGATGCCACAAAGATCTATACATACAATTCACAATGTCTGTTTGCGGATTTATCTCCAAATATCAGCAGAACCTTTTTTTCCTCCACATTGAGAAATGGTAAGAACAAACCATGAAGGAAATAACAAAAAAAAGGGAGAAGGGGAATTCGGAGATTACTGTTAGTACTGAAAAGTTATTTTTTAAGTGTTTAAATTAACAATGTCTATTCCAGATACATGTTTCATGACATTTTGAGAAAATTTCCCGTATCTCCTTTTCTCACTGTCTTAAAATAATAAAATGATACAGGACTGAAAACAATCAGTAGCTTTCATGAGAATTGCTCAATGGCAAGTTAGTAAATTAGTTAAGGTGCAGATATCTCTAAAATCAATTGCATTTATGATGGGATTAAGAGAGGCCCATCTATCCCTGCAGTATTGCTGCATACCTTATGTAAGCTTTAGAACGACACCACACTACAGAACGTTATGCTCTGCTCAACAGGATACAAAGAAAAGGCCTTTGGCTACGCTTTTGTGGGCCATTTGGGAAAAAAAAAATCATAGCACTTTTTAGAGCATGCATTCAAGAATGGAATTAAGATTCTCTCCATCTACAGTAGTGAAGCTTAAAGCACTCATAAGCAACTGGATACAGATTTATTGCCTACATCTTCTTTAAAGTGACTGACAAAACCCTACATGCCCAATCACTGTGTACCTTTGACCGTCACTAAACAAACACTTGAACATTTACCAACTGACTCTTCAGTTGCATAGAAGCATGAACGTATTACAGATACATAGCAAAAGCAGCATATGGTTTAAAAGATGTACATGAATCCACTAGCTAGTAAGCATTCTGTTGCCAATAGGGTAATTCAATTATTTCCACTGCTACTGAATTGTCAGAAAAAATGCATAAAATCTGTAAAGTATTTGACTGGACCTGTACAGACTATTACTTTTTCTAAGCTACAAATGGTAAAGATATCCAATATGAACATTTTAGAAAGCTCTGCACATCAAGACAGACCTCAGCACACGCAGAGTACCTGAAGAGACAGAGAAACTCATCTAGCACATACGCAAGAGAATGTCAGCACCAGAGCTGTTCAGGCAGTCACCAAGACGGACAAAGAATGGCCTTCAGAGCCCCAGCAAGAGACACGGCTGTGCAGGGGTCAGCAAACAAAAGCAGAAGTAAAGCTGGAATGAAAATTGCCTTGTGGATGCTCAAAGCGCTTTGTTCTTCAGGGCACCCCCTGAGTTCAACTTGAAGCATTCCAATCAGTAACTCCTAAATTCAATAATTTCTCAATAGGACAACACTAGTGCTATACATTAATAAACATATTTTAAAGCAGTAACTGATGCGAAAAAGGTGTTGGAATTTGAGTCCCAAATATAATCTTTGGAGGCTTTAACTCAGGAAGTCAATTTAATTAACATGCAACAAGTAAGTGTCTGGATAATAATGTAAATGTAACCTTTTCCCAGGGGTCTGCTAAACACCTCATAGAGGGGTGTGACTGGTGATTCACAGCATTAGTGATATAAATCCCTATTGGTGCGCACACAGAATCAGACAATAATAAAGTTTTATATTTAAGCAAAAGACAGTCTTATTTCCACACCATTTCATTGTTTTTCAATCGGTAGAGAGTAAGTAGTGAGACGAACTGGGAGTACTGGGAGCAAACCTAAAAGAAAACGTGACAAGATATTTTTATCACTATGAGAGCAGAGCACAGGCAAATAAGCCACATACCAAAGAGACATTATGTGACTGAATCGAGACAGTCGTATATAAGAAAAACGTAAATAAGCAATGTTTACAGATTTGGAAACCTCCCTAGGAAGATGCAACTTTGAAAACAACCTGAATGTATTTTGAAGACTCAGAGAAACGCAAGCATGAAGTGCAAAAAGTACTGCTAATGTACTAAACTTGATTTTTGGATATATAAATGTCAAAATAAATTGGAGAACACACTTTGAGGCAAAATAGGTAACATAAAAAAGAACCGGTAATTTGTAGAGAAGAAAATATAGGAAAATTTTATCAACAACTAAGTATCTATTAATACAGGAAACAAAGCTCTTCAAGAAGCCAGACAAACTCAGACTGGGGAAGCACAAAAAGTTTAACAGGGAGGTTAATTACATACTGGGACAAGCAGCTTCCTGGATTTACCAAGGGCTAAGTTGAAATCTTTATCATTGGAACAACCTAATATACAGTTGGCAATTCTACTAAAAATACCTCCTAATTCATAACAGGCATTAGTGCATGAAGCTTGAGACAGACGTGCTGATCACAGCAGATTCTTCTGGCCTTATTGGAGGATAATTTGTTTTCTTGGACTGTCACAGTAGTAGACAATAAGAAATATTCCACTTTTAATAAAGCAAGCCATCATACGCTCAGAACACCAAAATAATAGGTGAATTTTTAGTCTACTTACTTAAAATACAAATAAGTGCTCGTAGCTGGTGTATATACACCTATTTCCACAGAACACCACTTTATAGTACAAGGCAATGCACAGCAACTGCTTTCAATTTTCGGATGTCAATTAATTTTATAAAATCATACACTCTGCATATAATAGGATACCTTAGTCTCTCAACACATCAGCACTGGTACGTTCTATTTTTTACAAGACAATGTGCCATTTTGACTAAATCTTAAATCTAACTCCCTAAGGCTACTCAAAAGGAAGTTGAAATTACATTATCCATGAATGTCTTTAGTACGCACTCAGGCACAAAGCAGGGAACAAAAAACCTGCATTTCCGAGCAGATTTAAAGCCTTGCTCCCCTCCCTAGCATTTCCAAAAACAAAAACCTGCTCTCAGTGGCAGGAATCCCACACTGGATGCAAAGTTTCAAGAGGCAGAAACCATCTGGCTGCCCTCTGCCTCCCCGGGGTCAAACCCCACAGCCCCTCTCTGTGCACGGCACCATGGGTGTGACATTTCACAGGAAGGCTGTGTCACCCCCGCTGGGAGCCTTCATCAGCAGTGACCTCACTCTTCAGTTCTACTGTGCAAAGCATTTGGCCCCAAGGGAGCCTCACTGGGCTCGAGAGAGAAGGGAGGGCTGGGCAGCACCAGACAGGGCAGGAGGGACCAAAACTTCAACTCCGAGCTGAGCATCACTGGGATTCAGTGATGGTTTGGATGTCTTGCGAGGAGTATGAGGATGGAATAAGATTTTGGGGGCTACAACATAATAAACTGTATGTTGGCCTCATGATAGAGAGGTTTGGCATCTACTTATATTGGCTTAACACACTAGGAGTTGATCTGATGAATACACAGGAAAAAAAGCTGCTCTATGAGCTCCAGACAGCTATTCATCAGATACTACTTAGCAAGAGACCGTTAAAACTTGTAGTTGAGGAATTTATATCATCAACGCTAATGACTGTAACATCCAATTTACAGAACCGATTCCAAGAGCCTGTCTGAACATTACAAACTTGGCAAATTATTCAAATAGACATTTGGGAAACCCAGAAAATGTCTTGTGTATATGTATTTTCCCGTCAACAGATAAAACAGTGTCTTCTATGCTGCTTGATGTGAGAATGCTACTGCGTTGATTTGAGAGTAGTTTAAAAATATTTTGCCAATAGGCAGTACAATAATGGACCAAAAAAATAAAATCCCTCAAATTATGTCTTGACTGCAAAATACCAAGCTCCCCTCTCCCCTCTGACTGCATTCCTCAGTGAAATACTCATCTTCTGGAACAGAATCACCTCTTCAACAAAACAGAGCTGAACAACCTTAGTCATTAAAGTCAGTTTTGAGACTCTTAAAAGTTAAGAGTGTATTTGATGAAAAAGCCTATGTCAACATGAAGAACTCATGCATTCAAAGAACAAAATTGAGACAGGTAATACAACAGAAAAATATGAAGATGATTAAAAGCTGGAATAAGTGACCCAAGAGGTTGCTCAAGGTCTCTTCCACCTATAAAAAAATAAATTCCCCGACAGTTTGTAGGTCTCAGTGATAAAGGCCAAAATAGCAGCTAACAGCTTCTGCAGCACGCACCATCACCCCAGATCCACAGCATTTGGTCAGCAAACACATGGAAAAACACCCATGTCAAACATGTTCCTGTCTCTGAAAAAAGGTCCTGGGACAAGGCAATTAATTAGCTCAGAAAAAAATGCAAGCGACAATGGACACAAAAAACTTCCAACTTTTACAAGTCATTCTAGAAAAAGCAATAGAACAGTACAGAAATGATGGCATGGAACAATTCTACGATGTAGGCCACAAAATTAAGCTTACTTTTCTCTCAGGAGAAGATTGCTACATATATGGGATGATTGTTGTGCACCAAATAATTTACCAAGCCAAAAAGTCCAGAGGGCGGTGGGGGGAGGTTAAAGAGGTTTTACTTTATATATAGGCTAGCCAACAGCTGGGAAAATCAGAAAGTGGATACTGAAACTCAGTTATAATGCAATAAGTATTTGTGGGTTTTGCTTTGAGCCAGGATTAAAGATCATCTTTTATTCTGAAGAAGGGAGGTGAAATCTGTTTCTGAAACATTCAAGTTTAAACATTCCAATAACTTAAAAAAAAAAAGATTCACTTCATTGGATAAAGTTTTTCAAAGTCACTCCTGCATTTTCCATGTATCAAAGCTCTAACAGAAAGGTAAGTCAACACGGTAACATAGATTCATGACTACATTTGACCATACTCAGTAGCCAGTATAAAAACTTAAAGCCTAAACTGGTAACTAAAAACACTACACCAAAATCATAGTTTTGACAGAATATGGTAAAAAGCACCCTTACTTTAATTTCTTATTTTATGTACAAATTAGAAGCTTTAGCTTAAAGAGTAAAAAAATAATCCTGGGGTATTTTTTTCCCACTGGTTCCAAAGACATAACCTTTATTTCACACCGAGTATCATGACAAGCAGAGGTAATCTGCTTGATCACTTTCATTACAGCAATACCCCTAAATTACAGGCTTAACCAATGCTTAAAACAACCTCATACCTTCAATTACCATTAACTGTAAGGAGTTTTATCTAGACTTACCATCTAAGCCATATCACACCAAGAGCCCTGGCTGCTGTTTTGGGAATTAAGTACTGCTGTGTTATATTTGAAGGAGGACAGTTAGGGGTTTCTGCGAAAATCAGTTTCATAAAACAAGGGAATGAACTTAATAACTCAAAAAGAGCACAGAAACAGTTTTCTTCAGATTAGCAACTAGATACATTTATACTTTTGGAACTTGTAAAAACCTGTGAAGGAACTGTCACTTACTCTGTGTGGCCCTGAAAGACATTCACAGAATGGATAGAAGGATCTCTGAAATCCCACAGACGGAAGGTTGTATCGCGTGATGATGTCACCACAAGACGTTGGGTGGGATGTGTACAACAATGTGTTAGCTCTTGGTCATGCCCTACAATCACAGATGAGAACATGTAAGGTAATGAAAATAAGACTTTTCATTTCCACATACACTCGGAATGAAATGCTGATGATTGTTTTTCTTTTTTCCCCAAACAAAAAAAGAAGAATAATCATTCTGAACTCTACTGTTACTAAAAAAGTTTAGAACTACATTTAAAAGCAAAAAAAACTCCACACTTCACATCATTATTAAGTAGCAATAGCCTATTGCTACTTAATATGTCATGAACAAAGCAAAAACATTTTGTGAGAACTGAAATTTGGCTACATTCAGTTTAAAAGCAACTACTGCCTAGAATATATCACAAGCTTAAAAGAACATAAATTCATGCTCAGAGGATTAAAAAGGTTGGAATTTTAGAAACCATTACAATATTGAGCAGTAGCTCAAGTCTTGTATGCACTCACATTGTAGTCCAGGGAAACTTTTTTTCCTCCATGTTTCGATATCTACAAATAATCCCACATATAAAAATAAACAACCAATTATTCTTTTTGTGAGTGAACAGATACCTGTAAGAGAATGGACAAGTTCGGAAGTCTCTACATCATACAGATTTGCTGTCCTGTCCCAGGAGGCTGTCACAGCTTGCTTCCCCCCAACAAGCCAGTCTGCTGCTATGACCACTCCTTGATGGCTTTTGAGTGAAGTTAAGGGGGCTCTGACAGTGGGACAGTCACTAGAACCATCTCCATCTCCATCAGGTTCATCTTTATCTGAGAACTCAACTTCATCTTCTCCAGACATTTGCTGTAAAATGAAAAAAAAAAAAAAAAATAAAATTTAGAATAAATGGGAAGGAATGTCTCTAAGTTACATTTCACGGTGTAAATGCTTCCCAATCCCCTTAATGTGAATGTGTGTAACTTAAGTCTGTAGAATCTAACGTATTCAGGTTATTATTCACTATCAAAAACTTAGTTGAAGGAATAATACCAGTGAGTTAAATGCAGTTTTAATAACAACTTCATTTCAAAAATCTCTTCTGAAATATTTAGCTCTGAGTATGTGTTCCCTTTACTATCTGGTAAGTCTTCATATTTCCTTTAGTGTATTATCCTCAAGATACATGGCAGCACATGTATCAAGGGACTTTCTTTCTTTCAATTTTTAAAGGCAGGAAGCATCTAACAGGACACTGTTTTGATCTTTGGGAAGACAATGTTTGTATCCATCAGAATCAAAGTCATGCCATGAGTATTTGTCTGCTGGTCGATACATAACCATCACGCAGTGCCGATGTAAACCGGATGCAAAATAAATTCTTTTGCTATACCATGAACCATTGATCTCTGAACCCTATTTCACTTATGCAAGACATATGTTTTTCTTTCATGATATCTCGATGCGAAAAAGATAACACTTGCACTGCTCTTTCAAAATGGAAACGCCAAACCAAATAGATTTCTGAACGGAAAATGTTTGACTCAGTTTATCTCACATTACACAGCCATCTCTTGCCCCTAGTCATGCTCGAAACTATGTTTTCACAATTAAGTAAGGGTGCTTTTAACTCAAATACAGCATTTGACAGTCTACAGTAAATACTGACTAAATAGAAACCTGGAGACAACATCAGATAGCGCGATGAGCGCTGGCAAGGGTCAATTAGAAATCGATGAACATGCAATCCAATAAATGCCAAAAATACAAGTCTTTACTATCAGTTTTCAATTCAGAGCAACTATAGGTAACACAGGTGCCTCAGCAAGTAAAGCTACAAGAATTTAACTAGCTTAAAAAGAACTTCATTATCATTTATGATTTAAATTATTACAAAAAATTTCACTCAACTGTTTGTTAACTTACACATTTATTACCTTGAACGTGACTTGAAAAGTCAATGAATGTACTTGCAGCTGCATATTCTAATCTGCACTGTAGTTCTCTGGAAACATGGAGTCTTTTTTTGTAAGAAAGGGTGAAATATATCTGTTAAACTAAAACCTTAAAATGCCACCTTTTACAATCCTGAAATCATGTAATTTTTTAAAATTATGTATAAATTTAACATTCAGTCTTATCATAAAACCCGTATCTGATGAAATTACTGTACAATTAGTTTAGCTGCAGTAAGTTGATTGCTTACATTGCAGTCTGCAGTTGGCTGAGGTGCAGGCAACTGTACTATGTATCTCCAGATGTGAGCTGTCTGGTCTCCAGATGCTGCACAGGGGGAAGAGATGTAAAAAATAAAGAGATTAAATAAGAGTGTTTCCATGGACAATAAAAACAAGCTTTAACATTACATTTGGCACCACTGTCTGAGTTACATCTTTTTCAAAGAGATACCATTATGACCCTTTTGGTGAGCATGTCTCAACATCAACGGTTACTTTCCTGGCTTTAATATTGATAAGAACAGAACTCATGATGCAAAATATAAGTAGCTACCAAATTTATCATTCCTACAGTGAAAACATCCACTTAAATACTACATATCAGAACACGAATATCACTGCTGTTCTAATATGTAACATTTGAAGAAGGCATTTAATACATCAACAGTATTGCCATCCTTCATTTGCTGTTTCTCAAAATACTGGGGTTCTTCATTCAATGATTTCTGTGTGGTTTTTTGTGTGGTTTTAATGAGAAAACCAGAAGAGCAAGTGTGAAGCTATAATGCTTCTGCCTTAAGCAGCTCAGCTTAACTAGCACCAGTTTACAGCTCAGGAAGTACCATCTGATTTTAGACTTCATCTGTTTTTGAAATAGACTTATCCATTACCAACTAAGGAGAAACTCCTGGTCTAGTGGGAAGTGTCCCTGCCTGTGGCTGGGGGGTTGGAACTCAATGACCTTTAAGGTCCCTTCCAACTATAACCATTCTATGATTCTCCTTGTTATGGACAGAACAAACATGCTCTAATACCTAGGGGTACAGTGCTGAGAGTTCTAGATTGAGGAGAAAAACAGTTTGTTATGAGTATGCATAGATCTGGCAAGTGCAATGTACATGAAAGCACTAGGAAAAATAACTCATCTAATTGATCAAGTAAGAAGGCCAGAAGAAAGGTCAACCTTATATTATTTCTGGTGTCAGTACTCTAGATCAGGGAGGAAGATTTTTTTATTTTAATCACTGCTAAATCAATCAAGTGACACTGAAGAACAGGTTCCCTGAAAACTTTCAATGGAAATACTTTGCAGAACCACCTCTCAGAAAAATAACAGAAGAACAAAAATCTAGCTATGGGCAGCTTTTGTTTGGTTGTTTTGTTTTGTTTTTTATAAGTCAGTTTATACAGCAGTATTGTTTATGGTACTGAAACAATGGCTACAGTTAGCATATGAAAACAGGAAAATCCAAACAGCCAAACTTAAATCATTGTTAGCCTAGATAGAAGGCATTCTACTCCCTGTTTCTCCTTTGAAGTGGTCACCACAGATGCAGAAAGAAGCAGTGTTTTAGTTTCTAACCTCAGTACTAATTATCCTCATTTTACAATGACTTGGCAGCAAATTGAATCCAGATCTCTTTAATCCCAAAGCTAGTGCCCTAATTGCTGGACCATACGAACCATACTATTAACCACATTAGGCAGTTTTCAAACCTGAAGCTGCACTAACGGTATTCTCAGTCCTGAGATCACCTTTGCACTAACAGTCATATTTTCAAGCTGTTTTATTCTGCACACTCAATATCACAATATTCTTTTCCTTTACTTCTGGAAACATCATGCATCTAGGAATAGACTATTTCAGTTGCAAGGGACCTACAATGATCATCTAGTCCAGCTGCCTGACCAATTCAGGGCTGACCAAGTTAAAGTATGTTATTAAGGGCATTGTCCAAATGTCTCTTAAACACTGACAGGCTTGGAGCATCAACTAGGAAGCCACTTGGTAAAGAAATGCTTCCTAATGTCCATCTAAACCTCCCCAGTACAGCTTTGAACCATTCCCGTATGTCCTGCCACTGGATCCCAGGGACAAGAGCTCACCACCTCCCTCTCCATGTCCCCTCCTCAGGAAGCTGTAGAGAGCAATGAAGTCGCCGCTCAGCCTCCTTTTCTACAAACTAGACAAACACAAAGTCCTCAGCTGGTCCTCAGAGGACATACCTTCCAGCCCTCTCACTAGCTTAGTTGCCCTCCTTCTGGGTACATTCAAGGATCTTCACATCCTTTTTAAATTGCGGGTCCCAGAACTGCACAGTGCTCATGGTGAGACTGCACCAACACTGAACACAGAGGGATAATCACCTCTCTTGACCAGCTGGTGATGCTGCGTTCGATGCACCCCAAGATGTGGTTTGCCCTCCTGGCTGCACACTGCTGGCTCACATGGAGCCTGCAGTCAACCAGAACCCCCAGATCCCCTTCTGCTGGGCTCCTCTCCAGCCACTCCTCTCCCAATTTACACTTGTGCCCAGCATTACTCCGTCCTAGGTATAGAATCCACCGTTTGGACTTGTTACATTTCATCCCATTAATCATTGCCCAATGCTCCAATCTATCTAGATCCCTCTGCAAGGCATCTTGTCCCTCAAGAGAGTCAACAGCACCTCACAGCTTGGTATCATCAGCAAATTAGCTAATGGTGCATTCAAATCCTGCATCCAGATCATTGATAAATACATTGAACAGATCTGGCCCTAGAACTGAACCCTGACGAACGCTGGCAGCAACTGGTCACCAGCCAGATGTAGCTCCAGTTACTACAGCCCTTTGAGCTCTGCCCTTCAGTCAGTTCAATCAGCACACCATGAACCTGACATCCCACAGCTGGACAACTTGTCCAGAAGGATGCTGTGAGGGACAGTATCAAAAGCCTTATTTAAAATCCAGAAAAACTACATCCACCATCTTCTCTTCATCCACTAAGCAGGAGACCTTAACGTAGAAGGAAATCAAATTAATTAAACCTGACTTTCCCTTTGTGAACACGTTGACTGTGCCTGATGACTGCATTATTCTTTAAATGCCTTTCAACAGTACCAGTATAATCTTCTGCATAATTCTTCCAGGAACTGAGGGTGAACTAAAAGGTCTGTAGTTCCCTGGGTCTTCCCTCATACCCTTCTTATAAGCCAAAATAACACCGGCTAGGTTCCAGTCCACAGGGACCTCCCCAGGCTCCCGGGACCACTGGTAGATGATTGAGAAGGGACCTGCCGTAACATCTGCTAGCTCCTTCAGTACTCTGGGATGAACCCCATGGCTTTGTGAACACTCAGCTGATGTATGAATTTGTCTGGTTTGGAGCAGGTAAGCACAAATGACAAACACAGATGGAACGATCTAGCTCTGATTTGTTATGCCTTAAAACATGAAAATAACTCAATCAACAAGGATACCAACAAAGCAGCTGGGAGAGGGGCTACAGCCAAAAAGAAGCTAGCAAATTACACTTTTTTTTTCATCATGATTAACATACTCAGCATATGACAAAACTTTACGTACCTGTAAGAGCCACTTGCTCAGTTGGATGAAACTTTATGGAATTTACTGTGGGAAACAAAGCAAAGTTTTAAGCTAGTATACTAAAAGAATTATTTGACAATGTTTTATCATTAAAAGCACTGGAAAAATCAAGAAGTCCAGTTTCAAGTAATTTTTTGTAGTACAGCAATCTCTTAGGTTAGATAAAGCAGAAAGGTATTTTATTTGAGTACATAAACCTATGTAGTATCAAGGAAAGCAACTATAGTTGATTATATGGCAATACATATTTTCTAGTAAGTTATTTCCTGAATCTAGTAGAAATGTTTCATGTTACAGAGGATAAACAAACTACATTCAAAGAATTGTGTGTAAGCTGACAGAAGACAATGCTCTGGACTTCCATAAACAGAATTTTAAGTATTCATAACTACTTCTAACATAATGAAAACTTACTATGTACGACAATCAACTTTCTGACTATTACTTAATATTGCCAGAACAAATGCCTAAAAACCTAATGCAAATAATACAAATTACATTTCAGTCCTTTCAGTCCTGCAATCATATGTAATCGAAACATGATTGTTTTAAAAGAGACTTGCAAGAATTCTATCAGCCCATAAAGCTGCTCTTCATTTTTTATTTCAATGGGTAAGATTCAATTACTTTTCACTACTAAGGACTTTCATTTGCAAAATTCATAAGCTTCTTTTCAACAGTTCCTCAAGAAAAGACTCAGAAATCAAGTAAAATAGATTCTTATGTTGTCAGGAGAGTATGGTGTAATGAGCCTAAAAAGATACTCCTTAAATTGTTCACACTGAACTAACCCAGCTGTGCACCAACTGCTGGCACCCAACACCTTTGCTCCATTTGACATCAATTGTCAAACATAAACAGGTAAAGAAAAATTTTACTAAATGAAAAATTTTTAATATAACGTGTATAATTTTATAAATTATAGCGTGTATATATTTTTTTACTTAGTTTACACACAACTGTTTAAATACAGCTTAGAGCTTTTTTTATCCAAACATTAATTTTAAAAAAAATAACTCAGCATGAAAATGCAAATGATTGGAGTTTTTAAACACGACTTTATGGGGGCTAAAGGTACTCTCTCCATGCAGAAAGCAACCTGAGATATCTGAACTAATGACAGTGTTACCTGCTGGTTTTATGCATCTATCTATTAGTTTCTTTGTGCTGGAGCAACTAGAAGTAATATAGCAGGAGAAAAAAGTAGAACTCATGGCTGAAGCAGCTGACCACTCTCTGAAAACTTAATTTCCTTTGTATCTTTGCCACAGAGTTCAAAGGATGTGCTACCTGAGTTACTTAACCAAACATATCAGGTCAAAAACTGCGTTCCTTGTTTTCTGGGTACATGACTCTCCAGGGTATGATCACTCAAAGGGCTCAACTCTCAACAAGTTAAAGCTATGCAAAACTATAGATCAAACACCCTTAGTCTGTAAAATGAGATACTGTAATCCATTATGAGACAGAAGAGGGCTAATCAGGTGCTTGTTAAATTGGACACCAAAACTTAAGATTAACATCAAAAACACTCACTGCACTGCACCTCTCCACTGAAGGGAAGGTTTAAAAACATTGTTTCTGAAATATTTACACTGGTAAAGAGGAAGACAAAAGCATATATTGAATTAACTGTCTTCAAAACAAGATTTTAATACTATGCAAAGAATTATATATGGGATCACATATTAAACAAAGAAGTACAAATAGATGTTCAGCCAGTAGCTGTATTTTGTATCCCAAATATAACACATCCTGCAAAACAGCTAATTTCTGATTATATAAGCTTCTCTTGTTCTGCATAAGCATGAGACCTCAATGAGTTCTGACATTTAACTTCTGAGTATTGTAACCGTGCATGTAAATTTCTTTATATGGACTTGTTTATTCATTTAGCATTTACAGAACTGTCTTAATAGGCATCTCCAAGAAAGAATAACATTACAAAACATTCTCTGTATGAAGATTAGTGGAACTTCCCAATTGACTTGTTAATGGTGCTGGCAACCATGCAAGTGAAACCACAATAAACATTTTTGCAGTTGTCCAAAATACATTTCACCCTCCCACACTGTTTCCAGTTTTCACAACATGCCCTTATCTTACCTGATCCAACATGCCCTACATACTTGGTGAGGCACTTCCCTGTTTCTATGCTCCACAGCAAAGCAGTGTGATCTACGAAGATTAAAAAGTAGCTGTAAATATCATCACAAATGTATATTTTTCACTTTTAACCAATTCAGCAAACAAGTTATCATCAAATGTAGAGCATATCATATGAAATATATTTCTAGTGCAGAAGAGACTCTTGATTATCACCTTATATATAAAATATAAAAGCTTCCTATCATTATAACTTAATACACATCTCCCACAAAAGGTAAAAGTGCCGTCCCAATTTGATTAATTTGCAGTACGTATTGAAAGGCAAATTCTGCTTTTGATATTTTTCCTAACTTGGTGATACACTTATGTATAATGCTCCAACTGTGTATCATGAGATTCAGAAAGAGCACAGAAAGCACTCAGTGGCAATAAAGTCCAGCAGTCACTACAAACAGGAGTTCTATGCACAAACTATTTACTTCCTGCGTAAAAGTCCCAAACGCATACAGGTCACAGCAGAGCACTACAAAAATTTACTTAAAGGAAATCACTCCCAGTGCCACTCCTTACCCTGCCACACCCCAAATAAGTAATTAATATAAGTATTTGTAAATGGGGTGAACCTTAATGCTGAATCAGAGAATGGTGTTTCCAAGTGAAATCAGGACAGACAAGGTATCCTGCATAAAACGGCAAAACGTGCCCTTCAGTGGGCACAAAAACGTAAGTTCAGTTTATGAAGCAGAGTTTTCTGTTTTTCTGGTCCATAATATTTATGTCCAGTAAGTGTCTTCAGATTCTGTTCCAGCTTCAAAAGACTGTCACTTCAAACTGACCAGTTCTAACTGGTTATGGTTAATTTCCCTAATAATTTTCCAAGACCACACAATCCTCTAGGTGGATTTTTGGACCATAACAGATTTAGTGACTTACTCATTAGTACTTGTTCCCTCTCAAGTGGGAAGGAATGAAGCTAGGAGGTTAATAAGAACCAAAAATTTAGATTTTAAGCTGCCCCTACATCCTTAGGCAAAAGACAGATGAATGTAAGAATACACAAACTATGACTGAGTCTATGGCTTCTGCAAAACAAAGGCAATATGACAAAGTCTGTGAGGCTCTCTGTATACAGCCGTTTAGCATCTGTGTGAGAGACCTCTCCAAGCAAGCAGCTCCCCAGCCCCCCAATTTACACCATCCAAGCAGCTACAGTTGACTAAGGAGAGCGGGACCTGCACGGAAGGTAACCAGCACATACGTTGGAAAGATCAACAAGGATGCCTGAACCTTCCAAAGATTAAAAGCATTTCAAGGAAACTCCAATTTCAGAATTTTTCAGCTATTGAACTTCTTTAAATTGACTCCTCCAGTGTGGAGCTCAGTATTCCAGTATGCTTTTGATCTACATTTGCTATACTTGAGGGACCAAACCAGAATTTTCAAGAAGATTCAAGCAACACAAAACTTTACCAGCAGATGCAGTTCCCAACACCACCGGTTGAGTTTTCGCCACACTGACATCCCAAATACCATCCCTGTGGCCAACATACTCCTTTACCAGTTGACAGATTGCCCTTGATGTGGTAGTTTTAAAACTGGATACAATCTGAAATAGCAGAGACCAACATATTTTTTCCATGTTGACCCAAGATTAAGTAATTATCTTACAAATAGATACTAACTTTTTTGTAACAATTCTTCATTGTTCTGACAGTTCACTATTTTCAAGAATTTGACACCTGATGGTTGGAAAGGGAGTTTGGATGCAAATGCCCCCCAATTACTTTTTTTTTTTCTTCTTTTTTAATACCCCCCTTTTTACAAAAGGCAAGATAAACTATTCCGTACTACAATAACACAATCTCATTGGAGTAATGAGTTGTACAAATGTAGTATTCACTTCCCATTCAGTTTGAGTAAAGGATTATAAATTTTAAACAAACAAAACAAACAAAAAAAACCCCAGAACTTTTCTTGCTGACTCCCAATACTCCCAAACAAAAATACATCTGATAACTTAAAGACAATCCACGTTATCCAGTATAAAGCCTTTGAAAAAATATACTACTTATTAGATGATTCTAGTAAAATCCAGAAACATTCCCATTTAAAACAGTCACAGCTTTTTTTCTTCAAAACTGCAAAAAACTAATCAAATCAAACATTAATCTGAGAGCATATGCCAGTTTATTTGTGTAACAAAGCATTTTTTTAAAGATATGTCAAACTCATCTAAACATTTGATAAGCACATTCCCTCAAAGCCAATGCTGTTAGAGGAAAACTGAGAAGACTTATTAAATCCAAATTAGTATGTGCATAAGTATTACAAAATGAAGAAAAAGTCTAGCAACAATGCTAAAACTACAAGGCCTACAGTACGGAAAGGCTGAAAACAATACCTACAGAAAGCAACCAAACAGCAGAAATTCTACATTTTCAAGTGAAAGGGGAGTGCAATACTTTAAAAAACAAAGTTTGTCTCGCTGTAACATTCCAGAGACAAGTGAAACCAGGAGTGGTGAAAAATTACCTCAAAAGAGCAAAACCACAGTTAAAAATACCCTATTTTTACCCCACAAGTCTTGAAAGTCATAACTCTGCTTTGAGAAAGACTGTTTGAAAAGCTTTGTTAAAACTGAAACAAGAAGAAGAAAACAAAAGGAAGACTTGAAATTTATCAGTGTTTTCTTCTGCATGCAATTATGGGCAGGTATCTATCTGACCAGTTAAGTCAAAACCTTTAATGCTTCAACGTAAATCACATTAAGACTTATCTACAGCTTAGTAAAAGTTAGAAAATTAATTAAGTCTACATTTCAGATACAACAAACACAAGGTTAAAATCCCATTAGGGTTTTTTTTGTATCAAAAAGGAAAGACTTAAATATGTCATTAAAGCAAATTACTTCCAAAAAGGTTTTTAAAAGTTAAAGAGTATCTGCAAGAGCATTCCAAATCCTGAGCATGTCATCTTTCCAATGATGAAATGAAAAAGTCCTATTTGAATTCCAAATTAACAGCTAATACACATTTCATTTTCACAGCAGAAGAAGGAACAATTATTAAGGATGCATTGAAAAGAAAACGGGTTAATGGTAAAGATTATTAGTTCAACCATACTGCAGAGTTTCATAGGCTTGGAATAGAATATGCAACTTTCATATTGAATATAGTCCTTAAACTAAAGGGAATCTTCTATGAGAAGTGGAACAGCAGAATTAAGTAAACAGTAAATGACTAACATAGCACCCAGCTCAAATTCCAAACTTGAAGTTTTTCAGCTCTCAATCCCACACTGAAAGTATGTTTGCATTCTGTCCTTCTAATGCTCAGTCAAATCTCCTACTCATCAAGAAGCACAGATTTTCTAAAACTGCTGACAGTTGCTTCATTGATCATTTAACAGCAAGGCTGTAAAACTCTTTTTGGAGCATTAGCGCTCGTAAGAGTTCAAGAACACCATCTAACACCAAATATCCAGACATAGATATTTAAAGCACACTTTTTCTACACATCTTTTTTTTTTCTTCTTCTTCTTCTTTCTTTCTATTTCGCTGTCCCTCACTTCACATACTAGTAATAGGGTAAACTACATAGTGCCTGGATTACTTCCTGGCTCCTTAACCATTGAGAAACAATTTTCCAAAAAAGGAAAGGAAATGCTTAAATAACATACAAATTGCTAAAAAGAGGCCTCGGCACATCTGAAGGTTTTTTAAAATAACTTCAGCAGATCCCAGCTTATCATATACAAGCACAAATAAGTGGGCAATCATATCTTGAGTGGATTTCTGCTTTGTCTGTCCATGTATTTCCTTCTATAACAGAGATTTGTTAATAACAAAACAATTGTTAGCCATGTAAACAATAGAAAATTGCAAACTGAAACACCATGAAAACAATTGTTTACCATGTTAACAATTGCAAACTGCATACAAATGGAAACAACTGCATGGCAAAAAATTGAAACACCCTGTAAAAACTTCTCTTAAGCAGACAGGACACATTAGAAAGAAAGAAAACTCTGTCAACTCAGGGCCAGCCCAGCAGCATTACACTGCGACTGATGAACAATATTTCTTGTGGAGCAACATTAAGCAGTAAGGTCAAAAATCATGTCTTCCAAAAAGTTTTATACACTTCAACTGCTGGGTGAAGAAATGTCTTCTTTTAAGAGTCCTTTTCCTGATCCAAAAAAATCAGAGATCTGGAAATTAGTTTATGATGGAGCAAGTTATATCACTTCAGTTTATTTTAGGATTCTGCATAAACTGTTAATGTTTTCCTGATGTCTTAACAACTGTTACAGCCAGAGACTGTTAACATCAGCAATAACATCTTGCCAACATCAAAACATGAATTTCACACAGCGATTCCTGCATCTACAAACAACTGCAGTTAAATTACAGGATCTTGTCCATTAACATATACAAAAAATTATTTTTAGATTACCAAGCACTAAATCTACTCTATCTGCTGCTAAAAACATCCTTTTCTCATACAAGTTTTGCCGACTTAATATTCAGACTCGTAACTCAGCTAAGGGACAAAAAGTATCCAGGTATGGGAATTTTCTATGAAGGACTCGAATTAAGCATGTTTACCGCAGCATTTTTCCCAAGAAAATCAACAGCTTGAGTCTTAGCATGTTTTACCAATATTGAAGCACTCAAGGATCAGCTTTTTCTTTAGAACAAGCAAATATTGAAAGCTCTTTTCAGAACAAACCTACGTTCTTTATTGTTGGCAATCAGAAAAATGTAATTGTGTGCAATTACACAGAACAATTGCTTTGTAAAACTAAAGTCTCTTCTAATTACTCACAGGGAGAAAATTTAAAAAAAAAAAAAAAAGACTTCTGACAAGTTTTTAAATTGGGCATACAACAACAGTATAAAGGATGAGCTGAAGAGAAAGGTTGTGATCCACTACCCCACTGAGTTTGAAACACAACTCATTTTTGGTAAACAGCATTGTTCATTCAATGCTCATAAAAAATACAGACATAAGAAATTCAAAGCTGTTAAACTCTTAGAACTCTTCAAACATAATTTTCCCAGACTGTGTATTAGGTAATTCTAACTGCATCCAGTCAGGATAGATTAGTTTGTTAGAAATTTAGTTATAGTCTTTCCTGACTTTTGGCTGGAGTCTCTTTGTGCGTCAAGAGACAAAAGGCTGCAGCTTCAACTCTTCCGTGTAGGAAGGAAGAAGCAGTTGAAATAAAGCCACTCCCGTGACTTCCAGAAAGGTTTCAAAGAACACACTGGAGAGAGAGATGCTCTCAACTTTATCACTTCCCTCATACCTCCTCTCTACCCTCCAGTAAATGCTGATTCAGAGAAAGAAATAATCATCACATTCAAACATCTGTTGGTTATCAATTGATATACTACATATGTACAATGTCTATAATAAGGTATTAAATTCTTCATGTTCCACTACTCATGACTACTTTGCTGTGCATGCATATCAGAACACCACAAAGCAAAGCAGTTACCCAGGAGTCTCCACCCCATACTTCCCAGCTTCCCACGCTGAAGTTGCGAGGTCCGCCTGCCTTGCCCGGGAAAGAATATGAGCGCTACATCGCAAGCAAGTGAAAGAAGACAAGCATTTACCACCAGCCTTAAAAAAAAAAAAAAAAAAAAAAAAAAAAACAAAAAAAACCCCCACACCACCAAACAAGAAAAACCTCAAAAACCCCAACACTACACTAGAGAAAGTACTAATTCATAACTATGTAGTAGGTGCACTAATACCAGATTGCCCCTATTTGTATCATGTTGTCCCTACTTAAATGACCTCCTTGAAAAATTTGTAAGTCACTAACTCTTAAGAAAAAGGAAAGGCACCTCTATGCATTCTATTGGCAAGAATGACAAAAAGTCTGAAAAACAGTAAAATAAAAAGGAGGCCAAATGAAACACAATAACTTTCATGTATTTCACCACACTACTCCTATTCTTACTCTCAAAGTTTCAGACTTCTTAACAGATGGTATTTCCAAGGCACCTACAAGTCATTCTATAACCACACATGAGCCTGCAATACAGGTCAGCATGGAGCTTCTTATATAGTTGCTTTATGTACCAGATCCCACTGTGGTTTCCTCACATTTCACTTAACCTTAATAATGTATCACCCTGAGATAGGGGCAAAAAGAGCAGCAGTTAAACTCTCTAAGAAAAGTGAAAAAGAGGAAAGAAAGAGAAAAACAAAAATAGCAGACAGATGCAGATGTGCAAAATTAAAAAGCATCAGAAAGAGTAACTGTGCTAAGATACCAGGCAAAAAAGATCTCCAGCTACTAATTTGCAAGGCTTGCAACATAAAGGAAACAAACTGTTCTAGTCTCATAGCTGAAAAACTAAAATTATTAAAAAAAAACCCCAAACTATAATAGTATGCATATAGATGCCTACTTAAATCCCCATTTCAACTGCAATACCCAAGTCTTTACTCAGAAATTCACTAAGTTCTCTATTTCCCTCATGAAACTGAGTAATTTTTTTAGTTCCCTTTACAGAAGAGTAATTTCACATACACATGTGCACACACGCTCTCCTCTCTAACATTCATTCTTTAAATAAGATAAGCAATTACTGTAAAAACGTCATATAGTGTGGCTGAAATAATGGGTAATTAATGAATCCAGGATAAACATACTGTTCCTCATGAGGCAGATTTACTTAAAGAACAGCACTACTCAGCCTAAAGAAACCACAATTTACAACTTAAAGACAGCCACGTTAGTCTCACAAGTACACACTGATGAGCAGAGGTTTAATTTGTATCATACCTTGCTAGTAGATGCCTTGTAAGTTGTCTTCAATTTCTGAGAAAGCTGACTGGTACTATGACTGGCTGTTGAGACAAATTCAAAGGAAGAGATTTCAAATACAGTACCAGTTTATTTGTATCTGGTTCTAATGTCTTACAATAAGATTCTAAGTTTTGGTCGGCTAAGTCTAAAACCAGCAAATTCAAAAATACTAGTTTAGGATTCTTTGTGGTTCTCTTACCTTTTGTTTTCAGTTGTCCTTTGCTCAGTTCAGCTCCATCAATTGTCTGTCCTTCAGCTGCTAAACGCTCATTAAGTGTATCAATCTCTCTACGTACTAACAATAACAAAAATTCACATTAACACAAAATATTTAGTATCATTAACAATATCGTTATTAATATACTGTTTAAGAATTGTTATGGTAAATAATCGATCTATTTTAGGCTAAGGACAGGAAAGGAGGTCAACTGTGATTTTATAAAAGCAGGTCTCACCAAGACATAAACCAAGACTCATGCTTGTCTCTTTCCAGAGACCAACCTTGACCCAGATTCCAAGGAAAGTATTAGAGGCTTCTAATTACTGTTATTTTTCCTAATAAATGTGACTAACAAACAGCTTCTGTGAAATACTGTATTGAACTATACTGAATTAAATCCAACAGAAAATTTGCAGTATCATAAATATTTTAGCCACAGAATTAGTATGTAATTCCTTGACGAAGATTTTATTAACCACAAAACAGTATTCTTCCCTGAATACCTGTCTACTGCTAGAGTTTCAGTAAGGCAAGTAGTGCAGCACGTGTGGGTCTTTTTATACTTTGAAATACATTAAAAATGTAGAATGACATGTACATTTTACATTCAAGTGTTTTAGAAACATAAAATATGATCAAAACATTTTCATTGCACATCAGACGAAGCATGTGTTTGCAACAAGAATATGCTTTTCTGTCAATTATTTATAACTCTCACCAGAGCCATCTCAATACAAGACAGAGTGATGGCATAGTTAAAATAAATGAAGTACTCGCAAGTGATTTCCAGTGGCTGGGCCGGTTAAAAGTTGCTCAACTTCATTTTATAAAGAACATTATAGTTTCTCCTCAAAATCTGGGCTGATAATCTTCAAGTGTTCTCCTCAAGTGAAATCCTATTGAGAGGCTTTAACCAAGCAGGTTTTGGCTGTTCTTGAGAATAAGTCTAGGCCTGTCTTTCCATAAGTTCTTAGGACTTTTTCTTAAAGAAGCCATTCATTCCCAGGCTTTGAAATGTGGGAGAACATGACCCATCAGGAGCATACTTCTTGACATTTCTGAGAAATTCAAGGAAGTCTCAGTTCTAAGCACTGGAAAAGTCAGTTTACACTTGCATACCACATCCAAGTGCTTGAAATGAGCAAAGCAAGATTCTTTCCGTGTTTCCAGTCACATACACCTAAACTTTTACAAAACAAAGACAACATGAAAGAGAAGGAAAGAGACAGGCTTGTAGCAACAGGTGACTGAAACAAACAAGCCAGGGAGATACAAGAACTGCCTGAAAGGAGCAAACTAGAACTGTGAGGTGAAGAAGGAAGATGCAGAGGAAAGAGAAGTGGAATGGAAGGAAAACAATCATACTCTGGAAGGTACAGACAAATTCACCAATTGTTTTCTGACAAACATTTTTGAAGTGGGGCAGCAGTCCCGACTTTTCTTGCTACCAGCCAACTTCTCAGCAGAAGGCTGAAAACTCGGTTGTGAAAAGTGTCACTAAAAAACGTGCAGTGTTGATGACAGCCTTTAACAAACACAATCTCAAGGTTTTAAAAGACTAAAAAACCAGCACATTTTCAAAAAACACACAAGAATGCTTTTTCTGTGAGTGTTTGGTTTAACTGCGGGAACAGATTCGGTGTGGGGAAAAAAAAAAAATTACTTGGAGGCAAACCAGAAAGACTCCACAACTCAGAAGCAAAGCCACACAACACAGCTTCCAAAATCCAGCAAGGAAAATTGAGCAGGGGCTTTACTGCATGGCTGCCTGTGTTACTTACCACGGATCCTCTTACACCACCCTGGATCACTTGTGTTACTACCATATGACCGCGTTGTCATTAAACAAATAACATTACGCACAGATAACACCTGGAATTTTTATCCGAGTGCTCTACTTCAAAATTCATGAGCAGTTGCAGGTGTTGGTTATGCAATGTACTAAGAAGTATGATCCAGAAACACCGCATTTTTCAAGCAAAACACTTTTTCGATTTTATTTATGAATATTACATCATTAAAATTAAGCTTGCAAGTATACAGCAAAGCCACAAACTTCAATGGCTGACCAGAGTTACTGACAGATTAACACGGCATATACCAGAGCCTGCAGTGACAAGGAGACAGCCACTTCACTTTCTTTACCTGAGAGTCAAGGAGGATGACACACATCAGTTCTCACTACTTGTGTGAAAGAGATAAGAAAGTGATTTTTCTGAAAAGATACAAACCCCATGTTTGACTACAAGTTCAAAACATTTCTTGAAACTCCTCACAGAAAAGCTACACGAAGTGCACTATCCAAGGTAAGCATCTCAATTAGCGCTACTATATCCTAAATTCAAACAATTCATATGTTGCTGGAAAAAAATAGATACTCACATTCCAAATTTTCAATATATAGGTTTTCAAACTCCCGCTCTATTTGCCCAAAAAGTTCAAGGAGTGTATTCCGGACAGAAGATGGTAGTTTAGAATCCTAGGAGGCAAAATACCAGGGTTTATATTTTTCTTTACATATGTTTTATGTAGTTACTCTTCAATCTTAAACTGACTTTAACAGTTCTCTCCATATCCCAGCAAGGAGGGAAACCAAAACCACAGCTAGCATAGAACACAAAACAATAAGCTCTGTGCATCATAAAATTATTCGTTTTACATACTTTTTCAAAGGACAGAATTCAAATCACTTGTGGGTTGGTTGGGTTTTTTTTATTTTACTAGACAAAAACTATAAAACCAAGATACACGTACAACTCATTAAGGAAAAAAGAGAGGGAAATGTATAATACAATGTCAAGATGCTTCCAGTTCAAAACTAAAGAATACATTTGGATGACAAAGTAATTCAGAGTTGACTGTGCCTTAGGTCAGGAAGTTGTCACCACAAAGCACCTTATTACCAAAGCTTGGGACAAACTAAGCTTTTATACATATTTTTAACATTTACCTACTTTTGCCACTAACTATAACTAAGCGTGAAGGAAACGGCAATTTCTAATCCTTCCCTCCCCAGATATTATTGTGGCATCTCCTCTTCACAGAAAGTATTTTGAAACACACTCATGGAGGAGGGTTGATTTTTTTTTTTTTTTCAGTATAACCCACATAGCAATCCTAAGGCACAAAACTATGTAATAAAACCACTAACACAGGATTCATATGATCTGAGCTCAATACACAGCTCAACCACAAGTTTCTGTTGGCAAGTTATTTGAATTTTATTCATCTGCTGATAAAACAAAGACCAGCAGCATATTTACCACTAACAAATACATACCATATCCAGAACTAGCAAGTACTGATTTCTGTTGGGAGTCAAGGTTTCACTTAATTAATCTGTTATCAAACACTGTTGAGCAGACAGTGAGTAAAGCAGAAGACAACTGACTGCAGTACATTGAGAACCTCATACAAACATCATAAAACTTAAAGCACAGCATGCTTCTAAAAAATGGCAAATTAGAAGGGAGAAAATACTGTCATTAGTTTAATAACTATAATCAATTAATTCACTACAAGTATGGATCAAAGGAAGAACCACCCTTGCACACTACCTGAATAAATTCTGCTAAAGCAGATGCTGGCGGACCACAATATGTAAGTTGGCTTACTGCATTTATTATTTATCTAGCTAGCCAGCTACAAACCTTTTTTTAAGAGAAGTTTCCACTTAACTGAGCCTTACTCTAACAATGAAAAAGCTCAACTACTCCTTTGGAGTGTATCTAACCTGTCACCTCAGAATTCAGTAAGAAAACATCTTATTACTAGACAAACCTGTAAATAATGCAGCTGTACTCAAAATCTGAGAAATATATATGCAAGGAAACAAGTTACCAAATTTTGAAATGAAATTAATACAGTAACATGTATACCATATTACCAATATATCAATGTTCATCTATCAATTATACAGGGTATATGCCCATCAGCAACATCTATTTTTCATAAACAAAGCAAAAGTATGTAATTTCAAGATACTGAAATCATCAGCTATGACCAAAAAAATAAAATTGAGTCAGCTTCTGCCATAGCACAAACCACTGTTTCAGGTCTAGAAGTACAGAAGGAGCATTTCCAGAATGGAAGTACAAACTCCCATAGGAGTGGCAACAAGAGCACAGGACACCACCCAAGTTAGAGTGAACTTCATTACTCAATGCAACTTTAAGGATGATTCTGGCTTGTTTTACTTTACAGTGTTCCAGGAAACCTAAACCAAAAGAAATTGGTTCCACTCCTATAAACTAACTGAATTAGGACGAAGAGTGTGCATATTAGCCATCAGAGGGCAGCATGAGCCTTCCAACAAGTCAGCACCTAAGCAACCAGAATTTATTCTCACTCACATTTTGGTTCATACAGTCAAGATGATTGTCTTCAGAAACAATCAGAAAAGCCTATCATGATCCCGATTTTGTAAGTTACTTCTGAACATCAATTTTAAAGAGATGAGCAAGAGAGCCCACTAACAGCCAGGACACAGAGCACATTTGCTTTGTGCATACTTCAGAGCAAGTAGGAGTTTCACAGCTACTTTAAGCCATGGCACTGTGCTGAAAGAGGTGCTGTGCTGAAAGTAGTGGACCTATGTTCCTTATGTCCCTCTAGGATATTCCTTTCTGCATCTTCATCTGCCTCTCCCTTGAGTCAGTACTTTTGTTCATGCATTCACAGTCAACCAGTATGTGAAACACATCCCAATTAAAACCAACTTGAAACAAGATTGATTAAACATGAATACTGTACAAATGAAACACTATTAAGAGAAACAATGAAGTTACAATTATTTCCGATTCAATACCAAGTAATTCCATACAGTAAGGTTATGAAAGGAACTAAGTTAACCTACAACTTTCAAAACAGCAACAGAGATGTAGGAAAAGTTTTCAATCCCCTTCTCAGAGCCTGAAAACATAAAGGAAATCTAAACCTGTCCTAAAGTAACCAGCATAGTAAAGCACACCAACTTCCTTTACTCTCTTTAAAGTTGGCATTATTTAAATTAGCTTATTAAAATACCATGTAATAATGTTATCTGTTTATCTGCAAAAGTACTTTTCTAGATCTGATGCGGTTTACAGCTCCGCTGTGAAGCAACATTAATACTCTCTACTCATTAGAATCTGCTACGGGCTGTTCAAGGTTAAAGGTTAACCAAATTAAATAAGACGATACATAAAACATTTAAAACATTTTTGTATTACAGCATAATACAATTATAGAGCTTGATGAGAAATACTAAAACAGCTTAAAATTTTAGTTTACTACACAGAAGTGACAGGATGCCTTGACCTCTGAGCTGCCCTTCACTGCTTTCCTGAAGTAAGGCTGTAATAGCCCAAATGCACAAACAGTTTTCTGTCCAAGTACTTACATTCTCTGCCTTCTAGATGGCTAAAGGGAACAAGTTGTGCTCTGTTAGTTCCCAGAAAACTAACACTGTAATAAACCGAATAATAGATTCATGGAAAAAAAAAAAACAAACCCAAAATATGTCACAACACTGAGAAAACATAAGGTTTTCCTTCCAGAGTATCTGCAGAGTTCAGAAAACGAGGTTTCTCATAGCCAAACACCATTGGTATTTCAAAACACCTCTCTGATAAAAATCAAGTTTTGCATCATCTTTGCCAGGCCAGCATTAAGATTGCATATTCAATTTGACAGTAAATAGTTTTCAAACTGCTATTTGCTTATCTTTGGCAGCACTGCTTCAAACACTTCCTACAGGGCCCTGACCAACAGTTAATCTCAGCACTGTTGGGTGAAACACTCCACGTGGCTCCAGGCTGCGCCCGCTACACAGACGGACATGATTAAGAAAATTACCGAAGTTTGTGGTTGTTGTTCTTTCCCTTAATATACAGAAAATCATACCTTCAACTGAGCCAAATTAAAACAAACAAAGAAACAAACAAACAAACAACAAAACCACAAACAAAAATTTAAGTTAGCTCACGCCTGTCAAGCAGGCAATATTTGTTTACTTTATGGAAAGGAACATAGAACAGCATTTCCACTAATACCTTCCTTATCAGAGTCATAATAACAAATATTTTGGTTCATTCATATTCCTGTGTTACTACTATTCCAAATTCAAACTTATGAAATCAAGAATCAATCTTCAACTTTAAGGGGGGGGAGAGGGAAGAGGTGCAGTGAAATAAAGAGACTGTTTCTTTGTATTTCTTCATGGTTTTATCATTCATGCAACAACACACAAAAGCCAACATAAAGCTCCACAGGTCTGATTACAACCTGTAATCAGAACATCCTGAACATCCACGTCAATAGCCTCCAAGGACAGTCAGCATTTAAAAGCTAGGAAGTCTGCTGTTCCTGCAGCTCTACTGGATGTATTTCATTACTTAAATTGATTTAATTTCTTTGCACTGAAAACATAAGTTAAGGAAGTTACCCAAGCAGCAGCGTATTATCTTACCTGCCCCTCCAACATGTCTCTCTGCAGTCCTGCCCGTTCTTGCTCGGAACTGTTGGTTCTTCGGATTGAAAGGCTGTGCGATTTGCGTTTCTGCTTTGCTTGGCGAGCAGATGCACAACTTCCACTTTCTATTGGCATTACTTCAAAAAAACAACTTCACAGAGGCTCCTATGGTAAACTAAGCACAAGCATCACACATTACAAATTGCTTTGCCAAAATAACCAGAGTTTAAAATTTTTTTCCTCGAAATAGAAATATTTATTTCTACTAAATTGGAGTTGTTTGGGTTGTCATTAAAAAGAAGGGATCCCTATTACTTACAGCTATTCTTCAAACAACATGAAGTTCAAAACCACATATGCATATGTGTACATAAAGTAGAAACACTTCTGCATTACTTATTCATTAGCTAACAAACCTCCACAAAAGAAAAATAAATTCCACTACCTTGCTCATTTTGGAGAACACTAGCAGAGACAGCCCCAAAATGCTTCCAGGAAACAACTATTATGCATACTCTATTTCACTGAAATGCATGCAAAATTAAAACCCAGCTGGAAAATGAAAGCAAACAGACATGATAATTTAGGGACACTGTCAGGTTAAAAATGTATTATGCAACATCAAATGTTAGTACACAAAATTTGATCAATGTGCTTGTTTACACAATAAGCAGAAATTAATTTTAACGACAGAAGTTCTGAAAACTACTTTCCACCATTTTTGACAGCTCACGTTTTCACTTTCTTAATAGTAAAAGTGCCCATGAAAAGAGTGAAAGTGCACCTGATATATCAGGCTGTTGTTGTTCCTAATTTTTGCCAGCTTGTTAAAGCCAAATATGCATTTTAACATCCCTAAAAACACCTGACAGTATCACCAATTAATATTACCATGCATAATCTACTGCTTTCCCCTATTTAAGAAAAACCAAATTATGTTTCATTTCTTGCATGAAGGTGGAGAATATGTTCTTTACTGTCAAAATCTTATTTTTACAAACAATTAATTACTGGATTTCTTTTTAATTTAAACCTGATATTCAACAGAAATTATTTTTAGTTTCATGGGGTACTGGTTATTAAATATTTCAAATGTTTTGGGATTGATTACTCAAAATTTTTCGATCATGAACATTGAGAACAAAATAGAAATTCATTCTCCAGCATAAATGATTTCTGAAACAACAATTACAACTTAAAAGAGCTGCAACAGTCTGCAGAGAAATAGGAGAGCAGAGTTGGCAAAGCTAACAAGGCAACTGAGCTTCCTTTTATATAAGCCGATCAGAGAAAATTTAAACCAAACCCAGGGCCACTTCCAATTTAAGATCCGCCAACACACTAGATCTCAAGCTAGGAATGAGCACCATCGTTATTAACAAGACAAGGCATTAACCAGTTTGGTGGTTTTGACATTGTATTTTCAGCTTTTTAACATATCATAAAGCCAAGGAGAAGCATACCTTACTAAAAACACAGTATGCACTATGAATAAAAACAGCTTTAAATTTGCTTTGGTTTTTATATCACAAAAATCTAAATATATAAAGATATATAAATTTATATCAAAATTAGACTAGATTTAGTTAAGGTTTTGATGCGCATCCATCCTCAAATTTTCTCATTAGAAAACTCAGTATTTTCATTTTTAGCTTTTGGAACACCTGAGTTCCAGTAACCTGACATCAATTCCACAGTGAATCTAAAATGAAATTCAGGTTGCGCCAGTGTCTTGTACTGCACTGAAATGATTTTTTTTTTTTTCATTTCCTCTGGACTCTGCACAGTCCTCTCCTGCACCTAATCCCATCAGAGCTTTTTATGTGTGATTAATCAGCAGTAATTAATTAGCTATATTCACAAATTAAAGAAGAAAGAAGAGAAAGAACTACCATTGGGCAGTTTCTTATTTGACTAGATTTCTTTTTTCACTGTGGCTAGATTCCTCTGCTGTAGAAAGACAGGACTGAAAATTCAAAGAAGCCCATCCCGTAAACAAGTTACTGCCAATTTTCTGGGCTTCACTAAGTACCTTCCGGTTCTTGGACATATGGTCAAGAATTAGGAACAGGTTTTCAGTGCTCATCACATTTCTGTTTCTTTTCAAAACATGACGAGATCCCAAACACATGTATATTCTCTCTTCCAACCTCCTTCCTGTCTCCCTTGGGAACCACTCTTTCAATGGCGTTCAGCTTCTGCAGCGTTCAGGATTACTTTCTAAGGCCCGAAGTACAAAACTCTGTGTTCACACACACAGATGTGTTAAACAGTTTTGTATCTTTACATACACAGTTAAATACAATCACATGAATCATTTAACCAGTTTCACTTCAGCTGTGGAAAAAAAAAATATATCTAATTTCTAATTCCTGTCAGATATGGCTCCTAAACTGTAATTACACACAGAGATGTTAATATGGTTTATGCCTTACCAGGCATTGTTTCAACTATGTTAATTTCCATTTGCCCTCTACTGCCAACCTACTTTATTTTAGAGGACTTTACCAATAAATACCCTTTTCTGGTTTGGGTTGGAAGGAACCTTTAAAGGCCATCTCACTGTATCGTCCCATCCCCCTCCCGCACAACAAGCAGGGACATCTTCAACTAGATCAGGTTGTTCAGAGCCCCACCCAGCCTGACCTTGAATGTTTCCAAGGATGGGGCACCTACCACCTCTCTGGGCAACCTGTTCCAGTGTCTCACCACCCTCATTGTAAATAATGTCTTCCCTGTGTCCAACCTAAACCTACCCTCTTGTAGTTTAAAGCCATTACCCCTTGTCCTGTCACTACAGGCCCTGGTGAAAAGGCTCTCTCCATCTTTCTTATAACCCTCCTTTAAGTACTGAAAGGCCACAATAAGGTCTCCTCAGAGACTCCTCCAGGCTGAACAACCCCAACTCTCTCAGCCTTTCTTCATAGGAGAGCTGTTCAATCCCTCTGATGATTTTCATGGCCTCCTCTGAACTCGCTCTATCAGGCCCATGTCTTTCTTGTACCACTGACTACAATCAGCCTTCTGGGCTGCGAGCACACGTTGCTGCCTCGTGTCCCATTTTTCATCCACCAGTACCCCCAAGGCCTCGGCAGGGCTGCTCTCGATCCATTCATCCTCCAGTCTCTCCTGATACTGTGTATTGCCCCAACCCAAGGTGCAGGGCCTTGCACTTGGCCCTGTTGAACTTCATGAGGTTGAGTAAGCCTGTCAAGGTCTCTCTGGATGGCATCCTGTCCCTCCAGCGAATCAACTGCACCAGTCAGTATCAGTACGTATAGATTTGGCAGCTATATGTTCTAGCATGTAGCATTTAAAGGGACACAGTCAAATGCACGAGATGACATCTTTACACAGTGAAATTCTCACACTAACCACACAGAAGAAGTTTCTACTTTCACAGCTCGTAAGCAAACAGAGAAGATTAGGTAAGAAAGACCTCCGATATTACACCTATTTGGTAGCAGCACTTCAAGCGCAGCCAGTGTCCGTGCCAAAAATCGCGCTCTCCCCATGCCCCAGCCTGCCCAGGTCACTCATGCGCTGCTCTGGAGAGAGGAAGCATGCACGCTCGTCCCCAGGCTCGTCCCCAGGCCCTGCGGAGGGTGCGCGCAGCCACAGCGAAGCCGACACCAAAGAGGCAACAAGCAGCCATGTACACACGGAGGACAGGACGGAGAAGACCAAGGGGGCTAGCTTCACTGCCTCTAACACCGTTCTGAATTCCACCAAGTAGCCGCACAAACTCTCAGTATGGGAGCGGTAATTTAGAAGTTTTGAGGACCAGGACGTAAACCCGGTTTAAAAAGTGACAGTGTCCCTTTAAATATTGACTTCACTTTGACAATTTCAGAACTATTTTGATGCTAATCGCAACAGTAAGAAGATACAGGTTTTTCAAGACTAGATTTCACAAAACAGATCCTTGGCAATATGATGCTAAAAAAAATAAATAAATAAGGTGCTCATTTCTAGCAGTTACCTGATTCCCCTTATTATGTAAGGTTTTCAAACAATGAAAATTACCTGTCCAGAATATCAGTGTCATGTTACATATCCTATGAAAACCATATTAAATATTGATTAGTGAGACAGTCAGTAGTATACAAACCAGTCAGTCTTTACATTTTTGAAACTTTTGTAGTTAGAACACACCAAACGACAGGAAAAGGGGGGCGAGGGAAAACATCAACACAGGTCAAGGCTAAGCACCCAATCCCAGTCACACGAAGTAAGGAAAAAAGGCTTCAATCGACCTATTATGTATTTTAGTCAGATGTAGTTAATCATAACTTTTGAGTGTTACAAATGGGTTCTGAAAAAATAAATTCACTTTCCTTCTACTTAATAATTCTACAAGGAGGATGAAAAATCACTACAAAGTATGGGACTCTTGTTTCCTGAGCCAAATGAAGCTAAATTCACATAAGCTAAAAATCAGCAAGAGTAAAAAAAGCTGTACTTTTCAAGAAAAAAAAAGTAAAAAAAACCACACAAAACAAAGAGAAAAGGGGGAAGAGTGTTGTATTACTAAACTATATTCATTAAGGGTGTCAGTTCATAAGTACCATATTATTAAAAAGTGAGCTTATGAGACATATTGAGCTATTCTGCTCAATCATTTTGGAAAATGCTACGTTTACATAGTGTTCTTCACATAACGATCTGTAAAAGCCTCAAGAGAACGGTACCAAATGAATTTCTGACAAAGTCTATCAGCAGAAGTAGGGGAGAGAAACTGGTGTCCTAGAAAACATCTAGACCACAGTGATTACTGCTTTCTGAACGCAAAGATACGTGGGTAGTTCAGTTATGCTGTTTAATTAAACTCGCAGCATATTTTACAGTGTGTTAAATTAAAGTCCTGCCACCTACCTTTCTGTAACAGATGTTACTGTGTATTCACAGTCACAGGAAATATTTCATCAGAGTAACAGTAAAGAGCAGATGTGTAACCAAGTACTGTTTTATTCAGCTACAGCAGAGAAATGGCACCAAACAGCAGTGCACACATCGCTCTTGGTAGACTTAAAAATCCACTGCAGCAACCAACTAACTCTACTTGCCTACTTCTAGTCTTGAACACAGAGCAAGCAGACTGCTGAAAGGAAAGAACTCCTGGGGTATGCACACAGCTGAAGCCAGGGAGAAAATCTGTTTTAAGCAGCGTCAGAGCACAGACAGAATGGCTACAGTATTGCATTGCCTTTTTTGTTCATTCAAGGCAACACACAAGTCTGTAAAGGGAAAGCATGGGGAAGTTTCAGCAACACCTCTTACCCAAGATCTCCCTGCTGCATTTCGTTTAGAGTTTAGCAACAGTAATACTTACTATTTAAAGTATCACATTTAAAAAAAAAAAAAAAAAAAAACACAAAGCCAAAAACCACAGAAACAATTTTAGTGTATTTGTGTGTGCTCTTCAATCTCTTTAACGGTCTTAGGTCCCTCAAACATGGTTTAGAACAAAATTTCAGGGTATACTACCTAAGAAACAAAGGCTTTTTACAATAGTAATTATTGTCCTGTGTGACATTAAAACCTTAAGATACAAAGATGCCAATTAACATGTTTTGGGTTTTTTTTCTAGAAAGCAGGGAGGGAAAGGGGAAAGAGAATGATTACAGCTATTAAGTTCTTTATTACATATAGCTCTGTTTGACAGTATTACTCATGAGTTAAGGGAATTTAAGTATCAATGTACGCCACTACCATCTTTATTAATATGCAAAGGAATCAAATTTAAAGAAGTAAAACTTCCTTTTTGAGGTCTTTAGTGAACAATTTGTTTCAAGGATGCTGTACATTCAAGTGCCATTAATTCAATGCAAGCTCCAAGAATAGAGCACACCTGAGAAAGATCAGGCTAAACAGACTTCTTCGTGAGACTAGTTGTTTTGCTGGAGATAAATATTTAGGAAACAAAACCATTCCAGATCATCACAGATGATGCCAGAACCACTGATAAGTGTGCTCAAACCTTATGAAATCCACTCAAGCATTACAACATCAATTATTTTTTTCTAAATTTAACGCAGCATACTTTCAAACGAAACCAGTGTTCCACAAAATGTAAAAGGGGAAGGCATCCACCGCTGAAGAGGTGATAGCCTCCCTTAGATAGAAAGCATGGGAAAGAAGCTGCACCAATGAATGTTAAGTATGTTATACAGCTGGAAATCAATGATAAAAGTTTTAACACATTACTGAGTACCTACTCTGAGCAAGCTTCTAATGTGAACATCCAAGTGTTAGCCAGCCCAGTTTTCCCGCTAGCAAGCTTTGATCTTGCTAATTCAACTATGTCAGCAAATGCTGCAATCACACCAAAATGCAGTGCAGACCCAGCCTGCCAAACTCCCTACTAAAGCAAGAAACGGTATCTCAACCATGCAGACTTATTTTCATATTAAACATCAATAATTACCAAACTTGGATGATTTTTTTTTATTATTTAGAATATAAAAGAAATCTGCCTGAGTCCACCCGTTGTCATCAGACCAAGACCTGTTAAGTGAAATTGCTGACGTCCTGAAAGCATCCAACTTTCCTTTGAGACCCTGCCACCTGTGCTTGCTGAGTGTGCTCACTGTGATACGGGGTACAATATATTCTTACATTTAATACTAGCTAGTTACCTATGAGTATACATCATACCTTGTTTTATTAACAGGTATTAATTAGCTGACTTAATTGAAGAGTTCAACAGTCAGCATCAGGTACTCCTAAATTAATTACTGCTGGTTGTACCCAAAAATATGTTTGCAGGATACTCTACTTCCTTCGCTGTTTCACAGACATTTTAGCTCCCGTTCCTGCATTAGCTAATCCCTAATAGCTTTAAAGCAGTCTGCGTGTATGCACAGGTATGCAAATACAAGACCTGAGGGTGAGGAATCCTAAGGAAGTTCACGAGCAAAGGCGGTTTAACCAGATATTTGTTTAAGGAAGCACTGCACCACAGTCAGAGGCCACAATCCTACCGCGCCAGTCTCTAAACAAACAATATTTAGGTACTTACTACTGATAAACTAGATAAATTGCTATTATGCTGTCATGCAAGCAGAGTGACCCTTAATGTTATTGCTCTTCATTTAGGAATATATTACTAGCTAGTAAATTAGAATCTTTTACTGCTTAAGCTATAACAAAAGCAAGTAACTTTGACACCAGCTATAATACATTTAGCAAGCTTTTCTGAAGCACCAATAAATAACCTTTGTACAGCACATTCTTAAAGCACTTCCTCATATGGCCTATCACATGGAACTACCAAATCTTCCAACGGTACGTGTAACAGCACTGCAAGTACCCACTCCTTACATCTTGAAACACTACAGACATCCTCAAAATGGTCAGTAGGTATTACTCAAGGATTGCTCAAGAAAATAACAAATCACTCTGGTTTGTAAGGAGATCATCCCGATTCCTGTCTGTTCCTTGGTGGTCACACGTAGAGTACTAACAAACTCCCCGCAGAGGTCTGAAGCAGTGAAGGGGGGAACAAGCCCCTCACTCACCCTGGCCTTCACCTTGCAAGAAAAGCTACTAGTCTTAGCTCCAAGACTTAAAAATCATCCAATCTCTCAATCCTCCATCTCCCAATCCTGATCTCATCTCATCTGAAACATATAAAACGCAACAGTGCTTAACTTCTCCTTACTTGACACATACTAGTTCTGGCTTGCAATTTCTGGATTTTGTAGAAGTAAGCTCTTCTTTTAAGACACTCTCACCACACTCACAATATTTCTCCCATGACTGTACCAACACTCTCAAGGATTCCAGTCCATACAAGAAACTGCATCCTTTAAAAAAGTCCTAAATTTAAAAGAAAGATAGTGGAAGGGCATATCTAAATTAGAGAGACAGTCTCAAAGAGAAACCTTTAGATTTAACATGATAAACCTAGTTTAGGGACAAATGTACACATAAACAACTGGCATTTAAAGAAAACCCAAACCCACACTACAGTGGCCTCTGCTTTAAATTCTAATGTCTAGTGCAAGCATCTTTTCTTAAAATAATTGCCCAAGTCCACAACATGCAGAGCTACATTTGAAGTTATTACAAGAAGACATGTTAAGGCTGACAAACACACAAGATCTTATCTAATGTAAACTCCTCACTGGAAAACATACTTGAGGATTCGTGAGGTTACCAGCTCACTTTCAAAAATATCACATAAGAAATGCCAACAGCTGGCTTGCTTGGAAAACAGTTATAGAAATTTGCTTGAGAAGAAAGATGCTGTTGTGATACTGAAAAATGGGTGCCTCAACAATAGCCGTTTGTATAATTTCAAGGTGTACTCAATGACACTGAATCACTTCAAAGAAGCTGTTCCACCAGTTCTTTACGTAAATCTTCCATGAATTCCTGTTACAGAAAGCACACTTTAAAACACTGTAACGAAACAAACTTTGACAAGCTGGAAGATTTAACAAGAGGGATAAAAACACACATTGAAGTTTCTCTTTTCTCGCAAACACCAAGATGTCCTTGAACAACGGGTCAAGGCTCAACTTGAAAAAGTTTTCCTTGTCTTTGCATAAGCACAATCTTTTTATTTAATTTCCCTCTACAACTGCAACCTAACATCTGCTCAACCTCTGATTACATTAAGCATTATTAGTTCTTCCCTCAAATTGGTTTTCAGCTCAGGAAAAGACAAAAATACTGCAAATGGTTCTTTACAGACAACTATCACCCATCTCTGAGGGTTCTAAGTCATCTCGATGACTCAAGATGACATCTTTTGGACTTGATGATCTGAAAGGTGCCTTCCACCCCAGACAAGCCCATGATCCCCCAGCCAAAGGCCAGATCCACCATGTCCCACCCACAAACAGCACTTCCCTTCCTCTTGCAGCTGTGCCCCGCTTCAGGGAATTTGGGGGTTTCATGTTTATTCCATTTGTACGTGTGTCAGGGGACCTGAACTCAACCTGCAGACTAAGGAGGTGCTAGCTTGGCTCGCCCTGAGGACATGCAGCCGCACACAAACAAAGTTAGCGAGCAGTCTCTCCTCACGGGCACCCTCGGCTTCACTGCCTGCAGACCCGGAGCCATCCCCACCGCCCCGGGCTGGACGTGTTTAAAAAAAACCTTTTAAAAAAAAAATAAAAAACCAACAAACAGCCACACAACACATAGGAGAAAAGGAAGAAGGGCTTGTTTTCGGTTATTTCGGTTTCTAAGAAAGAATGTGCAAGTCATTTCACGCGGAAACCCGCCGGAATCGGACAGGCTGGCAGGGGGTGCCGAGGCGTGAGCCCCGCCGCACGCCCGGCCAGGCGGCGGCACCGCACCCGCCGCCCGCGCTTCCCCCGCGACCCCCGACCCGGCCCCGGCCCTGCCCA
>JAOXNO010000013.1:11125095-11152231 GCA_028565335.1 Limnodromus scolopaceus | reverse complement strand
GGGGAGCGGGGCAGCCGCGGGGGGAGCGGGCCCAGCGGGGAAGGGGGCGGTGGGAACTGAGGGCAGCGCACCCACGGCAGGCAGAGGCCGCCGCCACAGGGTTTGGGGGGTGTTGGCATAGAATCATCTAGTTTGGAAGGGACCTTCAAGATCATCTAGTTCAACTATCAACCTAACTCTGACAAAAAAACCCCATCACTAAACCGTGTCCCCCAGCACCGTGTCAGCCCGTCTTTTGAACACCTCCAGGGATGGTGCCTCAACCACTTCCCTGGGCAGCCCATTCCAATGCTTGGTAATCCTTTCAGTGTAAAAATTTTTCCTAATATCCAATCTGAACCTCCCCTAGTGCAACTTGAGGCCGTTTCCTCTAGTCCTGTTGCCTGTGACTTGGGAGAAGAGACTGACCCCCGCCTCTACGCCCTCCTTTCAGGCAGCTGTAGAGAGCAGTAAGGTCTCCCCTCAGCCTCCTTTTCTCCAGGCTGAGCAACCCCAGCTCCCTCAGCCTCTCCTCATAACACTTGTGCTCCAGACCCCAGCAGAAGCGCTTGGGCAGGGAATCCTCGTTACTTAGTTCTCACTGATGGGGAGGGAAGTATACGTGCTGTCTGGCAATGTGTATGGTGCGGGATTGGGCAGGGTGACATCTGTGCTGTGTGGAATATGGAATTGGATTTCTTATACCACCAGCCCATCAAAGTGTTATGCTTGGCACGTTTGGCCTGAGGCAGCCACTCCGCTGCATGGGGTTTCAGAGAAACAAAAAAAGAAACCTTTTAGGCACCTACACATCACATTGCAACATTTGATATCATGGGTAGGAAGTTTCAGAAATCCAAAAGCATGTAAAGCCCCCAAAATAAAATTGTTGCACAATTTACACCATGTCAGAAAACCTAGCCATTTGATTATTTCTCACAGTCTACCCAGAAAGAATCTTATAGATGTTACTGTTATTGAATGACTGTTGTTTATTGAATTTATTTATTTATTTTTTATTTATTGAATTACTTTTTGATGTTTATTTCAGTAGAACGTGTGCTACTGTCACAATGCCTGAAGTAAACACCGATCACCTGGATGAGCAGCAGGTGCAGCTCTTGGCAGAGATGTGCATCCTTATTGATGAAAATGATAATAAGATTGGAGCAGATACCAAGAAAAACTGTCACTTGAATGAAAACATTGACAAAGGTACAGCTTGCTTACTTTCTAAATGAACCATTAAGTTGATGGAATATTTTTAGAAATATAGTCATGATTAAATTAAAGCTTTAATCTCAGGTGGGTGTTGGATCAAACCAGAGCAAGTTCTTCCGCACACACCCTTCCTCCCCCCCAGCATACAGTATCTGATTTCAAAAATACTGCAATATGGAGGAATACACAGTTGGAGGCAGTAGCAAATGGGAGGAATGTGGGATTGTGGATGTAAGCTGTATGTCTTGATAAATATTTTTGAATCACATTTTGATGATAAAATAGCACTATATTCCTATTACAGATACCTGATTCTATGTAGCTTCTTTTAAAACATGACACTTGCTTCTTTACCAAGTTCTTTTCAAGTAGAAGAGACTTTGATTTTTAAGTAGTTCACACAGAGTTCTACGTAAAATACTGCTAATAGGAAAGGGGTTTTTTTGTTGCTGTCATTCTGATTTATTGTGGAGTTTATTTGAGGTTGGTAAGATTCATGAATCTCTCACAGTAGTTTGTAACCTCCTTTTCCATACTCATGGGAAGTATCCTCCTGTAGAGTGAGGAATAACAAACTCAAAAGTTGCAGGAAACAGCAGTTGTACTGTTTTTAAGGGGTTTTGTACTTCTGCAATTCCTGAAGCTTCTTGAAATTCCATACAATTTTTTAGGGCTTTTTGAGTCATCTCTTTTTGATAGTAAATTATGGATGCTGAGCTTGCTTGCTCAAACATGCATCTTCAGAATGGTGAACTGACCGAGTTTAGTAGAACTCTTCTGTTGCATTGTTGCATTGTTGTTCTTAGCTATTTTCTAATTGCATAATGCTTTGCACAAGCTGACAGAGAAACTTAAATAACTCTGAGATTTTTATCAAATCCTTGCTTTTTAAGATGTATGAATTTTAAATTTAGGTTATGCAAAATTTAGGGCATTCTAAGCCCTTAAACTCTGTCTTCATATATTTTGGTTTTTTCTCCTTTTAAATAGCTCTCCGTGTTTTTTTTGTTTTATTTTGTTTTCAGGTTTACTGCACCGAGCTTTCAGTGTTTTCTTATTTAATACAGAAAATAAACTGTTGCTGCAGCAGAGGTCAAATGCAAAAATTACATTTCCAGGTTAGTACTGAAATACATTGTATTTATAAAAATACTTTGCTTAAATCAATATTTTTAAAATGTGCCAGTCTGATTTTACAATGTGACTCATTCTGAGTTTTTAGAATTTACTTCTTTGGAGAGGAGATACTTTTAAGAGTTTGAGATGTACTTACCTGATGGATGGAGTAAGATAATTGGAACACTAGCTTATTGTTACACATACTCCTGGGAAATGATTGTTCCCTGACTTGTTTGATCCTGTTTGTGCATTGTTTATCTCCTTTGCTGTAAGACCTATTTAGTGCAGTTGAAGCAATTGCTGTAGTAGTGTGGAGAGTGTTCTGATTCCGCTGGTAAAGACAAGTAGTTGCTGTATTGCAAGGGGTGTATAGTGCAGAGTCCCACTGCTTGAAAGCAGTTGCGCTGCGTGGAGCTGTTTCAGTGAGATCTGCAGACCTTTATCTGTGTAGGTATTAACAAACGCTTTTTTAACTATAGAAGAAGTGAGACTGTGTGGTCAAAGTACATAGTGTGTGCTCTCTGAAGACTCCTGAACTATCACTATCAAATGCAAATGGAGAGGCATAAAAATAAGAAGTGGAATGAAAGAAAAATAGCGTACACAAGACGTGTTTGAGGAAGCATAAAGCTGTCTGTTTCAGGATTTTAGCTGGAAAACAAATTCAAGTGTTTCTAACCCTCTGCAACTTGGGGAAGAAAGACCTTTTTTTTCCTTCCAAGGGAATCTTTAGGGATTTTTTTTTCCCTGTGAACACTAACTAATTAAAATGCTCAAGTGTAAGCTTGCAGGTAATCTGACTCTATTTTAGATGTTTTTGAGGTAGATTCTTAGGGAAAAAAGGCTGGCCAACCAGAGTTATTCTACATGACTGCTAAGTAATTTTTTAATACCCTTGAAACAGAGAGTATAGACCATCTGTTCTTTAAACACAAGCATCAACTGCTTATTTACTTCTATTTATTGTCAGCTGGTCTTGAAGCTCTGGGAGTATTTTCAATAATCTGTTGCATATAAACTCCCCAAAGTAATTTTAATTAGTGTTTGCAAGATAAACAAACGCTTTCCAAACTGTCTCTCTAAGTAGATGGTGTCTTGGGTATGGAATGTATGTTCTCATGTGTACGGAACACGAACCTGCAAAGTAAGGCTTGGTACAGACAAATCTTGGTGCAAAATATGGAAAGAAAAATAAGAAGGGAAAACATCCTTCTTCCTGTCTGACCCTTCTCTACAAAAAAAAAAAAAAAGAAATAAAGCTGTGACGTGTTGAATAACTGGCCTAACTTTGGGGGGTTTTCTGGTGGTGGGTGGTTGGTTTAGGGGGGTCTGAGGGTTTGGGTTTTTTTGCAATGCTTTATACATGTCAAAAATGTACTGGTACAAACTTCTTGCAGATTGTTTCACCAACACTTGTTGCAGTCACCCTCTAAGCCACCCACTAGAACTGGAAGAGAATAATGCCATTGGTGTTCGGAGAGCAGCACAGAGACGTCTGAAAGCAGAGTTAGGAATTCCCATGGAGCAGGTAAAGGAAGGAAGGAGAAACAGGAATTCTTGCCATTGTTTGCCAGTTTACAGGGTAACTGCATCTAGCAGACAGGGTCAGCCTGAAACCTAAACACGATTTTAACTTTGGAGATGTAGAGAACTTAGTGAATTTGAGACTTCTTCATCTGTGTTCCAGGGTCTCAAAAGCTGGTATCGCTAAATGGTACTTTGGAATATTCCACTGCTCAAACTAAATATGAGCCAAAGACTAAACGGCACAGGAATGAAGGATGGTGTTGCGTCAGGCCTGACTGTGGGTGCCTGCGTGTTTTCCAGCGGGGCGGGCTGTCCTGCTTCCCCGGGGGAAGGCAACATGCCCTCCTTCCTCCAGGCCGATGGCAACGCAACGTGCTGTACGGCTGCTGCTCCTGGAGGGCATCGCTGGGAGCTGCTGCCAGCATCCCTGTACGAGTCCCTCTGCAATCCCCAGTTTCCCATGGGAAGCAGGATGCCCTGCGCACTCAGTGTTTCTTCCAGAGCAGTCACACAGCCCTGCTACCTTCCTTTCTGGTGGGGGTTTGGGAGTGCAGGGGGAGCAGGGTGAAGCTGGCTGGTTTACACTTGTGGTCAAAATCTCTTTCCACATTTTTTTAGCTAATGATGTTTGTGTCGTGGGACTTGGGAGAAGCAGTGTGTCCCTGGGAAACCCAATGGTTAGGTTGTCCCGAGAATTAATTACCTGGTCTGCCACTAGCAGAGATCCCTGATAGATCAGGGCGATGTGTGGTCTGTCAGTTCACAGTTCTGGCCTTGGCTCTAAGTAGCTGCCAGGTCTTTTCCTTGGGAGGGGGGTGCCAGTGTTGTGTTCATCAGTGCTTCAGTAAGTGTGGGTTAAGTCTGGTAAACGTTATTTAGTGATTACTGTATAGAAGAAATCCACTCCAAATGTCACAGGGTGAGTCTGACGAGAGAAATACTGTGTAATTCATGTCATCAAAGTACAACAAACATTTTTTTTTTCATAGTAATTCTTTGTGAAGAAGTGCATTGCAGTTGTACACTTGGGGGAAAAATAATTTTAAGGAAGAGGGCACCAGTTGTTAATTCTTCTGTAATGCTGAAGAGTGCCAATTACTCTGCTTTGGCACCGGTTCTGACAAGTGTTTCGGTTGTAGGTCACTCCAGAAGAAATCTCCTACCTGACACGAATCCACTACAAGGCCAAGTCTGATGGGATCTGGGGTGAACACGAGATCGACTACATCTTATTTGTACGGAAGGACGTAACGCTGAATCCCGACCCTAATGAGATCCAGAGCTACTGCTACGTGACACAGAAAGAACTGAAACAGCTCTTGGAGAAAGCCTCCAAGAACGAAGTTAAAATTACTCCGTGGTTTAAACTAATTGCAGAGACCTTTCTTTTTAAGTGGTGGGATAACTTACCTAACTTGAACAAATTTGTTGATCATGAAAAAATACACAGAATGTAAATAGCCGGGGTAGAAGATGCTGAAGGCTACAGTGATGTGTTGTCTCGGTAACTACTGACTATTGGGTGCAGAAAAGTGATCCGCCTGGAGCATGTTTAACAAATAACGTTATACAGAGATGGTTATAACCAGTGGTTTTCTCTTCTCTTCCCCTCCTCTTACCCCCAGCCCCGTTCCTCCTGGGCGAGTTAAGCTTCATCTCTTGTAAAAATGGGTGACGGTAACATAAGAACCCCCCTGGGTTCATCTTTCTCCATTGCCTGGTGTGACAGGAAAGACCCTCAGCCCGTGTGTGCCCAGTTGCTGTTAGGCCCTGGCACAGGGGCTGCAGGGGAGGTGGGCGCCTCCTCTCCAGCTCCTTGGGTGGAGCTGGCGCCTTCCCAACCGAACACGACGCCGCCTCCCAAAATAGGGATTGCAAAAGAGCTTGAGTTCTGCATTGCTGTTGAGAAAGCTGCCTGAAGAAAACGCAATTAATTCAAAGTAATCAGGATTATTTTTAATTGCAGAAAGCAAATCTCTTCAGCTACTGTACTCTGTAATTAACCAAACACATAAAAGCGTAAGTAGTTGGATTGTCTGCACGGATGATTGAGTTTCACTTTGAAGTCCTGCAATACATGTCATAGCTCTGGGTAGTAAACACGGCAGGGTTGGTGGTGGTTTTTTTTCCCCCCACCAACCTTTTCTGGTGAGTTGGTGACTGAGGAAGGGCATCTCAAAAAAAAAAAATAAAAAAGAAAAAGGAATGGGGGGTTAATTAATTACACCAAATGTAAATGTAGCCTGTCCAGTATAGGAAATAGCCTGTGTCTGCAGAAGGGACACGCGTTCAATGACTCTGCTCCATCTTCCAGAAAACAAAGGCCTCTTGATACAAGGTTGGTGTTTTTTTTCCCTGAAACATCTACTGGAATAGTCATTCCTGGAAAACTCAAACCCCTTGAACTCCAAAATTCAAGATTGACAATTTATAGGCTTACATCAGGTCTTCATTTCAGTTAATCAGAAATTGTACCAGAGGGCAACAGCTAATCCTTTTTGATCCTGCGGTCAATTGTCGGTAACAAGGAAAAGGGAAGGCTTTTTTTAGTAGGACAAATAATCAATTTGAATTAAAGATTTTTGTGTTTGGGTTATTTTCCAAAAAAAAAAGCTTAGTTGTGGGGTTTTTTTTCTGTTAGCAGACTACTCAATCTAGGTTTCTTAAATTATCTTCTCCCAGAAGTGTATTGATGAAGTAGGATGTTGTTCATGCCACTTTGTGCATGTAAAACGTGGCTTTAACTTGTCTGGTTTTGAGGTGAAACTCAAATTTTTCAATGGTTAACGTTCCTCTTTGGCACCGCAGTTGCGGCTGCAGCGCTGACGCTTCCCTGTGCCGGCATCTCCAGCGGTTCAACACCTGATGGGTTTCAGAGCCCAGTTTGTTGGATGTTGCCCTGAACGGATGTATCGTCTGGAAACAAGTCCCAGCGGGTGAGGGAGCAGCGTCACTGCGCTCCTGCATTCAGCACGATCAGCCACACCACCTAAGTAATACATTAGAGGACTTTTCAAATACTTAAAATACTTTTTAAATAAAATTGTGTCTTAAAAGGTACGATTATAATTAAAATACCTAACCTAAAACTGTGGACTGGTGTTTTCTTTCCAGACATTTAGCCCCAGGGAGCATAATCTCAGTCATGACCACGCTATAAACAAGAGCGTGCCCGTGACACGCCACCGGAGCAGTGGGGTGGGGAACTGGGGCATGAATTTATTTTAGCAAAGTTCTGCTTTTTTCTAGTTGAAGCGTCCAGCTTGGAGCCAAAGCTGACAAAGCACACTGAAGTAGAAATAAAGCGCTAGAGGCCTAAAGCTAAGTTTTGCTGAACAGTTCTTCAAAATCCCTTAAAGGTTTTGACATTGACGTTTTTCTTGACGCTGAACTGCTTTGCAGCGTTACAGTACGTTTTTAATACCCAATTTACTACACAAAGTAGATGAGGGAAACTATGGATTTACACATAATGCTCCAATACGCCAAAGCTGACATCTGCACATTCTTCTTACCCTTTGTATTTAAAAAATAATTATTTAAAGATTCTTACCTTTTTGGGTTTAACATTCATATTCCATTGGATTCCCATTTAATCTTTAAAACTGTGCATTTTAAGTGTATTTGTCCAGGCAACATGTTATAATGTGCAATTTTACTAACCTCTAAATAATTCCTATCGTGTTCTTGACCATCTAGGGACAAAAAATGGAGTATTTCCCATTTAACAACATATTTTGCCTTGAACAGATACAGAATTTTTCTCTTCCTAAGAAAAGGTGTTCCCAAGCAGATGACAGTGGCGTAATCGATGTGCGCCCAGGACAGAATCTCAGTCTGATCACCATTTTCTCCACACCTGAAACATTAATCTGAAATATTAAAAAGTTGTACGTTGTGACCCTCCCTGCCCGGGCGGTCGGAGGTTGCCGCAGGTGGCAGGTCAGTACCAGAACTGCGCTTACTCCTCCAGCTCCAGTCCCCAAGGGGCAGTGTTTCTCCCACTCGCTCAAACCCGGCTCAGCGCACACACGCTGCCCTTGCGCGGTTCTTCTCGGTGTCCCCTCACTCCCCGACCCGCTCCAGCCTTTGCCTACACCATAAACTCATCGTTCCCACGCATCACAGAATCAAATCCCCCACAGGAAACCAAACCTGACTGATGCCGTGCCTCACGAAGCTCTGCATTTTTAATGCTGTTTAATTCATTAACAAATACTGCACATTTCTAGACGTAACCTCGTTTTAAATCTACTTTTACATAGAACTTTAAGTGCTTTACTGCTACATGGAAGTCAGTAGTAAGAAAATGGAATAAAATGGTATTTTTTTATGTCTATTCACAAATGGTTTCTGCCACCGGTATTGACAAATTTGTTATGGTATTGGAACTGCAAGATCAAGGTATCGGAACTTTTCCTCTGAACTTCAAGTATCTTAATCACTAACACAAACCACGTACTTTTTAAATGCCTCATACCACTAAAATGGAAGACAAGACTAGAAATTAGTTTTAATAAACTTAGTTTTAATTAGTTTTAATTCAAAAGACTGTTTATCTTCTCTGTGTTTTCCCAGATTTTCTCTTTCCAGCCAGCAGATGCTTTGGCTTCAAGTCAAATATGTGTCTGTCCGACTCCCCTTTCCTGCCCAGGCGATTCATTTTCTTTTGAGCCTTCTTTGCCATAGTCTTGACCTTCTTCACCATCTGTTTAAAAACAGACAGACAGACATGCAGAGTAACGGCCTCAGTAACTCAGGTCACTGGTTTTACCTTTTAAACAACCACTAAGCCAGACGATTTTAACAAGGACAGTAACTATCGCCCAAGAAACGGCACCACCTGCAGCTCTGGATCAGTATCACTGCAACCGACACGAACCCTCCGTAGCGAAACTCTTCCTTCCCCACTTACACTAACAACGTGATCACACTGTCCCTGGAATCCCTAACTTCCCAACAGTGGAACCCCACAGTCTGTACAACTCTTCTGTCAGACTTGCATTTAGAGACAAAAAATTTAAAATGTACTTTCTTAGTCAATTATTACAACTTATTTTTAAGAACGAACTAGGCATTTTTGAAGAACAGTGTTCAACCAAACAGAAGATGAAGCTGCAAGAAGGTGGTGAACTCCTGACAAACACAACCAGCCCGGCAGGAACTTTCCCAGAAACTGGTTTAAGTCCAATTATGCTGTTTTAATTGCTACAAAGGTAAATAACTTCCAACAAACCTTTTCATCCCGAAGACCAGAGACATCCCGCGGTGTGCGAGAGGAGCTGCGACTGCGTGCCACAGACTTGGGGGTTTCAGACTCATCACGTTTACGTTTCCTTGTAACACTACGGGACCTTCTCACATAATGGGCCTGAAATTCAAAACATCACTTTAATTATTAAACACAGAAACGATCAGCTCATTTCTAATTAGACTAATACGAAAAACCAAAAAGTGGACTGCTGTGATACATTATTTTGGTTATTCCATAGTAACACAAAGACCTTGTCGACCGCTGATCACTGCCTTTCTGTCCTACAGTAATACTCAAATTTCAGTGAATAATAACATACTCTTCTCACAATTATTAACTCCAGTTTTCTCATTTTTTTCTGAGTAGATTCGTAAGTAATGGATAAAAAGACACAGACAATTAATGGACAGCAACACTGAAGCAATTTTGCAACAGCAAAAAAGCAGTGAAGAAACCCACCCTGATTTGTGTCCTCTTTTCAGGACAAAGCCCTGAGGAATTTCCAACATGAAGACTTATCATCCTACAGCACAAGTATGAAATTCCTCCTCACTGAGGTCGCTCCTAAGTCAATACGGCAAGTCAGCTCTGAGAAGCATAAATGCTCACTTCAGACACATAGTGCTGACATTCCTTCTTTCCTAACTCCTTTAGTTAAAGAATTCGAGGTCTCAAGACCTAGATAGCCATAAAACTGCTGCATTTGCTGTACAAAATGGGTATTTTTTTAATTTCTGATAAAATGAAATGCCTCCTGAAGGCAAATCTGTTCGAAGCACTTTAGCTGCCTTACATCTAAAGACATCAGTTGCCCTCAAAAACATCAATTAAAACTCACAGCATTAATGAACTGTAAAAAGATAAGCCTGATCTGTCATTATTACTATTTCTGACATAGTAGTATCTCATCCAACAAAGCAGACTTGAAAATTAAGGAGTACATTCAGCCAAACCCCCTTCTTGCATCCTATACGTATTCCAAAAGAGTTCAAATAGAAAGCAGTGCGCATATATATATATATATATGTGATTCTTGATAAATGTTATTTTTTCAGCCTGTCCAAAACATTTTGATCACGTCACTCAAAAGTTCAGGTATCAACTGCCTCATCTGGGTTTCCTATTTTCTCCTCAGAGATCTCACCTCTCTCTTGTGCCAACTGTAATACACATTTCAAATGGGCTCAAAGAAATTTAGCATGTATTGAAATTGATCTCTTTCAGACAAACATTGTGTTTACTTAGCAAAAACTTACATCGTCTTTATTTGTCATGTCGAGTCCAAGATCAGTCATTTCTTTCTCTAACACCTTCCGCTGGACCTGTAAAGACAGTTAAGAAAACATCTTTCTTTCAAAGAAGTACGGTTCCATCTTATTTTTGTCTTCATGTACCACCACAAGCCCATTTATATTCCCTACAGATTTCTTCCGTTGACACAACCCACAAGCAGATAATGAAAGTCATAACTTCACATTTCATTTATTGCAACTTAATTCTCTTCACCCACAAATCCTTCTTCACAGGACTGCAATATCCCAGCATTCCCTAAAGATCTTTCAAATAGTTTGCCTTTTTGGGGGAAGGTGACAAAGAGAGATATTTCAGTCAGAAATGTTTCCTTCTCCCAAAACGCACACGCTTTCGGGGAGATAAGAAATACTGGATGCAGGATCAGCAAGATTCATTTTATCAAAATGTCTAGTTATGAGTTTGTTATTCTGCAATCATCTTGGACTGGTCACAGGAGATTCTGACACTAGAAAGTGTGATACCTAGCTCCCAAAAAGAAATCTTTTCCAGCATAAGGAGGGCTCCACAACAAATTTGACATCGTTTTACGTACATAATTCTCCTAATTATTTGCATTTAAAATGATAATAATAAAACTAACACAATGCAGTAATCCAATTAAATGAGCTGAACTGTATTCTTCACAAGTTTTTCTGCAATATATATGTAATCTTACAAAACAGTTGTGTGACACAAAACAAAAAGGGCTACTATCACTCCTCCAGTTTGGCCTCTGTAACCAAGTAGCGCCCAGAACTCTGAGGAGGGCAGAAGGAGGCAAGCAGCAAGGGAGAGGACCACACATGAGACAGAGTGATCAGTTCCACTGGCTGATATTGTTGCGTGTTTTCACAAAGCTATTACACATCAGCAAGATTTTACTATAGAATGTGCTCTATACTTGCCTTTTTAGCTGTTCTAGGCATCCTTGGACCTCGAGTATCTTTTTCCTTTGACTGCAGGATTTTCAGTTTCTTCTTTTCTCGGATCTGTTTTGCCAACTGTCGGATTTCCATCATTTCTTCATCTTCGCTTTCTGGTTCACTGTCATATTCTCCAGCAGCTTCTCTCAGCTCTTCCTCCTTCTCTAATTCTTCCAGTTTCTGAGATTTTAAAGAGATGAAATGAAAATCAAGACACTCGTCAAATCCTTGACTTGCAATCCTCAACATTGTATCTTTGCACGGCCCAGGGCCATGACAGCACAGAGACCCTTCAAAGGAACGGCGTTACTTGCTAATGACCCCTCCAGCCATACTTAACGCAGCTGGTGATATAGATTACCTTGAACCTATGGGGCACAACGCTATACAGACTGACTGATCACATCGCATTATAGTTTGGCTGTATTTGTGCGACTGCCCCGAAGCTGCTCACTGTGTGAACGCAGATGAACTATACTGTGAACTGTCCTAGTTGTGCAGCTTCTGGAAACACACTCTGGAAAAAAACTTCTCTTTCTACTCAACACTTCTCCTTAACAACCAGCAAGAAGTAAGAGCAGTGCTCGTTATTCAATAAAAATGTTATAAATTGAGAACTGAGTTCCGTTTACTCCAATAGACACAAATTTGATGGGCGAATTTCATATTATTAATAATAGATAAAGTTTGATAGCTACATTCCTTCTAGCTATAGTCAAAGAATGAAGAAATACAACTTCTCGTGAAAACCTCATATTTTAAGATGGAAAAGGTAAGATCACCATCATTCTGACAAGGTAAGGCAATTTTCTGTTCTTCTGAAATTCTGTCCTTGATCATTCAGAAAACAGTATCTTTTTCCCATGGCAAGTGCAGACAATGTAAAAGAATTTGTTCACATGACACACTGTTTTTAATCAAAGAATACAGTCATTTACACTAAACAAATAAAGGGATAGAGAGGCAAGGTAAGTGTAAAAAAGAGAATGGGAAACTCACTCTCATTATATCTGGATCAATGTAGTCAAGTATATTATGACCTTCCCATATCTCTGGTATCTTATCATATTTTTCAGATGAATTCATTAAGTCCCAGTATTCTTAAAATAAAAAAGTTAACAGAAGTTAATAAAGAGACAAAAATAACTTCAAAGAATGTTCAATGACAGAAAACAACACTCAGATCACAATAAAAAAACTCCAACATATCCCTAAGTGGCAAGAATTTAATGGCTTCTCTTGAAACTTCACAAATACTGCTGATCCCCTTTCTCCTGCCAAATATTGTTCAATAATGATCCACTGCCCAGCCACAAAAAACAACAGATACCCAGCTGAAACAAATACCTGCGGTCTGTCTCATACTGATACTTTCTTAACAAAGAGAGCATCAAGAATTAATGAAATAGCACAATATGAAACAGAAGGGAAGAAAACACTTGAATCATCAGACCAGTCATTGTATGTCTGTGACTCTAAAAGGGGAAACAACTGAGTGACATTATGAAAAAACGAACAATCACTGCAGATCACCAGCTCTGGAAAAGAAGTAAAGAACAGTATGCAATAAAATGGTGGCACTGGTACTTAGTTGAAAGAAGTCAGGGTTAGGTATCCTCTCTTAAGACTGAAATAGTCAGCTTTACTGCTTAATTATAATAATGATTGCTATAGAATACTTACTCTGCAGATCCAAAACATAATCATCTCCCATTTCAACTTCAAGATCTCTCTCCTGCAAAGACATTCATGTCTTTATATCCCTTCCAATTTTAAAACTGTGTGCTATTACAGCAAATATAAAAGCCATCTGCTGATTTCCAAGTCAAGTGATGCCACTTACCAATTTCCTCCTGGGTGTGTCTACTTCCATGCGTTTCTTACGTGCTACTGCTCCCTCAGGTATAAAAGGCAGCCGCTCCTGAAATTAATGCAACGATCCACCCCAATAAAAAAAGGGAAAAAATGTTTTAATAATTTTTTTTATAATGCTATATGTATCAACATTGCAGAGTAATGTATTTCTAAAGCATACAAAATCCCAAACTGGCTCTCCCACCAGCAAAGGCGGTTATACATAAGGTTATTTTTATAAGCAATTTGAACCATATTAATCAGTTCACATGTTAATAGGACAGAATTCTTATCCTACTTGAAGAAGAAGTACCAGGAAATACACTAAAAATTGTAAACATGTAGCCTACCTTGTTATCTCTTTTGGTTGGCATGGCTAAGTGTAATCTATTCAATACTTCATTCACTTTATTTCCTTTCATTTTGGTATCAACACGATGGGCCAACAGTCTGTCACAGGCCTGAAAGCGCACATGGCAACATTAGGTAAGGAATGAAGCCTTCCTGATACAAGAAATGGCACAGTAGGCTTTCAATCCCAAGTATGTAGCTTCACATCTCATCTTCTGTCTAACCTCTTATCTCTCTAGCTCTCAAGAAAGCACTGAACTATTTTATATAAAAAGTATCATGGGAAGATGCACATAATCCTTTTTAAGCAACAGGACTCAGAAAAAACTGCCCAAATTTTTTAAAATTATGATTTGTATTAGACATCATTTTCCATTTGCACCCAAATCCACTGAGGCTCAACAGACTATAAAGGATCACATCCTTAAAGTTTGTCACTATAATGAAGGGTGTAAATGAGGCAAAATGCTAGCCGTTCATTTGGAATGAAATTGAGAGGAAAGAGACCTACCTCTGTTTTAACCTGGATTACACCTTCTTCTGTTAGAGTACTTGTCTCTATAACAGAAAATCCTTCTGCTTCAAAACTTTCAAATATTTTCTGAAATAGAAATATCCCAAAGAATGATATTCTGCTCGTTGTTCAATACACCAATACATTAAGAATAGAAATCTTAATCCAATATCAATACATTCAACTTGTTACTATTTTATTAAAATGTGTTTCTAAAAAGATTACAGAAACTTTACAACTACAATTCTATTTAATCTGTTTCTTCTTTTATCAAATAACTACTTTCTATAGGGCATCTGTAAATGACCCACTACTTTCTATAAGGCACCTAAAAATGACCCACAAGGAAAAAAAAAAAAAGAAAAAAGAGTGAGAGAAACACAAATTCTGCGTGTCCTTGAACCTGTTGATACAAAAGAATTAGCCCTCTGTATACACAACATGTTGCCCAGCAGGACCTTCTGCTGCAACTGTTCAGCAACACCTCTCAGTCTAGTGTTCAGTCTCTGAACTCTTACTGAAATGATTATTAAGGACAGCTATTCGGTCTTACTTCCAACAACAGTAGTAACTGAAAGTCTTTACAGCATCAGAGATTTCTGATACCACTAAGGACTTGCTTTCTGTTTGGCATTTACGACATTCAGGCAAGGACATACATTAGACAATACTTAAGAAAGATATGGGACAAGGCCTGGAGAGCTACTTTCCGTTACACTATGAAACAGTCAGATAAAGAAATGATCATGTAGAAGTCTTTGCCCAAGCCATCCACAAGACTTAATATTTTTGTAAATGTCAGAAGACAGCGAGAGAGGTGGGAGACGCAGTCTAACCTGACTCTCTTCAGGAAGCTCTGCAATCCTCTTCACATCACATTTGTTTGCAACAATTATAAGTGGCTAATAAAAAGAAAAAAAAGAATCATAATTCAAGTTACCATGTTCTAAAAACCTGGGGTTTATCAATAATGTAAAGCAAACCTACCTTGTTAGCAAACAATGGCTTAATATTTCTGAAGAGCTCTACTTGCTCCTCCAGGCTGTGCCCACACTGCTCAGACACATCCATCACGTAAAGCACAGCAGCACGAAGATGCGCAAGTGCAGTTATAGCCTGCATCTCAATGGTGTTCCTATCCTCCAAAGGATGATCCAAAATACCAGGAGTATCTACTACCTAAAAGTAACATAATTAAGTCAGGCCTTATTACAGGATTGATACACTATTAACAATATGTGCTTTCTGGTCTTTTTTAAAACAGTTATATGCTTCCCTTTCAGTCATAAATAAGACTAAACTCAGCCAATCTGAAAATCTGTATATGGAGTAATGGAAGAACAAGGATTCAGAATAACCAACACTCCAAGTATTGAAAAAGTAGGGAAAGCCCTGCCCCAACCTGGCCCAGAACTTGACTGATTAAAAGTGATTCCATTTCCATTCCTTCCTCAGACTGAAAACACACCATATATGTACGTTTTGAGAACAGATTTTGACTACTGCCCTCATTTGGCATACGGTACCTTGCACAGCAGCTCTTGGACATAGTGTGTCTCATCAAGACACAAAAATGCAACTCACATTGCAAAATGGCAAACCAGATTATAACCAGTTAAGTCTTCAAAGAAAATGCAAAATAATAACAGTTCTTACCTGCCAACGCAGATACTTATAATCCATGTGACCCACAAAGAGAGATTTGGTAGTAAAGGCGTAAGGCTGCACTTCTACATCTGCTCTTGTAACCTTAAAACAAGATTTATTCACACACATTTACTGAAAACTTCCTGAAGTTCCAAGCAGTATACCATAATTATAATACATTTCTTTTGCTACAAAAATGGTATTCTGGCAGAATTTATCTATCAGAAAATATGTTAATGGGATACATGCTATTTTGGAAAATAGAATGATTTCTAAGAGTGAAATCTATCATAATTTTCCATTTATCCCTCCAGGAATTTCATTCAACCTCCACTTGCACATTTTGATTTGCTACTGCTCACATGAGACAGTACCATAATGATACCAAATTGTTTAAATATTACCTTATATTAATTAAATGGTATCTCAGTATTATTTTTGAAAAAAAAAAAAACCAACATTCACATACCTTATTTATAAAGCTAGATTTCCCAACATTTGGATAGCCACACAGCAGAAGAGTTCGTGTATTGGGATCGATGGTTGGCAAACGAGACAAATGTTGTCGCACTGAAATGTTAAAAATTTTTGTAAGTAATTTAAGTTTTACTGAAATGGAATAAAAATTAATATGCTGAATTGTTTATATACACATTAATAACTTATCTGAAATTATAAATTCATTGATCATTTATGAAAATGTATAATAGTTTGTAAACTCCCCAAGTATCTACATACAACAAAAAAAGAAACTTAGTAAGTATTTAAAAAATGAAGACGACTGTCTTTGAGCTATAATGACCCCATCAAATCAGGCAACATAACCTGAAGGAATAATAAGCTTGAAGTAAGGAGTAATGTTTGGAAAATGTTTAACACTACTTTTCAAATATACGTAAAGGAGTAATGTTTGGAAAATGTTTAACACTACTTTTCAAATATACGTAAGTGAAAGTAACAATAAATAAAACCATGGCTGTGACTTTCAAGCAAAGAAAAACATTTCACAATCGTTAGTAATACCATAAAATTTAAATAATTTTCCGGGAGAAAACCATTTCGTTAAAAAATAAATTCCATGTATTTGGAGTTTTTGAAACTATTTCTATGTTTCCTGTGTCTACATTCTACATTAAACACATTCTTCTAACTGTTCACGCCTTATTTTAGCCTATTTATAACACAAACCTTGCTCCAAATATTCCAAGCTTTGTTTCTGTCTTTTGATAATCGTGCACATTCGTCCCAGAGCAGCACGTTTCAGCTGTTTGCAGCGGTAAAGAGAATCACCGTATTTCATCAGCCGCACGTAGTCTTTAGCAACACTGTGGAAACGAGAAATAAGAATTTAGCCACCTATCAACCAGGCAGGTACAAAACTGAAGAAATTAATGTCCCTTACTTGTCAATCAAATTCTTGGCAATATTAATCTGTCCCAAAGCCAGCTTGTAGTGATCTTTGTCATAGAGAACATTCATCAAATCTGCATAAAAAGGATGAATATCCTAAAACAAAAGCATAAAAATAAAATTAAGCCTCATATTTTCTTTAAGATGACTACTTCTTGGCAACTATGTAAGGTAATTTTTTTTTCTCCAATACAGCAACACACGACGATACAAGCCAAACTGTTTTCATTACTATCTTCCATAAGAAAAATAATCTGCTAAATCATTAAATGCATAAATCTTAATTTGAACTTCTTCTGCAAACACATCTCAGGCTCACTCATACAGAATTCACATTTCACCTTTTGCTTTGTAAAATACTTTGTATTACAACTTTGAAGGCTTTTTTTTTTTAAATAAGAAACTGCAAGAAGCTTGCAGAAGTAGCTTCTATAAGCAAATCCATACTATACCAGAAACAAAGCAACAATATTAATTTCTCCCTTCTTCTGAGTGTTACATTAAGTTCTGTGTAAGACTGGATATGAAGCGTTTCTTTAATGCCCAAATAAATCCTTCAGATTTCCAAGAAAGCAGCATCTTTGGTTCAAATCTCTTAAACAAAATATTTCAGCTACTCATGTATTTATTTGCAGAAATTTCATCATGTGATGTTAAACAAAATACAAAAGATTATGCAGTAATACTCACTGGATATGAAAACATCAGGAAAAAAACATGGTCACAGGTCAACAATTTAAGCATAAGCAGAAAACTGCCTATAAAAAAGCCCCACTGGACATGTGGATCCAGCTGAAGTTGTTGGGAAGTTAAGACTATACGCATCTTGTCAAAATATGTTTCCAACACTATCCTTTATGGAGCCAAGAAAAACATCAAAGTATCTTCTGAAGAACTGAAAATGGGAAGCAATATGATCTATTTGGATATTTCTTGCTTCCTGCAAATATTTTCTAGGGAAGACTAACCATAAGCACAATTTACATACACATACACAAAGAAGAAAAAAGCAGAGACAACATACTTTAGAAACCCCACACTTTCTTCATTCAACAGCAACTTCTGGCAAACATATCTGATCAGCTAAAACCTTGTGAAACTCATCCTTCAGTGACCATCCACAAGCACAATTTAGACTTCCCTTCTTAGTAAGAACATACTATTTTTGCAGGACGAGTTTGCCTAAAATTACTCCCAGTAAAATCTACTGGGAATTAGTCAAAATCGTCTACACAGTAAATCAGCAAGATGCTGCTCAGGCCAAAATAAACAATGAAATCAATACACTGTGGAAGAAGTATTCCTGATGCAGTGAAAGCAAAGTTACTTTACAATCAAATGACAAAACACTTACATCTAATTTTGGGAAATCTGTTAAGATCTGAGTGAGTCTATCATGGTAATTTTGTTGAGTATATTTGACTTTTCGCATGTAAAAATGCCGGATCCGATGGATTTGATAATGTTTATGAATGACAGTTGGAGTCTTCCGCTGAGTCTTTGACAATGTCAGATCTATGAAGTCCTGCAACCAAGGAAACATCATTATTTATACAAATTGTCAAGTTCTAAAGCCATCAGTTTTATTTGGGGGGTGCAGATCAGTTAAGCACACCCAGGCCACACATGGTGTATGTTTTAGGATAAAACACATGAACCACGGGTTCCCACCTCCGGGTAGTAAGAAGCAGTTTGCACATTCCCTCTCCGGTTCTCCTATTATTTCATTAACCGAGGGCTGGCCTCCCGCCCACGGCCGCCAGAGCAGCTCCTCGGCCGTGCACCGCGGCCGGGGGGAGCCGGCAGGCCCGTCCCGGTGCGGAAGCTCAGCAGGCCCAAACCCCGCGAACCAGGCCTTTAACTTTTTAATGGACAGCCATGAGGCTAAAAGTGACACGGAAGGGATTGTTGTGGGGCCACCCCGACACCCCCGCGGGGCTGAAGCCAAGAGCGGCCCCAGCACCCCCCTCAGGCGGCAGCACCCCCCTCTGACAGGACCGCACCCCTCTCTGACAGGATCCCCCCCGCCCCCGTACTACATGGTACAGGCCGCCAGCCCCAGCAGCACTAGCCTAGGGCGAGTCCACGGGTCCCACGGGGGGAGAGGAGGCGAAGGCCGATGCCACGCCGGCAGCGCGGGGATGGGGGGGGAGGGAGGAGAGAGAGGAGCGCTCTCCTCAGGCGGGGCAGGAGCCGCCGCCCGGCGGGAGGGGCTCGCCCCGCGCTGAGGGGCGCTGAGGGCCGGGGAAGGGGGGAGCGGTGCCCGTACCTTGGCGGAAGGCACCACCGTAATCTTCTTGAAGTTGTAGAGCGCCATGCCGGCTGCCCGAGCCCCGCCGCACGCCGCCGGAAGAGGGAGAAGGGCCGTCCCTCTCGCGAGAGCCCGGCGCTTCCGCCCCGGCGAGGCGGGGAGGCGGCCCCTGGGTGGCGGCTGGAGGGGCGGTGGGGCAGCCCGCGACCCAGATCTAGGGCTGGGCAGAGCCGGTGCCGTTCCGTTTGTGGCCCTCCCGGGCTGCCTGAGGCCGGGGTGCTGCGCGGGGCCCGGGCGGGCCGCGGGGCGGCAGGAAGAGCCTTGCCGTGGGGAGTGAGTGAGACACTGGGTTGAGTTGGGGGTTTGCCGCGGAACCACCAGACCGTCAGCAGGGCTTCACGCCGGGGCCTGTTGGCACGACTTGCGGCACCTTTTGTGCCCTGTAGGACCGTGAAGGCAAAATACATCCTCAGCCCGTTGAGTTAGGCGATTGGCACGAAGGAAAGGAGAACAAGGATGGGGGAAGGCACCCCAATGACCTCAGGGTCCTCTGCCCCAGCTCTTCCCCAGGCTGTCACAGCAAGCAATTGGCTCTGTGCCCCCCAAGTGCCCCCCGTCAGATGGGTCAATAGGAGCTGCTGTCTGGGTCACCCTGCAGACCAGGGGTTACTGCCAGCGGGGGTGTGGGACTCCTTATGGCATGCTGGGAAGAGCATTTTGGGATTGTACAAGACATGCTGGATGTTTAGAGGAGGGACCGAAGCTGGGAAATGGGAGGGATTGAGGTGGGTAAGGGAAGAAAAAACCAGGGAAAATAGAGAGAAAAGGGAATAAAAGAGGCCAGTAGTACATCAGCAGGGTGGCTGGTATGCTTGTCTGATGGTGGTCACCACACCCAACACCACAGTCTGTCCTGCCTTATTAAACTCCATTTCTAACCATTTTCCTGGTTTAGGGGGCTGTCTGTCCTGTGCATGTGCTTATGGAACCAAGGGTCTGCCACAGGAGAAGGGGCAAAGCTCCACCAGAGCCATGTGTCTAGGGTGCCAGGAACTAGAGGGACTGCAGTGCATCCATGCTGTATGTCAGTGTATGTATATATGCACACACACACGTGTGTGTAATGTGTATGCAACTGGGAGACCAGGGGCTCCAGGGGCCAGCTCCTGGATAATCCGAGTGCCAAGGGTCTGTGTGGCTGGCCACGTGCACAAGCGTATCTGCTCTGTGCGTGTGTGTTCCCACTGCAGGTACGAATCCAGTTGTCCTTCAGCTGGGCCTGGGGCTGTGGAGCTGCAGCAGCCTCGCCTCTGTCAGGCTGCTAGATTCCCAGTGCCAAACACACGCTCTCACTTCCCTTTCTTCTTTCTTTTTTTTCCTTTTTTTAATATTAACCTTTGTTGGCTTGTCTCATACTAAATTGTAAATTCTTTCAGATAAAGGCAGAGCTCGACTGAATTCTGGAGCAGTTTATGATCTTGACTGTACCCTGTGCACTGTTTTTTTGTGTATTTCCAGCAAATGTGGGATCCAAACAAAGACCTAAGACAAACTTGGAAGACACCCCGATGTAGGCAGGTACTGCAGTCTGCATGTCTATCCCTGTTCTCTACTTGACACTAATACTAAGTGGGCATGCACTGAAATAGATCAGGTGTAAATAAATTACAAATTACCTGATACACTTTGGAAAGCAAGTTTGATTAAAAATTAAGAATTCCCTTGGCTTCCACCCTTTTTTTTTTCCCTCTCTCCACACAAGGCATGACGTTTTCCACTTGAGAGAATTTAGTCATGTATTACTCTGTCATCACACATTTTTCTACAGTACTAGAAATTTAAATGCATAACTCCTTCCACATTTCCTTTATTTCGTTGCACTCCCGTTTTTGCTGAAATGCTCTGAACAGCTGTCCAATGCACTGGAAATTTGTAAGGTATTTGAAAAGTAAGAATTAGCCTTTAATCAGCCAAGCCAGTAGCTAATCCTTTCCAGAAATTAATTTCAGTAATGACTGTCTGAGCACTATTCAATCATAAACATGCTGTTAGAGCCATCCCTGTTTCTACAGTCTTTCGGCGGTGCTGCAGCTGCCCTATTATAAAGGGGCGTGCTGCTTCCTAAACATTTTGATAGGACCACTTCAGGCTGCTTTCTTGAAGTGTTCTTGAGTAGCGAGATTTGACTTCGCACTTTTATTTATGCTGTGTTTTGCCTGCAGAAACATTGTTTTCTAGAGCAGAAGGAGCTTGTCTCTAAGCATATCCCCACACCTCCCCAGTTTCTGGAAAGATCCCTCCAGTTGCTGGTCTGGGACACTCGGACTGCCCAGCAGCTGAGCCCAGCATCCCCAGTACCCACCAGTCTCTGGCACTCTTAGGTATGAGCCTCCGAGGCCACAGCCCATCGCTGCTACTCAAAGCTCTCTCACATGCAGACTTGCCCCGCACACCCCCCCACAGAAGTCGCCTCGACACTCAGATTATCCAGTAGCTGGCCCTGGGGCTACTGGTCTCACACTGCACATACGTTACTACTTTCTTGAGTGGTTTTCAAGAGAACTCGTTCCTTCCAAGGCAAAATTTAGGTACTGTTCTGGGTATTGTGTCCTCCGGAGGCTTATTCTAGGAACTAGAAGAGGTAAGGCCATGTCAAGTTATGTTTCTTTTGGTCCACACAGTTCCTTATCCCAGGTGGTTTTCTGCACTCGGACACTCTCATTCGTATTATTTATGACAAACTCCAGGCATGTAACATATTCTCTGTTTCATGTTTTAAAAACGTCATTCCAGTAGACTATAACTCGTATCACTTTGAAATTAAAAACAACGCAAAATTATTCTTGTGCCTCGTACAAGAGCAATGGACGGCACCCAGCAAACCTCAGACCACCATGTGCTGTGCTGATCGTCCAGAGGGACCTGGGGAAAATGGGCATGAGAAGGGACATCATTGTCCAGGAGCCACCCAGGCATCCCTCTGTAACAAAAGCTTCTGCAGGACACGTGGTGTTTGCATTATGCCTAGATACAGCGTTGGCTTAATAGCCATAGTTTCTCTAAAGTGTTAGCTGAAAGTTCCAAAAGTAGCCTCAGATTTGGGGTATCCAGTCTAAATGTGATTTGAGCAAGGGTTGGTGGACTTGGACATACTTAGCAAATTGGAGTATTTCAATGAGATAGACAAAATCATCACCTCCTCGTCCCACAAAATGAAAAGACCTGTTCACGTAGGAGTCTTCCATCTGTAAGTGCATTATTCTGTAGAATTTCATCCAAATTCAGCTCAAGTCTAAATCAAGATTGTCTGCCATTTCAACAATCTGCTATTGTAAAGCTGTTTACACTATTCAGTCCTTATGTATATATGCGCTAAAGTTTTAAAGCTAATTTATCAAGCAAACAGTGCACATAATGAACCTTGCCTAAGTGAAAAGCTCAGCCTCCTTAACACAAAAAGCTTTTGAGGTGGGTTTATTTGATAACCTGTTGTTCTGGCAGCAATATATGGTTCCTCTCACCTTTTGATTTCAGCAGCGTAAGTCTGACTAACAGGCTGGTGAGAAAATAATAGTTCTGAAGGCAGTTTTGCTTCAGTTTGTTTTCTTGGGTTTAAAAAGTTGCTCCATGTTAGTAGCCAAGTTGCAGAAAAATAGTCAATCCCATTCTGGTCACCACAACAAAGAGATACAGGCCTGAACAGACCTGGCAGGTTCCCTCACCTCTTGCTCTGTAGGTTGGATGCAAAAGGTGAGGGCCAAGGGACATTGGTAGATGGCAAATGTGGAAACTACTGCTTCTTCTCTAGGAACTCCTCCAGACTTAATCAGAGAACATCAATCTCTGAACTGCCAACGCAGCAGCATTGCGTTAATTAAATACAGAAAATAAAGCTATAAACAGGCAGTAGTGCTTACACATACCTGCAGTATCTGAAATATCAAGAGCGTCATTTTATTTTGAAACGGTGCTGGTTCATATCAGCACACAAAAGGCAGATAAGGGGAAGTGCCAAAATTGAATTATTAAGAATCAGACTCTTTTACTAAATTATCATTACAAAGGGCAGGCACGGTGATGGATCAAAGAGCTTTGGAGAGCAACAATACTGCTACAGATGAGTAATGCCTTCTCATGTGTCTTGGTAACATGGGTGAGACACGCTTAGGAACACTCTCAGGAATGCAGTATATGCATGTTAATAGTTGTAGTTATTGTGTAGTCCTGGGAAAACTTTCAAGTTGTTAAAGGAAGTACAATAAGGACATATTGTGTTATGTCTTTCCCAGCTGCTCCTCTTTACATCTGTTGGAGGAAGGAGACAGCTCAACCAAAATGGAGGAGGGGGAGTACCTCCTTTTGTTATGTGATTTGCATGAGATTTGCCAGAGCAGCGATGGCAAGTGGAGGATTCGCCCTGTGCCTGCCATCTGCCCCTGCTGGAGTCTAGAGGGGGTGGCCTTATGGAAGGTACCCCTCACCCTCCACATCAGGGTAAGCAGGGGCACATCTGTGCTGCTGGTCAGAGTCACGTCGGCAGGGAACGGGTCATGAAGAGCTGCTGTCTCCTGTGCCCGCTCCTCTGCAGGCATTCCACCAAGAACACAGGCTGTGAGAATCCTCCAGAAGCCTTAAAGAGCCCCAAGAGGAGCTTCTGAAACATCTTGTCTCCCCCACCTTTCCCGAGGAGTCAACAGCCAAACTGAAAGAGTGGAGAGCCCCAGCAGATCACCTCCTGGCACTTGCTGCACCATACATTCCTGAGATTAAAACAATTTCCTCGAGACCCGTCTGCAATCTGGTGATTATTATGGTCAGGAAAGAGTTGCTTTGCTAATCTTTCTGAATATGGACACTCAGTCTTAGGGCTGGCAGAGTTTCATCGTGCTTTAAGGAATAGGTAATTCATCTGCAAAAATAGTGCCTCGTGTCAGCCCTGTCAGTGCTCTGGCCCCGAGAGAGCGGCATCAGGGGGTTACGTTGTCAAAAGGAGCCACATCCAGCCTTGCTTTGCTGGAAGAAGGTGCTCACAACGTGCAGCACAAGGCAGCGTGCCCTGGGCAGCTCTCCCAGACAGCTGACCGTCATGGTAGGCTATTGCCTATCACTTAGGTCCAAAAAAGGGGTTTTATACTCACTTTCTAATAGTGAATTAGTACCCTAATTTTAAATAACTTTACATCCTAGGTTGCTGACCCATCCATGACTCGTTGTAGCTCCATAGAAAATGGAGTCTTGGCAGAGAGGGCACTGAGACTGCTTCAGATCAGAGGCTCTTGACAGAGAGGCCCAAGGTGTGGAATTCATTGGCACTAATGACTGAACTGCACTCTCAAAAGGCTAATCACTTCTGCCAGCCTTCCTTCCCTGAACGGTGACAGGAGAATCAGCCCAGGAAAATTCTCCATATGAGGGAGAGAGAGGAAAAGGAGAGAAAAGACAGAGGGATAAAAAAAGATCAAAGAGTAACAGCAGTGTTGGGAAATAACATCGAGGAGGGCCATATTAATATTTTATTTAATTATGATTTTATTTGTCCTTGTTTAAGACTTAAAAGCTTTTAAGATCCAGGAGTGTAAATATCAGAAGGCTCCAAGATTACTGAGTCGATGTCCCTTAAAAGTACAAAAGCAGGATGTGCTTTCTACTCATAATAGATATTCATGTTCTACTTTTCTCAAACTTCACGTGTTTGGAACTGGTTTCAAGTGTTCTCAGATTTTCACACTTGAGAACATCTGCAGGTGTAATTTTTGCTGGCACATGGAATTACAGGCACATTTTGTTGTACTTAGATGCCAATTTTGTTTTGTCTGGAAAGTGAGCGATTTGGCATCTGAATGCCCTTGCAATCAGCTATGACATAAACTCTGCAAGTTTTATTCTTGACATAAAATTGAAAATTAAGTTGACATCCTTTCCAAAAGTAATGCCTTCATCCTCACTTTCCTAGGCTGAAGGTAGTAGGTTTCAGGTTTTATAATAATACTAATTTTTTGCCAGCATATAGTTAAAAGGTATTAGCAATGACATTTTAAAAATATCACCCTGCTATTGCTAAACCCATTGAAATAGTCGAGTAGCTGTGAGGAGATAACTATATTTGATGAAGATGGGAGTTCGGGAAGTTCTGCTACTGTGGGGAGAGTCAGCAGGTGGTGCTTTTGAGTCACGGCGCGGCCACACTGCTGAAAGCAACCCCGTCTGATTCTCCTGCTGGTTTCAAAGAAGATTTATGGCATTCTGCAGGATTATTTGGTTGTAGCGTAAGGCACAGTAGTAATAATTTTGCCAAGTACTGTATTGTGAGATATTGATATTGTTACAATTTGCCCTAACCAGTCTGCATGGACCTAACTTCTGTAGGTGGCCCCAGGATCTCACATGCTTCTAACCACTGTGCATCTGGGCAGCAATTGCTGGAGCAGTCAGTTGTGTTCCCTGGTGCAGGTCCCACCACAGGATCATCAGAGCTTCTGCCAGCACCACTGGGTTTTTGCTCTGCTAACCTCTCTACCATGTCAGGCCACCAGAGATCTGAAGACCAAGCGTAGCTGCCGTAATCAAGAACATTAAAAGGTTGGTTGCAGCCTGGTTTTTAGCCAGCCAGCAATATTTCTGCGGTTCCCTATTCTTGCAGCCACAGAGGCAAGAGAAAAGACAGAATGTTTCTCCTGAGATGAAGCAGAGACTTCTCAGATGACAGGAGCTTCCCCTCCCTGGAACACAAGGCCACCAAAGCAGTCTGCATTCCACAATCTGAATTTTGTATTTTCTTTGCTTTCTGTTCACTGACCTCCCTCTCCCACAGCCCTTCAGCTGCCAGTCTCTCCACCCATCACAAACCCCTTCTTTCCACATCTTTCATTCCTGGCTCTGCAGATCCATATATCATTCACACCAGCATTGACCTTTTCAATCACAAAAATGCTGACTGGCATTCTTTCTGAAGAAAAACTAAAAATACCTGCTAATGATGTGGCTGTAGAATCACTCCTTGTTTTATGAATTAATTTCTTCTTCATTTTTTGTTTAACCTTTCATTGATTCTCTTTCAATGTGAAAGTCCTTGGAGTATTTTTTTCTCAGCCATTAAATCAACACAACTCCCTGAGATGTAAACATGAATTGGTACTCAGCATTTCGGGCTTTCCTTTGCTGTCGCTTTTCCTGTATTTGCATACGGCACCACAAACACACTGTACTCTGAAAAGATGGCATTTGTATCCCAGTGGGATGGAGGAAAGGAAAAAACCTTCCTTACTGGTTTCTGTCTGGGTTTGTATAAGGTCACCTTGTCACCGAGCTGTTAGAGAGCCTTTCACAAGTACCTGAATGTCTTCACAGTTTCTTTAAATAATAGTGGGCAAAATCCAGGAGGGCCTTCGGTAGCAAGCTATGATGGGGACTGATTTAATGGGTATAATTTACTCTATAATATCCTATTTGCCATGATTCATTGCTGCTAAGATAGTGTCAGAAACACAGGAGTTGTGGCCCTAAAGGGACCTGCATATTTTTCCTGGGGGGATGTATTACCACAGCATCATCTGTGAAGAATTACTAAAACTTCCCTTTATCATATTGTCCCCAGACATATATACATCCATCTATTTATATACACATACATGCATGCATCTCTATGTGGGTGTGTATATATGTATACACACACGAGGGGTAATGGTTTTAAACTGGAAGAAGGTAGATTAGATATAGCAGGAAGAAATTCTTTACAGTGAGGGTGGTGAGGCACTGGAACAGGTTGCCCAGAGAAGCTGTGGATGCCCCATCCC
>JAOXNO010000013.1:11114235-11125013 GCA_028565335.1 Limnodromus scolopaceus | reverse complement strand
AGCAACCTGGTCTGGTGGGAGGTGTCCCTGCCCATGGCAGGGGGTTGGAACTAGGTGATCTTTAAGGTCCCTTCCAACCCAAACCATCGTATGATTCTATGAAATATATATATTATTATATATTATATATATAATTATATAATGCCAAAACAGTCATTGTTTTTAGAATTTACTTTACACATTGTGTATTGAACTATTAGTCTTAATTGAAATTCATGTGGTACAGGTTAGGAAGTTAAAGCTGCAAAGAAATATCAGAAAAAAACCAAGGTTGAGAACCATTTGCCCAAACCACGACACCATTACCCTGTAACACTTAATAATACTTAGGCACACTTAGATAGCACTTTTCATTTTCTCAACTTAAAAAATCCAACTAATTAATTAATCTTTGCAACATTCCTGAATAGTAAGTGCTATTCTCAAATAATACCTTAATTAGCAGATACCCAAACAGCCCAAAAGGAGATGGGGCTGTAGTGGCCACAGAGCAGTGCTGCTGTGTGCCCGTGGTCTGAGCCAGAGCGTGCGCTCCCCGAGACTGCAAAGTGCAAACAGAGGGGTAATGAGTGTTCAATTACTCCTAGTCTTGAGGTATTAACACTAATGATCAGGAAGTACTGCTATCCTGTGCACGTGACACAGAGAAATGATCCTGAAACATTCAGTCACTGGCATTTTGTTGAAAATTAAACAACTGACGTGCCAGTTACGGATACAGAAGAACTCGTCCACTTGGCCAGTAGGTAAGTGCCATACTGCTGATCCCAGACTGTTACAGAGCCTGGGTTGCCATCTGCTCCCAGTTAATTTCCTGCAAGCTCTCATTCCTTACACCATTTCCAGTGGTTTTCCACATGCTGTTTTCCACAGGCTCTACAGGTAGGTGTTGAGCAGACCCTCCCTCCTCTGTTCAGCCACCCCCTTTTTGCTGCTTTTAGGAAATTAGCTTCTGCAGGAGCAGAGCCCTCTGGCAAATTCACTTTAAGCTGGCCAACAGACGTCCTTCATTCGAGGATCTGTGAGAGCCAGACAGGCAGCAGTGTGGTTGCAAAGACCTACTATCATTATGAAACCAGGCTTTTTAGGGATTCAGCTTCACAGCCTCTGTCTGCCTCAGTGTCCACTTTGTTCTCCTCAGCTGTAAAAGGACAATCCTAGTAGCTGCTGACATTGCATGCTCAAGCCAGGTATCACCCACCACACCAGGGAAGGTGCAGCAGATGGATGCTATTGCAGTCAGAGTACCAGCATCTTCAGACACTTGAGGTGACAAGAAGGAACTTGGGGCCTCATCTGCACTGTACTTTGAGAGCAATCTCAAGCCCTTCTGTGAAGCTTTTATTCTCTGAATATCCACTCTATGTACTCTCAGGAGCTGGGGCTATGATTAGGGCGAAATCAGACAGATATACACAAAAGATAAACAGTGTGCTTTAGGGTGCGCAGAAAGACCTGCAGTTACTTCCAGAAGGGCTCTGACAGCACCTAGAAGCACAGCCTGATGGTGATTCAGGCCACCTCTGCCAGGCTACCTTCTGACAATCTCAGGGTGAGCTCTGGTACCTCAGACACATGGCTTCTGGTGCCACAAACAGAAAGCCAGAACCTCAAAGGGGAGCACGTGGAGCAGGCTTCAGCAGCTTCCTCCCCAGAAAGCCCAGGTGTGGGATGCTCCTCCAAAGTACAGTGCTTTTTCAGAGCTCTCAAGGAGTCAGCCAGGCTGTAATGATGGTGTTCACACCTCTAGTGTGAGCAACAAGATGTGCCAGACAAGTAAAATTCAGTTGACGTCTCCATTAACCATAACAGTTTGCAGGTGACCCAAAAGCTAGTGAGATCATAATTAATAAGGTCAGCTCCCATGAGTGATGTGCTGATCTTGGAAACTAAGGCTCACCTCAACAGCAGGCACTGTAAGGAAGTTAAAGGCAAGGTCATCTGTGTATGAAACAAAAATGTAGGTCATAGTTATAGATTGGTACTAGGAAAAAAATTATTTAGAAAATAATTGTGAAGGCCTGATGAGTCACTAAGAGCACATGAGCTCCCAGTGTGTTGCAGCAGCCAAAAAGCAAAATGTCAGGTATAAGCAATGTCATTTCCACTGAAAGCAACGGTACTGATCAGAGTATTGGCTCCTCACTTCTCATTTCCATTTCTTAAAAGAATGTTGGCAAGTGTAAAACAGTTCAGAAAAGGTCTATAATAATTATTTGAGATCTGGATAATTTCTTTCAATGAGAAATCAAATGAGCTCAATCTCAACAAAGAGAAGATCCTATAAATACCGGTACAAAGAGACACCTGGCAGTAGAAAACTCTAAGCTAACAGGGAAAAAGGCTAGAAGCTGAAAGTGTCAAATTCAGACTAGAAGTAGAGTTCATTGAGGGTACGTAACTAGAGATTTCTAGTTGGGGAATTCTTTCCAAATGAGTAATGAGTAACTTTTCATGACATATAGTTTAGTTCTGGAAGAAGCTGCAAGACTGAGGAAGCCTGAACTTGATGAAGCAGTGCGGTCCATGCTCTGCAGGACACCAGAGCAGATCACTGCAATGTCTTGCTGGGGCATTTCCATCTCATGCAAGGTGTCAGCTTGCCAGATTGTCTGACCTGCACATATACTGCTAGTTCACATCCAGTCTTACTCTGAAGAGAAGTTGTCTCCTGACCAGGGAAACTCAGACATAGATTAGAGAGCACAAAAATCCCATCCTTGCAGTGTATGTTCATCTCAAAATTACTCCTATTGACCTTTCGTATCTACTATATGCCATCTTAAGCAAGCCTCATAGTGTCCCATGCCTCTACCTAAGCTATGCCATTATCTACATGCTTCACATTCAGAGTTACACTGCAAAAAGATGTCCGGGAAGCAGCTGTGCCTGTGGTCAACATCTGCAAGGACCATGCTTGCACCCACAGCTTCTTTGGTAAGAAGATTTGCCAAGAGCAATATGAAGAAACAGCCGACATATAAAGTGCAGACAGCTTTTTACAACTGAGCAGTGCTGTTTTGCATTAAAGATGCTGGAAGCTGTATACAGACATGAAAAGGTCAGAAACCAGTCCTTGGCTGCAGCCAGGAATGGCCAGTTTTTGCACCAAACTGCATGTAGTACTTGGGAGACCGTGTTGGTACCTCATGTGGTCAGCAACGTTTTGCAGTTAAGGCTGTGTGCCAGAGCTTGACAAATGACAGACATCCTCCATTTCAGACCCTTCACTCACTATAGCAGCTGAAAGGAGAAAGACAGAGAGAGGAAGAGAGAGGACCAGGCAGGCCCTATCTCCCTCCTCCCCACCATCCTTGGAAGCAGCCTTGGAGAAATATAGCTAAGAGCACATGTCCAACTTATGGGGCACACCTCTAGCTTCAGCACGCTCTTCATGAGGATGAACTTTCCATGTAACTGTAGGATAAAAAGGGAGTGAGAAGCGGACATGTGAGTTGTGCTTAATGAGGCAGCTCCTGGCAGCCAGAGGATGAGAATCTTCAAGGCCAGGCTGGATGGAGCTTTGAGCAACCTGGTCTAGTGGGAGGTGTCCCTGCCCATGGCAGGGGGGTTTGGAACTCGATGATATTTAAGGTCACTTCCAACCCGAACCATTTTATGATTCTATGAATCAGCTGCATCTAGTGCCCCAGGAGTACCTTCCAAAAGTACTTCACCTTGTCCTGAACTTGCCATCGCACACAGGAGAACTGCTGTCTATTCACAGGGGTGGTCTCCTGCCTTGTTTGCTTGCAAATGGTGGTAATGATTTAATACTGCTGTTTGCTGATCTCACTCATTTTTAACAACTTCTTTTCTTCATAGTAAACAGAATTGAATTATTGTATCCTCCTCCCTGATCTTGTACCTCACAGCTACCATCAAATGAGGATATACCTGCCATAATCCATAGGATGACTTCTACCCTCTGGGATATAGGACATGAGATCCTCTACAGGAAGTGCTACTCTTCTGGGAAGGTGGTTGCTGGAAGGTAGTACTTCTCACTCCGGCCACAGTCTTGGTAGGCATTTGGCAGCATCCTGGAAGGGACAGATCTGACCTTCCTTATTGTTCAGGACAAGGTAGAGGTCTGTTATCCAAAGCACCTCCTCACCTACCACTGATTGTTGTGTGCCATACCATAAGATAGGGATCACGCTAACTAAACCGATACTCACCCCAGTGACCATCAGCAGTAGGAGCTGGTACAATGAGCAGCAGGTGCAGAGGAGAGGCCTTGATTTTTGTGTTGATTGTGTTGGCCATGAATATGATCATGACAAGGCAGATGTCAAGGGCACAGAGCAAACACCCTTGTGTTTTTGAAGTGCAATGTGCAAGAGACAGCTTTTTCACCACAGAGTACTCCTGCCACAGAGACCATAGCTGTACTATTAAACTGAACATTCCCAGCACCTTCTCAGGCATGGACTGGCCCATCTCCTTGTGATTAAAAGCTCCTTAATCCCCAAATCATAGGCAGTCACAGGTCACCTCTTTGGAATGTGCCCTGACCCTTACCTGCTTCTGAACTACACCTGTAAGTTGGTTGGGAGATGACTGCTTTGCATGTCCATGTCTAAAACATGCTTTGGGCCATCCATCGTAAGCAGTGTAGGTGCAGTGCCTGCGTATGTTCCCTGGCACTGTTCAGTGTACTAGTACAAACATACCCAACACGTGTCACCAGCAGGCATCAGGAGCTCAACGCTATGGCCACAGCCAGGTCCACACATTGTCCAGCACATGGCCTTGGCTCTGCAGGGTGCATGTCATGGGCCCTCTAACATCCAAGGGATACCTCCTGCTGGCCCAGGCTCTGTATAAGCACACAGGTGGAAACCAGGACACTGGTTTTACCCCCAAAACCCTAATGGCTTTGGATTTGGTTACCTCAGAAATGTCCATCTACACACAAGTGGGAGCTTTGTGTAAGGAAGACACTACTGATGGGCTCTGCTGTTGAAGGGGCTTGGACATGGGGGTTCACTGTTCTTTACCCACCTCCTCAGAGTTACCAGAGCCCAGACATGCACTTCTGGCGGCTTCAGCATTTCTTCCTTTTCCCACCCAAGCCAGAGAGTGGGCAGGACTGGAGCCCCTCTTTGTGAGAGCCACCATGGACAATGCACTCAGGAAAACCAGGCTCTCTTGTTAACCCCGGACAAGTCCGTTTGCGTGTCTGTACCCTTCCCTACCCTGCAGTAAAGCTGCTGGGCAGAAAGTCTTTCCATGTCTGGTAGTACCAAGCTCAGCTTGCTTGGGCCCTCAGGTGCTGCACATTGCAAGCAACCATAGCTTCAATGAGCTACCCAGTGCTGGTGGCTGTGTCAAGGGTTAGATGCCTACTGGTGGTCTTTGTACATCTGGAGACATAAATATAATAAGGCCACGTAGGGATAAAGTTGCAGGGCATAAAAACCCCTCGACCTCATGCTGGATCAGACCATGTTCCCAAGGTCTGAAGGGATCTGGTATGTCACATCGGTGGCAGCAGTCTCCAAGGCAGCCAGTCGCATGGTCCTGTCTGTGGGGGATGATGGAGTCTGGCGTATAACAGTACCATGTAAGACGGGCTTTGAAGAGGTGGTCTAGAAAACTGTATGCAGTTTTATTTTCTTTTAAAGAAAGGCACTTTACAATTGTACTGAGGAAACATCTGATCAGATGTTAATTCTTTCTTTGTATTATCAAAATTGAAAAAATAGATTAAGCTTCTCTAGGAAACAACTGAAATAAAGCAAAGATTATTATATGTCAAATTACAACTTGCAGTAATCCTTCATCTCCACATAATGAATTCATAAAAGCAGTTGCAGCATATTTTTAATTATTAACTACCACATAATGGAGTAGGCAATACAAGATACTGGAGGGGGTTTTTTTGGTTGGGTTTTTTTTATCCATATGGGAGATCTGAATTTAAATTCTGGGTATAGCCACAAGTTAAACCAAATTCTCAAATTTCAGTCTCACCTTTCACTATCCACACAACAAAATCCCAATTAAAAGCAATTCCTCCAGGAACAATTAGGCCTGGGACAGCAGTGCTGATGCTATAGTTTCAAGTGCCGATCAACAGATCCACGTGAAGGGATCTTGCACAATTCTTGCATATTAATGTCAGCAACATCACATCACTCATCCAGAAAAAAATAAAAGGAAATCTGATGACATCATTCATCTTCCCTGTCAAGTGACCCACAATGCCTAAATAAATGGGTATTTCATAACAGATATTTGTAACTAGCAATCAGAAACAGCTGGAGTGATGAGTACAATATTTTCCAGTCAACAACACCAGCGTCTACTGGCTGTTTATTGTAAATTCTGTACGGGTTGAATACATTCCCTGCTCAATTACCTCTAAGTAGGATGGACATTGGATGGGTATGACTATCAGTAAAATAAGGTTATTTTTTTATGACACTAGATTAAAGGAATCTGGGAGTGAATGGAGATGATGCTCTCATGATGCTCTCTGCTCCGAGGACCTCCTGCAGCACAGGGGGGACCTGCACCAGCTGTGCTGCCAGCTTGTCCCACAGAGCTCAGCTGTGGTTCAGGTGTGTGGTGCAACTGCTGAGGACACACCATGAGCAAGGCACTGTCCTCCAGCCCTAAAGCCAGTCCCTTGCTCCACGCCGTGGAAGGCTGGGTGAGACAGGCATCAGATGACAGCGGTGTATCTGGTCATTTTTGCATTAGAAAAGAAAGACATATTTATTTTCCTACTGTTTGTTTATAGGTAAAATCCAGTTTGAGTGTTTTACATCAGTGGTGCTCAGTGTCTCTTGACATAACAGCAGAGAGGTAGAAGCTGGCTCTGTCTCTAGTGAAAAAGAGAGACTGGAGCAAGAGTAAGCCAGCCTGCCCTCACCCCCCACCTTCCACCGCTGGCACCTACCCTCCGGAGGTGGAGGACTAATATCTAACAATTACATCTCCTTGATGTAATTGTTAGATACGTGATGTATCAGACACATAGATCTATCTGATATGACAGATGAAGAATGTGATGTATTCAGTCCATACCCTTCTTGTGAGCCCAGGTTTAGGAAGCTGGGCTGGGCATTTCGGCCTCAGCACTAAAACCTGGTGGGCAGCAGCTCTGCCTCTGCACCGAGTAGGAGCCTGGCTCTTCTGTCAGGAACCCACAGGGTGAAAACTCAACTCAGTGCAAGAACCAAGAAAGAAATGAAGCCAAAGTGCATAAGTAGAAGTTGATAGTTAATGACACTTCAGATCTCATGATGTTTTTACTGTGTTTTTACACTGAAAGACAAGTTTCTGGGTGTGTGCAGATAGGATGAGATGGGCTTTATGGACCACAGAGTTCTCTGTGAACATAACAGCCTGTGCCAGAAGATTATCTTCAACAGAAACAAAGTAGTGACAAAACAACCTATGCTGATAACCAGATGAATCTTTAGAAATATCACAGTAGTGACCTCACATCTATTTCACAAAACCTAGAGGTTCACCACCACCACCATTAACTTTGCTTTTTGCACACTAGGAAATAGATTTTGGGAGGACATTGCTGCCCTACCCCTGTGGCTCTGACAAAACGGGTATGGTTAAAAGCCCTTTTCTAAGGATTTAAGTAAATCATAACTCAAGAGAAACTCGCAGAGTTAAGGCAAAATCCTGGTTCTACTGGACTCACAGGCTAGGTCCTCTTCTAGAAGGAACTCTGTATATCCACATACATGATTAGGGACTCCTGAGTACTCAGGTAATAACAAATAAACAAATGTACTGATTTGGGCTGATGTCAGCAGAGGAAGGATGTTATCTGACCTTCTATATACATTCATCTATTCACAAATCAATATGTATTGTATATTCACACTGAGACATTAATGCAATTTTTCTAGGAGTGTCCCTGAAAAAAAAATATATTTTCAGTAACATAGCTAGTCCCTATCTGTAGACCCCACTTCTGTGGCTAAAAGGAATTAAAAATCTATTTTAAAGTCTGGCATTCAAGAGGTATACGGAACAGCTACTTGATCTCCCTTGGGCACACAAGGGAATTCTGATTGTGTGTATATTAGCGCTTTTTCGGGTGCAGCTGTAAGTGGTGGTGCATAGAGAAGGTCTCCCATGCATGCCCAGTGTTCCTCCACAGTCCTGCTGACCTCACTGTAAGAAAACCTTTGTGGACATCCCCCTGTTCCATTCTTCTGCTTTGTCCTACCTCTTACATACCTTATAGTGGAAACTTTGTCATGCATTTTTGCCAATACACCCCTATGAGTTCTGCACCAGCCAAGGGGCTAACAGTCAGCTCACAGGAGTCTCCCATGGGTCTGTCCCCTTCAGAAAACAGACACCCAGGTAGCTCCAGGCTTTCTCCTTTTCTTCACTTTGTGGGCACCAGGACTTGATTTAGGAAACAAATGGAGTTTGCTGGCTGGGCTTAGCATAGCTGTGATTTATCTCTGCTATTTCTGAGGAAGGTGCCTCAGAACACTAAATTCTGTATTAAATTTCCAGAGAACTGACACATCTCAAGGGCACAAGTGTGAATCCCTCCAGTCATTTTCACTGTAGTTTATCAAGAAAGAGTTTTCCTTAATGAATTTTTGCTTGTAACTTGTTATGCTCTGATACAGCTAGCGAATTATTATCCCTCTTAATGATAATTCTTGAGGGCTAAGTTCTGAGATATTAATTATTATGCCCAGGATCACTTCTTTTTTAAAAGTCTGCTATGGTATTACAGTGTACTACCATTTCTTTACTCCAATTTTCTTGTACATACCATATTTTACATCACTTCTCAAGCACTAAGATGTGTTGTACAGTTTTAAACCTGCCTAAAGATGCATTCTAGAACATAAGCAAGTCATTGGTTTTTTTCATACAGGAAATGTATTTGTTACCTAGACAGCTGAAATCTTACAATGTGCTTTAGAAGTTAGCTAGATGGGAAAGAGAGTGCCCGTATACTCAGTCAGACTGAGTATCTCAGAAGACCTTCTTCCAATATGGTATTAGTGTGCTGCAAAGAGCATCATGGTAGGACCTAAGCAAATGTATGATCTAAGACCCAGGGGTGTGGACTTCCATCCGTGTGTGCTGAAATCCACCCAGCACTTCTTTTAGTTCAAACCAAAAACATGTGCTATTCCTTTCAGCATGAAGAATGTCTTTTGTGGCCCCCTGACCATGCATCCTCACATGCTTAGATAAACCAAGTGCAGAGACTGATACCACCAGGTATAAAGGACTCGGAGAACAGGGAGCATGGTTGGGCCATAATGCATACAGGACTTCCAGGTGCAGCATTAAACTTAGTAAAAGCAGCACGTCTAGAGTGACTCTTTTTTTTTTTTTTTTTAAAGAAAACTGCCAGACAAAGCAGCAATAAAGAACATTTCCTATTTTTCACAACTTAATGCGATGGCAGTGGCTGTTGTTCAGCCAGTGGTACGATGGGCTGGCTGGAATTCACCTCTCCAGGGTTGGAAGGTACTGGCGCTCTCCCGCTTCATCCAGCCTCCCCCCTCGAAGGGACTGGTAGGGTCTGCAGCTCCCATTGGCAGGGCAGAGGTTAATGGAGGAACTCATTTCCTTTACAGCAGAGTGCTGTCAGAATTCAAAATTTAATAGGAGAGCCTAATGCTAGGAGAAGAGAGAAAGTGTCAGTGAGTCAGTCCCCTGCTCACTCAGAGGAACCAGCTGCTGGGGAAGGCAAAAGGAAAGGGAGGCAAGGCTGGAGAAGCAGCCTCCCAGGTCTGATTTTGCAAGAATAATCAGTAGCGCCAGGAACAGACCAGACACACCAGCCTGAGATGGGCAGAAATGTTTAATTCCATTTTATTCCTTTTGAATTTTCTGAAGGCAAGAAGCCCTGAATCTTGCTCATCTAAAATGTGACAGCAGCTGATATGCAGACCCAGTGTTGCAAGGGACAATATTTATTTGGGATTTTCAGGGCTGTAGGCTTGTCTGGAAGTGTAGCTGGAGAGCTGGCATACAGAGGAACCTGCTCTTCATGTCCAGAGAAGCTGGCAGTGGCAGTGCCCAGGAAAGGTAAATGTGACACTAAACCTACCTGAGGTTGGTTGCTGGTCTCCCAGGGACCTGCATTTGCACTGAACAATGTCCCAACACCAGTGGGCAGTGCCCGGGAAAGGTAAATGTGATGCTAAACCTACCCAAGGTGGGTAGTAGCTGGTCTCCAGGTCTCCCAGGGACCAGCATTTGCACTGACCGATGTCCCAACACCACCACACCGCTGGCCTGTCGATCAGTGTAAAAGCAGCGCACTGACATGCCAGACCCGAGCTGTGCATGAAACCAGAGGGGTGCAAATTAATTGACAATAATTTGCTCAGCCAGAAAAAATTACCTTTCATTGCACTTGTGCTCGGAGGGCAGGCAGGAGCCAGAGGCGGTGGGAGCCATGCCGGCGCAGGCAGAGATGCTCTGCCCTGGGTTGGGCTGCAGCTGGCTCTGTGCAAGGAGGGCACTGCTCCCCGGCACTGCTGCCCCACCAGATCCCAGGGACAGGCCAGGTAGCCTGTGCCTTCAGATGTCACTGCTAGCAAACTGCCTCCCTTTGTCCTTTTTCTACATTACGTGCTTGTTATGGTTTGAGAAAACCCATAACAATCTATTGTCGTTTGGACAATTATTCTATCACCCAATGACCCCTCCCCACCCGGAAAGGGGAACCGGGGGACACAAAGAAACACAAGGGTTGAAATATAAATAGATTTAATAGGCTAAGACTAAATAATTAACAATAATACTAAAGAACC
>JAOXNO010000013.1:11082862-11114135 GCA_028565335.1 Limnodromus scolopaceus | reverse complement strand
TGTGACGTTCATGGTATGAAATAATCCTGTTGGCCAGTCTGGGTCAAATGCCCAGGCCTTGCTCCTCCTTGTCCCTGCGCCTGGAAAGGCTCAAAAACACTAAGACCTTGAATCCCACAGAGCCAGGCTGGCTAGAAAGTAAGTATGTCACACAAATTCAGACACTAGATCTTCTAAAAGTGCAATTTTCCCCAGCATTAGAAGAAAAGTTAGTCCTGTGTCTCTCAACCCAGGACAATGCTGCTTCATTCGATGCCACAGCTGGTATAAACACAACACTACAGTGTCACTTCTCCTATCGGTGAAAAGCCCATCCAGCCTGGCAGCCAGACACAATTTCTGTAGGAAATACAGATCAGTTGCTCTCCTGGTGGAAAACATTCAAAGAAAGGAAGATACGCAGGGTGCTGGCCTTATCAGCAAAGGCTGCTATGCTTCACAGCGGCAGGCATTACTGCTCAGAGGGCAGCAGAATATAAAGAATAGTCTTCAGAGAAGTGAGATCCTTGGTAAAAAGAGAGCTGTTTCTCTTCAGCACAGAATGAATCAGTTGGGAGGTGCTTCTCACTGAGAGGAGGCAACCAGGTTCTCCTGCCAGCACGAAGACCTCTCCTGCATCTCAGAGGAAACTCAGTTCATCACAACAAGAGCTCACTATAAAGGGAAAGGACTTCTTTGGGGAAGAGCTTGGGTTGTGGGCTTTCATTTTCCCACCTGGGAAGTGAGAAGTGCACCCCACATTGGTGGTGGAAACCACAGGTCACCACAATTGGAGGTCCTTTTAAATCAGACTGTTTTAATGTTAGACGGTGTGAGAGGCTTGGCCAGTGTTGCTGCAAGGGGGGCAAGATCTCTGCACAGACCGAGTAGTGGAGTTTGATCTTGCTGATCAAAAAAAAGTTTGATCAGACTTTTTGTTAACTGCCTTGTTGATCTTTTTCAATGAAAGAGGGCATTTCCTGACACTGCTCTGCAGCCTCTCCTCTCTACTTCTGCTGTGCCTGCTCCACAACCCCCCGCTGTGAACCCTGCGCGAAGGATGTGCTGTGAGCTTGCCCAGCCAGATCAAGCCAAAAAGGAGTAGCTGTTAACATTTTCTCAGAAAGATGCCATGCTCACTTCACAGGCCAAACAGTGCAGTGTGTGCTTACAAGTATCACTGTCGGCAGTCTGTTCCTCACCCACTGTGGACAGCCTGAGAGCCATCTGTATCCTGGGCTGCATCAAAAGAAGTGTGGCCAGCAGGTGGAGGGAGGTGATTCTGCCCCTCTGCTCCGCTCTGGTGAGGAGTGGAACGGGTCCAGACAAGGGCCCCAAAGATGACCAGAGGCCTATGAAGACAGGCTGAGAGAGTTGGGGTTGTTCAGCCTGGAGGAGAGAAGTCTCTGGGGAGACTTATTGCAGCTTTTCAGTACCTAAGGTGGGCTTATAGGAAAGCTGTGGACAAACTTTTTTAGCAGGGCCTATTGTGACAGGACAAGGCGTAAGGGCTTTAAACTAAAAGAGGGAAGATTTAGACTAGGTATAAAGAAGAAAATTTTTACAATGAGGGTGGTGAAACACTGGCCCAGGTTGCCCAGAGAGGTGGTAGATGCCCAATCCCTGGAAACATTCCAAGTCAGATTGGACGGGGTTCTGAACAACCTGATCTAGTTGAAGATGTCCCTGCTCATTGCAGGGGTGTTGGACTAGGTGACCTTTAAAGGTCCCTTCCAACCTAAACTATTCTATGATTCTATGACCCTGGCACTAAATATCTTCACTCTAAGTCCAGTCTAATGAAGTCAATAGAGTACTTAATGTTTCCAGTTTAATATGAAATTCAACTTACTTTGCATTGGCTCCTAATTTGTCTTGCGGGATGATACTAAGATGAGTACCACGGCTAAGCTCAGCTGTGCTACAGTGTGTACAGCTCCAGGGACTCACGCTGATAATTACAGTGCATATCACATCAGCAACTGCATCTCTGTCTGCCTCCGAGGAATGTCACCTTGCACGTGCCTTGGTAGTGGGCTTCAGCCTGCTCCTCTGCAGAAACAATGATCAGGAGAGAGATAGTAAAGCTCATGAGGTTGGTCAGCAGGGAAGACTGAAAAAGCGAGGCCATGAGCTTTCCTCTGCCAGGCAGTACGAAGTGACACTTGTGCCCATCAATGATTTCAGCAGCTGGATTCCCATGGTGGCTCTGACTGCTGGAGCCTGCAAAATACTGCAGATGGGCAAGTCTGCCTTAGTTTACACTCTCATTTCCTTCACTCATTGCCTAGACACAACTGTGACAGAGAAGGAAATGATCTTCAGCATGAACCAAAAGTTAGGAGTGAGGAGGAATTATGCCTCAGCAGAAAGGGAACCCCCTCTCTAAAGCTGATCTCCCTCCATTGACACTGCTAATTCACTGCCTGGATTCCTCTCGGCTGTCCTCACTCTATGCACTCGGGGTTATGGCTGGAACTTCATCATGCGGAAACGTCCCCATGCTTTGAGGCATTTTTATATTTAAAACTTGTTCCTTCTGTCTCAGTTTGGCACCCCACGATGATAAATTCAGAGACATTTCTGGGAAAGCAGCCAGTGCTGTCGAAGCCCAAGAAAAATCAATCTTCAACAAAGAAATAAATTAAATTCTGTCATTATCTATCAATATTTGCCTCTGACTCCACATAACAATTACATGAAAATGGACTGTTTGCTTTAAATATGGAAAAGAAGGGAATGACACACAGATATGCTTTGGAAAAAAAGATGTATTTTGCAGCACAGAGCTATTCCCAACATACCGTATTATCTCCTCGTAATGGACACTGCAGAAAGTCAATCCCAAAGAAATATAGTACTGTCACCTTCAAAGTCTGCACACCTATAGAAATAATCCTCTCAATTTTTCAGTGCTGCATGTTATAAAAAATTCATATTGACTCTATAGCCTAGGTAAATTGAAAATATAGCACATGCCACTTAAGTAGGACAGCAACATTAGGGGGGCATCTCTCAGTGAGTTGGCACAGCTGCACGCTAGTGAACAGCATGGATTCATGCTCCGTGAGAACAGGCTCAGCCCAGTGTCCATGAGCAACTGCTAAACATAAAGATACTACCTCTGGCTCAGGAAGTCCCTGAGCCACAGATTGCTGGAGGCTGGGCTACAATATATTCAATTCAGGGAGGTAAAACTACATGTTGTCTTGTTCTCACACGCTTTTCTGGAGATCTGCTGTAAGACAGTAAAAGAGACAGAGTACAAGGTTAGACAGAGCTTTAGTCTGACCCAAGTGCCCACGTTCATCTTCCTCAAAGAGATACTGCACTTGAAGAGGTGTTCACTCCTGTACCAGCCCCTTGAGCCATGGGGAAGCTGAGTTTTACAAATATACCCAACTTCTGAGGGCTTCCCACTGGCTATATACATATTACCTCTACTACTGTTCATATTTGCATGTGTAAATTACATTTCCCCCATTAAAATATATATCTAAATTATCTGAAACCTTCTTCCTTTCTATGCATTTAAGGGTACAAGTTTCATCACTCATCTGATCTCCAAACTGAGAAAAATGTGTTGTTCCTCAGGAGAAGATTACCAGATAGGCCCTCCAGTGTCCCTGACCTAGATCCGTGACCACGTCTATCCATTGTTCTGTCTTTTCTCTGCTTTTTCTGGGCTTTTTTCTCATTCTTGAGGGAAGAGGGAATGTATATAAATAAGGGCTGTATATAAGGGCTGCTTCCACAGCACCTATGTTGGAGCTACAACAGAATGTGCAGATGTAAGGGGGAGCACAGGTCTTTTTATTCGCCCATAACCCAAATGATTTATCCTACTGCGGGAATAAATACAAATGCTCCCCTGAGCTGTTATATGATTTCATCATAACAACCAGATAGACCTTTGTTACAATTTAATTACTAAATAATGCAGCTGCCAGGAAAGAGAGGAATGGAGGGGGAACTAGTAGAGTTCTGGTAGAGGTCTTGTATCTCAGACCCATAACATGTTCTGCCTTGTGTGAATCGCTTCTTCTTCACAGAACACCTGACAAGACACAGCCTGAGGTAATCCTCATCCCCTTTCTGTATCCTGTAGCACCAATCAGCATTGTCTCAAAGATGTTTTTCCACAGCACCAGTCAGCACTACATCCAAGGCTGCTCCCTGTTGCATTTTATAGTCTTGGCAAGAGTGCAGAGCCAGGTATCTCTCTCCTGTCCCTCCCAGTCCCCTGTTTATTGTATTATCATGGCTGACTGGGAAATTTAGATATAAAAATAAATAATTTCTCACTGTCCAAAAATAGGTCAAGAAAACCACTGGGCGTGCAGAAGAGAGAGACAACTTCAAAGCACTGACTAAAAGTGACGAGGCTCCAAATTCATGTGGTTGTAATTCTTGATGCAAGCAATGGTGACAGTAATTATAACCACAGTCCTTCAAATGCAGTCAGGTCTCCGGGCAAGCCTGCCAGCACGCTCAGTCACTGGGCCTGCTTTTGTGCAGAGTGTTTATTCCAATTTTACCATGAAAATTCACAGTGTCCTCTCACATGCCTTCGCTCCCTCTACTGAGGTGAGCCTCCCCAGATGGGGGGACGCTGCGTCCCCCATACTGCAGAGGGGAGTTGTGCCATTAAAGAAATGACTTCTAGGTGGGCTTGTTTAGGGGACACAAACTGGTTCAAACTATAATCTAGATGCTTTCCTTTATTATTTGGCTATATGTGTTACCATCTCCACCAGTAGGCTTTTTAGCTGTGTTAGTCCGGTTTTCCTCTGGAGCTGAATCCCAGCAGCGCAGACCAGTTATGTCCCTATAGTGAGCTGTACCCCTGAAGCCCCCAACCTCCTGCGACCCTACCGAAGGCAGCCAACGATTAGCAAAAAGTTAACGATGCAATGGTCAAATGTGGTGGTCATTAGCATTTGTGACAGATACAACAGGAGGCTGGGTGGTTTTGGCTGAAGGCTCCAGGCTCCACTGCAGTGCAAATGAAACGCATGGCTACTCATCCAAATGAAGATGAGTGCTAATCGCGAACCACCACATCCCTGCCTATTGAGCTTGGTGTGATCAGCCACCAGGAGGAGCCAGTGTAATTTATTTCCCAGTTAATTAAGGCATGCGCTTTCAGGTCACATAATTAGTTTGAAGGGGGTGGAGCAGGGGGAGATGCTGCCTGGCTTTTGCCTCCTTCTCCCTTGGAGCACCTCTGAGACTGCTTTTGTTTTAAACGCTGAGGGTTTCATGTTAGAGACCTGCCACTCTCCGATGGCAACACTTCCCAGCCTCCTAAACAAGAGCGCATCAGTTCTTGGGTACCAACTGTAATTTGGGTGTTCAGAAGTATTCGTCATGCACACACCATGATGCAAACAAGTTCAGGAGCTAGCGTTGGATGATGAATCAAGGCCACCTAAATTGAGGTGTCTCAACCTTTTCCTTTTTTGTACTCAAAGAAAAAATGCGTGCCCAAATCCAGGTCTTGGCTTAACCTTATTTTCTTCACACACTCCCAAAGAAAATGTATATAAAATTGTAGTGTATGAGAACAGGATACTGTTATTATAAATAACTTGAGCATTCTAGAGATGATTCTGGACGTTTTGGGGGCTACCAAAAGCCCACCTGAGCAGCGGAGTATTGAACAACAATATTTACACATTGGCAAATTCAGTTGACACAGTATTTGAGGTCCAGCCATGCCCCTGTGTCTCCTTTATATTTTTGGTTGAAGAGGGATAAGAACTAATGAGGACGATTTCCCTACTTCATGTTACTCGTTGCCAGCTACGGAGTAATTTTCTTGGCTGCGGCAGAGTGGTACAGCGGGGACGGCTCTGGTCCCCCAGCAGCACTTCTGATCTTTGCTCCAAGCCCTGTGCCGATGCACCACTCCTCCATTCGCATACACGGGAGTTCCACCAAGGATCTCGGTTTTGGAGAAGAATCAGATTTTTACTGGTTTATTTGTTTTCATGTTTCGACCTCATGTGCATAAAAAACCATGAGTGAGAGCTTGGCACAGGCTGAATTGTACAGAGGTTGGTGGGGTGTGGGTGGCTCTGGCCACATATGGCCTCCAGGCACTGAGGAGCAGCCAGGACTTCCCTATCCTGATCCAAAGCCTTCAGCACTTTCTGAAACAATGTCACTTAGGTATGTGCTTTAAGAAGTAAGAGGTTGCGTTTATTTTTAAGTATTTCACTCTAGGGAACTTTGTGGATATTTTTCTTTCTCAAAATGTGTTTTATGACACTGCGGAGTAGCTGGCATGATCAAAACACTGAAGAACAAGGGAACGTATGACTCTATGGGATTATTTTTAGATGCTGAGTTACATTAATTGTTTTAAAGACAAAGATGCCACTTGTGGTTTAAGGACATCTGTCTTAAAGCTGGAATATTGTATGGGAATGCTGCTGTTGGAAGATCTTCCATATATCTGGTACTGGCCACTGTCAGGAAGGATACCAAAAAGGCCACTGGTGTGTATCTATATTCCTCGATGTGTCAGGACTACCATTCCATAAGGACCTTCCTTTTCCCTGTGCTGTTGGGTTGCCCTCTTGATTGACTAGACAGACCAGTCCTATAAATCCTATTTTTATTGTGCTCTAATCCCCTTTAATGAGAGTTCTGCATTTGGAAATCACACAGGACCTATATTCAAAACTGAAGTGACCAGCCACAGATCCCAGCCAGGCTGGCTCCTGAGAAGGGAGCTGGGAAGGAGGTGGAAATTACGCCTAGAGTGGTCATACCCTGGCGGGTATGGTGGAGGGCTTGCAGAGCAGAGTCATCTCTGACCACAAATCTGCCTAAATCCAGCATTGACTCTTATACTGTTGTCCCGGGTCTCAACTTGGAAGGAGGTAGAAGAAGAAATTTTGTAACTGAACACAAACAGAAGAAAGATTTTGCCGAAATTTCACATTTACATCCTTGCCCATGAAAAGCTGGTGTGGTGCGTCTGCTCCCTGCGAGGAAGCCAGGGGTCGGGAGGGGTGGGGGGCTGGGCAGACGGGGCAGCCCCAGCCGTGGGCATCAGTCACCTCCCTGGGGATGGGCCCAGGCTGAGGCCAGGCCAGGCCACCAGCCCCAACACCTGCAGGACTTTGTTGCGTTGGTAGGGACACCACAACAGGCTCAGCTGGCATCCCCCATCTTTTTATAGCTGCCAGGATTTTATTAATATAGTTGCTGCATCTCTTCTAATTTCACATCTCTTCTATTTTAACGTGTGTGTATATGATTATTTGTGTAAAAGCAGTAAGACGCTTTCTGAAATCACATCAGAGGAGAACTGAGGAGTTATCAGTATCATATCCCTAAGAAATACTGCTTGGGGGTTATGTAGGTAAACATCTGGGGTAATTTTGCCCAGAGCAAGGCTTATCCCTGAAGCATCATCCCTGAAGCATCATTCCCTGAAGCAGAATACCCAAGAGGCAGAGAAACCTGGTGCCTGGAGCTCACCTCCATCCTGGCCTGGCCAGGGGGACCAGCACTGCATCTCTTGAAAGGGAGGAAAAAGATTTCCTCAGTGCTCAGATGAGAGAAACCCCATCTGCCCTGTCCTAATCACGTTGTCTTAATCATATTGCCCTCTTCACCTTCTCCAATGCAGCAGAGGTTTTAATGAGCTAAAGTGGAGTCAAGTGAATACTAAATTAAATGTTTAGCTTGCTCAGGTTTAAAATAGGTTAGTGCTTATTATTTGAAAGCTTTTTGCAGAAGCAATCATTAAATGAAACATAGTGTGGTTTTGGTCTGTTGTGCTGAGTTGAAAAAGCAGGTCTGTCCCTCTGCAAACAGCGTGTAACTCACTCCTGAGGTCACTTCCCAGTATTTAAAACACCCTTATGGTGCATCCATGAGAGAGATGAAATCATCCTGGCTTTACAGTGAAGGGGAAAAGGAGCTGAGTACACGGCATCATCTTTACAAGCACTGCGTACGGCCCTGGTAGAAGTCTCCCCAGAGGAGCAGGAGGACGTACTCTGATGTATGAAGTGACACCATTTGCTCCAATGCCACAAATACTCCCGTATGAGTGTGGCTGCAATGCACGTACTCACAATTTAGGAAGTCCCTGTTGCAGGCCGGTTCTGACACGTATTCCTTTGGGAATGCAGAGTGCTCCAGCACAGCTGGCAGCTGGATGCCAGTTTTGGACCTTCCTTGCAAACCGTCTGGGCACAGTGGTGGACCTTGGCCCTAATCAGCGCAATGTGTGCAGCCGTGGGGGAGCCCATAGCTGGGGTTCACACACTGTTCCAGCAGATGTTCCCTTAAGCTGCTTCCTCCTATATGAATGTATTGATGCTTAAGTCCTTGGCTGGGCTGGGTCATGCAAAGGCTCAGCCGGCTTCCAGCTATTGGCCTAATCATGCTTTACTAAGAACCACTCTACTTCCTCTTAGACCACAACCTAAAAAGAAACGGGCCATTGTTTGGATAATATTTTATTCATGACACAGCTGGGTTTGGTGATGGAGTATGACAGAGTGGTCTGCCTGGAGCAGGATCTTCCTGACCCTGGCTCAGAGTGAAAACATTCCCCACCTTCACAGGGGACACGGTGTGGGACTGCCACGTCTTTACCCAAGACACCTGGTTGCTCCTCCAACTCCCTCACTCAGACTTCTCATATTTACAGGTGTTTTTGCCATTTATCTAGGTTTGCAGATGTTTACTGCCAAATACTGAAGGCAAACAAGACAGAGGGAAAAGAGTGGAGCAAACGGAAGGTTTTAGGAACTAGTACAGAACCCTGGTCTGCCTGGTGTCACTATCCACTGCCTTTGAGAAAGTGATACACAGCTTTTGAGTGCTGTGCTGCACAAGTTCTGACATTCTTAAAAATAGAATGAAGATGATATAATAATTAAAATACAATCATTTTAAATTGTCCTTTTCAACAAATTAACATTCTTTTATGGCTGGAAGATAGTTATCTTAAGTAATTACCCTGTTATCCTAGTGACAGACTGATGGTGACCTTTATAGTGCAAGTGAATTATGCAAATTGGTATTTTCATTAAACATTAAATAACTCCCTTGGGAGGAAAAAATGTTACTTACTGTTCGTTGGCTATTAAAGTCTAATGATATGATTTACCACAACTTTGTTTTCCACCTCCAAGGGCTCCAGAGGAGAATGGATTAAAGCTTGGTTTGGAATTTGAGGCTTAGATGTGCATAGACAGGTCAAATGACAATTAAAAAAACCCAACAAAACAGATCCCAGTTACTTCATACCATGTTCAAAGCATGTGTTCTCTCTAACAGAACATCAGTGTGTCAGTAAAAGTTCTCCGAGCCCACACTTTCTAGCCCCCTGAGCACCTCAGAGCCAAGAGGTAGCCTTCCCATTAACTTAGCCTACTTCTCACCACCCGTCCTTACTACATACAGACTTATCAGCACACCACAAACTTTAAACCGTGGCTAGTTCTCCCGCTTTGAGCAGTCCACGTGGACCACACTCGCTCTCAAAACCAGCCTTGTGCCACTCAGGCTGAATCAGGCTCAGAGGCAACAAAATGCTGATAAGTAAAGCCTATGGGAAAATTAAATTCACCTGATGGACAGATGGAACGGCAACACTGGAGAGCACGCTTCCAGCACAGTGGGAATGATGGAAGTTTACAGAGTTATGTCAAAAGTCGTTAGGAATAAGGCAAATAATACAGGCTTTAGGAATAAGAATTACTCTGTTTATTTTTAATGATTCCTGTTGTACAAAATGGCCCTCGGTAACAGCAGAAGCTACTCAGAGAGTGAAGCAGACTTTGTCAGGGGTGCAGTAGACAGGCTTGGTCCTTCAGTGTTGCCACTTATATAGATTTCTACAGTTTAAACCTTTTTTTGGAATCTTCTGCTGTTGCATTAAAAGGAATCTCAGTAGGAATGCACTTTATTAAAGATATCCCGATATCCGTCCTGAGAAAAGCAAAAGTAGGCAGGCTTCTGGGAAGCACCATGAGCTACACGCAAGAAGGTACAACTGCATCCTGAAAGAGCTGACTTATTCCTCCCAACACCTGCCTTAGGATGTGTGCGACCATACTGCAGTGCTTCACGTGAAAAAACAAAACATTGGCTCTATATTACTTGGTGCTTTGTGCTGAAGATAAACCAGTAAACAAATTTCTCTGAAATGTTTCTGTTAATGCAGTCATGGTCTCATCCCAAATGAGAAAATCTGGGTGCCTGTGTATATGTGCACTGTATATTAACACGGGAGAGTTAATTTAATTTGCTTTTCAAAATACTAAAGTACCAACAGTCTGAACAGCGGATGCTGATGCAACAGATTTAGAAAGCATTTTCAACTGTTAATCATTTTTTATTTTGAAGCAGTGAAGTCTCCTGGCCCATTAAACTACAGTTAATATAAATAAACACACACACATTATTTTAATTACTTAACACCTCTCTAGTGGGCTGTAGAAAAAATTCCACTTTTAAAAATTGTGTGACAGTTACTACAACCCACCATTTAAACAGTTTATTTTAAATGTATGAGGCTGTTTAGGACAGAGTTACCGCTGTGTGCAGCCCCTTTGGAAGACTGAGCGAAGCAGGTAGGGGCTGCACCCACTGAATCAAAGGGAGAAATGCTGAAGCCTTGGTCACCAAAAGCATATTTACATTACAGCGGCATCCAGTCTGCTTAATTTAGGGAAGTTCTTGTAGACACTACTTCTCTGAAAAACCATTAGCTATCTAAGCTAATCTAAATTATTATTTGTTTTCCTTTTAGAGACAATGAAGAGAGATAATTGCCCAAAGGTGATTAGGGAACTGTTAGGAGAAGAGGAAAGTTTAGTGTTCCTGTCTTTGCCCCCAGGGCAGGTCCCCCCCTCCCCAGATCTCCCTCAGCTGGATGGAGTGGTCCAGATACAAGACTATTACAGAAAAGGTCACCATCACCTTGACATTCAAGTGCCTGTTCTGAAGACAAAAAGTAATGGAGAAGGCACCACTGACATTGGGTAATCTGTTCTAATCTTATTTGCATGTGTTGTTAAAATAGTATTCATTGCTAATAAGGCTTTAACTCTTAGCCTTTCTTCCGTGTTATTCTTGTCTTTGCTAGATTAAACTGCTCTTTGTTTCCAGTGGTTTGTTCCTCTGATAATGCTTATATACCGTAATCAAGTCATCTCTCAAAGTCGGGATAAACCAAACAGCTCCCTGTAAATCTCAGCAGACTGAAATTACTTGTAAGGCAGGAACAAATGATGCACCAGAAACTCATGTTTGTCTCACGAAGAAAAAAGACAAAATATAAAACTGAGCTTTTGCAACATTTTCAGGTTTATTCAGCATTAAGAAAAGCTGGTTTTTATTAATAATATTATTATTATTGCTATTATTATTATTGTTGTTGTTAAGCATATAGACTGGTAATTTCTTGATTGATCCTATCACCCAGAACTGCAATAGCTCATTCCAGAATAAATATATTCTAGAAAATATTATTCAGTCTGGAAATGCTAAAAAGGAATCTTAAAACACAAATATGCATTTTCCAAATAAATGTTAGTTCATGGTGTTTTCATGTAATGAACTTGTATTTTGAAGAAATATGATTGCTTTTTCCTAAATAACCTCATTTAACTTCTGTTTTCAGGCAAAGCTATAATAATCCTTTGTTGTTATTATGTGTTCAAAATTCTTAATAGAGACGGAAGATTCCCGCCAGTGCCTGGCACTTTCTCAAAAAACAGAGTTGGTCTAAACTTCCAGAAAATGGAAGAAGAGTATTTGTACCAGGGCTACCATTCTTCCCACCAGGCAGCTAACATCTCTTTGTCCACTAAGGAGGCACAAAAGGAGCAGAGGGGACCGGCACAGCAGTGGCTGGGCTCTGCTAACAGCACCAGAGTTTCAGGTAGTTCGTTAGCGGGGGAAATGGGCTGGCCCATGGAACCGGCCCCTGTACCTGCCATACACCCTCCATTTTCGGAGTGTGTGGTGTGTATCTCTGCCCTTCCACTTCATGTTGTGGGAGGCTCCTTCTGCAAGTTTTGCTTCAAGATCTGGGCAATCTATTTCCAGATTCAAGAGAAAGAATTAATTCTAATTTTAGGTAATGTTAACTTAATTTCCTAGAGTTTAAACCTCTTTCTGGAAACTTCTGACATTGCATTAAAAGAAACCTCAGTAGAAACATATTTTATTAAAGATATCCCATTATCATCCCAGCATCCTGGCCTGTATCAGGAACAGTGTAGTGAGTAGGACCTGAGAGGTGATCATCCCCCTGTACTCGGCACTGGTGAGGCCTCACCTCGAGTACTGTGTCCAGTTTTGGGCCCCTTACCACAAAACAGAGGTTGAGGTGCTGGAGCGGGTCCAGAGAGGGGCAATGAAGCTGGTGAGGGGTCTGGAGAGCATGTCTTATGAGGAGAGGCTGAGGGAGATGGGGTTGTTCAGTCTGGAGAAGGGGAGGCTGAGGAGAGACCTTATCGCGCTCTATAACTACATGAAGGTGGGGTGTAGAGAGGTGGGGGTCGGTCTCTTCTCCCAAGTCACGGGAGATAATACAAGGGGAAATGGCCTCAAGCTGCGCCAGGGGAGGTTTAGATTGGGTATTAGGAAACATTATTTCACCGAAAGGGTTATCAAGCATTGGAATAGGCTGCCCAGGGAAGTGGTTGTGGCACCATCCCTGGAGGCGTTCAAAAGATGGGTTGACATGGTCCTCAGGAATATGGTTTAGTGATTTTTATTTCTTATTTATTTTTTTGTCAGAGCTAGGTTGATGGTTGGACTAGATGATCTTTAAGGTCCCTTCCAACCTAGACGATTCTATGATTCTATTCTATGATTCTATCTGTACTGAGAAAAGCAAGGGTACTCAGGCTTCTGGGAAGCACCATGAATGGTGCACAACAAGAGAGATACAGCAATTGCACTTGACTAACAATTGATTTAAGTAATTTTAACTTAAATCTACAGGTGGGCCATGGTTGTCCCTGGAAGTAATATAAAGGACTAATTAGGCAGAGCTAAGGTAAAAGCATTTGCCTTGTGTGGTAGCACCTCATGTATGAGCCATGACCTTCATCCGCTCCATGCACCGAGGCACTGCAGGTGGATGAAGGGAAGGAGCATCATGTGGTGAGATGAGGCTTACAGTGGGCTCATGGCCAGAGCTCTCCTGCTGCCAGCCTGGTGCCGCCTTCCCTTTCCTGTTTTCCAGTCAGTCCCGTCCCCACCTCATGCTCCCTCGATGATCTTTAAGGTCCCTTCCAACTCTAACCATTCTATGATTCCCCTTAAGTATGCCAACTCAACTGACATGGCTGGGTTTCCAAATCCCACTTTTTTGTGAAATGAATGACTTTCCATTTTTAAAAGGACAGGATTCCACAGGGTGTTACACCCAGCAAAGCCAATAAGATGGAGCAGGCCTGGAAGCAGGTTCCTTGACTGGGGCTGGTGATCGTACGAGTGGCTGTGCTAATATAACCTGGTAACAAAGGGCCTAAGACCTGGCCACACGCCCAGTAAAAGCTTTGGATTCCAGAGGAGATATAAATACAAATAAAATACAACTACAAATAAGCACAAAAATGAAACCAGGAAAGTCTCAGAAAGGCGGTATTCCTCACATGGCCGGGTGACGGCCTGAGTCCTTCAGACACCACCTACTGGAAGAGGTGCTGGCTAGCGGCAATTTCCTCTTTCTCCATGGTGGCTTTATCTGGGACAGCAGTTCTGTGATCAGCGTTGGGCATTCCCTCTTTCTCACCAGCAGTGAGAGCCTCTGGGGGTCATAATGTCCAGCCATGGACATGCCACACTCTGGAATAAGGCAGACATCCCAGCTCATGATGCCACCAACCCATTCTAGGACAGATGGACACCTTACTGTCCCTACAGTTCATACTCCTGTATGTCTCTGTGCTCAAACATCAATATGGAAATGAGATACAGGCTGTGTCACTATGTGTACTGCTGCTGGGGGAACTGCTACAGGGCGGCTTTTCCTCATAAAACCAGTAGGCCCGGTACCTCCGCCCAGCTCCAATTTGGATGACAGTAAAAAGAATGAGGCAAATCCAAACAATGTGTAAATGAGCTACCGTGAACATGACTCTCACCTGTGGCCCTGGTTAGGCAACTACATTTTTTGAACAAATGTGATCTGTCAGCAGGGCTTTATCCCAGATCAACGTTGTGTAGTGGAGTGCTTGCATATTTTTTTGACCTGGTGCTGGGATTCTGCAAGCTAAAAGTACCAACCACAGCCTTCTAGAGAACAAGTATTTAAGGTGAACAAGCCACTGAGGATATCCTGAAACCTACTCTGCTGATGATGAAAAGGCAAAATCCCTTCTGCTCACCCCAGGAGACATTCAGGGCTTGATTCAGTTGCCTAAACACAAGTGTGTTGTGCCATTGGAAACACCATGGGACACCTGAGATATTCACATAGATATGACACAGGACCTATCATAGATACACGTCCTTCTGAATTGACATCCGAAGGGCAATTTGGATACACCAGGTTATCCCAAAAGGTGTTGATTCTATCCACCTGCTTGGTTGGTGAATTGTCAAAAAGCTAGGTCATCTAGTAGCTGCTCAGCTGCATCACTCTCCATGAATTGTGTTGACTAGGGGGCATGATTCAGATGCCATCACACAAATAAGTGAAGCCATTTGAGATGCTCTGGAATATCTTCCTGAAGTTAATTATTCAGATGAATGTAGGTCTTCCATGAACTCTAGAAATTTTGATTGGAAGGGACCTTGTGAGGTCATCTTGTACAGCCTGAACATCCCAAGCCACAATTTGTGCCCCATGTCTCTTGTATTATCTGGTACTGGTGAAGCTAAGAGAGAAAGAGTAACAATTCTCCTACACCACCACTTCTCCCTGGAGCAATGGCCTAACAGCACAGCCTCTAGCAGACAGCCTGTGAAATGCTGCCTAACTCTCTTGGAACAGAGCACATGGACTATCTATGTTGTCTAAACCTTTTTTGATGTGGTAAAAACAGATTTAGCTTAGGCATAGCAAATACAGCTGTCTGTCCAAGCTACATTTAAACATTGCACCTACAGGGACCATAAACTTCACAAACTGCTGTCCTCCCTTCAGCTTTGCCAAAAAGATTAAGGATTTATTGGGTGATATTTTCTTCCCATACCTATCACTACTCCCTGGAGACCAATGACTTGAACCCCATACACTGCTGGAAATCCCTGTGTCACCTATACTGTCATAACGGATAACAGTCAGAGCTGCAGAGGCCTAAGAACATAAAAAAGGCCACACAGGTCAGGCCAAGATCCAGCTGGTGCAGTATTTCCTCTCTGATGTGCGGCCAAAAGTGGATGTCTAGGGAAATGTTTTCAGAATATATAAAAATAATAAATAGTGGTGTCTTCTCAGAATAAATGCCCAGTCTGCCACCACTGGTGGCCTAGAAACTTCCTGAGCTAGGGAGGTGGTTTTGGATATCATACTAGCCCATTGCTCTTTATGGACAGTTTACACTTAAATCCATGTGCATCTAGATACCTCTGATCCAGGTTGGTTAGAGCCGAAAAGTGTGATTGTCCTGGTTTGAGATAAAACAGAACCAATTTTCTTTTCAGTAATTTTACTTTTCATTTAAGCCTCTTCTGACTCACTGAACTCTCTGAAATTAACAGCATGTGTCAGACACTGTGCACTTCTAGCAGAGATAAGGCCTGATGTTTGTGTTAATGCCAAGGAATGGTATGCAGAGAGACTCCCGTTTATACTTACTGCTGGAACAGCCAAGGTCAGCTAACTTTGTTATTTGCCCCATTGAAGTGTGGGAAGCAGAAAAGCATAGAGGGGTCCCAGGGAGGAGCAGACAGGACAGGTGACCCAAAACTGACCAACAGGGTATTCCATTCCAGCTGCCCCATGCTCAGTATAAAAGCTGAGGGATCAAAGAGGTCAGCCTCTTTCTTCAATGCCCAGCATCCAAGGAGGACTCTGTTCACCTGCCTTTGATCCCAACCTGTGTGTTCCTGAATCCAGATCTGGAATCCAGTTCTCATCCATCTCTGACTTTCCTGGCGCCTGTCAGTGATGTGATCATCATCCCAGGAGCTTGACACATTTTTATATATATTATATGTATTTCATTATTTTCTTTTTATTATTTCATTAATATTTTCATTAAAGTACTTCAGTTTCTTTTTAAACTAATATGTCTGTTTTCTGTCTCATGCTTCTCTCCCTGAAGGGAGCTCTCCCTTCTCTGAAGAGGAGAGAAGTGAAAGAGAGCATCTGGTGGGTTTTTTTAGTGGCCAGCCCAGCCCAAACCACGACAGTGATCTTGCAAGTCCCTGCCCAACTACTCTAAGTAATCTCTTCATCGTTCTAGAACAAACATTGAACCAGGGAGCACAGACAGATGTCACGGTTCAAAGCTCTAGCAAAAATGCAAGCAGTGGCACATTCTTTGAACCCTACCTCACATCTAGTCAATGTACATTCACAGATATTGAGGCCAGAATAAATCTGTAGATCATCTAAACTGATTTCCACTCTAAAAAATAACTGTATCCAATAACTCCACCTATTATTTGGAGTGTGGAGTCAGCTTGCAGATTAAAACCTTTAACATGGGTTTTTACACCTGAGCTAAGTATCTCAATTTGTGCTATAGTCATTGCCAATGCAGCTCGTACACACCCCTATGCAAAGACCTACATCTGCTGAGCTGAGCAGCATTCCCAGCCCCACTGGTGAAAGGGACGACATTGTCACTACCAGGAATGAGAGCTCAGAAAGCCAGCCCACCTTGGGGAGTCTTCACCTGCCAGGTGAACCAGACTCCTCATGATTGATAAAATCAGCTCCCAGAATGACATCTGAAGCTGCCTGGAAGTTCATGTGGTTTTATGCCTGGGTAGCACGTCAGCCTGAAGTTTCAAACTCTGCAGCTATTAACTTTTGAAAGGCTGCTTTCCAAAAGGGTTAATGAGTCATATCAGTAGCTGATAGAAATGCCAATCAACAGGGATCAGCTGTAGAATAATTAGATGCAGAATGTGAGCATTAGGTATGCACAGAAGTTACAAAACCCAAGAGGATAGTGTAAAATTGCAGTTCCTAGGGAGCTGAATTTCTAGAAAGCCTTGGTCAAATTATCCCAAATTTGAAATCCCTTTCCTCTACTTTCACAACAGATAACAGTTTTCAATATAATTAAAATTAGCTTATATATTTTTAAGTATTTAGACCCTTAAATAGGCATTCAACTTTACCGTAACACAGAATCACTCAATTGAAAATTATTTGATGACTACATCTGGAAAATGCATGCATTTTAGTGGCTGATAACATCTGCAGTCACCTAGCAATATATTTGTGACAGTGACCTGGCAAATTGTTGAATGACATTTTTAACTGTTTATTCACTGAGCTCAATAGGTTTTTCCCATTTGAGTCAGACCCAGTATTAGATTGCATGTATGGGGAAAAAGGGAATTAGGCATATAAATGCCCTGAGAGTGAATATTAAATATTAGAAAAGGCATTGTGGCTTTGGAAAAGTATTTCTGTGATTCCAAGGAAGTAATGCTGAGAAGTTTTCCCCACCTCCCTCTTTTCTCATTCATAGACAAAAATGATTACAGCCATGGATCTGCGATCACCTCACCACGGAATAGCTTTCATTTGCCTTGGTAGCTTAAATTATGTCAGGTATATTGATTATCTGACTTTCAGGCTATCAAGGACACCACAAATCTATTAAAACATAGACTTCAGTTTTGCATGCATTTTCTGTACCTTAGAGAACAGTATTTATTGCTTGTATTTTAGCTAAATAATTTTAACATAAAGCATGTAACATGATCTATTAATAGATAACTATTAATATGTATGGATACAGTGTGTGGCTCTTTTTGCATGCCTTTATGCTATATCACTTCAACTTTTTCATATTACATATGGAATAAATTAAATGGTGCACTGATCCTGGAAACAGGCATATGAAAAATTCACAAGTTATTGTACCTTCTGAGGCTTAGCTGTAGCAGGTCTGTGCCTTTCATCTTAAATATAGGGAAATGACCTTTCAGTTACATACAACATGGTTTTCAGCTTTTTATGGCCTGTGAGTTTGCTTCTTCACAGCCTTGCTACAGTGAGCTCAGCAGCAGCAAAGATAAAACTTCCACAAGCACATTGTTTCTCTGACTTGCTGACAACACACAACGTCTAATGCACAGTTTCACTTCAACTCACAGGCAGCTGTCACTGAACACATATGTCCACCAGCTTAGTAGGCAGGGTGGGATTCAGCTCTCCCCAAACTAGACACCAACATTGGTCATCCAACTCATGCATTGTGGTCTACTGCCCACATTGATTACACTTCCACTGCCTAGAGTGAGTTAAGATGCCTGATGGGTCCTCAGCAAAGGGGAAAGAACAATGAATGCCAAATCATGCATGAATAATGAATTCATACCCCTCCCCTGGTCTCTTTTAGGTTTCATACAACATACAAAAGGCAAATGTCCCTTCCAGGTCAAAGTCTTAGGAGATTGTTAAACCACAGGTTCCAAGTTGGCTCAATGCACACTTCAACCCACTGCAATTTGTGCATGAATGTTCATCCCTCATTGGAAAAGGAATTAACCCATGAGAAATTATGAATGAACACATAGAGACTGCAAGATGAAAAACTACTGCCAAAATCTAGCTCACTGGTCAGTGGCAGTGAATGTAAGGCAGGGGTGGGCAGTTGAGATATTCTAGAACCCCTTGTGAGAAATTTGGATGGACCTTCCCAGAACATCTCAATGAGGAACCAGATTAAAAAAAAAATTTTCTTGTAAATGGTGAGTAATTCCATTGACTAAAACTCTCCTCTCGCAATATAATTGATTCAGTGCCTTTATTTTCTAGACTCAAAAAGACCATGTTTAATTTTGGTTCAGTCTTGTAGTGCATGTAAAAAGGTATAAATGGGGATGAGTTTAGTGAATCTGTGCACAGGAGTCAGGGCCTTATTAAGGCATTACGTAGTCATTGGATGGGAGATCGCAGCACTCAATAAGCAGGCAGCACACAGTTTGGATACACCGCAATTAATCAGTGTTACTCTACATTTCATTTCATACTATCTCCTATAAGCCTGCATCCGTGAGTAGAAAGAGCTGTCCTGAAAGTAGTCACCACTTAATACCCCTATCATTTCTCTTTATAATCACGGTGTTGCTGTAATGTCCATAAAACTAGCTGACAATGGTTAGGCAGCTGCTGTCATCCGATTGATGCTCATTACAGTAATTATAAGTGTCTCACCAGTGGCTTCTGCTTCTCTGCCTTTAGCTAAGCCGCAGTCTTCTTTTGTCTCTGGAAGTTCTTTGGGGAAGGAACTAACTTCTGGGAAAAATATCCTGTCTTGCACAACAGGACCTTGACCTTTGACTGAAATCTCTGGACACTGCAGCTCATTGTCTAAGAGCACAAACAGCCTGAATACACCTGGACAAAGCCTTCTGGTGAGATAGAACACAGAAAAGAGCTCCTTCCTATGTGTCTGAAACCACCCGTGGCAAGAACAAACCATAAAGGATATATGAACATGCATGATTTGTGCTGTGGCTGTTCATTGACATTTTTTGGCTGAATTTATCAAAAAGACAGGAAATCTTTACCCAATAAAGTTAAAATTCTCCTAGAAGAGAGGCTTATTGCCCTTCTCCAAAATGAAGAAATTGATGAGGAGGATATTCCAGACAAAACTTCTTTAATTTTGGTGTTTCCTATCCATATATCTTGACCTTTCTAGCAACAACCTCTCCCACTTCCACCCCTTCTCCCCCAACTTTCCCTTCCCTCCGCCAGCATCGCTTTTATACTTTCATGTGTATATTGGCCATGGCAGCTTTTCCCCATTCACTTGCTGAAACCCCCATGAGGACTCCTCAGGATCCTCTTGCAACCAGCACAAGGCAAGGGTTTCCAGCATTCCACCCTGCACAGCAGCAGGCCTGGGCCGCAGCTCTTCGGGAGAGTCATACCCCAGTATGATTCATAAAAGAATGTTTTGGTGAGCTGCCGTAACGTCAGCGAGCCACAAGCGATGGAGCTGCCTCTGTGCTCCGAGCAGGCAGCTGCACGCCGGCTTGCCCACGCTCTGCATGGCAGGAGCACAACGTGGCTGCATGTCAGAAGCTTTGCAGAAGTGACAGGTGACATCCCGCAGGGCTGTGACTCTGAAACGAGCCAGTACCCAACACCACCACAGTTATTAGGCACTAATAGTACCTGTGGCGCTAGTAGTACTACCTGTAATACCAGTCACTTGTCCTACTCGGCAGTGCTGAGTGTGGCCCCGCTCTGAGCCACCTTGATGGCACGGTCCCTCCCTCCTGTGCTCCTCTGTGGGGACATGCAAACTGTCTTTCCTTCCAACGCTTCCTGCTTCCTTACCAGCAGCATTCCTCCCTTTCTTTAATACACAGGAGGAATCAGAGGAGCCCAAAATGGCTGTGGGTCAGGATGACTGATGAATTCAAGTCCCCACACAAGGAAATGGAAAGGGTGAGAAGGTAAGAGGTTCCTCCTGTCCCCTGTGACGTCCTCTGCTATGGCTTCCCATGATGGAGTCTCCAAGGAACAGACTGTGTGTCCCAGCAAGATGAGATTAGCTGATAGGCAGAGGCTTTGGCGAGGAAAGAGAGCTTTCTATTGATGCCTCCAGCCCCAAAGGCTTACTAGCATTTAGCGCTATTAGTATCCCTATAATTAAAGACGCATGGCCATAGAGTTGCAAGAACAGCAGCAACCATGCGGTGCTACTGAGTTCAACCCAGAGGCAGGATGAGCACAGGCACAGTGACAATGCAGCAATACCCCCTCTCTTCAGAGCATGAACAGAGGTAGTGCATGACTGCACAAAATTCATGTGCCCCGAGTCCTCTCCTGGTTCAGTTCTGCAGAGGATTTTATGCATCTATCATAGGTGCACTGGAGCAAACCCTGAACCAAAAAACCTCAGAACTGAGCATTCCCAAACTCTGATAGGTCCAGACGAATTTGCCTGGCCCAAAAATCAAATCTTCTACAGATTTTTGATCTGGAGATCTAGTCAGAGCTGTACTTTGTGGCTTGGTCCCATCTTTAGTATACAGAGAAAAAAATATGTCTTGCATGACTGCCTTTCTGATTTCAGGACTGCAGTGATGACTAAAGACATGGTCGTTACTAACTTGACCTCTCCCAGCGGAGGCATCTTCTTACCTACATGTTTCTTTGGGAGGCAATTATTTTCTTCCTGCTTCTGAGGTTTGCAATTTTGGAGCTTGTGCTTTCTTTCAAGCTCCCACAACCCTCTCAGGAGCCTCTCCAGGTAAAAGCAAATGTTATCTCAAAGGGGTACTGAGGCTTTTATTACATCCTGACTTCACTTCTGTAACTCGTTATTTGCTGATCTGCCTGTCATTTCCCTTAGGCATTTGCAGCTCACGTTGAACTTCACTGTTGAAACCTGGATTTCTGAGCATTTTGCTTCTTTCCTGAGAGAACTTCTCTGATTTCATCCTGGTGAAGTGGTAGGTTCAGACTGAAATTAATTTCTACTTATCAGCTTTCAATAGGTTCTTTCCACTTCTCATCCTTTTATTTTCCTGTTACTTCATTTGCTGTGTCTCATCTAGTAGTGATCACAGCCTTCTCCTCCCAAGTTGCTTTTCCTCTCCTTCCTCTTTCAGAATTAGTTTTACTGGTGAGCATATAAAAAACTCCCAAAGCTCCATACTGTGAGCAAGCCTCCCAGTGACTGAATGTCCTCCCTGACCAGTTCAGGTTACCCAATGTAGAACTTGGCAAAGAAGCGGATTGACAGGGACTGGTTCCAGCCTCTCCTTAATTCTTCTGACAGGTTCTTCTTGCCTTTTCCCTCCTTCCTCTCTTTGTCTGTGATGAACACCTGTACAAAACGCAAGCACGTGCCATACTTGCCATGCTGCTGGTGTGACAGACAATTTCTGCTTTGCTTCTCCCCAAAGGCACAGATATAACAAACTGTGAAAGACATAAAGGCAAAGTCCATCATACGGACTCTCTAGCAATAGCTGAAGAATCTAAGAAGCCTCATTCGGGGAGACAATACTTATGTAAGGGTAGCTGTTTTGTTGCACACTGAGATTTGCTACAAGTTAATAAACAAAGTTTAGAAAACCTTGTAAGCTCTATGATCTTGTGATCACTCTGCCCAAGACGACCTTGAACCTCTACATCCCCCACAAGACCTTATCTGTTAACATGCAGCAGGTCCAGTAGGGCACTTTCCCAGGTTGGCTCGCTCACCAGCTGTGTTAGGAAGTTGTCTTGTAAAAGACTGCAGGTTTCTGTGTAAGCTACACACATAAGGTCAAAGCCTACTCCCAGTTCCACCTCCTTTGTGTGGGTCCTCTCAAACCACAAAGGGAAAAGAGCACTTACTTTGGTTTGTCTAGGGGAGTAGTCAGGGGAATGCTCACAAAACTGGTGTTGCCTGCCTCAGTCCCTTTGCCATGCTGAGAAGGTGGGTGCACCTGGTGGCGACCCTTGTCTGGGACATTCTCCCAGCTGGTGACCAAGGCTGTTCTGGAACTTCCTCTACTCTGCTCCTGGGGGTGAATGGTGATGGGAAATCAGCTGTGCCCTACTTTTTGAGCATGCTGAAATCACTTCAGCAGTGCTTACAGATGATTTAGATTCTGGAAGGCATTAAAATGGTCCAGATATGTCTGCTCTCACACATCTCCACCTGAAAAGCAGAGTAACTCCACTGGCACAGAGACAGATCCACACCACCCCTGTTGAACAACCTGAGGCACGTGAGCTCACTCACTGCAATGCAGCAGGGTGTCCCCAGCCTGTGACAGCGGTGCTGAGCACACGTTCCATAGTGCTGAGCGTGGTATAAAAACCTAGTTGAAGACAGTGGGAGGGAGGGGGAAATCTCAGGATGCCATTCCTTAAGCAGGCATATCCGCACCACTCTTCAAAGAGGCCTGAAGGGTTTCCAGCCACTGCCCAGAAATGGGGCCCAGGGTAGTCAGACCTGCCATCTGCTCCAACTTGCCAGAATGCTAAATATGAGCATTTGGAAACCACAGCAGCTTGCTTCTAACCCTACAGGCAGCTGCTTCCCAAACACAGATCAAAACCACCCAGGCCATTGATTGTGCCTCCCCAGAGCAAACCCATTTATCACTTTCTTCACCTCGGTTGTGCCTCCATGCGTGCAGACGCCCACACCCTCCCGCAGGACCGCACAAACATCTACCTCTGCCTGGCTTGTTTCGCCTCCACCTCAGAATAAATCTTGCCCACCTCTCCCTTTCCTCCCAAACTCCAGACATCTGATTTCATTCCTGTTGCCTGGTCCTTGTTGCCAGCACTGCTGAGTTCTGCCTTTCCCCATGCTTGCTCCCCAATTAGAGCGGCAGCCTGTCCATGGAGACTGCATTGAGCACACCTCCAGATCACAGACCCAGAGGAACAAGCAGGGGCATCTCTTCTGCTGCTCCCTAAGAGAAATGAGGACCACAGCACACCACAAGCATCTACCCCAGCATGCCCTGACAGCCAAGCGGAGAAACCATGCAAGATGATCATTCTGCACCAGGGGGCTGGCAGGATTCCTTAGCTGTTATTTCCAGATTTTGTAACATTTGGATGGCTTAGTGAAGACAATTAAAGTCTGATTTCAAAATCTGGCTGGATTCCACAGGAAAACACTTTCGAAATCAGATTTTTTTGAATGCGCTTTCACATTTCAGTAGCTGCTATCGGTAGCAGCTGGGTTTAGCACCTAACTCCTGACTTGGTTTGAATAAACAGAACGCTTACTGATCACTCCGCTTTCCATCTTTACATGGAAGCAAAATACAAAAATGAATGGTAAAAAGTATATATAAAAGCTTTTGGGGCTTTGCCTTGATGACAGCAATGACAGAATCCATTTGTATTCATATTTTCAATTTTTAGCACTTAGGCATAACATTTAAAAAAATATGTAGGTCAGATCCAGGTCTCAGTTAAAGTCAGCTTTTCTACTAATTCTGATGAAATTACAGTTTGATGCAGTATCACTGGTGTATCAGTATCCTCCAACTTGTATCCAGCATTGGCATTGCTAATAATTCTATGGTGAATGTTATGATCTATAAAAGGATTTTTACATTCAACCCAGAGGGTGGTGGTAAATAGTTTTTTCAAACTGGCAGCCTGTCACATGTGGAGACCACCAGGGATAGATACTGAACCCAACGCTGTTTAGTATCTTCATAAGTGATCTGGATAATGGGATCAAGTGTACCCTGATGAAGTTTGTTGATGACACCAAACTGAGTGAGGGAGTGGACACTATGGAAGGGAGAACCACCCTGCAGGAAGACCTGGACAGGCTGGAAGAGTGGGCTAACAAGAACCTTCTTAAATTCAACACGACAAGTGTAAGGTCTTGCACCTTGGAAAACATAGTCCCGGAGTGCAGCACAGGTTGGGACCTACCCATCTGGAGAGCAGCTCTGTGGAAAGGGACCTGGAAGTCCTGGTGGACAACAAGCTCGATATGAGTGAACACTGTGCTGCTGTGGCAAGGAAAGTCAACAGGATGCTTGGCTGCATCAACAAGGGCATCACCAGCAGAGCCAAAGAAGTCATTACCCCACCCTACTTGGTGCTTGTCAGGCCACACCTGGAATCCTGTGTTTAGTTTTGGTCCCTGCTATACAAAGAAGTCATGGACAGGCTGGAGAAGGTCCAGGGAAGGGCCACAAGATACCAAAGGACTGGGAAGCCCGCCATGTGAGGAAAGGCTGAGAGAACTAGGTTTGTTCAGCTGTGAGAAAAGAAGGTTTAGGGGAAACCTTACCACCATGTTCCAGTATTTAAAGGGTGGCTACAAAGAAGACGGAAACTGCCTTTTTACGAGGAGTCACATGGAAAAGATGAGAGGTAATGGGTACAGGTTACTTCTAGGGAGATTCCAATCGGACTCAGGAGGAAAAATTTTCCCAATGAGCACAATCATCCATTGGAATAATCTCCCCAGGGAAGTTGTGGATTTCCCATCATTGGACACTTGTAAGATTCAGCTGGACAGGGTGCTGGGCCATCTTGTCTAGACTCTGCTTTTGCCAAGAAAGGTTGGGCCAGATGACCCTTGAGGCCTTTCCAAACTCTATTCTAGGATTCTTTGATTTGACTTACTACCAGAATATGACATTTTTAAATGTTTCTAGCTGATACATGTACAGGTAAGATCTCGAAAGTGTGAACCCTCCATATTTCAATGCAGAAGATAAATAACAACCCAAAGGTAATATTTTCATATTTCACTCCTTAACACAGTCTTGGCCTATTTTGGGGTCCATTCACAATTTTTTAAAGCCCTTATTTGGCAGAACAGATGATCTTTGTTGTGAACAATTGGAATCATTACTCCAACACCAGGAAGTCGTCATTCATTAGCTCAGACTTCTTTAGTTTATTTTCGTTTTTATTTCATGGGTCAGTGTTGATGACACATCAGTAGTATCCTAAATTTTAGGCAGGCCTACCACTCTCCCCCCAAAACCAGGCAGTTCAAGAAGTCTGACAATCCTGCCCCCAGCTTCTCTTTCCCTTTTGCCACTAGAGGCCACCTGCTCGGCAGACATCTGCACTTGGTACCTTCAGTACCAGGTGATCCTGCTGTGCTCTGAGCCAGGCAAGACCCCCGAGGGGTCTGACCCAGGCACATATATCATACAGCAGATTACTAATCCCAACAACCAACAAAGAAAGGAGAAAGCAAACAAGAAATGTAGCCCGGGAAGGAAGCCCCTTGTAATGCTGTGGTAAAAACAACTATTTCTGCACCATCTGTTGGTCAGGGTTGTGCCCACAAGAACAGACTAGCATTTCATTTGAATGGGCCTGGAAAAGTAGAGCGGAGGGATGATAAAGCATCGGTGGAGAACACAGGCATCATTTTTTGTAGTGTGATGCAACAGCGACTTGGTATTTTACTGCATTCATTCATTCATTCATTCATTGTAAGGGGAAATTTTCAGCCATCTTTTCCTTCCTGTCTGCAGTGTGAACCACAGCACCGTTCCGCAGGCATCTAACGAAAGCTTTGCAGATCTCACCATGGATACCCATTTATATAGAGAAGTCACAGGACAGTTGCTATTTGTGTGCGTGAATGGAAGTCTATTGTGTTATTTTTTTTGCTCCAGTGAAGCAGAACAAACCCTTCTTTTTCTTTGTTTATATGAGGTGAAAAAACATACTGGTACTGACTTCCAGATAAAAACTCTTAGTGGTAGTCAGTTCCTGCTCATTTTGAGAACATCTGGGAATACAGAGACAGTCAGTCCATCTGTCCTGCTCCAACACTTACACAACATACCTGTGAGGTTACATATCCTTCTCATTTCCTTTGTCTGATTACCCCTCATGCTGTAGTCCCTTGTGGTCATGGACTGTTTCTTTTCTCAGTTTTCCTATATCTAGAAAAAAAAGCAACTTTCAGGCACTACCAAAATACCAGTTTTTGATATATAATATCATGCATAGAAAGGAAACATTTTATAACTCAAGTATTGAATCAAGCCTCAGAAGGCCTCAGCCTTGTCTCAGAGGGCCTGTGTCATCTTTGGTGCATAACCTCTCTCTGCACTTCGGCTTTCTATCTGTATTTTTAATTTGTTTTGCCACTGTGGCCTTGTCAGAGACTAGATGCTCCTTGTGTTTGCGTTGTATAAACATAAAAATATAGTTGTTGCTGCAATATGTTCACATACTCAGAAAGAAAGACTTTCTAAGAAAAAAAATTATAAGTAAAATCAAGGAGAAAGAAAGGAAAAAAAGTCTGGAGATGTATAATGCATTTTCAGCAACATCTGAGAAGATGCATTCTCTGTAGGGCCTTCTGCACAAGTCAGTGCACGATGCAAGGCCAGTGGTTCTTCACGTGAGCTAGTTCTGCCCTGCCTCCCCGCATGCCCGGTGAGCCTGCCCGATATTACACAAACACCACCAGACTGCTGCTGGTGCCGAGCCAGCTCCTGCGTCTCTACACGTGCGCAGGCTTTATTCATCTGTTTGGAGGGGGCATGCTTACCCTGAGCAGATCTGAAGCCTACATTCTCACAGACAACTTTGGCTCATTTTAAGACCTCTGTTTTTCAAAAGGGGGTTAAAGCATTTTCACAATGTTAGCATCAATCAATTTTTTATATATTATCTTAAAGAAGACCCAGATATATCTTGTTCTGAGGCACATCTTAAAGGACATTAAGGTTGACCTTGCAGATTAAGACACCTGGTAGGAATCCACATGTGAACTGGATGCCCAAGCACTTGTTACAGCCAGTGTAGTCCAGAGATCTGCCCACCTCACCCTAAAGTAGACCTCTCGGCAAACAAACCAGTTGGGTAAGTTTAGATGTCCAGTGCCAGCTTCGCCTGTGGTATCCAAGACAGTTACAGAGAATTTCCAGGTATTAAACATAACCTTTCTCCCTCCGAAGTGGCAGTTAGAAGTTATAGAATCATAGAATCATCTTGGTTGGAAGGGACCTTCATCGAGTCAAATCATCAACCTAACACTGCCAAAACCCTCAGCACCTGCCGTGTCCCTCCGCACCACATCTATCCATCTTTGAAGTACCTCCAGGGATGGTGATTCCACCACTTCCCTGGGCAGCCTGTCGGGGCCAATGACAGGGCATCTCAAATGGCAGTAGACAAAAATATATGGGCAACTGAATCAGTCAGCTGGGTAGCTCTCCAGATTTCACTGCCTATGATGGGAGTTTGTATCTATCTCACCCACAGACATTTAATCCATGAGATAAACACCACCCTCAATGTCACGTAAGAAGAGGACTGTCTGTGATGTTTTTCCTTCCCAAAGGGCAGGAAGTTTGGTTCCACATTCCAAATCAGCTTCTCCCCAGAGCATCTTTCCTCCCAGGGGACATCGTGGGGCTTACCCAGCTCTTCATGAGTTTCTGTACCTCCAAGCAGTACCCAGCCTGCCTTTAGCCAATGCACTGGCATGGTTTTCTATACAGTTAGAATTAATTTAACTATAATGTAAACCACTGGAAAGTGTTTATCCAGGACTCGGCACCTCTCAGGCTTTCTCATTATTTACATAGTGTTTATATTGCTCAGTGGTGCCAATCAGGGTAAGTATTTATTGCTGCAGGGTGTTGACTGCTCCGTATCTGAATATAGCTTCTGCCCTGAAGAGCTTACAATTTAATTATAAAACAAGATGCTGGGAGTTTAAAAGAAGACAGAAAGTTGATGAGCAAAAGAAGTACCAGTTCTAGTCACAAAGTCAGGAGAAACAAAATATTTTTTATCCCACTCTTTGTTTATTTTTACAAATTATATGCTTTTCAATTTAAAAAAAAACCCACGTGCCTCATTTCTCGGAAATTTTTCCCCTCCCCGGTTCTCAATGCAATTTATATTTCTCAGTAGAAAGACTGCACTTCAAATAATTTTAAGTTTCCATTTAATCCTATTTAAGATTCTTTTTCACATTTATAATTTCTATCTACTTACATACCACTGGTTCAGGTCTGTCTCTCACAAGCTGGGGGCTGAATTACCAGCAGGGACATACAAGGCTTTTCTTTCCCTGATGGTCTATGAAGCAAGGCAGTTCCCATTCATCCATTTTGCCCCAGTCTTCCTTGGTTTATTTGCCTGCCTGTGATCCAGCTTCCAGGCTGGACCATGGATCAACATGTAGGTTTCCTCTGGATTTCCTGGGACTATCAGTCCTGCTGTGCTGCCTTGGCACACCACCCACCATTATCCCCCACACTTCTCCTCACTGAGCTCCCGTTCACCTCTGCCTGTCACCCAACTCCCTTCATAGGTCCCAAGAACACACTTCCTCAGACACAAGATCACTTTTACCATTAATTTAAAAAGATAATTTGCATTATCTCTGCATGATACCCCCCACTTATTACTCAAATCAGAAACGTAGGACTACAAATATTATTCATATTACAGCAGACACCAAAATGTGCTACTACTGTGCAACTTAGAGGAAGAAGGCGTGCTACAAATGCAAAGGGCATTAAAGGCAGCATTAAGCTTTTTTAAAAATCACTGTGTATTGAAAATTAGGGTTTAAATGTATACCTCATGCATTTGCACAGTTCATGTACTATTCAAATTTCATAGCCGTGCTCTCAGAGTTCTCCTCTCTCCAGACACAGAAGAGGCACAAAAGGTTGGAGGGAAATGTTTTGCTTATGTGCCAGAAAACTGATGGTGAAGAAAACATCTCTTAGATGCGTAGGTCATATAGCATTTGTGTCTCACTGGGGCTCATCTTTTCATTACCAGTCACCGGCCTTTGCCAGAGAGTCTGGCAGCGTTGCAGAATATTTTCTGACACGTGTATTTGTCCAGTAAACACTGAACCACCCGCACATTTCACAGAAGACACCGCATATGCTCCCAGCCTCACAGACCTAACCACACTGAAGACAGAAAAAACAGCATAAACATATATTTTTCACTACTGGTTAGTTCTCGTGGTGATTTTATCCATCTATACCAAAAGGATGAATGATATTAAGTTTGTGTCCAAAGCTAGTGTTAGCTGAGCATCCCAGTAACAACAATCATAGCTGCCTGCCACCAGGAGAGAAGAGCTATGTTATTTCCCTGACGCACTGAATTTTCCATGTTGCATTTAGCTTAGTAAACAGCCAGCTGGAGCTTGCTATTCATGGTTCCTGTAGTATAAACTGGTTTTGCTTTTGCTTTTAAAACAGATTTCTATTTCCTCTCTTACACTGAAGGGGAAGTTAGAATTGAGATTGCACAAAACCCGTGCATACATGATACTGTCTTTATGTATACCTTGAGGTGCACAGTGACTTCCACACTGAGCTAAGGATACCCAGTTTAGATGTCTAACAGGTGTCAGTAGTTTCCTAAAATGAGACGTCTGAAGGAGTCACCATTTGGGGGGTTTCCTCCACTCTTTTTACAGGTTATTCCACTCCCAAAGCCTGGCACACATGATCCACTCAGGGGTGGCCACAGCTCTCAGCCTGGTGCACCCCAATAGATGTACTTTCGTCTCAGAATGTATTTTCTAATTTACTGTAGCTTAATTTTGGTTTATCTTGATGCACCGGGCTGAAAACTGTGGAAACTCATTCTCTTATAAGCAGATCAGACGTCCTTGTTTCATGGGCAGCAATGACTGTTAGGGCAGTCTCAGCACCAGTGGAGCTCAAGAGTTAATGTATTGCCACCAAGTAAGTGCTTGGCCCTGCTCAACCTGTGGATGATTTAAAAATCTCTATTTCTCGCTGGGTGGTTCCATTAACCAGGCAGGAGCTACAAATACTAATCAAACAGTGAAACTTTTCTGCCTGCTTGGAGCCACGTACCGTGATAAAGCATGACAGAAACTTAGCAGGGAGAAGAAAGGCATGGATTAAAGAATGGACCCATCAATATGATTGAAAAAACCACCACAAGATCCTAGGAAGGGGAAAACTTCTAGACTGGAAGCAAGGTTTTGAGTAAACCAGCTGCTGTTAAGTGTTACCATCACAATTTGGAAGGGGAAAGAGTTGGTGTTGATGCTGGCATCACAGCTGAGTCAAGGAAGAACTAGGAAGATGGGAGGAATAAACTCTAACCCACTGCCTCCTTAGAAAGAGTGGGTTCAGCAAGAGCTCTTTTCGAGAGCCTTGAAGCAGCCAGCAGCCTGAGCAGAAGGCTCTGTCGTAGATGAGGGAACAGATCAGTGAGAAACTTTTATGAGAGCAACAGCAGTTTATATATATGATTCCTCTGAAAAATGCCCTGAGGACCTGCTTAGGAACATGTTTGAGATGCCAAGACCACTACCTGAAGCTCAAACTGAGAAGAAAGCACTGTGACTTCTCAAAGATTTAACTGTGTATCTTTCTGAGCATTAGAAAACAACAGGTGTGGAAACCCTCCCTCTTACTGGAATCTTTCTGCTAGCTGAAACCCAGAAATGAATCCCCGTGTCATGGAATAGGGCTCTGCAACAAGGAAAAAGGAGTCATAAGGCTGTATTGAATAGATCATATCAACAAGGTAGGACATGGATCTGTTGGAACGGGTCCAGCGGAGGGCCACAAAGATGATCAGAGGGATGAAGCACCTCCCCTATGAGGACAGGCTGAGAGAGCTGGGGTTGTTCAGCCTTGAGAAGAGAAGGCTCTGGGGAGACCTTATAACAGC